>OY997592.1:71455314-72082509 GCA_963921825.1 Erodium maritimum | reverse complement strand
ATGGAGAATGAAAATATGCATATCTACGCATGCCAACTATTTTTAGGCCAATCCGAGTTCGTTAGATCAATGAAAAAAAGATATTTCGGTTTTTCACCGTTTTCGGCATACTATAGTATGTCAGAACCGGCAAAAAAGTGAATTTATTTTTATTATCGGTTTAAAACATGCATGGAGAATGAGAATATGCATATCTAAGCATTCCTACTATTTTTAGGCCAATCCGAGTTCGTTAGGTCAATGAAAAATATATTTTTCGGTTTTTCACCGTTTTTCGGCATACTATAGTATGTCAGAACCGGAAAAAAAGTGAAACAAAATTATTATCGGGTTAAAACATGGATGGAGAATAAAAATATGTATATCTACGCATACCCACTATTTTTAGGCCAATCCGAGTTCGTTAGGTCAATGAAAATGAGATTTTTCGGGTTTTCACCATTTTCGGCATACTTATGTCAGAACCGGCAAAAAAGTAAAAATAATTATTATCGGGTTAAAACATGCATGGAGAATGAAAATATGCATATGTACGCATACCCACTATTTTTAGGCCAATCCGAGTTCGTTAGGTCAATGAAAATGAGATTTTTCAGTTTTTCACCGTTTTCGGCATACTATAGTATGTCAGATCCGGAAAAAAAGTGAAATTTTTTTATTAACGGGTTAAAACATGCATAGAGAATGAGAATATGCATATCTACGCATACCCACTATTTTTATACCAATCCGAGTTCGTTAGGTCAATTAAAAAGAGATTTTTTGGGTTTTCACCGTTTTCGGCATACTATATAATATGTCAGAACAGGCAAAAAAGTGAAAAAAAAATTATTATCGGGTTAAAACATGCATGGAGAATGAAAATATGTATATCTACGCATACCCACTATTTTTAGGCCAATCCGAGTTCGTTAGGTCAATGAAAATGAGATTTTTCGGTTTTTCACCGTTTTCCGCATACTATATTATGTTAGAACCGGGAAAAAAGTGAAAAAAAAATTCGGGTTAAAACATGCATGGAGAATGAAAATATGCATATCTACGCATGCCAACTATTTTTAGGCCAGCAGCGTTCATGGACCTGATGAACAGCATCTTCCGGCCGTACCTGGATCAGTTTGTGGTGGTGTTCGTGGACGACATCCTAATATATTCGCAGAACGAGGCGGCGCATGAGGCACATCTGAGGGCTGTTCTGACCCTATTGCGCGAGCACCAGCTATATGCCAACCGGGAGAAGTGCGAGTTCTGGCTCTCTGAGGTGAGATTCCTCGGCCACATCGTATCCCGTGACGGTATCCTGGTCGATCCGTCGAAGATCGACGCGGTCTCGAAGTGGGCACGGCCCACGAGTGTTTTCGAGATCCGCAGCTTTCTGGGATTGGCAGGCTACTATAGGCGATTTGTCCAGGATTTTGCACGACTAGCCGCACCGATGACTCTGTTAACGCGCAAGGGTGTTGGGTTCGTGTGGACAGATGACTGTGAGCATGCGTTCGCGGAGTTGAAGACTCGACTGACTACAGCTCCAGTGTTAGTGGTGCCCGAACGAGGGTTTGGCTATGATGTTTACTGCGATGCATCCGGAGAGGGACTGGGTTGCGTGCTGATGCAGTCGGGCAGAGTTGTGGCTTATGGCTCCAGGCAGTTGAAGATACACGAGCGCAACTATCCTACCCACGACTTGGAGCTAGCAGCAGTCGTGTTTGCGCTAAAGAGCTGGCGATATTATCTGTACGGCGAGGGGTTTCAGGTGTTCTCGGATCACAAGAGCCTCAAGTACATATTTTCCCAGCGAGACCTGAACATGCGTCAGCGACGGTGGATGGAACTACTCGAGGAGTACGACTTCGAGCTACACTACCACCCAGGCAAGGCGAACGTTGTCGCCGACGCCTTGAGTAGGAAGTCGGCTCCGAGCCTCGCCAGCATATCTGTCCGAGAGTGGGACATGATGGGGGAGCTGAGCACATTCAGGCTTGAGCTAGAGGAGGTTACTGGCGGTGTTGCCATGTGCTCCCTAGTGGCTCAGCCCTCACTGCTTGCCCAAGTGTTGGAGGCGCAGAGGGAGGACGTCGAAGCATCAGAGATCCGCGAGAGAGTCGTCAGGGGTGACGAGGTGGTGGGCTGGCAGGACAGTACTGATTGGGGACTACGGTACCGCGGGGGGCTGTTCGTACCAGTTAACTGTAGAGATGCCGTGTTACGAGAGGCACACCATTCGCATACACACTAATTTTAGGCCAATCCTAGTTCGTTAGATCACTGAAAAAAAGATTTTTCGGTTTTTCACTGTTTTCGGCATACTATAGTATATCAGAACCGGAAAAAGAGTGAAAAAAATTATTATCGGGTGAAAACATGCATGGAGAATGAGAATATGCATATCTACGCATTCCCACTATTTTTAGGCCAATCCTAGTTCGTTAGGTCAACGAAAATGAGATTTTTCGGTTTTTCACTGTTTTCGGCATACTATATAGTATGTCAGAACGGGCAAAAAGGGAAAAAAATAGTTATCGGGTTAAAACAAGCATGGAGAATGAGAATATGCATATCTACGCATTCCTACTATTTTTAGGCCAATCCGAGTTCGTTAGGTCAATGAAAATGAGATTTTTCGTTTTTTCACCGTTTTCTGCATACTATTGTATGTCAAAACTGGCAAAAAAGTGAATTTTTTTAATTATCGGGTTAAAACATGAATGGAAGATAATAATATGCATATCTACGCATACCCACTATTTTTAGGCCAATCCGAGTTCGTTAGGTCAATGAAAAATGAGATTTTTCGATTTTTCACCGTTTTCGGCATACTATATTATGTCAGAACCGGCAGAAAAGTGAAAAAAAATTATTATCGGGTTATGACATGCATGGAGAATGAGAATATGCATATCTACGCATACCCACTATTTTTAGGCCAATCCGAGTTCGGTAGGTCAATGAAAATGAGATTTTTCGGTTTTCACCGTTTTCGGCATACTATAGTATGTCAGAACCGTCAAAAACTGAATACAAATTATTATCGGGTCAAAACATGCATGGAGAATGACAATATGCATATCTACGCATAACCACTATTTTTAGGCCAATCCGAGTTCGTTAGGTCAATGAAAATGACATTTTTCGATTTTTTTCACCGTTTTCGGCATACTATAGTATGTCAGAACCGGCAAAAAAGTGAAAAACATTTATTATCAGGTTAAAACATGCATGGATAATGAGAATATGCATATCTACGCATACCCACTATTTTTAGGCCAATCCGAGTTCGGTAGGTCATCGAAAATGAGATTTTTCGGTTTTTCACCGTTTTCGGCATACAATAGTATGTCAGAACCGGAAAAAGTGAAACAAAATTATTATCGGGTTAAAACATGCATGGAGAATGAGAATATACATATCTACGCATACCCACTATTTTTAGACCAATCCGAGTTCGGTAGGTCATTGAAAATGAGATTTTTCGGTTTTTCACCGTTTTCGGCATACTATAGTATGTCAGAACCGGCAAAAAAGTGAATTTTTTTATTATCGGGTTAAAACATGCATGGAGAGTAATAATATGCATATCTACGCATACCAACTATTTTTAGGCCAATCCGAGTTCGTTAGATCAATGAAAAAAAGATTTTTCGGTTTTTCACCGTTTTCGGCATAGTATAGTATGTCAGAACCGGCAAAAAAGTGAAATTTTTTTTATTATCGGGTTAAAACATGCATGGAGAATAATAATATGCATATCTACGCATACCCACTATTTTTTTTTTTGCCATTCCGAGTTCGTTAGGTCAATGAAAAATAGATTCTTCGGTTTTTCCCCGTTTTCGGCATACTATAGAATGTCAGAATCGGCAAAAAGTGGAAATTTTTTATCATTGAGTTAAAACATGCATCGAGAACAAGAATATGCATATCTACTCATACCCACCATCTTTTGGCCAATCCTAGTTCGTTAGGTCAATGAAAAATAGATTTTTCGATTTTTCACCCTTTTCGGCATACTATATAGTATGTCAGATTCGGCGAAAAAGTGGGAAAAATTTATTATCGTGTTAAAACATGCATGGAGAATGAGAATATGCATATCTACGCATTCCCACCATTTTTTGGCCAATCCGAGTTCGTTAGGTCAGTGGAAAATAGATTTCTCGGTTCTTCACCGTTTTCGGCATACTATATAGTATGTCAGAATCGGCAAAAAAGTGGAAAAAAATTATTATCGGGCTAAAACACGCATGGAGAAGAAGAATATGCATATCTACGCATACCCACTATTTGTAGCCAATCCGAGTTCGTTAGGTCAATGAAAAATAGATTTTTGGGTTTTCACAGTTTTCGGCCAAAAAGTGGAAAATTTTTATTATCGGGCTATAACACGATGGAGTACAAGAATATGCTTATCTACTCCTACCCACTATTTTAAGGCCAATCCGATTTCGTTAAGTCAATGAAAAATAGATTTTTCGGTTTTTCACTGTTCTCGGCATACTATTTTTTTTGAGAAGCGAATTTTTTTTATTAGGAAAACGTTCTACAAAAGGTAAAACGATGCAAGAAAAACAATCCTTAAAAGGACCTTTTCCCTAACTGATACAAAGAGACTAATAACAATACTAAAAACCAAAACGAAACAGGAAAGTAAACTAAACAGAATACCGCCCTCCTTGTCTACTTCCTGTTCGAAGTCAAGCTAAGAAATCGGTTAGAAACCGAAATAGGAGTTGAGTGTCCTGAACTCCATTTTTAGGCTAATCCCAGTTCGTTAGGTCAATGAAAAAGAGATTTTTTTGGTTTTTCACCGTTCTCGGCATACTATAGTATGTCAGAACTGGCAAAAAAGTGAATTTTTTTATTATCGGGTTAAAACATGCATGTCGAATGAAAATATGCATATCTACGCATACCCACTATTTTTAGGCCAATCCGAGTTCGTTAGGTCAATGAAAATGAGATTTTTCGTGTTTTCACCGTTTTCGGCATACACAGTATGTCAGAACGGCAAAAAAGTGAAAAAAAATTATTATCGGGTTAAAACATGCATGGAGAATGAGAATATGCATATCTACTCATACCCATTGTTTATAGGCCAATCCGAGTTCGTTAGGTCAATGAAAAATAGATTTTTCGGTTTTTCACCGTATTCGGCATACTATAGTATGTCAGAACCGGAAAAAAAAAAGTGAACAAAAATTATTATCGGTTTAAAACATGCATGGAGAATGATAATACGCATATGTACGCATACCCACTAATTATAGGCCAATCCGAGTTCGTTAGGTCAATGAAAATGAGATTTTTCGGTTTTTCACCGTTTTCGGCATACAATAGTATGTCAGAACCGGAAAAAGTGAAACAAAATTATTATCGGGTTAAAACATGCATGGAGAATGAGAATATACATATCTACGCATACCCACTATTTTTAGACCAATCCGAGTTCGGTAGGTCATTGAAAATGAGATTTTTCGGTTTTTCACCGTTTTCGGCATACTATAGTATGTCAGAACCGGCAAAAAAGTGAATTTTTTTATTATCGGGTTAAAACATGCATGGAGAGTAATAATATGCATATCTACGCATACCAACTATTTTTAGGCCAATCCGAGTTCGTTAGATCAATGAAAAAAAGATTTTTCGGTTTTTCACCGTTTTCGGCATAGTATAGTATGTCAGAACCGGCAAAAAAGTGAAATTTTTTTTATTATCGGGTTAAAACATGCATGGAGAATAATAATATGCATATCTACGCATACCCACTATTTTTTTTTTTGCCATTCCGAGTTCGTTAGGTCAATGAAAAATAGATTCTTCGGTTTTTCCCCGTTTTCGGCATACTATAGAATGTCAGAATCGGCAAAAAGTGGAAATTTTTTATCATTGAGTTAAAACATGCATCGAGAACAAGAATATGCATATCTACTCATACCCACCATCTTTTGGCCAATCCTAGTTCGTTAGGTCAATGAAAAATAGATTTTTCGATTTTTCACCCTTTTCGGCATACTATATAGTATGTCAGATTCGGCGAAAAAGTGGGAAAAATTTATTATCGTGTTAAAACATGCATGGAGAATGAGAATATGCATATCTACGCATTCCCACCATTTTTTGGCCAATCCGAGTTCGTTAGGTCAGTGGAAAATAGATTTCTCGGTTCTTCACCGTTTTCGGCATACTATATAGTATGTCAGAATCGGCAAAAAAGTGGAAAAAAATTATTATCGGGCTAAAACACGCATGGAGAAGAAGAATATGCATATCTACGCATACCCACTATTTGTAGCCAATCCGAGTTCGTTAGGTCAATGAAAAATAGATTTTTGGGTTTTCACAGTTTTCGGCCAAAAAGTGGAAAATTTTTATTATCGGGCTATAACACGATGGAGTACAAGAATATGCTTATCTACTCCTACCCACTATTTTAAGGCCAATCCGATTTCGTTAAGTCAATGAAAAATAGATTTTTCGGTTTTTCACTGTTCTCGGCATACTATTTTTTTTGAGAAGCGAATTTTTTTTATTAGGAAAACGTTCTACAAAAGGTAAAACGATGCAAGAAAAACAATCCTTAAAAGGACCTTTTCCCTAACTGATACAAAGAGACTAATAACAATACTAAAAACCAAAACGAAACAGGAAAGTAAACTAAACAGAATACCGCCCTCCTTGTCTACTTCCTGTTCGAAGTCAAGCTAAGAAATCGGTTAGAAACCGAAATAGGAGTTGAGTGTCCTGAACTCCATTTTTAGGCTAATCCCAGTTCGTTAGGTCAATGAAAAAGAGATTTTTTTGGTTTTTCACCGTTCTCGGCATACTATAGTATGTCAGAACTGGCAAAAAAGTGAATTTTTTTATTATCGGGTTAAAACATGCATGTCGAATGAAAATATGCATATCTACGCATACCCACTATTTTTAGGCCAATCCGAGTTCGTTAGGTCAATGAAAATGAGATTTTTCGTGTTTTCACCGTTTTCGGCATACACAGTATGTCAGAACGGCAAAAAAGTGAAAAAAAATTATTATCGGGTTAAAACATGCATGGAGAATGAGAATATGCATATCTACTCATACCCATTGTTTATAGGCCAATCCGAGTTCGTTAGGTCAATGAAAAATAGATTTTTCGGTTTTTCACCGTATTCGGCATACTATAGTATGTCAGAACCGGAAAAAAAAAAGTGAACAAAAATTATTATCGGTTTAAAACATGCATGGAGAATGATAATACGCATATGTACGCATACCCACTAATTATAGGCCAATCCGAGTTCGTTAGGTCAATGAAAATGAGATTTTTCGGTTTTTCACCGTTTTCGGCATACAATAGTATGTCAGAACCGGAAAAAGTGAAACAAAATTATTATCGGGTTAAAACATGCATGGAGAATGAGAATATACATATCTACGCATACCCACTATTTTTAGACCAATCCGAGTTCGGTAGGTCATTGAAAATGAGATTTTTCGGTTTTTCACCGTTTTCGGCATACTATAGTATGTCAGAACCGGCAAAAAAGTGAATTTTTTTATTATCGGGTTAAAACATGCATGGAGAGTAATAATATGCATATCTACGCATACCAACTATTTTTAGGCCAATCCGAGTTCGTTAGATCAATGAAAAAAAGATTTTTCGGTTTTTCACCGTTTTCGGCATAGTATAGTATGTCAGAACCGGCAAAAAAGTGAAATTTTTTTTATTATCGGGTTAAAACATGCATGGAGAATAATAATATGCATATCTACGCATACCCACTATTTTTTTTTTTGCCATTCCGAGTTCGTTAGGTCAATGAAAAATAGATTCTTCGGTTTTTCCCCGTTTTCGGCATACTATAGAATGTCAGAATCGGCAAAAAGTGGAAATTTTTTATCATTGAGTTAAAACATGCATCGAGAACAAGAATATGCATATCTACTCATACCCACCATCTTTTGGCCAATCCTAGTTCGTTAGGTCAATGAAAAATAGATTTTTCGATTTTTCACCCTTTTCGGCATACTATATAGTATGTCAGATTCGGCGAAAAAGTGGGAAAAATTTATTATCGTGTTAAAACATGCATGGAGAATGAGAATATGCATATCTACGCATTCCCACCATTTTTTGGCCAATCCGAGTTCGTTAGGTCAGTGGAAAATAGATTTCTCGGTTCTTCACCGTTTTCGGCATACTATATAGTATGTCAGAATCGGCAAAAAAGTGGAAAAAAATTATTATCGGGCTAAAACACGCATGGAGAAGAAGAATATGCATATCTACGCATACCCACTATTTGTAGCCAATCCGAGTTCGTTAGGTCAATGAAAAATAGATTTTTGGGTTTTCACAGTTTTCGGCCAAAAAGTGGAAAATTTTTATTATCGGGCTATAACACGATGGAGTACAAGAATATGCTTATCTACTCCTACCCACTATTTTAAGGCCAATCCGATTTCGTTAAGTCAATGAAAAATAGATTTTTCGGTTTTTCACTGTTCTCGGCATACTATTTTTTTTGAGAAGCGAATTTTTTTTATTAGGAAAACGTTCTACAAAAGGTAAAACGATGCAAGAAAAACAATCCTTAAAAGGACCTTTTCCCTAACTGATACAAAGAGACTAATAACAATACTAAAAACCAAAACGAAACAGGAAAGTAAACTAAACAGAATACCGCCCTCCTTGTCTACTTCCTGTTCGAAGTCAAGCTAAGAAATCGGTTAGAAACCGAAATAGGAGTTGAGTGTCCTGAACTCCATTTTTAGGCTAATCCCAGTTCGTTAGGTCAATGAAAAAGAGATTTTTTTGGTTTTTCACCGTTCTCGGCATACTATAGTATGTCAGAACTGGCAAAAAAGTGAATTTTTTTATTATCGGGTTAAAACATGCATGTCGAATGAAAATATGCATATCTACGCATACCCACTATTTTTAGGCCAATCCGAGTTCGTTAGGTCAATGAAAATGAGATTTTTCGTGTTTTCACCGTTTTCGGCATACACAGTATGTCAGAACGGCAAAAAAGTGAAAAAAAATTATTATCGGGTTAAAACATGCATGGAGAATGAGAATATGCATATCTACTCATACCCATTGTTTATAGGCCAATCCGAGTTCGTTAGGTCAATGAAAAATAGATTTTTCGGTTTTTCACCGTATTCGGCATACTATAGTATGTCAGAACCGGAAAAAAAAAAGTGAACAAAAATTATTATCGGTTTAAAACATGCATGGAGAATGATAATACGCATATGTACGCATACCCACTAATTATAGGCCAATCCGAGTTCGTTAGGTCAATGAAAATGAGATTTTTCGGTTTTTCACCGTTTTCGGCATACAATAGTATGTCAGAACCGGAAAAAGTGAAACAAAATTATTATCGGGTTAAAACATGCATGGAGAATGAGAATATACATATCTACGCATACCCACTATTTTTAGACCAATCCGAGTTCGGTAGGTCATTGAAAATGAGATTTTTCGGTTTTTCACCGTTTTCGGCATACTATAGTATGTCAGAACCGGCAAAAAAGTGAATTTTTTTATTATCGGGTTAAAACATGCATGGAGAGTAATAATATGCATATCTACGCATACCAACTATTTTTAGGCCAATCCGAGTTCGTTAGATCAATGAAAAAAAGATTTTTCGGTTTTTCACCGTTTTCGGCATAGTATAGTATGTCAGAACCGGCAAAAAAGTGAAATTTTTTTTATTATCGGGTTAAAACATGCATGGAGAATAATAATATGCATATCTACGCATACCCACTATTTTTTTTTTTGCCATTCCGAGTTCGTTAGGTCAATGAAAAATAGATTCTTCGGTTTTTCCCCGTTTTCGGCATACTATAGAATGTCAGAATCGGCAAAAAGTGGAAATTTTTTATCATTGAGTTAAAACATGCATCGAGAACAAGAATATGCATATCTACTCATACCCACCATCTTTTGGCCAATCCTAGTTCGTTAGGTCAATGAAAAATAGATTTTTCGATTTTTCACCCTTTTCGGCATACTATATAGTATGTCAGATTCGGCGAAAAAGTGGGAAAAATTTATTATCGTGTTAAAACATGCATGGAGAATGAGAATATGCATATCTACGCATTCCCACCATTTTTTGGCCAATCCGAGTTCGTTAGGTCAGTGGAAAATAGATTTCTCGGTTCTTCACCGTTTTCGGCATACTATATAGTATGTCAGAATCGGCAAAAAAGTGGAAAAAAATTATTATCGGGCTAAAACACGCATGGAGAAGAAGAATATGCATATCTACGCATACCCACTATTTGTAGCCAATCCGAGTTCGTTAGGTCAATGAAAAATAGATTTTTGGGTTTTCACAGTTTTCGGCCAAAAAGTGGAAAATTTTTATTATCGGGCTATAACACGATGGAGTACAAGAATATGCTTATCTACTCCTACCCACTATTTTAAGGCCAATCCGATTTCGTTAAGTCAATGAAAAATAGATTTTTCGGTTTTTCACTGTTCTCGGCATACTATTTTTTTTGAGAAGCGAATTTTTTTTATTAGGAAAACGTTCTACAAAAGGTAAAACGATGCAAGAAAAACAATCCTTAAAAGGACCTTTTCCCTAACTGATACAAAGAGACTAATAACAATACTAAAAACCAAAACGAAACAGGAAAGTAAACTAAACAGAATACCGCCCTCCTTGTCTACTTCCTGTTCGAAGTCAAGCTAAGAAATCGGTTAGAAACCGAAATAGGAGTTGAGTGTCCTGAACTCCATTTTTAGGCTAATCCCAGTTCGTTAGGTCAATGAAAAAGAGATTTTTTTGGTTTTTCACCGTTCTCGGCATACTATAGTATGTCAGAACTGGCAAAAAAGTGAATTTTTTTATTATCGGGTTAAAACATGCATGTCGAATGAAAATATGCATATCTACGCATACCCACTATTTTTAGGCCAATCCGAGTTCGTTAGGTCAATGAAAATGAGATTTTTCGTGTTTTCACCGTTTTCGGCATACACAGTATGTCAGAACGGCAAAAAAGTGAAAAAAAATTATTATCGGGTTAAAACATGCATGGAGAATGAGAATATGCATATCTACTCATACCCATTGTTTATAGGCCAATCCGAGTTCGTTAGGTCAATGAAAAATAGATTTTTCGGTTTTTCACCGTATTCGGCATACTATAGTATGTCAGAACCGGAAAAAAAAAGTGAACAAAAATTATTATCGGTTTAAAACATGCATGGAGAATGATAATACGCATATGTACGCA
The DNA here is from genome assembly GCA_963921825.1 of Erodium maritimum. NCBI lineage: Eukaryota > Viridiplantae > Streptophyta > Magnoliopsida > Geraniales > Geraniaceae > Erodium > Erodium maritimum. Next base: position 72,071,256 of record OY997592.1, on the reverse strand, counting down.
TACCCACTAATTATAGGCCAATCCGAGTTCGTTAGGTCAATGAAAATGAGATTTTTCGGTTTTTCACCGTTTTCGGCATACTGTAGTACGTCAGAACCAGCAAAAAAGTGAAAATAATTTATTATCGGGTTAAAACCTGCATGGAGGATGAGAAAATACATATCTACGCATTCCCACTATTTTTAGGCCAATCCGAGTTCGTTAGATCAATGAAATTTTTTTTCTTCCGGCTTTTCACCCTTTTCGGCATACTATAGTATGTCAGAACCGGCAAAAAAGTGAATTTTTTTTATTATCGGGTTAAAACATGCATGGAGAATAATAATATGCATATCTACGCATTCCTTCTATTTTAAGGCCAATCCGAGTTCGTTAGGTCAATGATAAAGAGATATTTCGGTTTTTCACCGTTTTCGGCATACTATAGTATGTCAGAACCGGCAAAAAAGTGAATTTTTTTTTATTATCGGGTTAAAACATGCATGGAGAATGAAAATATGCATATCTACTCATACCTACTATTTTTAGGGCAATCCGAGTTCGTTAGGTCAATGAAAATGAGATTTTTTTCTGTTTTTCACCGTTTTCGGCATACTATATGTCTGAACCGGTAAAAAAGTGAAAAAAATTATTATCGGGTTAAAACATGCATGGAGAATGAGAATATGCATATCTACGCATAACCACTATTTTTAGGTCAATCCGAGTTCGTTAGGTCAATGAAAAATATATATTTAGATTTTTCACCGTTTTCGGCATAGTATGTCAGAACCGGAAAAAAAGTGAAAAAAAATTATTATTGGTTTAAAACATGCATGGAGAACAAGAATACGCATATCTACGCATACCCACTATTTATAGGCCAATCCAAGTTCCTTAGGTCAATGAAACTAAGATTTTTCGGTTTTTCATCGTCTTTGGCATACAAGAATAAACACGTACCCTGGATGGTCTCACGGTACGTGTTAGGTCCTGGGGCTCTGGAGTCGGTGACTGCATATACTCTCCCCTGCGAGGCCTGCTGCCTCTGACCCTGCGCACTGGCTGCTGGATACCCGTGACTCTGCTGCTGTCTCGGAATCGGTGCGCTCGTCGACGGCCGTGACGGTCTCGGCTGCTGACTCTGTCTAGGGCGACCCCTGGGCGACTGTACTGTCCGCGACTGCTGCGGTCGCTGCGCTGAAGTCTCTCCTAACTGCTCGCGGCACCATGCCATAGTGTGTCCCATCCGGCCGCACCGGAAACAGCTGACCTCGTCGGCTCTCGACCCCGAGCTCTGGCTTGTCCGGCTGGTCGATGGTGGTGCCGTGTGCCCTCCTCTGGCTTTGCACCCTCGCTGCAAATGGCCTGTCTCCCCGCAGAGATAACATGTCGGCCCCCTCTCTGAGACGGCTGGCCCTACCGATGCTACTGACCCCTGCTGTCTCGATCCACTCTGATGAGGCGGTGGTCAGAAGGATCCCGCGGTCCTCTGCCTCCGCGAGTCTCGTGGGTCTAACGGCCCTACCCAACTGATCGGCCGAGGTCGGACCTCACGGCCCCTGGCTGCATCCCGGGCGCCATGCTCCACTGTAGCCGCAGTGTCCACGAGGTCGGTATACTTCCGTATCCTCAAGGCGAGAACCTGGTTCCGGATGCCGAGCCTTAGTCCGTCCTGGAACCGCAGGCAACAGTTCGTCTCGCTCGTCACCATCTCAGGCGCGAATATGGCCAAGGCTGTGAACCTGGCCTCGTACTCTCCTACCGGCATCCCCCTTGCTCCAGGTCTAAGAACTGCCGATGTCGCTCCAGCCGAGCCGACTTGGGGAAGTACTGTGCCATGAATACCTCCTGGAATACGCTGTAGTCGTATCCGACCGTGTCCTTCACCCGCCCCCACCAGTGGTAGGCGCTGTCTCTCAGCTGATGGGCCGCGAAGGACACTCTCCGACGGCCAACCTCGACACCCGATATGTCCAGGTCTCGTGTGACCTGCTCTATCCATCGCTCAGCCAGGTCGGGATTCGGCTCCCCGACAAAAATAGGTATCCCGAGCTTCAGGAAATCTAGTAGCGCTCGGGAGGTATGATCCTCTGTCTGAGCGGCCCTCACCGGGACCGCGGCTGCCTCTGGTGCTGGCGAAGTCGACTCTCGGCTGGCGATGACCGCCACCAAACTCTGAACGGTCCTGGTGAGCTCATCCAGGGCAGTCATCACTGGAGGGTCCGCGACTGGCGGAACACTGGGGTGCCTGCAGACGGCCCCGCATCACTTCTCCTGTCTTCTCCGACAAGAGTGCCCTGTGCCTCCACGTAGTCGGCGGGCTCGACGGTTGGCACCCTCCCTGGTGCCCCTGCTGACCGTCGCCGCCGGCCTCGCGTGGGGGCCTGACCCCGTGTTCCTGATGGTCGTCCCCGCCTACCGCAAGCCATAATCAGTATCCTCTGCACGGATACACGCAAACGTTCAGTTTGCGAACTTAAATAAAAACGACAGTTCAAAAGCACTAACGTTCACCCGCTCAAGCTTACACTAACATGCTTATCACTAAAGCGCTACACCGCTCAAGCTAAACGTACTTTATATACTAGCATTAGTAAACGAGACCTCAACGAGACCGCACCGACGTGCACCAAACAAGCGATGGCAAACCAACCCACACAACGAAACAACAACCGCCAAAAATTTTGAAAACGACTCACTGGACCGGGCCGGTACACGACACCTGCCGGGCCACATGCCGGGCCGGCAACCAGAACCAGCCGTGCCCCATGCCGGGCCGGAAACAAGCCCTTGCCGGACTGCCTAACGGGCCGGCATCAGGCCCTTGCCGGACTCCTCTCCGGGCCGGAGTCCCGCCCGTGACGGACTGCCCTCCAGGCCAGCGTCCAGCCCGTACCGGACCACGTACCGGGTCGGCAGCCGAGCCCTGCCGGACCTGGTTCCGGGCCGGCAGCCAGCTGCTACCGTGTCCCGTTCCGGGCCGGCAGCCAGCTCATGCCGTGCCCTGTTCCGGGCCGGCAGCCAGCTCCTGCCGGGCCCCGTACCGTGCCGGCATCTAACTCCTGCCATTTCACCTACCAGATCACACCAGTGACCTCGAGCTCCTAACGATGACGAAAACCGTCCCACTTACCCCCGTTGTGTCTAACTTAGGGTGTTCGTAACCTTACTGGCTAAAAACGATCCGTTCCCTAGTACGTCGTAGACATTCAACCACTAAACAAACAACGCACATACGACAACTCAGGACCGACCTCAATCATAAGCCAACACGGCCGAAAAACAACACAACCACACGACCCCCGTTCACCGGGTCAACCAAAGTCGAACCTTGCCCACTGGGCCAACCAATAATCAAAACAAACATACGCCCCCAGGGCCAATAAAGTTCACAACACACCACAGGGCCAACAATTTTAAAACCTTCACCCTTTCATTTTAAAACTTTGTTCCTTGACATCACGTAGTTACAACCCGGTCCAGGCGTTCCCGAACCACGTTGTACCGACTTGACATCAACACCGTCACGTTCGACTACAGGAGCGCTCCTGAGTCGACCCGCGACAGTTTAAAAACAGTTCACGCAACCACACACAAACAGTATGCCAGCAACAAAATACTGTAACATACGCACAAACACAAACAAGACTCAAGACGTGACGGGTCTACACTGACTCGACTCTCCCCCCTAAGTGACGGACAGTCCGAGGTTTGAAACCTCGAGCTCTGATACCAAGTTGTCACGCCCCAATTTCAGCGAACCGAACTCGGGACGCGATCATTTTAAAACATAAAAACACTTGAACCAGTTTTGAATAAAAGCTTTGACATTTCCATTTACTTCTCAAAATAATAGTATTTACAATACAAAAACGTCCCAACAAGTGGACAAGGTACAATATCCGTCACTAGACTCAACAAAAAAAGACCAGACTCCGCTCCAAGCTCCACAAGCTTCAAGAGCTAACCTAGTCCGTCCGGTGATCAGTACCTGCAGGAAAAGCAGCTAGGGGTGAGCGTTCGCTCACCTCCACGGATAACAGACTTACTATGGCATAATTAGTAGATAAAGCCAGTAACACCAAAACTAAAACCAACACAAAACCAACACCAAAACCAACACCAAAACCGACACCAACTCAAGTACTCAACCTCAAACTCTCGAAGTAAAACAAACACAACCCACAATGACCTTCCCCAAAGACAAGAACACGGATCAGGCTAGCCGAAGAATGCTCAGAACCTGCCGAGCCTCGTACGCGGTCAGGCCAGCCAAAGAATGCTCGTAACCTGCCGGGACCCGGTCACGGATCAGGCTAGCCGAAGAATGCTCATAACCTCTCGGGATCCGGACACGGAACAGGCTAGCCGAAGAATGCCCAAGAATGCTCGCAACCTGCCAAAATCCACACCACTCCCTAACACACAGTCGGTTCGGGCAAACACACCCACAACACAAGCAAGTTCAACAAACAGGCACTCAAGGCCACTCAAGACACCTCAACAGTCAAGACTCGGGTTCAACAACCTCACGGGCCGTCATGGCCTCCCAAGACACCACCACTTAACTCACGGCTCAACAACCCCAAGACGCCAAATAATAACACACGGGCTCTCATGGCCACCCCAAACTCAACAATAAATACACGGGCTCTCATGGCCACCCAAACTCAACAATAAATACACGGGCTCTCATGGCCACCCAAACACCAATTCGAATAACACGGGCTCTCATGGCCACCCAAGACAGAAAATTAAACAGTCAACCTCCGGGCATGGTCATATGCCTCCAGTAATTCAATTATCGCTAAGTTCTCTATTCCTACGACACTACTAAGTGTCACATGCCTTTCCAATAAATAATAAGTTCCCGTAACATGCTTTTCTAATATTTAAATAAACCTAAACAACCCACGACACCCCGGTGTCACATGCAGTTCTACTGTTAACTTTCCCTAATCAGGGCCGAGATCCGGCTACTTTTCCCTACCTCGTAAAATAAACCCAAAAGCGCTCCAACACAACCTGCAGTAGACCCAGTCACTCGCCGAGCTTCCCTTTGCCTCGGTCCGCAGCACGATCTAAAAGAGCACAAATTCAAAGTACTTTTAAACTAGTACGAATAAACCGAAAATTAACATACTTAACGCCCAAACGTAACCCCGACAATGCCGATCACTCCCAAACATATCAATTACTCGATATTGTCGATAAAGGACCCGTAAAGGCCAGATTCGCCCGACATGGCGAATCTGCCCGGGTTTTGGTTAATTGCCTTCCGGGGCTCTAAAAGTCCCCGTTTTCGTTTCTACGGTCTTAGAATATTTCAAGGAACCCAACGCACTTGATGGAATCGAATTCCGACTTCTAAATCAATTTATTAACGTTTAAAGTTTCTAAACCCGTTAATTTCAACTTCTCCAATTTAATTCCAATTTTCGATTCGGTTTAGGGTAAATGGTCCGAGGAACGTTTTAAACCACCCGAACATCAAAACCCGAGCAACCGAGCACGTGGGCCCCACCCAAAACACTTGGCCGAGACCCTAGGGTTTGAGGGGGGGGGGGGCTCGGCCACCATGTGGTGGCTGCTGCCAGCTCCGGCCAGCCACCTCATGGCCGGCCGGCCACCACCCACGGTGGTCGGATCTCCTCCCGAGCCTCTGGTCACCGGAAAACGTGCCATTACATCCCAAACACCTCTAAAACGTCTCCAACACCTCCAAAACGTCCATACAACCCTAACCCATAGTCCATAACCAAACCCTAGCTTTTGAGAAATAATCGAAACGAGAATCGGGTTAGGTCTTACCAACGAGGAAGACGAGGGGAAGACGTTTTCTCCTTTCTTTGAATCGATCCAACGGTTGAATAATCTCCCAAACCCTAGCTTTTAATCTTCTATCTTCTTCTCCACCTTCTTCTCTCTCTAACTCTCTTCTTCTCTCTAATTTAAAACAACTAACAACTAACAACTAACAACTAACTAAAAACTATTCTTTTTCTCTTTAAAACCCCATAATTTCGGCCATCACTCTCCACCACACCTTTTCCCCCCAAAACTAACACCACCAATTAGTTGTCAAGTGTTAAGGTGGGTCCCACACCTTTTGGAAATTATCTAATTAATATATTTTCCAATCAGTTTCGCGAAAATAGGACGTTTCGGGCCCCGAACGGGCACTTTTCCCAAGTAATTACGAAACTTGACGGGCTACAAGGAAACGGTCAACTAAGACCGCTGCGATGACGGTTAAGCTTTTTGGATCCAAAACGGTCCTCGAATGGACCAAAACGTCGCTCGGTTGACTTTTCCAGCGAAAAGTCAACATTTCCCAAATTGATCAGAAAGTTGCCCTGAGTATCCTGGAACTCATTTTGGTCGCTAACGGGGTTATCTTAAGTCCGGTATGACCCTCGGGGTCAATTTAGGTTAAGTTAAGTGCCTGTCTTAAAATTTTAAAATTTTCCTGTTTTTCGCAGGTTTGACTGACGTTGACCAGAAGTGGTTATTACAGTTGTCGGTTTTTCACCGTTTTCGGCATCCTATATAGTATTTATAGGACAATCCGAGTTTGTTTTTCTTGCATCGTTTTACCTTTTGTAGAACGTTTGCCTAATAAAAAAAATTCGCTTATAAAAAAAAATAGTATGCCGAGAACAGTTAAAAACCGAAAAATCTATTTTTCATTGACCAAACGAAATTGGATTGGCCAAAAATAGTGGGTATGCGTAGATATGCATATTCTTGTACTCCATCATGTTTTAGCTCGATAATAATTTTTTCCACTTTTTGGCCGAAAACTGTGAAAACCGAAAAATCTATTTTTCACTGACCTAACGAACTCAGATTGGCTACAAATAGTGGGTATGCGTAGATATGCATATTCTTGTTCTCCATGCGTGGTTTAGCCCGATAATAATTTTTTTCCACTTTTTTGCCGATTCTGACATACTATATAGTATGCCGAAAACGATGAAAAACTGAGAAATCTATTTTTCACTGAGCTAACGAACTCGGATTGGCCAAAAAATGGTGGGAATGCGTAGATATGCATATTCTCATTCTCCATGCATGTTTTAACACGATAATAATTTTTCCCACTTTTTTGCCGAATCTGACATACTATAGTATGCCGAAAACGGTGAAAAACCGAAAATCTATTTTTCATTGACCTAACGAACTCGGATTGGCCAAAAGATGGTGGGTATGAGTAGATATGCACATTCTCCATGCATTTTTTTAACCCGATAATAATTTTTTTTCCACTTTTTTGCCGATTCAGACATACTTTAGTATGCCGAAAACGGTGAAAACCCCAAAAATCTGTTTTTCAGTGACCTAACGAACTCGGATTGGCATAAAATAGTGGGTATAAGTAGATATGCATATTCTCATTCTCCATGAATTTTTTAACACGAGAATAATTTTTTTCCACCTTTTTGCGAAAAACCGAAAAATCAATTTTTAATTGACCTAACGAACTAGGATTGGCTAAAAATGGTGGATATGAGTAGATATGAATTTTCTTGTTCTCCATACATGTTTTAACCCGACAAAAAAAATTCAGTTTTCTGCCGATTCTGACTTACTATAGTATGCCGAAAACGGTGAAAGACAGAAGAATCTATTTTTTATTGACCTAAAGAACTCGGATTGGCCTAAAATAGTGGGTATACGTAGATATGCATACTCTTGTTCTCATTGCACTTTTTAGCCCGATAATAGTTTTTTTTTCACTTTTTTGCCGTTTCTGACATACTATAGTATGCCGAAAACGGTGAAAACCCGAAAAATATCATGTTCATTGACCTAACGAACTCGGATTGGCCTACACATAGTGGGTATGCGTAGATATGCGTATTCTCATTCTCCATGCATGTTTTAAACCGATAATAATGTTTTTTCACTTTTTTTTCCGGTTCTGACATACTATAGTATGCCGAAAACGGTGAAAACCGAAAAATCAATTTTGATTGAGCTAACAAACTCGGATTGGCCTAAAAATAGTGGGTATGCGTAGATATAAATATTTTAATTCTCCATGCATGTTTTGACCTGATAATAATTTTTTTTCACTTTTTTGCCGGTTCTGACATACTATAGTTTGCCGAAAACGGTGAAAAACCGAAAAATCTCATTTTCATTGACCTGACGAACTCGGATTGGCATAAAAATAGTGGGTATGCGTAGATATGCATATTCCCATTCTCCATGCATGTTTTAACCCGATAATAATTTTTTTTTCACTTTTTTGCCGGTTCTGACATACTATAGTATGCCGAAAACGGTGAAAACCGAAAAATCTATTTTTCATTGACCTATCGAACTCGGATTGGCCTAAAAATAGTGGGTATGGGTATATATGCATATTCTCATTCTCTATGCATGTTTTAACCTGATAATAATTTTTTTTCACTTTTTTGCCGGTTCTGACATATTATAGTATGCCGAAAACGGTGAAAAACCGAAAAATATCATTTTCATTGCCTAACGAACTCGGATTTGCCTAAAAATAGTGGGAATGCGTAGATATGAATATTCTCATTCTCCATGCATGTTTTAACCCGATAATAATTTGTTTTCACTTTTTTGCCGGTTCTGACATACTATAGTATAACGAAAACGGTGAAATACCGAAAAATCTTTTTTTCATTGATCTAACGAACTCGAATTTTCCTAAAAATAGTGGGTATGCGTAGATATGCATATTATTATTCTCCATGCATGTTTTAGCCCGATTATAAAAAAAATTTACTTTTTTGCCGGTTCTGACATACTATAGTATGCTGAAAACGGTGAAAAACCGAAAATTTTCTTTTTCATTGACCTAACGAACTAGGATTGGCCTAAAAATAATAGGAATGCGTAGATATGCATATTCTCGTTCTCCATGCATGTTTTAACCCGATAATAAATTTTTTTCACTTTTTTGCCGGTTCTGACATACTATATGCCGAAAACGGTGAAAAACCGAAAAATCTTTTTTTTCATTGATCTAACGAAGTCGGATTTGCCTAAAAATAGTGTGTATGCGTAGATATGCATATTATTATTCTCCATGCATTTTTAACCCGATAATAAAAAAAATTCACTTTTTTGCCGGTTCTGACATACTATAGTATGCCGAAAACGGTGAAAAACCGAAAAATCTAATTTTCATTGATCTAACGAACTCGGATTGGCCTAAAAATAGTGGGTATGCGTAGATATGCATATTTTCATTCTCCATGCATGTTTGAACCTGATAATAATTTTTTTTTCACTTTTTTGTAGGTTCTGACAACTATAGTATGCCGAAAACGGTGAAAAACCAAAAAATCTCTTTTTCATTGACCTAACAAATTCGGATTGACCTAAAAATAGTATGAATGCGTAGATATGCATATTCTCATTCTCCATGCATGTTTTAACCCGATAATAAAAAAAATTCACTCTTTTGCCGGTTCTGACATACTATTTTTTTTTTATAAGCTAAAGTTTATTAAACCTTTGTTTTTCCGAGTCAGGAAAACAAGGCAGGAGATCGACCTAAGAAAGGGATCGTCCCAAGACCAAAACAGCTCATAAGAGCAACAAGCACACAAGCCGAACCAAAACAAAAACAAGGGCCTAAACAAAGCACCTAGCCCAAATAAAACGACACGACAAACCCTCAAGACCTCAAAATTGTCCACGCATCGCCAACCCCGGGATCACACCATCGGGACCGCTCATCGAACCACCTGAACGCGCCGATACACCAAATTTCGGTCACCCACACTCCCATCGTTATGTGGCAACACCAACAAACGGAGACGATGGAAATGATGAGGAAACGGAGATCAACGCAGCAGTCCATCGCTCGCCACTATCTAGCCTAACAGAATCCAAACTCCAAAGACTCTTCAATACAAAGAAAATTCCCAAAAGCCCTACGGATATACCAAATCCATGGAAAACGGAAGAGGAGGAACCGGACTCACCAGTAACAAAAAGAGACGAGCGACAGAAACATTATACCCGAGCATCATACGAACCCAAACTAAGTTCTGAGTATGCACCTAATTTCTTATACAACCATGGAGCCTAGTGATATACTTGTTGCATGCAATGTGAGCAGCTTCCAAGGCTTCACTGGATACAATTTCTTTCTCCCATGAGACTCTTGGGATCAGGAACACCATGGCAGTACCATGACTTGGGGTAGGGCTTGTTCTTGATCTGACGGTAACACCTTGCTGGTCTTCGCCCATTGTGCACCTGCTTATCTCCTCCAAAAGTCTCTGCAAACTGACTTACTTGGAGTAGAGACAGCAGCAACTCACCACCCGGTGACAACCAAATCACCACAGCATAGATATGCGTAGATATGCGTATTCTAATTCTCCATGCATGTTTAAACACGATAATAGTTTTTTTCACTTTTTTTCTGGTTCTAACATACAATAGTATGCCGAAAACGGTGAAAAACCGAAATAATTATTTTTGATTTAGCTAACGAACTCGGATTGGCCTAAAAATATTGGGTTTGCGTAGATATGAATATTCTAATTCTCCATGCATGTTTTGACCCGATAATAATTTTTTTCACGTTTTTGCCGGTTCTGACATACTATAGTATGTCGAAAACGGTGAAAAACCAAAATACTTATTTTTGATTGAGCTAACGAACTCGGATTGGCCTAAAAATAGTGGGTATGCGTAGATATGCATATTCTAATTCTCCATGCATTTTTTGACCCGATAATAATTTTTTTCACTTTTTTGCCGGTTCTGACATAATATGCCGAAAACGGTGAAAAACCGAAAAATCTAATTTTCATTGACCTAACAAACACGGATTGGCCTAAAAGTAGTGGGTATGCGTAGATAAGCATATTCTCATTCTCCATGCATGTTTTAACCCGATAATATATATTTTTCACTTTTTTGCCGTTTCTGACATATTATACTATGCCGAAAACGGTGAAAACCGAAAAATCTATTTTTCATTGAGCTAACGAACTCGGATTGGCCTAAAGATAGTGGGTATGCATAGATGTAAAACCCGCTCCGTTTCTTTAAGGTTTTAATTTGCAAACGAAAACCGTAGGGTAAGTTTTTGAAACGAGTGCAAAAAAAAAGCGTATTCTCATTCTCCATGCATGTTTAAACACGATAATAGTTTTTTTCACTTTTTTCTGGTTCTAACATACAATAGTATGCCGAAAACGGTGAAAAACAGAAATAATTATTTTTGATTGAGCTAACGAACTCGGATTGGCCTAAAAATATTGGGTTTGCGTAGATATGCATATTCTAATTTTCCATGCATGTTTTGACCCGATAATAATTTTTTTCACTTTTTTGCCGGTTCTGACATACTATAGTATGTCGAAAACGGTGAAAAACCGAAAAATCTCATTTTCATTGACCTAACGAACTCGGATTGGCAAAACAATAGTGGGTATGCGTAGATATGCATATTCTCATTCTCCATGCATGTTTTAACCCGATAATAATTTTTTTCACTTTTTTGCCGGGTCTGACATACTATATAGTATGCCGAAAACGGTGAAAACCGAAAAATCTTTTCTTCATTGACCTAACGAACTCGGATTGACCTAAAAATAGTGGGTATGTGTAGATATGTATATTTTTATTCTCCATGCATGTTTTAACCCGATAATAAATTTTTTTCACTTTTCTGTCGGTTGTGACATACTATATAGTATGCCGAAAACGGTGAAAAACCGAAAAATCTATTTTTCATTGACCTAACGAACTCGGATTGGCCTAAAAATAGTGGGTATGCGTATATATGAATATTCTCATTCTCCATGCATGTTTTAACCCGATAATAATTTTTTTTCAATTTTTTCCGGTTCCGACATACTATAGTATGCCGAAAACGGTGAAAAACCGAAAAATCTATTTTTCATTGACCTAACGAACTCGGATTGGCCTAAAAATAATTTTTTTTACTTTTTTTCCGGTTCTGGCATACTATATCGTATGCCGAAAACGGTGAAAAACCGAAAAATCTCATTTTCATTGATCTAACGAACTCGGATTGGCCTAAAAATAGTGGGTATGCATAGATTTGCATATTTTCATTCTCCATGCATGTTTTAACTCGATAATAATTTTTTTTCACTTTTTTTTCCGGTTATGCCGAAAACGGTGAAAAACCGAAAAATCTATTTTTGATTGAGCTAACGAACTCGGATTGGCCTAAAAATAGTGGGTATGCGTAGATATGTATATTCTCATTCTCCATGCATGTTTAACTTGATAATAATTTTTTTTCACTTTTTTGCCAGTTCTGACATACTAAGTATGCCGAAAACGGTGAAAAACCGAAGAATCTATTTTTCATTGCCCTAACGAACTTGGAATGGCAAATAAATAGTGGGTATGCGTAGATATGCATATTCTTCTTCTCCATGCATGTTTTAACCCGATAAAAAATCACTTTTTGGCCGATTCTGACATAGTATGCCGAAAACGGTTAAAAACCGAAGAATCTATTTTTCATTGACCTAAAGAACTCGGATTTGCCTAAAAACAGTGGGTATGCTAGATATGCATATTCTTGTTCTCAATGCGTATTTTAGCCCGATAATAATTTTTTTCCACTTTTTTTCCGATTCTGACATACTATAGTATGCCGAAAACGTTGAAAAATCGAAGAATCTATTCTTCATTGACCTAACGAACTCGGAATTGCCAAAAAAGAGTGGTTATGCGTAGATATGCATATTCTCTTTATCCATGCGTGTTTTAACCCGATAATATATATTTTTTTCCACTTTTTGCCGATTCTGACATACTATAGTATGCCGAAATCGGTCAAAAACCGAAAAATCTATTTTTCATTGACATAACAAACTCGGATTGGCCTAAAAATAGTGGGTATGCGTAGATATGCATATTCTCATTCTCCATGCATGTTTTAACCCGATAATAATTTTTTTTCATTTTTAGTAGTGGATTCGCGTACAAGGGTTGTAGATACTTTTGTGGATCACCAGTGACAAGACATCCTTTTGAGTCCAAAAAGTATCCCCGTTAAGGTTCCAAGGAAACGTGGCCGTCCAAAAAAAGGACAACCAAAAAAGACTGCTCCCCCAGTTGTTTTTTATCAGACAAGAGCCAAAACATCGTCTGATAAAGGGGGGAAGCGGGAAGCCTCACAATCGACATTGCTAAACAAATTAAAGATGGTGAGTGGAGCTTTAGTAAGAGAACTGTGAAAAGGGTTGTTGCCAATTCCCTAGTTATTGAATATTCACAGCATGTCGAGACTAAGGAGGGCGTCGAGTTTAGCGAGGACGAGGTTAACCCAGAATGGAGTTCAGGGCACTCAACTCCTATTTCGGTTTCTAACCGATTTCTTAGCTTGACTTCGAACATGAAGTAGACAAGGAGGGCGGTGTTCTGTTTAGTTTACTTTCCTGTTTCGTTTTGGTTTTTAGTATTGTTATTAGTCTCTTTGTATCGGTTGGGGAAAAAGGTCTTTTTAAGGATTGTTTTTCTTGCATCATTTTACCTTTTGTAGAACGTTTGCCTAATAATAAAAAAATCGCTTATCAAAAAAAAAGTATGTCGTGAATAGTGAAAAACCGAAAAATCTATTTTTCATTGACCTAAAGAAATCGGATTGGCCAAAAAATAGTGGGTATGCGTAGATATGCATATTCTTGTACTTCATCGTGTTTTAGCCCGATAATTTTTTTTTCCACTTTTTGGCCGAAAACTTCGAAAACCAAAAAAATTATTTTTCATTGACCTAACGAACTCGGATTGGCTAAAAATAGTGGGTATGCGTAGATATGCATATTCTTGTTCTCCATGCGTGTTTTAGCCCGATAATAATTTTTTTCCACTTTTTTGCCGATTCTGACATAGTATATAGTATGCCGAAAACGGTGAAAAACCGAGAAATCTATTTTTCACTGAGCTAACGAACTCGGATTGGCCAAAAAATGGTGGGAATGCGTAGATATGCATATTCTCATTTTCCATGCATGTTTTAACACGATAATAATTTTTCCCACTTTTTTTTCGAATCTGACATACTATAGTATGCCGAAAACGGTGAAAAACCGAAAAATCTATTTTTCATTGACCTAACGAACTCGGATCGGCCAAAAGATGGTGGGTATGAGTAGATATGCATATTCTAGTTCTCCATGAATGTTTTAACTCGATGATAATTTTTTCCACTTTTTTGCCGATTCTGACAATCTATAGTATGCCGAAAACGGGGAAAAACCGAAGAATCTATTTTTCATTGACCTAACGAACTCGGAATGGCAAAAAATAGTGGGTATGCGTAGATATGCACATTCTCCATGCATGTTTTAACCCGATAGTAATTTTTTTCCACTTTTTTGCCGATTCAGACACACTTTAGTATGCCGAAAACGGTGAAAAACCAAAAAATCTGTTTTTCATTGACCTAAAGAACTCGGATTGGCCTAAAATAGTGGGTATGAGTAGATATGCATATTCTCATTCTCCATGAATTTTTAACCCGAGAATAATTTTTTCCACTTTTTTGCGAAAAACCGAAAAATCAATTTTTCATTTACCTAACGAACTAGGATTGACAAAAATATGGTGGGTATGAGTAGATATGAATTTTCTTTTTCTCCATACATGTTTTAACCCGATAAAAAAATTCACTTTTTGCCGATTCTCAGATACTATAGTATGCCGAAAACCGTGAAAGACCGAAGAATCTATTTTTCATTGACCTAAAGAACTCGGATTGACCTAAAAATAGTGGGTATACGTAGATATGCATATTCTTGTTCTCATTGCGCTTTTTAGCCCGATAATAACTTTTTTCACTTTTTTGGCGATTTTGACATACCATAGTATGCCGAAAATGGTGAAAAACCGAAAAATCTATTTTTCATTGACCTAACGAACTCGGATTGGGCAAAAAATGGTGGGTTTGTGTAGATATGCTTATTCTTCTTCTCCATGCGTGTTTTAACCCGATAATAGTTTTTTTCCACTTTTTTGCCGATTCTGACATACTATTTTTTTTTGATAAGCGACATTTTTTATTAGGCAAACGTTCTACAAAAAGTAAAACGATGCAAGAAAAACAATCCTTAAAAGGACCTTTTTCCCCAACCAATACAAAAGCAAAAAACAATACTAAAAACCAAACTGAAACAGGGAAGTAAACTAAACAGAGCACCGCCCTCCTTGCCTACTTCCTGTTCGAATTCAAGTAAAGAAATCGGTTAGAAACCGAAACAGGAGTTGAGTGTCCTGAACTCCATTCTGGGTTAACCTCATCCTCGCTAAACTCGACGCCCTCCTCAACCTCAACACGCTGTGGGAATTCAGAAACTAGGGAATTGGGAACAGCCCTTTTCACAGTTCTCTTACTAAAGCTCTACTCACCGTCTTTACTTTTTTTAGCAATGTCGATTGTGAGGCTTCCCGCTTGACCCCCCTTATCAGACGATGTTTTGGCTCTTGTCTGATAGAAGACAACAGGAGGAGCAGTCTTTTTTGGCTGTCCTTTTTTTGGACGGCCACGTTTCCTTGGAACCTAAATGGGGATACTTTTTGGACTCAAAAGAATGTCTTTCCACGGGTGATCCACAAAAGTATCTACAGCTCTCGCAGGTGACGAGTCCACTACTGGAACTGTCTGGCCAGACAGTTGTGGTCTACCTTGAAAATCACACAGAGAAAAAACCTCCACATGGGTACCTTCTTTAACCTGTGCATCAAAGCCCGAGCCCACAACGGGTGACGGGCCCAGAGCAGACCTGAATCGCTTAAAGACATCAGCCAAAGAGGGTTCACAATCCACCTGTACTGGGCTTTTAACAACAGTATTGGCATCAAGCCCAACAACCTGAACAAAGCCCAAAAAACCTGGCCCACACAAATGAGTTCCAAAAAAAGACGTAGCCGGCCAACACAATTCTGACTTACTATAGTATGCCGAAAACGGTGAAAACCGAAAAATCTATTTTTCATTGAACTAACGACCTCGGATTGGCCTAAAAATAGTGGGTATGCGTAGATATGCATATTCTCATTCTACATGCATGTTTTAACCCGATAATAATTTTTTTCACTTTTTTGCCGGTTCTGACATACTATTAGTATGCCGAAAACGGTGAAAAACCGAAAAATCTTTTTTTAATTGATCTAATGAACTCGGATTGGCCTAAAAATAGTGGGTATGCGTAGATATGGATATTCTTATTCTCCATGCATGTTTTAACCCGATAATAAAAAAAATTCACTTTTTGGTCGGTTCTGACAGACTATAGTATGCCGAAAACGGTGAAAAACCGAAAAATCTCATTTTCATTGGCCTAACAAACTCGGATTGGCCAAAAAATAGTGGGTATGCGTAGATATGCATATTCTCATTCTCCATGCATGTTTTAGACCGATAATAATTTTTTCACTTTTTTGCCGGTTCTGACATACTATAGTATGCCGAAAACGGTGAAAACTGAAAATTTTCATTTTCATTGACCTAACGAACTCGGATTGGCCTAAAAATAGTGGGTATGCGTAGATATGCATATTTTCATTCTCCATGCATGTTTGAACCTGATAATAATTTTTTTTTCACTTTTTTGTAGGTTCTGACAACTATAGTATGCCGAAAACGGTGAAAAACCAAAAAATCTCTTTTTCATTGACCTAACAAATTCGGATTGACCTAAAAATAGTATGAATGCGTAGATATGCATATTCTCATTCTCCATGCATGTTTTAACCCGATAATAAAAAAAATTCACTCTTTTGCCGGTTCTGACATACTATTTTTTTTTTATAAGCTAAAGTTTATTAAACCTTTGTTTTTCCGAGTCAGGAAAACAAGGCAGGAGATCGACCTAAGAAAGGGATCGTCCCAAGACCAAAACAGCTCATAAGAGCAACAAGCACACAAGCCGAACCAAAACAAAAACAAGGGCCTAAACAAAGCACCTAGCCCAAATAAAACGACACGACAAACCCTCAAGACCTCAAAATTGTCCACGCATCGCCAACCCCGGGATCACACCATCGGGACCGCTCATCGAACCACCTGAACGCGCCGATACACCAAATTTCGGTCACCCACACTCCCATCGTTATGTGGCAACACCAACAAACGGAGACGATGGAAATGATGAGGAAACGGAGATCAACGCAGCAGTCCATCGCTCGCCACTATCTAGCCTAACAGAATCCAAACTCCAAAGACTCTTCAATACAAAGAAAATTCCCAAAAGCCCTACGGATATACCAAATCCATGGAAAACGGAAGAGGAGGAACCGGACTCACCAGTAACAAAAAGAGACGAGCGACAGAAACATTATACCCGAGCATCATACGAACCCAAACTAAGTTCTGAGTATGCACCTAATTTCTTATACAACCATGGAGCCTAGTGATATACTTGTTGCATGCAATGTGAGCAGCTTCCAAGGCTTCACTGGATACAATTTCTTTCTCCCATGAGACTCTTGGGATCAGGAACACCATGGCAGTACCATGACTTGGGGTAGGGCTTGTTCTTGATCTGACGGTAACACCTTGCTGGTCTTCGCCCATTGTGCACCTGCTTATCTCCTCCAAAAGTCTCTGCAAACTGACTTACTTGGAGTAGAGACAGCAGCAACTCACCACCCGGTGACAACCAAATCACCACAGCATAGATATGCGTAGATATGCGTATTCTAATTCTCCATGCATGTTTAAACACGATAATAGTTTTTTTCACTTTTTTTCTGGTTCTAACATACAATAGTATGCCGAAAACGGTGAAAAACCGAAATAATTATTTTTGATTTAGCTAACGAACTCGGATTGGCCTAAAAATATTGGGTTTGCGTAGATATGAATATTCTAATTCTCCATGCATGTTTTGACCCGATAATAATTTTTTTCACGTTTTTGCCGGTTCTGACATACTATAGTATGTCGAAAACGGTGAAAAACCAAAATACTTATTTTTGATTGAGCTAACGAACTCGGATTGGCCTAAAAATAGTGGGTATGCGTAGATATGCATATTCTAATTCTCCATGCATTTTTTGACCCGATAATAATTTTTTTCACTTTTTTGCCGGTTCTGACATAATATGCCGAAAACGGTGAAAAACCGAAAAATCTAATTTTCATTGACCTAACAAACACGGATTGGCCTAAAAGTAGTGGGTATGCGTAGATAAGCATATTCTCATTCTCCATGCATGTTTTAACCCGATAATATATATTTTTCACTTTTTTGCCGTTTCTGACATATTATACTATGCCGAAAACGGTGAAAACCGAAAAATCTATTTTTCATTGAGCTAACGAACTCGGATTGGCCTAAAGATAGTGGGTATGCATAGATGTAAAACCCGCTCCGTTTCTTTAAGGTTTTAATTTGCAAACGAAAACCGTAGGGTAAGTTTTTGAAACGAGTGCAAAAAAAAAGCGTATTCTCATTCTCCATGCATGTTTAAACACGATAATAGTTTTTTTCACTTTTTTCTGGTTCTAACATACAATAGTATGCCGAAAACGGTGAAAAACAGAAATAATTATTTTTGATTGAGCTAACGAACTCGGATTGGCCTAAAAATATTGGGTTTGCGTAGATATGCATATTCTAATTTTCCATGCATGTTTTGACCCGATAATAATTTTTTTCACTTTTTTGCCGGTTCTGACATACTATAGTATGTCGAAAACGGTGAAAAACCGAAAAATCTCATTTTCATTGACCTAACGAACTCGGATTGGCAAAACAATAGTGGGTATGCGTAGATATGCATATTCTCATTCTCCATGCATGTTTTAACCCGATAATAATTTTTTTCACTTTTTTGCCGGGTCTGACATACTATATAGTATGCCGAAAACGGTGAAAACCGAAAAATCTTTTCTTCATTGACCTAACGAACTCGGATTGACCTAAAAATAGTGGGTATGTGTAGATATGTATATTTTTATTCTCCATGCATGTTTTAACCCGATAATAAATTTTTTTCACTTTTCTGTCGGTTGTGACATACTATATAGTATGCCGAAAACGGTGAAAAACCGAAAAATCTATTTTTCATTGACCTAACGAACTCGGATTGGCCTAAAAATAGTGGGTATGCGTATATATGAATATTCTCATTCTCCATGCATGTTTTAACCCGATAATAATTTTTTTTCAATTTTTTCCGGTTCCGACATACTATAGTATGCCGAAAACGGTGAAAAACCGAAAAATCTATTTTTCATTGACCTAACGAACTCGGATTGGCCTAAAAATAATTTTTTTTACTTTTTTTCCGGTTCTGGCATACTATATCGTATGCCGAAAACGGTGAAAAACCGAAAAATCTCATTTTCATTGATCTAACGAACTCGGATTGGCCTAAAAATAGTGGGTATGCATAGATTTGCATATTTTCATTCTCCATGCATGTTTTAACTCGATAATAATTTTTTTTCACTTTTTTTTCCGGTTATGCCGAAAACGGTGAAAAACCGAAAAATCTATTTTTGATTGAGCTAACGAACTCGGATTGGCCTAAAAATAGTGGGTATGCGTAGATATGTATATTCTCATTCTCCATGCATGTTTAACTTGATAATAATTTTTTTTCACTTTTTTGCCAGTTCTGACATACTAAGTATGCCGAAAACGGTGAAAAACCGAAGAATCTATTTTTCATTGCCCTAACGAACTTGGAATGGCAAATAAATAGTGGGTATGCGTAGATATGCATATTCTTCTTCTCCATGCATGTTTTAACCCGATAAAAAATCACTTTTTGGCCGATTCTGACATAGTATGCCGAAAACGGTTAAAAACCGAAGAATCTATTTTTCATTGACCTAAAGAACTCGGATTTGCCTAAAAACAGTGGGTATGCTAGATATGCATATTCTTGTTCTCAATGCGTATTTTAGCCCGATAATAATTTTTTTCCACTTTTTTTCCGATTCTGACATACTATAGTATGCCGAAAACGTTGAAAAATCGAAGAATCTATTCTTCATTGACCTAACGAACTCGGAATTGCCAAAAAAGAGTGGTTATGCGTAGATATGCATATTCTCTTTATCCATGCGTGTTTTAACCCGATAATATATATTTTTTTCCACTTTTTGCCGATTCTGACATACTATAGTATGCCGAAATCGGTCAAAAACCGAAAAATCTATTTTTCATTGACATAACAAACTCGGATTGGCCTAAAAATAGTGGGTATGCGTAGATATGCATATTCTCATTCTCCATGCATGTTTTAACCCGATAATAATTTTTTTTCATTTTTAGTAGTGGATTCGCGTACAAGGGTTGTAGATACTTTTGTGGATCACCAGTGACAAGACATCCTTTTGAGTCCAAAAAGTATCCCCGTTAAGGTTCCAAGGAAACGTGGCCGTCCAAAAAAAGGACAACCAAAAAAGACTGCTCCCCCAGTTGTTTTTTATCAGACAAGAGCCAAAACATCGTCTGATAAAGGGGGGAAGCGGGAAGCCTCACAATCGACATTGCTAAACAAATTAAAGATGGTGAGTGGAGCTTTAGTAAGAGAACTGTGAAAAGGGTTGTTGCCAATTCCCTAGTTATTGAATATTCACAGCATGTCGAGACTAAGGAGGGCGTCGAGTTTAGCGAGGACGAGGTTAACCCAGAATGGAGTTCAGGGCACTCAACTCCTATTTCGGTTTCTAACCGATTTCTTAGCTTGACTTCGAACATGAAGTAGACAAGGAGGGCGGTGTTCTGTTTAGTTTACTTTCCTGTTTCGTTTTGGTTTTTAGTATTGTTATTAGTCTCTTTGTATCGGTTGGGGAAAAAGGTCTTTTTAAGGATTGTTTTTCTTGC
The DNA here is from genome assembly GCA_963921825.1 of Erodium maritimum. NCBI lineage: Eukaryota > Viridiplantae > Streptophyta > Magnoliopsida > Geraniales > Geraniaceae > Erodium > Erodium maritimum. The sequence continues at coordinate 72,050,452 of OY997592.1, read as the reverse complement.
ATCATTTTACCTTTTGTAGAACGTTTGCCTAATAATAAAAAAATCGCTTATCAAAAAAAAAGTATGTCGTGAATAGTGAAAAACCGAAAAATCTATTTTTCATTGACCTAAAGAAATCGGATTGGCCAAAAAATAGTGGGTATGCGTAGATATGCATATTCTTGTACTTCATCGTGTTTTAGCCCGATAATTTTTTTTTCCACTTTTTGGCCGAAAACTTCGAAAACCAAAAAAATTATTTTTCATTGACCTAACGAACTCGGATTGGCTAAAAATAGTGGGTATGCGTAGATATGCATATTCTTGTTCTCCATGCGTGTTTTAGCCCGATAATAATTTTTTTCCACTTTTTTGCCGATTCTGACATAGTATATAGTATGCCGAAAACGGTGAAAAACCGAGAAATCTATTTTTCACTGAGCTAACGAACTCGGATTGGCCAAAAAATGGTGGGAATGCGTAGATATGCATATTCTCATTTTCCATGCATGTTTTAACACGATAATAATTTTTCCCACTTTTTTTTCGAATCTGACATACTATAGTATGCCGAAAACGGTGAAAAACCGAAAAATCTATTTTTCATTGACCTAACGAACTCGGATCGGCCAAAAGATGGTGGGTATGAGTAGATATGCATATTCTAGTTCTCCATGAATGTTTTAACTCGATGATAATTTTTTCCACTTTTTTGCCGATTCTGACAATCTATAGTATGCCGAAAACGGGGAAAAACCGAAGAATCTATTTTTCATTGACCTAACGAACTCGGAATGGCAAAAAATAGTGGGTATGCGTAGATATGCACATTCTCCATGCATGTTTTAACCCGATAGTAATTTTTTTCCACTTTTTTGCCGATTCAGACACACTTTAGTATGCCGAAAACGGTGAAAAACCAAAAAATCTGTTTTTCATTGACCTAAAGAACTCGGATTGGCCTAAAATAGTGGGTATGAGTAGATATGCATATTCTCATTCTCCATGAATTTTTAACCCGAGAATAATTTTTTCCACTTTTTTGCGAAAAACCGAAAAATCAATTTTTCATTTACCTAACGAACTAGGATTGACAAAAATATGGTGGGTATGAGTAGATATGAATTTTCTTTTTCTCCATACATGTTTTAACCCGATAAAAAAATTCACTTTTTGCCGATTCTCAGATACTATAGTATGCCGAAAACCGTGAAAGACCGAAGAATCTATTTTTCATTGACCTAAAGAACTCGGATTGACCTAAAAATAGTGGGTATACGTAGATATGCATATTCTTGTTCTCATTGCGCTTTTTAGCCCGATAATAACTTTTTTCACTTTTTTGGCGATTTTGACATACCATAGTATGCCGAAAATGGTGAAAAACCGAAAAATCTATTTTTCATTGACCTAACGAACTCGGATTGGGCAAAAAATGGTGGGTTTGTGTAGATATGCTTATTCTTCTTCTCCATGCGTGTTTTAACCCGATAATAGTTTTTTTCCACTTTTTTGCCGATTCTGACATACTATTTTTTTTTGATAAGCGACATTTTTTATTAGGCAAACGTTCTACAAAAAGTAAAACGATGCAAGAAAAACAATCCTTAAAAGGACCTTTTTCCCCAACCAATACAAAAGCAAAAAACAATACTAAAAACCAAACTGAAACAGGGAAGTAAACTAAACAGAGCACCGCCCTCCTTGCCTACTTCCTGTTCGAATTCAAGTAAAGAAATCGGTTAGAAACCGAAACAGGAGTTGAGTGTCCTGAACTCCATTCTGGGTTAACCTCATCCTCGCTAAACTCGACGCCCTCCTCAACCTCAACACGCTGTGGGAATTCAGAAACTAGGGAATTGGGAACAGCCCTTTTCACAGTTCTCTTACTAAAGCTCTACTCACCGTCTTTACTTTTTTTAGCAATGTCGATTGTGAGGCTTCCCGCTTGACCCCCCTTATCAGACGATGTTTTGGCTCTTGTCTGATAGAAGACAACAGGAGGAGCAGTCTTTTTTGGCTGTCCTTTTTTTGGACGGCCACGTTTCCTTGGAACCTAAATGGGGATACTTTTTGGACTCAAAAGAATGTCTTTCCACGGGTGATCCACAAAAGTATCTACAGCTCTCGCAGGTGACGAGTCCACTACTGGAACTGTCTGGCCAGACAGTTGTGGTCTACCTTGAAAATCACACAGAGAAAAAACCTCCACATGGGTACCTTCTTTAACCTGTGCATCAAAGCCCGAGCCCACAACGGGTGACGGGCCCAGAGCAGACCTGAATCGCTTAAAGACATCAGCCAAAGAGGGTTCACAATCCACCTGTACTGGGCTTTTAACAACAGTATTGGCATCAAGCCCAACAACCTGAACAAAGCCCAAAAAACCTGGCCCACACAAATGAGTTCCAAAAAAAGACGTAGCCGGCCAACACAATTCTGACTTACTATAGTATGCCGAAAACGGTGAAAACCGAAAAATCTATTTTTCATTGAACTAACGACCTCGGATTGGCCTAAAAATAGTGGGTATGCGTAGATATGCATATTCTCATTCTACATGCATGTTTTAACCCGATAATAATTTTTTTCACTTTTTTGCCGGTTCTGACATACTATTAGTATGCCGAAAACGGTGAAAAACCGAAAAATCTTTTTTTAATTGATCTAATGAACTCGGATTGGCCTAAAAATAGTGGGTATGCGTAGATATGGATATTCTTATTCTCCATGCATGTTTTAACCCGATAATAAAAAAAATTCACTTTTTGGTCGGTTCTGACAGACTATAGTATGCCGAAAACGGTGAAAAACCGAAAAATCTCATTTTCATTGGCCTAACAAACTCGGATTGGCCAAAAAATAGTGGGTATGCGTAGATATGCATATTCTCATTCTCCATGCATGTTTTAGACCGATAATAATTTTTTCACTTTTTTGCCGGTTCTGACATACTATAGTATGCCGAAAACGGTGAAAACTGAAAATTTTCATTTTCATTGACCTAACGAACTCGGATTGGCCTAAAAATAGTGGGTATGCGTAGATATGCGTATTCTTATTCTCCGTGCATGTTTTAACCCGATAATAAAAAAATCACCTTTTTGCCTGTTCTGACATACTATAGTATGCCAAAAACGATGAAAAACCGAAAAATCTTTTTTTCATTGACCTAACGAACTCGGAATGACCTAAAAATAGTGGGTATGCGTAGATATGCATATTCTCATTCTCCATGCATGTTTTAACCTGATAATAATTTTTTTCACTTTTTGCCGGTTCTGACATACTATAGTATGCCGAAAACGGTGAAAAACCGAAAAATCTCATTTTCATTGACCTAACGAACTCGGATTGGCCTAAAAATAGTGGGAATGTGCATATATGCATATTCTCATTCTCCATGCATGTTTTAACCCGATAATAATTGTTTTTCACTTTTTTCCGGTTCTGACATACTATATAGTATGCCGAAAAATCTCATTTTTACTGACCTAACGAACTTAGATTTGCCTAAAAATAGTGGGTATGCGTAGATATACATATTCTCATTCTCCATGCATGTTTTAACCCGATAATATTTTTTTTTCACTTTTTTGCCGGTTCTTACATAATTTAGTATGACGAATACGGTGAAAAACCGAAAAATCTATTTTTCATGACCTATCGAACTCGGATTGGCCTATAAATAGTGGGTATGCGTAGATATGCATATTCTCATTCTCCATGCATGTTTTAAACCGATAATAATTTTTTTCCACTTTGTTTTCCGGTTCTGACATACTATAGTATGCAGAAAACGGTGAAAAACCGAAAAATCTATTTTTTATTGAACTAACAAACTCGGAATGACCTAAAAATAGTGGGTATGCGTAGATATGCGTATTCTCATTCTCCATGTATGTTTTAACCCGATAATAATTTTTTTCACTTTTTTGCCGATTCTGACATACTATAGTATTCTGAAAACGGTGAAAAACCGAAAAATCTATTTTCATTGAGCTAACGAACTCGGATTGGCCTAAACATAGTTGGTATGCGTAGGTATGCATATTCTTATTCTCCATGCATGTTTTAACCCGATAATAATTTTTTTTCACTTTTTTTCCGGTTCTGACATACTATAGTATGCCGAAATCGTCAAAAACCGAAAAATCTATTTTTCAATGACATAACAAACTCGGATTGGCCTAAAAATAGTGGGTATGCGTAGATATGCATATTCTCATTCTCCATGCATGTTTTAACCCGATAATAATTTTTTTTCATTTTTTTTCCGGTTCTGACATACTATAGTATGCCAAAAACGGTGAAAAACCGGAAAAATCTATTTTTCATTGAGCTAACGAACTCGGATTGGCCTAAAAATAGTTGGTATGCGTAGATATGCATATTATTATTCTCCATGCATGTTTTAACCCGATAATAAAAAAATTTCACTTTTTTGCCGGTTCTGACATACTATAGTATCCCGAAAACGGTGAAAAACCAAAAAAATCTTTTTTTCATTGATCTAACGAACTCGGATTGGCCTAAAAATAGTGGGTATGCGTAGATATTCATATTATTATTCTCCATGCTTGTTTTAACCCGATAATAAAAAAAATTCACTTTTTTGCCGGCTTTGACATACTATAGTATGCCGAAAACGGTGAAAACCCGAAAAATCACATTTTCGTTGACCTAACGAACTCGGATTGGCCTAACAATAGTGGGTATGCGTAGATATGCATATTTTCATTCTCCGTGCATGTTTTAACGCGATAATAATTTTTTTTTCACTTTTTTGCCGGTTCTGACATACTATAGCATGCTGAAAACGGTGAAAAACCGAAAAATCTGTTTTTCATTGACCTAACGTACTCGGATTGGCCTAAAAATCGTAGGAATGCGTGGATATGCATATTCTCATTCTCCATGCATTTTTTAACCCGATAATAATTTTTTTTTCACTTTTTTTCCGCTTCTGACATACTATAGTAAGCCGAAAACGGTGAAAAACCGAAAAATTTGTTTTTAATTGACCTAACGAACTCAGAATGACCTAAAAATAGTGGGTATGCATAGATAAGCATATTCTTCATGCATGTTTTAACCCGATAATAATTTTTTTTCACTTTTTTGCCGGTTCTGACATACCATAGTATGCCGAAATCAGTGAAAAACCGAAAAATATCTTTTTCATTGAGATAACGAACTCGGATTGGTCAAAAAATAGTGGCTATGCGTAGATATGCATATTCTTTATTCTCCATGCATGTTTTAGACCGATAATAATTTTTTTCACTTTTTTTCCGGTTCTTACATACTATAGTATGCCGAAAACGGTGAAAACCAAAAATTTTCATTTTCATTGACCTAACGAACTCGGATTGGCCTAAAAATAGTGGATATGCGTAGATATGCGTATTCTCATTCCTCGTGCATGTTTTACCCCGATAATAAAAAAAAATTCACCTTTTTGCCGGTTCTGACATACTATAGTATGCCAAAAACGATGAGAAACCGAAAATAAAATTTTCATTGACCTAACGAACTCGAAATGACCTAAAAATAGTGGGTATGTGTAGATATGCATATTCTCATTCTCCATGCATATTTTAACCCGATAATAATTTTTTTTCACTTTTTGACGGTTCTGACATACTATATAGTATGCCGAAAACGGTGAAAAACCGAAAAATCTCATTTTCATTGACCTAACGAACTCGGATTGGCCTAAAAATAGTGGGAATGCACAGATATGCATATTCTCATTCTCCATGAATGTTTTAACCCGATAATAAAATTTTTTCACTTTTTTCCGGTTCTGACATACTATATAGTATGCCGAAAACGGTGAAAAACCGAAAAATCTCATTTTTACTGACCTAACGAACTCAGATTTGCCTAAAAATAGTGGGTATGCGTAGATATACATATTCTCATTCTCCATGCATGTTTTAACCCGATAATAACTTTTTTCACTTTTTTGCCGGTTCTTACATACTATAGTATGTGGAAAACGGTGAAAACCGAAAAATCTATTTTTCATTCACCTATCGAACTCGGATTGGCCTGTAAATAGTGGGTATGCGTAGATATCTGTATTCTCATTTTTCATGAATGTTTTAAACCGATAATAATTTTTTTCCACTTTGTTTTCCGGTTCTGACATACTATAGTATGCCGAAAACGGTGAAAAACCGAAAAATCTGTTTTTCATTGAACTAACGAACTCGTAATGACTTAAAAATAGTGGGTATGCGTAGATATGTGTATTCTCATTCTCCATGCATGTTTTAACCCGATAATAATTTTTTTCACTTTTTTGCCGTTTCTGACATACTATACTATGCCGAAAACGGTGAAAACCGAAAAATCTATTTTTCATTGAGCTAACGAACTCGGATTGGCCTAAAGATAGTGGGTATGCGTAGATGTAAAACCCGCTCCGTTTCTTTAAGGTTTTAATTTGCAAACGAAAACCGTAGGGTAAGTTTTTGAAACGAGTGCAAAAAAAAAAGCAGGTCTGGACCAGGCCAGGCGCGTAGGCCCAGCCCAGCCCAGCTGAGGCCCAATCTGGTCAGGCCTGGGTATTTAACCCATCCTCACACTTCTGAAACCCTAATTTTTCCCTCACACCTCAACCGTCCTCACCCTCTACCCTCTCTCTCTATCCGACCCTCACACTCTCTCTCTCTCTCTCTCGTCTTCCTCGCCGAACCAGCTCCCCACGACACCACTTCCGGCCGATTTCTTCACGCCGTCATCGTCCCGCTCCTCACCACCCTCGTCCCGTCTTCTTCTCCCCCATCCCGACGTCGTTACCGCTCCGGCCAGCAACGCCTTCACCGTCCCGACCTCCCTGCCTCTCTCTTCTCCTTCATCTCCGACCAGCATCATCCCCGTCGCCGTCCACAAACCGGCCGTCCACCACCGGTCTCATCCCGAGCTCCAACCGTCCACCGCCGCCTCCGATCTCTCCGTCCCGAGACCTAACTCGCCCCGAGCTCCCGTCGTCGCCGGCGAGCTCGTCAGATCCAGAACGGGACGAGCCGTCCGAACCCGAGCCCTACGCCGCCGTACGCCGCTGTGCACCGCCGCTCTCCGCTGCCGCCATCGTTCCTCACGGTTAGTTCTCGGCCGTGGAACCTCGACCGACCGGCGCCGATGGTCGATCGCACCTAACCGATCCCGTTCTTCTTCGTCTTTGCTTTCCCGTTCCCGAGTTCGTTCAGATCCGGTCGGGATGGAACGGAGCTCCCGAAATGGAAAGGAACAGAACACTAAAAACGTGAATCCGGTTTTGTTGAGTTTATTGTAAACGTGTAAATCTGAATTTGTAAAGATCGACAAAATATAAGTTATCGTTATAATTGTTCCTTACGTTTTGAATCGATTTAAGTATGAAAGGGTTGGGTTCAAACTGGTTGTAAAACGAAAATCAGTTTTAGATTAAAGTTTAGATCTTTATCGTTCGGACGTTTAATGGTTATCGTTAAAAACTATGTCGGGTTAAGTTTAACGGGTTTTAAAACGAAAGTCGATTGTTGAGATTAGACTCGAGTTAAGATTAAATCGAAAAAGGGAAACGAGGCCGATCGACTTTATAAGGGCTTTGGACCAAAAATCTCGAGTTTGGAAACGAGCAAAAGGAAACCGTTTTGCTTTAAAATCAAAGACGGAATTAATTAAAGCAAGGGAGTTCAACGACGGTTTTAAGTTAAAAAGGGGTTTAAACTGGGTTTAGATCAAACCTGGGTTCGGTGTGCGGGTGCTCGAACCCGATCCGTCGTAACCCGACTTTTATCCCGCTCGAGTGTAAACGACAACTGTCAAATTTAAAATGGACAAATCGTAGCCGTTAACTTAACGGCGGAACCGTTATTAACTTGGGCTTTGAGTTATTTAATTTCGACCTGTTCGTACTAGCTTAAAAGTGAGTTAAATTTGTGTTCTTTTAGATCGTGCTACGGACCGAGGCAAAGGGAAGCTCGGCGAGTGACTGAGTGTGCTTCGGGTGTTGTTGGAGTGCTTTTGGGATTATATACGAGGTACGGAAAAGGAGCCGGATCTCGGCCCTGACTGGGGAAAGTTAACAGTAGAATTGCATGTGACATCGGGGTGTCGTGGGTTGATGTAGGTTTATTTTAAATATTAGAAAAGCATGATACGGGATTGTAGTGTTCATCAGAAAAGCATGTTACGGGAACTTAGTAATTACTGAGAAAAGCATGTGACACTTAGTAGTGTCGTAGGAGCAGAGAACTTAGCATTAATTGTTTTACTGGAGGCATATGACCATGCCCGGAGGTTGTTGCGTGTTATTTATTGTTGAGTTTGGGTGGCCTTGAGAGCCCGTGTTATTTATTGTTGAGTTGGGTGGCCATGAGAGCCCGTGTATTTAATTTGGTGTCTTGAGTGGCAGTGAGTGCCGTGGGGTTGTTGAACCCGAGTCTTGACCGTTGGTGTGCCTTGAGTGGCAGTGAGTGCTCGTGGGGTTGTTGAGCCCGAGTCTTGACTGTTGAGGAGTCTTGAGTGGCCTTGAGTGCCTGCGTGATTGAACTTGCCTGTGATTGTGAGTGTGATTGTGGTTACCTGGGGTGGTGAGTTCTAAAGGTCGACAGCCTGATCCGACTTAGTGTCGAGGAATTGCGAGTTCTAAAGGTCGACAGCCTGATCCGACTTAGTGTCGAGGAATTGCGAGTTTTAAAGGTCGACAGCCTGATCCGACTTAGTGTCGAGGAATTGCGAGTTTGAAAGGTCGACAGCCTGATCCGACTTCGTGTCGAGGAATTGCGATAATAAAAAAAAATTCACCTTTTTGCCGGTTCTGACATACTATAGTATGCCAAAAACGATGAGAAACCGAAAATAAAATTTTCATTGACCTAACGAACTCGAAATGACCTAAAAATAGTGGGTATGTGTAGATATGCATATTCTCATTCTCCATGCATATTTTAACCCGATAATAATTTTTTTCACTTTTTGACGGTTCTGACATACTATATAGTATGCCGAAAACAGTGAAAAATCGAAAAATCTCATTTTCATTGACCTAACGAACTCGGATTGGCCTAAAAATAGTGGGAATGCACAGATATGCATATTCTCATTCTCCATGAATGTTTTAACCCGATAATAAATTTTTTTCACTTTTTTCCGGTTCTGACATACTATATAGTATGCCGAAAACGGTGAAAAACCGAAAAATCTCATTTTTACTGACCTAACGAACTCAGATTTGCCTAAAAATAGTGGGTATGCGTAGATATACATATTCTCATTCTCCATGCATGTTTTAACCCGATAATAACTTTTTTCACTTTTTTGCCGGTTCTTACATACTATAGTATGTGGAAAACGGTGAAAACCGAAAAATCTATTTTTCATTCACCTATCGAACTCGGATTGGCCTGTAAATAGTGGGTATGCGTAGATATCTGTATTCTCATTTTTCATGAATGTTTTAAACCGATAATAATTTTTTTCCACTTTTTTTTCCGGTTCTGACATACTATAGTATGCCGAAAACGGTGAAAAACCGAAAAATCTGTTTTTCATTGAACTAACGAACTCGTAATGACTTAAAAATAGTGGGTATGCGTAGATATGTGTATTCTCATTCTCCATGCATGTTTTAACCCGATAATAATTTTTTTCACTTTTTTTCCGGTTCTGACATACGATAGTATTCTGAAAACGGTGAAAAACCGAAAAATCTATTTTCATTGAGCTAACGAACTCGGATTGGCCTAAAAATAGTTGGTATGCGTAGATATGCATATTCTTATTCTCCATGCATGTTTTAACCCGATAATAATTTTTTTTCACTTTTTTGCCGGTTCTGACATACTATATTATGCCGAAATCGGTCAAAAACCGAAAAATCTATTTTTCATTGACATAACAAACTCGGATTGGCCTAAAAATAGTGGGTATGCGTAGATATGCATATTCTCATTCTCCATGCATGTTTTAACCCGATAATAATTTTTTTCACTTTTTTTGCCGGTTCTGACATACTATATAGTATGCCGAAAACGGTGAAAAACCGGAAAAATCTATTCTTCATTGAGCTATCGAAGTCGGATTGGCCTAAAAATAGTCGGTATGCGTAGATATGCATATTTTTATTCTCCATGCATGTTTTAACCCGATAATAAATTTTTTTCACTTTTTTTTCCGGTTCTGACATACTATAGTATCCCGAAAACGATGAAAAACCGAAAAATCTTTTGTCATTGATCTAACGAACTCGGATTGGCCTAAAACTAGTGGGTATGCGTAGATATGCATATTATTATTCTCCATTCTTGTTTTAACCCGATAATAAAAAAAAATCACTTTTTTTCCGGTTCTGACAATTTATAGTATGCTGAAAAAGGTGAAAAACCAAAAAATCTCATTTTCGTTGACCTAACGAACTCGGATTGGCCTAAAAATAGTGGGTATGCGTAGATACGCATATTTCAATTCTCCATGCATGTTTTAACCCGATAATAATTTTTTTTTTCACTTTTTTTCCGGTTCTGACATACTATTGTATGCTGAAAACGGTGAAAAACCGAAAAATCTCTTTTTCATTGACCTAACGAACTCGGATTGGCTTAAAAATAGTAGGAATGCGTGGATATGCACATTCTCATTCTCCATGCATGTTTTAACCCGATAATAATTTTTTCCACTTTTTTCCGCTTCTGACATACTATAGCAAGCCGAAAACGGTGAACAACCGAAAAATCTGTTTTTCATTGACCTAACGAACTCAGAATGACCTAAAAATAGTGGGTATGCGTATATAAGCATATTCTCATTCCCCATGCATGTTTTAACCCGATAATAAATTTTTTTCACTTTTTTGCCGGTTCTGACATACTATAATGCCGAAATCGGTGAAAAACCAAAAAATATCTTTTTCATTAAGCTAACGAACTCGGATTGGCCTAAAAATAGTGGGTATACGTAGATATACATATTCTCATTCTCCATGCATTTTTTAACCCGGTAATAAAAAAAATTCACTTGTTTGCAGGTTCTGACATACTATAGTATGCCGAAATCGGTCAAAAACCGAAAAATCTATTTTTCATTGACATAACAAACTCGGATTGGCCTAAAAATAGTGGGTATGCGTAGATATGCATATTCTCATTCTCCATTCATGTTTTAACCCGATAATAATTTTTTTCACTTTTTTTCCGGTTCTGACATACTATAGTATGCCGAAAACGGTGAAAAATCGAAAAATCCCATTTTATATTGACCTAACGAACTCGGATTGGCCTAAAAATAGTGGGAATGCGTAGATATGCATATCTTATTCTCCATGCATGTTTTAACCCGTTAATAATTTTTTTCACTTTTTTGCCTGTTCTGACATTCTATTTTTTTTTTTGATAACCGAAAAGTTTATTAAGGATATGGTCTATGAAAAATAGACACATACCAAAAGAAGATCCGAAAGGACCAATTTCCAAACCAGAACAGCTACACAGAGCAACAAACAAAACGGGAAACAATTAGAACAGAAAAACACCTGCCTAATAACTAATCAGAATCAAAACAAGAAAACCGGTTAGCGACCGAAACGGGTGTTGAATCTTGTAATGTATTCAATTCCAAGAGCTCCTCGTTCCCAACCACGGAGCCCTGCTTGTACTGACCCAGCACCAATGAACGAAGATCGATTGCCTTTCTACAAACTTTCGAGCTATGGCTCTAAGTACCCGAGCTATCTTTTTTGGAAACATTCACAATGAAACGTCCCAATTTATCAGCAGCCTTGGCTCTTGTCTGATAAACAACCACCGGCTGGGCGATCACCTTCGGCTGACCTTTCTTTGGCCGTCCACGTTTTTTTGGCTCGACCTTAGAGATCGGTTTTTCTAAGGCATCCTTCCACGGGCTACCCTGATAATCGAACTCCCTAATTGTTTCTTGCACGATCTGTGTTTCCGCCCCATCTAACGGGCCCAAATCGGTACCAATGCGGGAAAAAACCTCAGACAAACTTGGATTGACCTGCTGCTGTTTCATTGGGCCAGGACCACCAGATGGCTCGTTATCTAAACGAGATCCAGAACCAAAAGGATCTGGCCCTAAATCAGACTTTTGGTCCGGTCCAAATGGAACACCTTCGCAACACTCGTCGATGTCGCGCGCTCCACCAATAGCATCTGCTATTGAAACGGGCCTACCCAAAACAGGATCTGTTTCAAAATTTGGCCCAGTTAACCCACTTCCACCTTGTACGCCTCCACGCACAGCTTCTTCTTCGCACGATACAGGCGCAGGCGTGATTTTTTGGAAACACAGTATCGCGATTTTCAAAAGACTCTGAAATCACGAGGCGTGATTTCATGCCCAATAAATCAGGGATCACCGTACCATTAATCGCAGAAGAACCGGGAGTGCGGATCCCCCTTGATTCCGACGACTCCGGTGAACACACAGTCCGCCGGTAGTGCATCTCCTTGCCGGAATCATGTACGTCACCCCCATCCTTCACCGAGAACGATTTTGCAGCACCCATACTCTCAGAGGCCACCCCCACAGGCACCGCTGCATCGACGACGGTGCTCTGTTTTGGAAGACGCAAAACAGAGGAATTCGCCGGAAACACGGCGTCCTTTTCCGGGCGAGCAAAAGCTAGAAACAAAGTATAGTCGTTCAGTCTGTAACCGTTATAGGTTTCAATGACCTTCTGAGCGACCTTTGTGGTTTTGAAGACGACAAAACCAAAATGGAAACCTCGTCGACTTGCTCTCCTCGGTACAGTAATTGATTCAATCTCACCAAAGGGACTCAGGGCATTACAAACCCAGTCTGCATCTGTTCCAAACGGTAAATTGTGGATGAAAATCTTACAACATTTGAACCCTTGCTCCTTCTCTAAAACGGGGTCCGGTTGATTTCGATCAACCCCGTCTACGCCTTCATTTGCAGCAACACCATCTCCACCTTCATTTGCATCAGAATCTATAAACGAGACATGGGCAGAGGGCTGGACAGCCTTGCTTTGTTTCGCAGATTGCAAACCGACGGGCTTCACCTTGTTCTTGGCCGGGCTTTTCGCTGGAAGCTTCACATCCTCCTTGCCAAATAACCTGCTCTTCTTCCCCACCTTGCGCTTAACAAGCGTGCCGGTGACCATGGAGCGGTACTCCCTGTAAACGGCGAGCAACTCCGTGCAAAAAGGGAAGAAAGGCAACAGATCACCTTCAAGCTCGCCGGGGAAAAAATTCCGGCCAGACAAGTGGTGGGAGCGTTTCATCCTTTGTTAATTCTGACATCCTATAGTATGCCGAAAACGGTGAAAAACCGAAAAATCTTTTTTTCAATTATCTATCGAACTCGGATTGGCCTAAAAATAGTGGGTATGCGTAGATATGCATATTCTCATTCTCCATGCATGTTTTAACCCGATAATAAAAAAAAATTCACTTTTTTTCCGGTTCTAACATACATGCCGAAAACGATGAAGAATCGAAAAATCTCTTTTTCATTGACCTAACGAACTCGGATTGTCCTAAAAATAGTGGGTATGCGTAGATATGCATATTCTCATTCTCCATGCATGTTTTAACCCGATAATAAAAAAAAATTCACTTTTTTTCCGGTTCTGACATACATGCCGAAAACGATGAAGAATCGAAAAATCACTTTTTCATTGATCTAACGAACTCGGATTGTCCTAAAAATAGTGCGTATGCGTAGATATGCATATTCTCATTCTCCATGCATGTTTTAACATGATAATAATTTTTTTCACTTTTTTGTCGGTTCTGACATACTATAGTATGCCGAAAACGGTGAAAACCCGAAAAATCTCATTTTCATTGACCTAACAAACTCGGATTGGCCTAAAAATAGTGGGTATGCATAGATATGCGTATTCTCATTCTCCATGCATGTTTTAAACCGATAATAATTATTTCCACTTTTTTTCGGGTTCTGATATACTATAGTATGCCGAAAACGGTGAAAACCGAAAAATCTGATTTTCATTGACCTAACGAACTCGGATTGGCCTAAAACTAGTGGGTATGCGTAGATATGCATATTCTCATTCTCCAGGCATGTTTTAACCCGATAATAAAAAAAATTCACTTTTTCCGGTTCTTACATACTATAGTATGCCGAAAACAGTGAAAAACCAAAAATCTATTTTTCATTGACATATCGAACTCGGATTGGCCTATAAATAGTGGGTATGCGTAGATATGCGTATTCTCATTCTCCATGCATGTTTTTAATCGATAATAATTTTTTTCAACTTTTTTTTCCGGTTCTGACATACTATAGTATGACGAAAACGGTGAAAACCGAAAAATCTAATTTTCATTGACCTAACAAAATCGGATTGGCCTAAAAATAGTGGGTATACGTAGATATGCATATCCTCATTCTCCATGCATGTTTTAACCCGATAATAATTTTTTTTCACTTTTTTTTCCGGTTCTGATATACTATAGTATGCCGAAAACGGTGAAAACCGAAAAATCTGATTTTCATTGACCTAACGAACTCGGATTGGCCTAAAAATAGTGGGTATGCATAGATATGCATATTCTCATTCTCCATACATGTTTTAACCCGATAATAAAAAAAAAAATCACTTTTTTTCCGGTTCTGACATACACGCCAAAACGATGAAGAATCGAAAAATCTCTTTTTCATTGACCTAACGAACTCGGATTGTCCTAAAAAAAGTGAGTATGCGTAGATATGCATATTCTCCTTCTCCATGCATGTTTTAAACCGATAATAATTTTTTTCACTTTTTTGCCGGTTCTTACATACTATAGTATGCCGAAAACAGTGAAAACCCAAATCTCATTTTCATTAACCTAACGAACTCGGATTTACATAAAAATAGTGGGTATGCGTAGATATGCGTATTCTCATTCTCCATGCATGTTTTAAACCGATAATAACTTTTTCACTTTTTTTCCGGTTCTGATATACTATAGTAAGCCAAAAACGGTGAAAACAGAAAATTCTGATTTTCATTGACCTAACGAACTCGGATTGGCCTAAAAATAGTGGGTATGCGTATATATGCATATTCTCATTCTCCATGCATGTTTTAACCTGATAATAATTTTTTTCACTTTTGCCGGTTCTTAGATACTATAGTATGCCGAAAACAGTGAAAAACCGAAAAATCTATTTTTCATTGACCTATCGAACTCGGATTGGCATATAAATAGTGGGTATGCGTAGATATGCGTATTCTCATTCTCCATGCATGTTTTTAATCGATAATAACTTTTTTCCACTTTTTTTTTCCGCTTCTGACATACTATAGTATGCCGAAAACGGTGAAAACCCAAAAATCACATTTTCATTGACCTAACGAAATCGGATTGGCCTAAAAATAGTGTGTATACGTAGATATGCATATCCTCATTCTCCATGCATGTTTTAACCCGATAATATTTTTTTCGCTTTTTTTTTTCGGTTCTACTATACTGTAGTATGCCGAATACGGTGAAAACCGAAAAATCTGATTTTCAATCACCTAACGAACACGGATTGGCCTAAAAATAGTGGGTATGCGTAGATATGCATATTCTCATTCTTCATGCATGTTTTAACCCGATAATAATTTTTTCACTTTTTTGCCGGCTCTGACATACTATAGTATGCCGAAAACGCTGAAAAACGGAAAAATCTTTTTTTCATTGATCTAACGAACTCGGATTGGCCTAAAGATGGTGGGTATGCGTAGATATGCATATTATTATTCTCCATGCATGTTTTAACCCGATAATAAAATAATTCACTTTTTTGCCAGTTCTGACATACTATAGTATGCCGAAAACGGTGAAAAACCGAAAAATCTCATTTTCGTTGACCTAACGAACTCGGATTGGCCTAAAAATAGTCGGTATCCGTAGATATGCATATTTTCCTTATCCATGCATGTTTTAATCCGATAATAAAAAAAATTCACTTTTTTTCCGGTTCTGACATACTATGTATGTCGAAAACGGTGAAAAACCGAAAAATCTCTTTTTCATTGACCTAACGAACTCGGATAGGCCTAAAAATAGTAGGAATGTGTAGATGTGCATATTTTCATTCTCCATGAATTTTTAATCAGATAATAAATTTTTTCACTTGTTTTCCGGTTCTGACATACTATAGTATGCCGAAAAGGTGAAAAACCGAAAAATCTTGTTTTCATTGATGTAACGAACTCGGATTGGCCTAAAAAATAGTGGGTATACGTAGATATGCATTTTATTATTCTCCATGCATGTTTTAACCCGATAATTAAAAAAATTCACTTTTTTACCGGTTTTGACATACTATAGTATGCCGAAAACGGTGAAAAAACGAAAAATCTCATATTCATTGACCTAACAAACTCGTATTGGCCTTAAAATAGTGGGTATGCGTAGATATGCTTATTCTCATTCTACATGCATGTTTTAACCCGATAATAATTTTTTTTTCACTTTTTTCCGGTTTCTACATACTAGTATGCCGAAAACGGTGAAAAACCGAAAAATCTTTTTTCATTGATCTAAGTAACTCAGATTGGCCTAAAAATAGTGGGTATGCGTAGATATGCATATTATTATTCTCCATTTATGTTTTAACCCGATAATAAAAAATTTCACTTTTTTGCCGGTTCTGACATACTATATAGTATGCCGAAAACGGTGAAAAACCGAAAAATCTAATTTTCATTGACCTAACGAACTCGGATTGGCCTAAAAATAGTGGGAATGCGTAGATATGCATATTCTCATTGTCCATGCATGTTTTAACCCGATAATAATTTTTTTCACTTTTTTGCCGGTTCTGACATACTATAGTATGCCGAAAACGGTGAAAAACCTAAAAATATTTTTTTTTCTTTGATCTAACGAACTCGGATTGGCCTAAAAATAGTGGGTATGCATATATATGCATATTATTATTATTCTCCATGCATGTTTTAACCCGATAATAAAAAAACGAACTCGGATTGCCCTAAAAATAGTGGGTCTGCGTAGATATGCATATTCTCATTCTCCATGCATGTTTTAACCCGATAATAATTTTTTTCACTTTTTTTCCGGTTCTGACATACAATGCCGAAAACGGTGAAAACCCGAAAAATCTCATTTTCATCGACCTAACGATCTCGGATTGGCCTATAAATAGTGGGTATGCGTAGATATGCGTATTCTCATTTTGCATGCATGTTTGAAACCGATAATAATTTTTTTTCACTTTTTTTTTTAAGTTCTGACATACTATAGTATGCCGAAACCGGTGAAAACCGAAAATTCTGATTTTCATTGATCTAACGAACTCGGATTGGCCTAAAAATAGTGGGTATGCGTAAATATACATATTCTCATTCTCCATGCATGTTTTAACCTGATAATAAAAAAAATTTACATTTTTTCCGGTTCTTACATACTATAGTATGCCGAAAACGGTGAAAAACCGAAAAATCTATTTTTCATTGACCTATCGAATTCGGATTGGCCTATAAATAGTGGGTGTCCGTAGATATGCGTATTCTCATTCTCCATGCATGTATTAGACTGATAATAATTTTTTCCACTTTTTTTTTCCGGTTCTGACATACTATAGTATGCCGAAAACGGTGAAAACCGAAAAATCTCATTTTCATTGACCTAACGAAATCGGATTGGCCTAAAAATAGTGGGTATACATAGATATGCATATCCTCATTCTCCATGCATGTTTTAACCCGATAATAATTTTTTTTCGCTTTTTTTTCCGTTTCTAATATACTATAGTATGCCGAAAACGGTGAAAACCGGAAATTCTGATTTTCAATCACCTAACGAACTCGGATTGGCCTAAAAATAGTTGGTATGCGTAGATATGCATATTCTAATTATCCATGCATGTTTTAACCCGGTAATAAAAAAAATTTCACTTTTTTTCCGGCTCTGACATACTATAGTATGCCGAAAACGCTGAAAAACCGAAAAATCTTTTTTTCACTGATCTAACGAACTAGGATTGGCCTAAAAATGGTGGGTATGCGTAGATATGCATATTATTATTTTCCATACATGTTTTATCCCGATAATAAAAAAAATTCACTTTTTTGCCGGTTCTGACATACTTTAGTATGCCGAAAACGGTGAAAAACCGAAAAATCTCATTTTCGTTGACCTAACGAACTCGGATTGGCCTAAAAATAGTGGGTATGCGTAGATATGCATATTTTCATTATCCATACATGTTTTAACCTGATAATAAAAAAATCACTTTTTTTCCGGTTCTGACATACTATAATAGTATGCCGAAAACGGTGAAAATTCGAAAAATCTCTTTTTCATTGACCTAGCGAACTCGGATTGGCCTAAAAATAGTAGGAATGCGTAGATGTGCATATTTTCATTCTCCATGCATGTTTTAATCGGATAATAATTTTTTTTCACTTGTTTTCCGGTTCTGACATGCTATAGTATGCCGAAAAGGTGAAAAACCGAAAAATATTGGTTTCATTGATCTAACGAACTCGGATTGGCATAAAAATAGTGGGTATACGTAGATATGCATATTATTATTCTCCATGCATGTTTTAACCCGATAATAAAAAATCACTTTTTTACCGTTTTTGACATACTATAGTATGCCGAAAACGGTGAAAAACCGAAAAATCTCATTTTCATTGACCTAACAAACTCGTATTGCCCTAAAAATATTGGTATGCGTAGATATGCATATTCTCATTCTCCATGCATGTTTTAACCCGATAATAATTTTTTTCACTTTTTTCCGGTTCTGACATACTATAGTATGCCGAAAACTGTGAAAAACCGAAAAATATGTTTTTATTGTCCCAACGAACTCGGATTGGCCTAAAAATAGTAGGAATGCGTAGATATGCATATTATCATTCTCCATGCGTGTTTTAACCAGATAATAAAAAAAATCACTTTTTTGCCGGTTCTGACATACTATATAGTATGCCGAAAACGGTGAAAAACCGAAAAATCTTTTTTCATTGATCTAACGAACTCAGATTGGCCTAAAAATAGTGGGTATGCGTAGATATGCATATTATTATTCTCCATGCATGTTTTAACCCGATAATAAAAAATTTCACTTTTTTGCCGGTTCTGACATACTATATAGTATGCCGAAAACGGTGAAAAAAAGAAAAATCTCATTTTCATTGACCTAACGAACTCGGATTGGTCTAAAAATAGTGGGTATGCGTAGATATGCATATCTTCATTCTCCATGCATGTTTTAACCCGATAATAATTTTTGTTAACTTTTTTTCCGGTTCTGACATACTATTTTTTTTTATAAGCTAAGAATTTTATTAAGCAAATGTTCTATAAAATAAATAGAACAAAGCAATAAAAGATCCACAACGGGCCTTTTCCTTCAACCAATACAGCTACACAGAGCAAAACAGACCCAGAAACACAAGATGTAAACAAAACACCTTGCCTATTTCCTATTCGGGTGCAAACAAGTAAACCGGTTAGAAACCTAGACAGGGGTTAGGACTTGAGCGGAAGTCGGTTCTCTTCCCTCGGAATCCTTATCAAGGGCTAAGGAACATTAATCAACAGCTTTTCTACCGACCTTCGAGCCGTAACTCCAGTTACCTGTGCTATCTTTTTCGGCTACAGTCACCAGAAAGCGTCCCATGTTATCCTCTTTATCAGCAGAAGTCCTGGCTCTAGTCTGATACACTACCAATGGTTGTGCAATCACCCTAGCCTGTCCCTTCTTAGGGCGACCACGACGTTTTGGTTCAGCCCCCGATATCGGTTTTTGCAAGGCTTCTTTCCACGGGCTTCCTTGAAAACCAATCTCCACAGTCGGTTCAACGTCCCAACCTAGAATGACTTGACCCGAACCCAACACAGATGGGTCCAAATCAGTCTCCAATCGTTTAAAAATAGAACCCAATTTTGGATCCTCTTGCCCCAACCTATGGGCCTTATCAACAGATTCAGGACCTGGACAAAACAGGCTTGGCCCAACCCGCTCAGAAACAGCCAGGCTTGAACCAGGCCCGGCTTGCCCAGACATGTGGCCCAAGAACTCCCGTGGCCCAACCTGTTGCCCAACGTTTCCACCATTCAACGCACACTCGGCCACAGAATGCGGCGCAGATTGCAGCGCGTCCACGGATGGAGGGGTGATCAGGGCGGAATCAGAATCAATCTCTTGATTCAAAAATGGAGCTGGATCAGAAGAGATCCCTGAAATCACGGAAACAAAACCTGACACTGGTTGGAGAAGCTCGCCAAGTATGCCGAAAACGGTGAAAAACCGAAAAAAAAAACTCATTTTCATTGACCTAACGAACTCGGATTGGCCTAAAAATAGTGAGAATGCGTAGATATGCATATTCTCATTCTCCATGCTTGTTTTAGCCCGATAATAATTTTTTTTCACTTTTTTTCCGGTTCTGACATACTATAGTATGCCGAAAACGGTGAAAAACCAAAAAAATCCTTTTTTCATTGATCTAACGAACTCGGATTGGACTAAAAATAGTGGGTATGCGTATATATGCATATTATTATTATTCTCCATGCATCTTTTAACCCGATAATAAAAAAATTCACTTTTTTGCCGGTTCTGACATACTATAGTATGCCGAAAACGGTGAAAAACCGAAAAATCTCCTTTTCATTGACCTAACGAACTCGGATTGTCCTAAAAATAGTGGGTATGCGTAGATATGCATATTCTCATTCTCCATGCATGTTTTAACCCGATAATAATTTTTTTCACTTTTTTGCCGGTTCTGACATACTATAATGCCAAAAACGGTGAAAACCCGAAAAATCTCATTTTCATTGACCTAACGAGCTCGGATTGGCCTATAAATAGTGGGTATGCGTAGATATGCGTATTCTCATTCTCCATGCATGTTTTAAACGAATTATAATTTTTTTTTTCACTTTTTTTTCAAGTTCTGACATTATATAGTATGCCGAAACCGGTGAAAACCGAAAAATCTGATTTTCATTGATCTAACGAACTCGGATTGGCCTAAAAATAGTGGGTATGCGTAAATATGCATATTCTCATTCTCCATGCATGTATGCATATATAGTCGGCGCCGGCGTTTCCCTCACTCGGATCCGAGCCGCCGCCGTCTTCGAGGGTAGCAAGGCCGGAGCTGCCTCGCCGTCGCCAGAGACGGGACGAGCTCGCCGGACCTGTTCAGATCTAGGGCGGGACAACCGTGCTCCGCCGTCCCCCGGCCGCAACCACCTCCGCCGCACCGAGCCTCTCTTCCTCTCCCTCGATCGTCCACGCCGGTGATGCTCCGCCACCGGAAACACCTGCAGAACCGGGAGCGTCGTGGCTCCGTCGAGACCCCACCGTGCGGTCCAGCTCCGAGACGGGGACCAGTCCCCCACGGCGGCAGTCACCGCTGCCCGTCGTTTCCTCTCCTCCACGGTGAGGTTGGTACCTGGGGGTTTTAGTCGCCGGCGACGTCTTCGCCGGCGGCCGGTTTATTTGTTTCGTACCGTTCAACTTTATTTGGTTTCTGTGTATTGTCCGAGCTTCTGTAAATCAAGAAAAGGAAGAAATAAAACCAGTTTTGAATTTAAACGTTAGTTTTGTAATTCTGGATCTGGTCATGTTTGCCTTGTTGATCTGGACTCAAAATTTCGAGTTGTAAAAGGGAAAATGAAGTGTTTTGAAACAGTTAGGGTTTGAGATCGGTTTTGGATGGAAAATCGAACTTCTGAAGTTGAAGGGAGAGGAACCCTAAATCGAAAAATCGGTTTTGTTTAGAAAGGGGATTTAAATTGGAAAATGACCTAATTTGAAAAGAGTTTTAAAATAAAACCAGATTTGGAAATAAAAGGGAAGTAAAATCAGCGGATTTAAAACGGATTTCGAGCAGTTGAACGAATCTGGAACTCTGGTTAAAATGGACTGCAAATTGGGTTTAAAAAAAGGAACAAAAGCGGACCGCTGAATCGGACCTCGGGATTCGTGCATTGGGACCGTGCCTCGCATGCACCGGTTTCGGTGCTCGGGTACTCAAACCCGATTCGCCGTGACACCGCTTTTATCCCCCTCAAGTTCAAAGGACAAATGTCGGATTTAGACTGGACAAATCGTAATCTTTAACTTAACGGTGGAACCGTCTTTAATTTATGGCTTTCGTGTTATCTTTAGAGTCCGGCTTCGATCGAAGTGAAGCTCGGAGGTAGCGAGCCAGAACGTCAGGAGCTAGGAAGCGTAGCGGTTGCTCTTCAGTTGAGGTAGGGAAAAGTAGCCGGATCTCGGCCCTGACTAGGGGAAGTTAACTGTAGAATTGCGTGTGACACCGGGGTGTCGTGGGTTAAGTAGGTTATCAAATATTCTAAATGCATGATACGGGAATGTAGCGAATACTGGAAATGCATGTTACACTTAGTAGTGTCGTAGGAGCAGAGAACTTAGCGTAATTGATTTACTGGAGGCATATGACCATGCCCAGAGGTTGTTTGTGAAACTGTTGATTTTAGGACTGTTGGAGGCTTGGGTTAAGCCGGAGGTTGATTGTTTATTTGGTGTCTTGGGTGGCCATGAGAGCTCGTGTTATTATTCGTGTTTGGGTGGCCATGAGAGCCCGTACTTTACTGTTGGTGTTTTAGCTGGCTTACGAGTTAGAGTCTCGGTAAGTTGCAAGCGTGTTTTATCGTTGAGTTTTGGGTGGCCATGAGTGCCCGTGGGGTTGTTGAACCCGTGTCTTTACCTTTGGTGTTTTGGGTGGCCTTGAGAGCCCGTGTACTAAGGTTGGTGTCTTGGCTGGCCTACCGAGTTAGAGTCTCGGGGGGTTGCAAGCTTTCTTTAGCTGGCTTACGAGTTGAAGTCTCGGTAAGTTGCAAGCGTGTTTTATGGTTGGTGTCTTGAGAGGTCGTGAGTGCCTGTGGGGCTGTTGAGTCCGTGTCTTACTGTCGGTGTGTCTTGGGAGGCCGTGCGTGCCTGTGGGGCTGTTGAGTCCGAGTTTTACGGTTGGTGTCTTGGTGGCCATGAGTGCCTATGAGTGTTGAACCTGTGTTGTTACTGGTTGTTGATTTTGCTTGTGATTATGTTTGTGATTGTGATTGTGATTGTGGTTACCGGAGGTTGGGGGCCCGCTTCCTGAAACGGGGGTCCACGAGCACACGCGTCTGCATGTTCAGACGGGGTAGGGGGCCCGCCCGCCAATAAAGGGGTCCTGGCCGCGCGTGTGTGGTTTGGGTTTGTGAGCATACCTTGGCTGGCTTATGGGTTAGAGTCCCAGTAAGTTGCAGCATTTTCCGGCTGGCTTATGGGTTAGAGTCCCAGTAAGTTGCAGCGTTTTCCGGCTGGCTTATGGGTTAGAGTCCCAGTAAGTTGCAGCATTTTCCGGCTGGCTTATGGGTTAGAGTCCCGGTAAGTTGCAGCATTCTTGGGTTGGCCTGATCGGGTTAGAGTCCCGGGAGGGCGTTCTTTGCAACTGGTTTGCGATTCTTTGTGATCTTGTTTTGGTGTGCGATCCTTTGTGATCTTGGTTGGTGTGTGATCCCTTGTGATGCTGTTTGATGTTGCGTACTTTCTTTTGAGTCCTTGGAAGAGGTCGTCAATCGTTGGGTCAGGTCTACTTTACGTGTCAGAGTGTTGAGTCGTTCGAGGAAGGTCATCGTGGGTGTTTGTTCAGTCAGAGTGCCTGGGTTGGGGATGGTTTCCCCGGTGTTGAGTCATTGTTGGTGTTACTTGCTTTGCCTGCTAATTATGCCGTAGTCAGTCTGTTATCCGTGGTGGTGAGCGAACGCTCACCCCTAGCTGCTTTTCCTACAGGTACTGTTCGTGGGACGGACTAGGTGAGCTCTCGAAGCTTGTGGAGCTGGGAGCGGAGTCCGGGTTTTGTCTTTTGAGTCTAGTGACGGATACTGTGTACTTTGTCCACTTGTTAGGACGTGTTTTAAACTGTATTTATTATTTTGTTGAACAAATGGTACTTTTAAAGAGTTTAATGAAAGCAGGTTTTCAAGTGTTTTTATGTTTTAAAATGTTCGCGTCCCTAGTTCGGTTTTACTGAAATTGGGGCGTGACAGGATCAGCACAAACTTTTGGATTCGAAATTGAAAAACCCATGATTTGCAAACCCCGAAATCCCGTG
Source organism: Erodium maritimum (assembly GCA_963921825.1). Taxonomy (NCBI): domain Eukaryota; kingdom Viridiplantae; phylum Streptophyta; class Magnoliopsida; order Geraniales; family Geraniaceae; genus Erodium; species Erodium maritimum. The sequence goes on along the minus strand of OY997592.1, from coordinate 72,026,379 downwards.
ATTGGCAATCCCAGAAAACACGGACTCTGAAACGAGGGAAGATGCACCTGGAGGCTTGGCGAAGTCCAGCACCGTCGTCGCCGAGGATGGTACCGGAGAGGGAAGCGACCCTATCCCTCTAGGAGACTCCATCGCAGTGCTAACTGGCCGTGTAAACTCACCTTAAAGATGGACACACGGAACAGAGCCCATGCTCTGTTTTCCGGTCCGGACAGGCTCAGTCACCGGAGAATCCAGTCGCCTTCGAGAAGGAATGTCCACCTTAGTCACTAATCCTCCAGAGGACTCCGGCACATTGCCACCAGATCGAGCGGGCTCACCGGAGCGAAGGGTCGGATCTTCACGTGAAACAGAGCCAGTGCTCTGTTTCATGTTCTTGATTGACTCGGTCGCCGGAGAGACCACACGTTGCCGAGAAAGCGCCACGAAAAGCACATGTCCTCTCACATGAGCACCGTGAAGAGTCGCCACTGCCTGAGACACCGCCAAGGACGAAGTGAAACAGACGAAACCAAAGAAAAAACCCTTCCGGTTAGCTTTCTTCACTAGCGAAAAGGAATCGATCTCGACAAATTTGGAGAGTTCTTCTCGAAACCATTCCTCTGTCGCCGGATAAGGTAAATTCCGAACATAGAGCTCCGTATCGCTCACCACGTATTGGGCCAGAGGTCTTCGTCGGCGACCCACAGCTCTAACCGAGTTCACTCTATCCGGCTCCCCTTCCTTTGAACCAAGCATGGGGATCGACGACGTTGAGATTGCAACTGGTTTTGAAGGACCAGAGATAGGAACAACCGGATCTGAGATCGCAGAATGGACCTTCTACTTCGTCCCAGTATTCGCCAGAGAGCTGGTTGGTCGACTCTGCTTGGCACCGGCCAGACAATATTTGGCAAACGTACCTCCGGCCGGCAAGAGAGCCACGATGAAGAGAGCGTCCGTACTTCATTTCAGTTCTCCTTCCATGATCTCTGGAGAGCCCCTGGTGTGGATTTTTGTTCTTACATACTATAGTATGCCGAAAACGGTGAAAAACCGAAAAACCTATTTTTCATTGACCTAACGAACTCGGATTGGCCTAAAAATAGTGGGTATGCGTAGATATGCATATTCACATTCTCCATACATGTTTTAACCCGATAATACTTTTTTTTTCACTTTTTTGCCGGATCTGACATACTATGCCGAAAACGATGAAAAACCGAAAAATCTCATTTTCATTGACCTAACAAACTCGGATTGGCCTAAAAATAGTGGGAATGCGTAGATATGCATATTCTAATTCTCCATGCATGTTTTAACCCGATAATAATTTTTTTTCACTATTTTTCCGGTTCTGACATACTACAGTATGCCGAAAACGGTTAAAAACCAAAAAATCTTTTTTTCATTGATCTAACGAACTCGGATTGGCCTAAAAATAGTGGGTATGCGTAGATATGCATATTTTTATTCTCCATGCATGTTTTAACCCGATAATAAAAAAATTCACTTTTTTGCCGGTTCTGACATACTATAGTATGACGAAAACGGTAAAAACCGAAAAATCTCTTTTTCATTGACCTAACGAACACGGATTGTCCTTAAAGTAGTGGGTATGCGTAGATATGCATATTATCATTCTCCATGCATGTTTTAACCCGATAATTATTATTTTTTCACTTTTTTGCCAGTTCTGACATACGTATGCCGAAAACGGTGAAAACCCGAAAAATCACATTTTCATTGACCTAACGAACTCGGATTGGCCTATAAATAGTGGGTATGCGTAGATATGCGTATTCTCATTCTCCATGCATGTTTTAAACCGATAATAATTTTTTTTCACTTTTTTTTCCGGTTCTGACATACTATAGTATTCCGAAAACGGTGAAAACCGAAAAATCTGATTTTCATTGACCTAACGAACTCGGATTGGCCAAAAAATAGTGGGTATGCGTAGATATGCATATTATCATTCTCCATGCATGTTTTAACCTGATAATAAAAAAATTTCCACTTTTTTTCCGGTTGTTACATAATATAGTATGCCGAAAACGGTGAAAAACCGAAAAATCTATTTTTCATTGACCCATCGAACTCGGATTTGCCTATAAATAGTGGGTATGCGTGGATATGCGTATTCTCATTCTACATGCATGTTTTAAACCGATAATAATTTTTTTCCACTTTTTTTTCCGGTTCTGACATACTATAGTATGCCGAAAACGGTGAAAACCGAAAAATCTCATTTTCGTTGACCTAACGAACTCGGATTGGCCTAAAAATAGTGGGTATGCGTAGATATGCATTTTCTCATTCTCCATGCATGATTTAACCCGATAATAATTTTTTCCAGTTTTTTTCCGGTTCTGAAATACTATAGTATGTCGAAATCGGTCAAAAACCGAAAAATCTATTTTTCATTGACCTATCGATATCGGATTGGCCTAAAAATAGTGGGTATGCGTAGATATGAATATTCTCATTCTCCATGAATGTTTTAGCCCGATAATAATTTTTTTCACTTTTTTGCCGGTTCTGACATAGTATGCCGAAAATGGTGAAAAACCGAAAAATCTTTTTTTCATTGATATAACGAACTCGGATTGACATAAAATTAGTGGGTATGCGTAAATATGCATATTATTATTCTTCAGGCATGTTTTAACCCGATAATAAAAAAAATTCACTTTTTTGCCGGTTCTGACTTTCTATATAGTATGCCGAAAACGGTGAAAACCCGAAAATTTTCATTTTCATTGACCTAACGAACTCGGATTGGCATAAAAATAGTGGGTATGCGTAGGTATGCATATTTTCATTCTCCATGCATGTTTTAAACCGATAATAAAAAAATTCACTTTTTTGCCGGTTCTGACATAGTATGCCGAAAACGGTGAAAAACCGAAAAATTTCTTTTTCATTGACCTAACGAACTCGGATTGGCCTAAAAATAGTAGGAATGCGTAGATATGCATATTCTCATTCTCCATGCATGTTTTAACATGATAATAAATTTTTCTTCACTTTTTTCCATTTCTAACATACTATAGATGCCGAAAACGGTGAAAAACCGAAAAATCTCATTTTCATTGACCTAACGAACTCAGATTTGCCTAAAAATAGTGGGTATGCGTAGATATGCATATTTTCATTCCCCGTGCATGTTGTAACCCGATAATAATTTTTTTTCACTTTTTGCCGGTTCTGACACTATAGTATGCCGAAAACGGTGAAGTACCGGCTGTGCAGAGCCGAGAGTTACCGAGAGTGGTATGCGAGTTCCCCGAGGTCTTTCCTGAGGAGTTGAGCGGGCTGCCACCGATTCGTGAGGTGGAGTTCGGGATTGACCTAGTGCCGGGAACGGCGGCGATATCGATGGCGCCTTACAGGTTTGCGCCGGCAGAGTTGACTGAGCTGAAGCGTCAACTGGAGGAGCTTCAGCAGAAGGGGTTTATCCGTCCGAGTGCATCGCCGTGGGGAGCACCAGCACTCTTCGTGAAGAAGAAGAGTGGAGAGCTACGGATGTGTATAGATTACCGGAAGCTGAACCGGGTTACGGTAAAGAACCGGTACCCGATGCCGAGGATCGATGACTTGTTTGACCAGTTGAGAGGGGCGACTCACTTCTCGAAGATCGATCTGCGATCCGGTTATTATCAGTTGCGAGTCCGTGAGGGGGACGTCGCAAAGACTGCATTCCGGACACGCTATGGGCATTACGAGTTCCTGGTGATGCCATTCGGACTGACGAACGCGCCAGCAGCGTTCATGGACCTGATGAACAGCATCTTCCGGCCGTACCTGGATCAGTTTGTGGTGGTGTTCGTGGACGATATCCTAATATATTCGCAGAACGAGGCGGCGCATGAGGCACATCTGAGGGTTGTTCTGACCCTACTGCGCGAGCACCAGCTATATGCCAACCGGGAGAAGTGCGAGTTCTGGCTCTCTGAGGTGAGATTCCTCGGCCACATCGTATCCCGTGACGGTATCTTGGTCGATCCGTCGAAGATCGACGCGGTCTCGAAGTGGGCACGGCCCACGAGTGTTTTCGAGATCCGCAGCTTTCTGGGATTGGCAGGCTACTATAGGCGATTTGTCCAGGATTTTGCACGACTAGCCGCACCGATGACTCTGTTAACGCGCAAGGGTGTTGGGTTCGTGTGGACAGATGACTGTGAGCATGCGTTCGCGGAGTTGAAGACTCGACTGACTACAGCTCCAGTGTTAGTGGTGCCCGAACGAGGGTTTGGCTATGATGTTTACTGCGATGCGTCCGGAGAGGGACTGGGTTGCGTGCTGATGCAGTCGGGCAGAGTTGTGGCTTATGGCTCCAGGCAGTTGAAGATACATGAGCGCAACTATCCTACCCACGACTTGGAGCTAGCAGCAGTCGTGTTTGCGCTAAAGAGCTGGCGATATTATCTGTACGGCGAGGGGTTTCAGGTGTTCTCGGATCACAAGAGCCTCAAGTACATATTTTCCCAGCGAGACCTGAACATGCGTCAGCGACGGTGGATGGAACTACTCGAGGAGTACGACTTCGAGCTACACTACCACCCAGGCAAGGCGAACGTTGTCGCCGACGCCTTGAGTAGGAAGTCGGCTCCGAGCCTCGCCAGCATATCTGTCCGAGAGTGGGACATGATGGGGGAGCTGAGCACATTCGGGCTTGAGCTAGAGGAGGTTACTGGCGGTGTTGCCATGTGCTCCCTAGTGGCTCAGCCCTCACTGCTTGCCCAAGTGTTGGAGGCGCAGAGGGAGGACGTCGAAGCATCAGAGATCCGCGAGAGAGTCGTCAGGGGTGACGAGGTGGTGGGCTGGCAGGACAGTACTGATTGGGGACTACGGTACCGCGGGGGGCTGTTCGTACCAGTTAACTGTAGAGATGCCGTGTTGCGAGAGGCACACCATTCGCGTCTCACAGTGCATCCGGGGGGCACCAAGATGTACCGTGACCTCAGGAGGCACTACTGGTGGCGCGGCATGAGGAGAGCAGTCGCAGAGTTTGTGTCGAGATGCCTTGTCTGTCAGCAGGTGAAGGCAGAGCATCAGCGTCCCGCGGGATTGTTACAGCCACTACCGATTGCTCAGTGGAAGTGGGAGCACATTACGATGGATTTCGTGTGTGGACTACCGAGATCGCCCAAGGGAAACGACGCCGTGTGGGTGGTAGTCGACCGGTTGACCAAGTCGGCCCACTTTCTGGCTATGAGGATGACAGACCCGGTCGACAAGTTGAGCAGTCTGTATATCCAGGAGATAGTGCGCCTCCACGGGGTCCCGGTGTCGATAGTGTCTGACAGGGATCCCCGCTTCACGTCCAGGTTCTGGCCGAGTCTGCAAAAGGCACTGGGGACAGAGGTCCTACTCAGCACAGCACATCATCCTCAGACAGACGGTCAGTCTGAGCGTACCATTCAGATCTTGGAGGACATGTTGCGAGCATGTGTGCTGGATTTCAGGGGATCTTGGGAGACCCACCTGCCATTGGCCGAGTTCGCCTACAACAACAGCTTCCAGGCCAGTATCGGGATGGCACCGTTCGAAGCGTTGTATGGTAGGCCGTGTCGGTCACCAGTATGCTGGGCAGAGGTGGGGGACAAGAGTCTGCTGGGGCCAGATCTTGTCAGAGAGACGACGGAGAAGGTCACATTGATCCGCGATCGGTTGAGGACCGCGCAGAGCCGGCAGAAGAGTTATGCAGACAGGCGACGTCGACCTCTTGAGTTTGCAGTCGGGGATCACGTGTTCCTGAAGGTGAGCCCGAGGAAGGGGCTGGTGCGGTTCAGGCGCAGCGGGGGAAAGTTGGCTCCGAGGTACATAGGCCCGTTCCAGATCTTAGACAGAGTGGGAGTCGTGGCTTATCGTCTGGCGTTGCCACCGCAGCTTGGGAGAGTACATAACGTCTTCCACGTATCCCAGTTGCGGCAGTACAACGCAGACCCCTCCCACGTCATCGAGTGGACTGATATCGAGGTGGCTGATGATGTCTCCTATGAGGAGCAGCCGGTTCGGATCATGGACACACGGCAGCAGATTCTGCGGGGAGGCAAGATTATCCGCTTGGTCCGAGTGCAGTGGAAACATCACGGAGCTGAGTCGACGTGGGAACGCGAGGACGAGGTTCGCGCGAAGTATCCCGGCCTGTTCGACTCCCGAGGTACGTCTGTTTTAAATTTCGCGGACGAAATTTCTTTAAGGGGGGTAGACTGTAATAACCACTTCTGGTCAACGTCAGTCAAACCTGCGAAAAACAGGAAAATTTAAAAATTTTAAGACAGACACTTAACTTAACTTAAATTGACCCCGAGGGTCATGCCGGACTTAAGTTGACCCCGTTATCGACTAAAATGAGTTACGGGGGACTCAGGGCAACTTCCTGGTCATTTTGGGAAAGATTGATTTTTCGCTGGAAAAGTCACCCGAGCGACGTTTTGGTCCATTCGAGGACCGTTTTGGACCCGAAAAGCTTAGCCGTCGTCGTAGCGGTCTTAGTTGGGCCGTTTCCTTGAAGCCCGTCCAGTTTAAAATATTTTTGGGAAAAGTGCCCGTTCGGGGCCCGAAACGTCCGTTTTTCGCGAATCTGATTGGAAAATATCAACTAGATATTTTCCAAAAGGTATGGGACCCACCTTGACACTTGTCACGTATATGGTGGTGTATTTTTGGAGGGAAAAGGTGTGGTTGGAGAGGGTTGGCCGAGTATGGGGTTGTAAAAGGGAAAAAAGTTAGTTTTGTTGTTAGTTTAATTAAATTAGAAATTAGAAGAGAGGTTTTAGAGAGAGAAGGAGAAGGAGAAGAAGAGAGAAGAAGGGAGGTTGAGCTAGGGTTTGTGATCGAGCCATTGGATCGAGTCAAAGCAAAGAGCAATCCCGTTCCCCTCGTTCTCCTCTACGGTAATACCCGAACCGATTCTCGTTTCGATTATTTTCAAGAGCTAGGGTTTGGTTTTAAATTTTGGTTTAGGGTTGTGTAGAGATTAGAGAGGTGTTGGAGACGTTTTAGAGGTGTTTGGGAGAGAAATTTCACGTTTTCCGGTGACCGGAGGCTCGGGAGGAGCTCCGGCCACCGTGGGTGGTGGCCGGCCGGCCATGTGGTGGCTGGCCGGAGGTGGCAGCAGCCACCACTTGGTGGCCGAGCCCCTCCGTCAAACCCTAGGGCACGGCCAAGCCTCTTGGGTGGGGCCCACGTGCTCGGTTTCTCGGGTTTTAATGTTCGGGTGGTTTAAAACGTTCCCCGGACCACTTTATCCTTAATCGAATCGAAATTTGGAATTAAATTGGAGAAGTTGTAATTAACGGGTTTTGGAAACTTTAAACGTTAATTAATTGACTTAGAAGTCGGAATTCAATTCCGTCAAGTGCGTTGGGTTCCTTGAATTATTCTAAGACCGTAGAATCGAAAACGGGAGCTTTTGGAGCCCCGGAAGGCAATTAACCAAAACCGGGCAGATTCGCCATGTCGGGCGAATCTGGCCCTTACGGGTCCTTTTTCGGCAATATCGAGTAATTGGGAAGTTTGGGAGTGATCGGCATTGTCGGGGTTACGTTTGGGCGTTAAGTTTATTAATTTTCGGTTTATTCGTACTAGTTTAAAAGTACTTTGAATTTGTGTTCTTTTAGATCGTGCTACGGACCGAGGCAAGGGAAAGCTCGGCGAGTGACTAGGTCCACTTCGGGTTTTGTTGGAGCGCTTTTGGATCTATATACGAGGTAGGGAAAAGTAGCCGGATCTCGGCCCTGATTAGGGAAAGTTAATAGTAGAATTGCATGTGACACCGGGGTGTCGTGGGTTGAGTAGATTTATTTAATTATTAGAAAAGCATGATACGGGATTGTAGCGTTTAAGAGAAAGGCATGTGACACTTAGTAGTGTCGTAGGAACAGAGAACTTAGCGATGATTGAATTACTGGAGGCATATGACCATGCCCGGAGGTTGTTTGTGAAACTAGCGATTTTAGGACCGTTGGAGGCATCGAGTATGCCGGAGGTTGTCGTGCGTTTTATTTAATTGTTGAGTTTGGGTGGCCTTGAGAGCCCGTATTTAATTGTTGAGTTTGGGTGGCCTTGAGAGCCCGTATTTAATTGTTGAGTCGGGGTGGCCATGAGAGCCGTGTATTTAATTTGGTGTCTTGAGTGGCAGCGAGTGCCCGTGGGGTTGTTGAACCCGAGTCTTGACTGTTGAGGTGTCTTGAGTGGCCTTGAGTGCCTGTGTGATTGAACTTGCCTGTGATTGTGATTGTGGTTACCTGGGGTGGTGAGTTCTAAAGGTCGACAGCCTGATCCGACTTAGTGTCGATGAATTGCGAGTTCTAAAGGTCGACAGCCTGATCCGACTTAGTGTCGATGAATTGCGAGTTCTAAAGGTCGACAGCCTGATCCGACTTAGTGTCGATGAATTGCGAGTTCTAAAGGTCGACAGCCTGATCCGACTTAGTGTCGATGAATTGCGAGTTCTAAAGGTCGACAGCCTGATCCGACTTAGTGTCGATGAATTGCGAGTTTTAAAGGTCGACAGCCTGATCCGACTTAGTGTCGATGAATTGCGAGTTCTAAAGGTCGACAGCCTGATCCGACTTAGTGTCGATGAATTGCGAGTTTTAAAGGTCGACAGCCTGATCCGACTTAGTGTCGAGGAATTGCGAGTTTGAAAGGTCGACAGCCTGATCCGACTTCGTGTCGAGGAATTGCGATAGGTCGAACCCTGACCTGATTGAGATTGGTTACTGAGCAGCTGGTGTGCGATCCTTTGTGATCTTGTTTGGTGTTGTGTCGTTTCGTTCGAGTCCTTGAGGAGGTCGTCGATAGTTGTATTGGGTCTACACTGTTTTTATCGAGTGTCGAGTCTGTTGAGGAAGGTGACGGGTTGTGGGTCAGTTGAGTACTTGAGTTGGGGACTGTAGTCCCGGTGTTGGGTTGGTTTTAGTGTTACTGGCTTTATCTACTAATTATGCCATAGTCAGTCTGTTATCCGTGGAGGTGAGCGAACGCTCACCCCTAGCTGCTTTTCCTACAGGTACTGATCACCGGACGGACTAGGTTAGCTCTTGAAGTCCATGGAGCTTGGAGCGGAGTCTGGTCTTTACTTTTGTTGAGTCTAGTGACGGATGTGTACCTTGTCCACTTGTTGGAACGTTTTTGTATTGTAAATACTATTATTATTTTTGGTAATTAAATGGAAATATCAGAGTTTTATTCAAAACAGGTTTTAAGTGTTCATGTTTTTAAAAGTTCGCGTCCCGAGTTCGGTTCGCTGAAATTGGGGCGTGACACTTTTTCATTGATCTAATGAACTCGGATTGGCCTAAAAATAGTGGGTATGCGTAGATATGCATATTATTATTCTCCATGCATGTTTTAACCCGATAATAAAAAAATCACTTTTTTGCCGGTTCTGACATATATGCCGAAAACGGTGAAAAACCGAAAAATCTCATTTTCATTGACCTAACGAACTTGGATCGACAAATAAGTAGTGGGTATGCGTAGATATGCGTATTCTCTTTCTCCATGCATGTTTTAAACCGATAATAATTTTTTTCACTTTTTTCCAGTTCTGACATACTATAGTATGTCGAAAACGGTGAAAACTGAAAAATCTCATTTTCATTGACCTAACGAACTCGGATTGGCCTAAAAATAGTTGGTATGCGTAGATATGCATATTAGTCGGATTGCCCTCACCTTGCCTCGCCGGATCAAAATCCCCAAATTCTACCCATTAAGCTTCCAGACGCCGTTAGGCTGAACCCAATAATGGCCAACACCACTAATTGAGCCTCGCCCACCTAGTCGAGGACGAGGAGAGGAAGTTGGGTAAATGAGAAAGGGAAAAGACCAGAACTAGTAGGGAAAAGGGAAAACCAGGCTCGATCTATTATTCTCAAATCTCAAACGAGATCCCGTCGAGGGTCAACACCCTCCGACGACCTATGGGGAGAGGCCAGAACCAATAGGTTCAGTTTAATAGATCAAGCCAGGGGCGAGTAAAACTGTAAAGCAAGGAAAGGATTACAGAACCATACCGAGGACCACCGCGTGCCGGGAAGAAGAGAGGTTGCAACCGCAACAACCGACCTGTCGATCCGAGATGAAGACAACACCACAGCTCCGAAGCTTCAACACCAAAGCCACACCTGGCTAAAACCCCTCGCCGCTCCCGCGAGTCCCGAAATCATCGGAGAACACGTGAAGAAGTACCAGATCTGAAGAAAGGCCCGACTACACGACGAAGAGAGAGACGGAGAAGACTAGAAGCAAATTGAGTAAGTGGCCAAAACTCGTCATCAACCAAAGGAAGAAGGAACGTCCCACTAGATCTGGAAACACCACCACTGGTGGAGGAGCAAAACCGAAAGGTCGGAGGAGGAAGGGGACGAAACAAAAAACCCACCCAACGAACCCCCAAGACCCAAAACAACCCCAAATCTTCTCCCACGGTGTCAATAACGACACCACCGACCGGAAAACCCCGGGATAACAAAGAAGAAGCACATGGTAAGACAATGGTTGAAATAAAACCATGGAGGCCAAAGCAAAGACAACACAGAAAGGAGAAACCAGGGGAAAGGAAGAGAGGAGAAGAGGAGAGGCCACCGGTGAGTTTCTGGCAACGAATCGTCGAGAAAATCACCGGCGCCCTCCCAAACCAGATCTAGGGTTTGAGGAAACTAGAGAGAGGTGAGAGCGCGTCTAGAGAGAGGTATATCCTCGTAATCCCAATGTGTATATTATGAGTTTCTTGTTGTATGTTCTTCTTTGATAGGCCAGGTTCTCCCCAACAATTACCACTTACGTCTCTAGTAGGTTTGAGTTCAGATATGTAGGTTATTAATTTGACGGTTGGTAAGCAATCGTTGTTATACGCACAAATATTTTGAATGTTGTTTGGGGCCAACATTAGAACTTGGGTCAAGGCCCAAGCTCAATTAATTGATAAATAAAAAATGAGGAATCATGTATATAATCTCAACGTTCCTTACTAACAGGTAGCGGGTCAATAAGAGTATGAACACAAGGGTATATGAGTAATTTCGAAGGAAAGAAGTGGTATCTCTAATAAATAAACTCTAGTACTTATAGGAGTATAAACACAATGGTATATAATTGACTAAATAGTTTAAATTTGAATTTAAACTTTTAATCATCCACTATATATGCACAATTGCACATGATCTCCACGTAATCCGTTCCATTTAAATTTGAATTTAGTAGCAGCTATGTTACTACTAATATGTTGATCAGTAGTCTATACTTTATACACTAGATGAAGCAATAGTTGGGACTAGGGATGGCAATGGGGCGAGGACCCCAGTCCCCGTCCCGCGTTCCCGCTATTCTCCCCATCCCCGCCCCATCCCTGCGTTGACCCCGTCCCGCGGGAATGGGGTGGGGAACGAGGATTTTATTCCCCGTTCCATTCGACTACTTAAGCAAATGCATTCATCTTTTCCAAACTTATCTCTAACATAGTCTACTACTTGAGCAAATGCATTCATCGTTTCCAAACTTATCTCTAAACAAACACATTATGAAACAAAACAAACAAATAAGTAACATTAGTTTGATAACAATTTAAAAGAAGTAGATTGCATGGAACATATGACTTACCTTGTATTTCGTTCCACAACCAACTTTGAGTACACATAAGTGCCTCTATAGTATTTGGATGGAGTCTACTACGATGTGGAGTGATCAAATTACCACCCGAACTAAACGCTGATTCAGAAGCCACTGATGTGGAGTACACATGTGTATATTATTAAAAATTTATTTTAAAACTAATAGTGCGGGGCGCGGGGCGGGGTTCCCCGTGGGATGGGGACTGCTTGCCCCGTCCCGCCCCGTCCCCGTCAAGATCCCCATTTAATCCTCCGTATCCCGTCCCGTTTAAGAAATCCCCGTCCCAAATCCGTCTCGCGCGGGGCGGGGACGGGGATCCCCGTGGGGAATGGGGCGTTTTTGCCATCCTTAGTTGGGACTTAGGAGAAAAAGGACATGGGTATTTATGACCATTTGGACTAGGTTGCCAAAAGAAAAAATATTGCTATAGCACGTACAATAATAAATATACAGACAACTTTAAAATATGAATCTTAACATCTCTTTACAAGAGTCTCTCTTCTCTCCAGAACCTTCACCTCCGAATCCTAGTTCCTTAATTTTCTCTCTGCTATCGCCGTCGGTGACTCTCATGGCAGTTGCCATGAAAGTCACTGGTGGCTCACCGCTCTTCCCGGCCTTCTTCCCCTGTAGCTTGTTGCCTCCATCCTTAGTTTTAGCGGCGATTCTACCCCTTCGACGGTGATAGATCCATATCTGAGTGGGGCGTTTTTCTCATCTTGTGGTGATGACGAGCTTTGGATTCAGTCGTTGTTTTGCTTCTTTTCTTCTCCGGGTGTCGATTTCTTGCGGTGGCCTCTTTGCTCCAGATACGTCACTTCTCCTCATCTGTTTCCCGGGGGAGTCCGGGCCTCGTCGGAGCGACGAGGGGTTTGGGGCGATTTGACCTTGGTGAGGTTGTTTCGGTGCTGTGGGAGGGAGCTTCTACTTCAGGCGGTCAGATCTGGTTTTGCAGGAGCAACTAGCTTTCATTCCCTCGCGTCTCGATCCTTAGTAATGAGTTTCTGTAAGTCCTTTCTACACCTTTACTCCTCCCTGGCCAGATTTGTTTACCTTGTCCCTTGGACTTGGTCTCTCCCTGCGGGTCGTCTGTTAGTGTTGGCCGCCGTCGGGATCTCGATGAGATCTGAGAGTTATAGATCTGGTCTCACTTTCTTCCCCTCTCCTTTCCTCGAATCGGTTCGTCTTTCCTCTTTCTCTATTTCTAACTTCCTTTCCTCGTCTTCGATTTTGTGGACGAGGCCCAACATTTGGTGTTGGCTTTTGTTGGGAATTGCCTAACGGCTCTTGGAAGATTTGGGATTAGGGATTTGGGGATTCTGAACTGGTTCGGTCAGGTGAGGGTTAGTTTTCTCCGGATATACTCACTTATCTGGGTACGGGGTAAAGGTTGGTGTATTGTGTGGAGGAAGGTCGGTTTCTCTCTGGTATCTTGGATCTGGGAGTTTTGTGGGGTGTTCTTTGGAAGTGGGAGCGTCTCGGTTGCTCTTTGGGGTTGTCTGCTCGGTGCGGTTTCGCTACTTTTCTACAGTTGGCACTTGTTGTGTTCCCTCTGTCCGGCCGGTGGTGGCTGGACCTGTTCAGTGCGCGGTGTTGGAAGGTGGACCGGAGCTGCTCCAATTTCGGCGTCAGGCTTGCGTGGGGCTCGAGGTTGGGTAGACTTTTTTAGGGTTTTCCTGCTTTATGTTTTCGTTATTTTTTTCTTTTCTTTTCTGTTTGGGCCTTGGTTGCCACTGTTTGAGCCTAGGTTTGTTGATGGTTGTTTTGTTTCCTTGGGTTGCCCCTGTTGGGCTTGTTCTTTAGTTTGGTTGGGCTTGGGCCGTGTAGTTTCTGTTTTAGGTTGCTGAATTTATTTATCTGGTTCTGAGATTATTTGGGTCCTTTGTTTGTAAGGTCGTGATGAGGCCTTGCCCTTGACCTCCAACGACACTTTGTAGCCGTTGGTTTTTTTATAAAAAAAATTGCTGATAAAAAACCCCCTTAAAAACAGAGGAATCTTACATGACTAATACGATCACGTGATGGAAACCTAGTTTAAGTTGCTCGCTCGCAGGTACCACAATAGTAGTATGTGGCCCCTTAATGACGACCCAGACCTTCATGTGCTTTACTGTTCAGATTTGTACATATAATTCATTTTCTTCTCTCCCTATCCAATTTCTCTTGTTAGAAGACCAATTCATCTAAAGGTTGAGATACATTTAGGACAAATGAGATTTTTTGTTGGTGGAGAGATAAATTTTAATTGGCAAAGGAAAGTTTTGAAAAACAATTATACATTTTCAGTATAACAGGATTTGAACTCATGATAGTGAGTTATGATCAGCTTTGATTTTGTTTTTTGAAAAGAGATGGGGTCAGAGGAGTAGGTTTAAGAATATAATTTAGGACTCCTATTTAGGACTCCTATCGTGAAGGTAAGGATGGACTAGTAGAAACGATATATTTTTCATCATAGACACAAATTGGACATTAACATGAAAAATAAAAACAAAAGATATAGGCCACCACTAGTTCACGGCTGCTTGAGGTATATTCTGAACCTATTGGTGTGGCTCATGTAAGGCAGCAAGGAAGTATGCTCGAACGCCAGCTTTTGATAGGTCTTGTCCTCCAAAACAACTATGGATGTTCCTCCCGATGGGGAAGAGCTAGGATAGGCCGCGCCGCTAGCCTGCTCACCTCTGGCTGAGGTTCTCTCCAGAAAACCGATAATCCCCCGTCGTACTCCATCATTAGGTTGATGTCGATGTCCTACTCCAGCTCCACCCTCCAATGAGCCCCTTTCACGCTCGCCAAGCCTCTTAGAAATGTCGGAGAGGGAGGATCCGAGGGTATTCGATCCCGACCAATCCCCGACGCCACCTGCACCGCTCTCCTCGACCGTGGTCGAGGTCCCACCGCCGGTTTTCGCCGTACAATCCCGTATCCTTCTCAATGAGAAGACCCTGAGACCTCCGGCCACTAGACACATTGCCGGTCGTCTGGTGATCGTTCTCCGTCGCCTTACACGCCGAAAACACCACCTCCGGTCTTCCTTCATTCCCGTTTTCACCGTTCGCCGATAAGAACACGGGAGGAGATCGAGATCCTTCACAAGACAGCGGTGACGGTGGGGGTGAGAAACTCGCCGTCCTCGGTCCATCCTCGCTGCTCGGTGCATGGTTGCTACCGGTGTCGGAGTCGTTCTTCGTTGCCGCCGCTAGCATCAAATCGCAAAACTAATTTAAGAGAGAGGTTGCGTTAGGGTTGAAAAAAATCTCTAAACTTTTCACAAAATAAGGGGAAAAACTACCCAAAAAAAAAACAATGTCACGAGTCCTCTAGATAGGTTTTAAATAATATAGGGTTAAATATTGAAACTTACTCTTAAGTATTGGTCACGAACACTACACTACCCATGTTTGCAAAATCATATTTGCAATACCTAAAGTATTGGTCACGTGATTCTGTTAGGAAAAACTAACAGCAGGACATGAAATGACCAATATACCCTTCACATTTGAATTAAGTTTTGACATGTGAGTTAAAAGACCATTATACCCTTATTCATCATAAATTCACTAATATTTTAAATAATATTATTAATTTATTGAATAATCCATAAATATTTTTAAATTATAATCAATTCTTATTTATTTACTTTTAGTTTTTTTTTGCATAAAATTGATTATAAATTTATATTTTAATTATTTTCAGAAATTCTTTTTAATTTTTTTAATTCTTTAATTATGGTTTATTCAACTATATAATTGCAAATTATTTAATTCAAAAAATTTATTAATTATAAATTCCGAAAAATTATTTAATTTTCAGAATTTTTTCTTTACTTTTTCTTAATTCTTTATTTTCATAAAATGTTAATAAGTTTTAATTTTTAAGAAGAAATTCAAAATGTTAAAATTATTTTGGTCTGAACCCTCGAGCCCCCTAACAACTCCATCTTTTAGCTTTCAACAACACCTCCCAACTCCATGTTTTCCGGCCAACTACATCATTTCCGGCCAAACAATTAAACATTATCATTTAGCTGATTTTAGTACAAAAACTGAAACTAAAACTCAACAATACTCGTCTAACCTATTCAAGAAAAATCAATAGAAAAATACAAAACACGGATGCAGTGGATCTGGAGATTTTTAGTGTTGTTTCGCCGGCACAATACCACAGTCAATTTGAAGAATCCTTGTGTAGATCTGGAATCCGTTGGAAACGGGGGAGGAGGGCCACAAACCCAGCTCCGAGCTCGCCGGAAAGGGTACGAATCCACCGTCACTATCGTTGCTGCAGCCGCTGAATTCTTCATCGGAACCGGCTTGGGACTCAGGAATTGATGGTTTTGGAACTCGATCTGGGCCTGGATTTGGTGGATCTGAGTCGGGGTCAGGTGGTTCAGGTGGATTGAGCCGGTGGGTTCGAAGAACTAGGTCATGTTCATCGAGGTGGAGCAACCGAAATCAGGATACAGATTTGGCTGCTGAGGAGTATATAGAGAATGTAAAGAGAAGTAGCTATGGTGGTAGTGGTGGCTAGAGGTTGAAGATGAAGTAGAAGGAAGAGAAGGTGAAGATGAGGTTGAAAAAGAAGAAGCACCCTTCATATGCTTAGATATGAGTTCGTATGTTTAGATCTGAGAAGATGGTGTGTAAGGTTTAGATATGAGAAGATGAGTTGAATAGGATTAGATAGATATGATGGTGTTTAGTAGGTTTAGATCTGAGAAGATAAAGTTCAATAGGTCTGGATAGATCATTTTTTTAGTTTTATTTATTTTTTTATGATTAATTATATATTTTTTATATTTATTCATTTATGTAATTATTATTTTTGTAATTTTATTTATTATTAAATAAGGACAAAATTGTAATTTCCACTAAAAATAATGGAGTTCAAAATGAGTAAGGGCAAAATCGTTATTTTACTTTTCACTTAACAGTCAAATGGGTCAAATGACTAACAAAATGGAATATTCCATCCATTTTTACTAACTGAATCGCGTGACCAATACTTTAGGTACTGCAAATATGATTTTCCAAAAATGGGTAGTGTAGTGTTCGTGACCAAAACTTAAGAGTAAGTTTCAATATTTAACCCAATAATATATTATTCGACCTAGGTATCATTAGGGAGTAGGTCCGAGGAATGGACCTCAAAGTGTATCCATGCCATTGTTTATTTTCAAAATGTTATGTTTCATTCTTTCTTTTTTTATCAGCAATTTTTTATTATAAATAATCAATATTTTCAAAATGAAAACAGGGGCAAGGGCAAACTCCTCCATACAAACCTCAGCATGTCTATAAACACCTCCGACCAAACTAACAACCCATAAATGGGTACTAAACTGGTCTAAGGACCCTAATTTTTCTAACATGACGAACAACAATGCCGACTAAGGAATAAAACCACCTGATAACAACCCTACACAAGAAACAATGGCCTACAAACTAGATAACAATAGGCCAAACAAACTACCCAACAAGGGGCAAACAAATGCCAACCAGGGCAACACAGAAGTAATAAAACAGAAACAAAACAAAGAAACACAAGTTCTGAAAACCAGGAAAAGGCCAACAAGAAACCCGAGAGAAAACCCCCAAACTTCACAGGCCAGGAACCTACAGAGTACTCAGAAGAGCGTCACACCCACACCAAAACCTACACCAACCGATCCCCCAACACCCCAAAGAAGGGATGCCAGGACAACAAAATACCACCCTGTTAAACCAGATCAGATCCCCGAGAGTCCTACCCACAATTCTTCAAAGCGTCGTTAGGCATAACACCCAATGGTGTCCAACCCCAACCATTGGGCCTCGACCACATAACCATGACCGAGGAAACAGAAGAAGAAAGACAGGAAACAAGGGGACATAGCCGGTTAGACACAGGAGAAGAGGAATGTAAATGAAGTCAGACCTGCCACTCTCAGATCTCAGGAACGAGATCTCATCGCTGGCCAGCACCACATCGACGACCAAAAAGGGAGAGACCAAGTTCTAAGGAGAACAAGGAAGCAAATCTAACCAGGGGAGGAGTACGGAAATGACAAACGGATGTGAACAAACCCTTACCGAGAATCGGTTGCGAACACGGCAAGTGAAATGCCCAAAATCAAGTGCTACCGTGGGTCCCAAACATAGCTCCACACCACCCAACGAGGAAGGGAACCACCCACATCTCTGACGCTTCAAAACCAAGGCCCAACAGGCCAGATTCCCTTGCCGGAGGTCACACACTCTGACGAGGCCCGGGTACATTCGAGAAAAATTGAAGCAAACAGGGGACTGAGGGTAGAGACCAAACCACGATGAATCTTGAAACCCTGGAGAAAAACGGAGCAAATTGGAAGGTCGGCAACCCATATCTACGTCATCCACAACTTGACGGAGGAGAAAAAAAGTCCCACTGAGCTCTGATGAAACCGCTACCAAGGTGCAGCCTCCGCTACACACCAAATCTGGGGCCACGAGGCGACGAGACCGACATCCGGAAGCGATGACCATCAAGCGACGATAAGCCCTGACCGGTGAAGGTACCCCCACCCCGCGACAAGGCTAAATCTGACGATGAAGTCCATATCTAGAATTACAGGCTCGAAACGAAGACCGACGACCCAAGAAGGCGCAAGGCCAAAACGGGGAGAGGGAGGGGAAGAGTTATAAAGGTAAGGGAAGAGAGGAGCCACCAACGACAGGCTAGCCACGAGGACCAGCTCGTCGCCAGCGGCCCAAAAACGGAACCTAGGGTTTGACTGTTTTAGAGAGAAGGGAGTGGGCGAGGACCGTATGGCCCTGGCCGACGAAGGTCCTGGCGAGGAATTGCCCAAAGTTGCTGAACCCGATGATGGAAATCTTGAGCGCCTGCTTCTTTTTGAAATGGGGCTCGGAATCAGCGTCGATGGCTCGGATGCGGAGGTGGCGGGCTGCTCTACGCCGGAGATGAGGTTCACTTTAGCAGGTCCGGTCGACGCCAAGAGAGACATTGCTGCACTGCTCTGCTTTGGGTTCACTTTAGCAGGTTGGGTCGAGGAGAAGAGAGACATTGCTGGTCTGCTCTGCTTTGCAGGTCCGGTCGATTTTTGTGAGGTATGAATCAGAGCAATTAAGGTGATAGCTAATAATATAGTTTGTCTCTAAGGCGATAGCTATGAAGAAAGTGTAGTTTTTTTTTGGACCATATGAGTAATGGTATTTATTAAGGTCAACAACACATCTCTTAGGTACGACCATGCATTTTTGTTTATCCCATAGAATAACTCTTAAATTGCACGGAGGCACATATTTCCCGTTCTAGAGAGAGAGGTTCCTCCCTCTCTTTAGAAACTTCCTTCTTCCTCCTTCGTCCAAGCCGAGCATCGCCGCCCTCCACCGCCGGTGACCTCCTCCTATGTAGGTTGCCGGCGGTGACCCTTGTCTCCCCCCTGTCCTTCCTCTGTTCTTTTCTTCTTCTAGCCACCCTTTCCCCTCCTTCCCCCTTTCAACCCTAACCTCTTAGGCCGAAAAGTTCAGATCTACCGTTTGTTTCACCTCACGTCGGTAGTCCAACCTCAGATCTGTTGTGGGAGCCGCTTCTTCGTCCTCTGTGGGAAGATCGGAGTGGATCTAGGGTTTTCTCAACTACTGACTCAGTGGGGTGAAGGGTAAGAGAAGAGAGGCGCCAATCTGTTCGTGGGAGAGCTTTCTCCTACCTTTCGGTGGGGATTGTTGCAGAGCCGGCCCTCACTTCTCTCCGATCTGCTGGTGATGCTCGTCTCGGTCCATGCATGGCCTTGTCTCCTCTCTCCGGTAGCTGTGGTGGTCTGTTTTCATCGGAGCTGGCAAAAGTGGTGGAGGCCCTTTGGCCTGAACCTCGGCCAGGCTGGTTTTCGGTTGAAAAGCCGGTCCTTTCCTCAGATTTGCTCCTTGGACCCTCGTCTGGTGATGGTCGGCGAGGGATGGACTGATTTCTAGCCGGGTCGGTGGATTTCAGGCGGGGTTAGCATGACTAAGAGGTATTTCCCCTTCTTCCCTGGTCTGATTCGGTCCTTTTCCTTTATTGGCTATTACTTCGTTGTTCCTCTGCCTTCGCTTCTTCTCGGCTGTTGTTGGGTCGAGCTCGCCGGTTCTCGGTGTTGGCCGCCGGCGAGTATCTTGGGTGAAGTTTACCCACTCCAGAAGGCTTGGGTTCGGTCTGGTAGTACCATTTTGGGTTAGGGCTACCTTTCTCCCAAGGTCAAGGGGATGTTTCCTCTGGTTTTGGTCTGCGTTTTTACATCTGTTTTTCATTTTGCGCTTCAAGGTTGAAAATTTCAGGTTTTAGACCTTTTTAATCTGCTCTTCATGTGTGGTAAATCTGGCATTTTAGGCCTTTGAACCTTTCTTTGTTGTTTTTCCTTCTTTTCATTTCATTTGTGCCCATGTGTGGGTCTTGGCAGGTTCATTACTTCACCCTGCGTGGGTTCTTTTCTTCACCCCTGCGTGGGTTCTTTTCATTGCCCCTGTGTGGGTTCTTTTCTTTGCCCATGTGTGGGTTCATTTCATCACCCCTGCGTGGGTTTCTCATCTCCCCTGTGTGGGATTGCTGTAGAAGGGGCTTCATTCATTCCCCGTTTCAGTTTCGTCATTTGTTTTTTGGTGCTTGGTCTGTAGCTGGACCTTAAGCTTGTACTTTACTTTTACTATATATAAAAAAAATTGTTGATAAAAAAAAACTCTTAAATTGCACGTGCATCTACTCTGCCACTTGTCTCTTGTCTCTTGCTCGGACAACCAATACATGTTTTTATTTGAAAATGTTGGTTTATTTCGTTGAAAATGTGAATAGTAGACAACACACTAGAAAGAAAAACAAGCAGTAGAGCCGCCTCTCTCACTTCCTAAAAAAAACCTAGCCGTCCTTCTTCTCCTTCTTCGATCTCTTGCCTCTATCGGTAACGGTCAGGGGCGGATCCAAGAATATAATTTAGGGTATGTTATTAATCATTGTTAAATGTGGTAGCAAAATAAATGAACCATACACTCAAATGCAAATTAGGTGCAAGTTATGTGCAAGACAAATCTTAAAATGATCATAACTTCTTCATACGAACTCCGATTTAGGCCCGTAAGATATCAAATCAAACGTAATTGAAAGCTCTACGAATTCATGTAACTTTCCCGGGACAAGGTATTCCACGACATACCCTAAACCCCTCTAAATACGCCCCTGAGTAGAACCCGAAAGCCGCGCGGCAGCCAACGAGGAGAATATTCTTGTCGTCATGGCCGGACACGAGGCGCCGATGTTCGTGGCCAATCGACCGCTTACTCCATCAACGTAGCGTTAATCTTTTGTTGTTTTTAGAGTGCAAAAACCTAACTGTGGAACCAAGACCGTTTTAATTATGTTATTTAGCAAATCTACAGCTTTAAAAATGTAATAAATCAACGTATTTATATTCGTATATGTGTATCGTTATGTTACATGTTTTCTTTATTTTGTTATGTTATAACTTAAAGAGATACATTGGTAAGAAAAAATGTTTGAATTGTTAGTTTTATTTTTAATTTCTCTTTCATGAATCAAAAAACGTTACCCGAAGGAGATGGATTGATGACGATTATGAGTTAGGAAAATTTGAAATTCTGTTACTCAGATCAATTCGAAGAAAATATCTTGAGTATTTTTCTTCACGTTTACATACTCAAATACATCGTATTAACGTTTGCTCATAACGTTTGCTCTCGTCGTCCTCGCCTGCTCTTACTGGAAAGCCTCCACCCGCATCGCCGCCCGAGTAGAACCAGGGGCGAATCCAATAATATAATTTAGGGTATGTCATTAATCATTGCTAAATGTGGTAGCAAAATAAATGATAATAGTGATAATTATATCGGCTTTTGAACTCTCACTTCAATTTATTCTAGCGGTAACAAACGATTTAGCCGAGATAACCACACATTCTACAGATGATTTATAATCTGTTTAACTGAAGTGTATGTCCCAATGACACACACAAAAGAAGAAATCACAAGAATCGCCAATATTCTCATCCGCTCCAACCAAAAAGTATGGTTGATCTTCATGTAGCACAGACACGGGATTAGCATAGAGCGTGTAACGATCAAGGAAGCTCATGTGAATGCCATAATCGCTTCAAAGAAGGGAACCGTGAGAGCGACTGATAACAATTGTAGAATTGTGTTGAAATTGATGATTGATACATACAATGTACATGAGTATATATAGCGGTAGGGTTTCCTAAACTCGATGCTAACCCTAACGAGCCATATGGGTTGGGCCTATACAACGTATTCTAACACCCCCCCTCAAACTCAAGATGGTGGTAATGAACCCAAATTGAGTTTGTCAACTAAAGGTTTGAACTTCCCTGGGATTAAGGCCTTGGTGAAGATATCTGCAATTTGATCGCCAGAGGAGACAGATCGGAGAGCGAGGGTGCCCTGATTGAGATGTTGTCGGACAAGGTGACAATCAATCTCAATATGCTTGGTGCGTTCATGGAAGACATCATTATGAGCAATCTGAATAGCACTCTGATTGTCACAATGAATGGTAGTGGCGGACTTGTGAACAACACCCATGTCATTTAGTAACCAACGAAGCCATATGAGTTCGGAAGTAGTATCAGCAAGGGCTCGATACTCAGCTTCCGTGCTGGAGCGGGCAATGGTTGTCTGTTTCTTACTTCTCCAAGAAATCAGAGAGTTACCAAGGAAGAAACAGTAACCTGTGGTAGATCGTCGGTCTGTGGGATCGCCTGCCCAATCTGCATCTGAGTAGGCCTGTAGGACTAAAGGTGATCCATAAGAGAAATGTAGTCCTTGTGATAAGGTGCCTCGAACATAGCGCAAGATCCGGAGAACGGCCTCATAGTGAGTAGTGCGAGGTGCGCACATGAACTGACTGACGATGTGGACAGCATATGCAATGTCAGGCCTGGTAACAGTGAGGTATACCAACCCTCCAACTAATCGGCGATATAAGGTGGGATTCTCGAGGACTTTACCATCTGATGGAAGGTACTTGACATTCGCTTCAATGGGAGTGGAAGCGATCTTGCTATCGGTTATTCCCCCCTTGGAGATGAGCTCGGCTGCATACTTGGCCTGTGACAAATGATAACCAGATGACAGAGAGGAAATCTCCAAACCAAGAAAGTAAGAGAGATGACCCAAATCCTTCATCTCGAATTGTTCGCTTAGTTGATGCTTGAGATCCACTATCCCGACAGCATCATCACCAGTAATGATCATATCATCTACATATAGAAGTAAGAGAGTATGTCCCCGAGAGGTCTGGCGAACAAACAGTGAGTTGTCGTGCGGACTGGAGACGAAACCAAAGACTGCCATCGCACCACTGAACTTGGAGTACCATGCTCGCGGAGCCTGCTTGAGGCCATAAATGGATTTGCGCAAACGACAAACCATGTGTGGAGGGTGATCATAGCCTGGTGGGGGCTTCATGTAAACCTCCTCTGTAAGATCTCCATTGAGAAAAGCATTCTTCACGTCCATCTGGAAAACGTCCCACTGTCGACCAGCAGCAACGGCAAGAATGGTGCAAACAGAAGTGAGTCTCGCAACAGGAGCAAATGTCTCCTCATAATCAACCCCATGTTCCTGGGTAAATCCACGAGCCACAATACGTGCCTTGTAGCGCTCGATAGAACCATCTGCCTTGGTCTTCACCTTGTATACCCATCTAGAACCAACCACATGTTTGTCCCGAGGCAAGGGGACCAGATCCCATGTATGAGTCTTTACCATAGCCTGTAGTTCCTCAGTCATTGCTTGCTGCCATAGGGGGTTAGTGCAAGCCTCCCGATAGGTGTCAGGCTCATATACAGAGGACACTGTGGAAGCGACACGAGATGGGAGTGTTACCTCAAAGTCCTGGAGGTGAGATGGGAGTTGCCGATGACGCTGTGGTCGAGTCGGTAGCACAGGATCTTCTAGCACGGGATCCTCTGGCGGAACGTGGTCCATGGTAGGAGGTAGAGATGTCGGAGCACCTGCAGGAGTCAGCTCAATGGGAGAACCCTCATCATCATCAGAAAACAGATCAATATCGGGATTAGCGAAGAAAGGAGTAGACTCGGGAATGTGAAAAGAAGACATGGAAGAAAACATCTTATGTTCCCAGAATGTGACATGGCGAGATATGCGGAGACGTTTGGAAACAGGGTCCCAACATCTGTACCCTTTGTGTTCGATCCCATACCCAATAAAACAACAAAGACGAGAACGAGGTTCAAGTTTAGTACGTTCATGAGGTTGGAGATGAACAAAACAGACACACCCAAAGACACGAAGAAGATCATAGACTGGAGGACGACCATATAAGCACTCGTAAGGAGTTTTGTTACCTATGACCGGGGATGGAACTCTGTTGATGGTGTAAACGGCAGTGAGAGCAGCCTCCCCCCAGAATCGTTCAGGACAGGCAGCCGCAATGGTGAGAGCACGGACCGTATTTAGAATATGACGGTGTTTCCGTTCTGCCCGACCATTTTGTTGCGATGTGCCAGGACAGGAGCGTTGAACGATAGTACCGGTGGAAGCAAGTTGTGCAAGGAAGGATGACTCTTTAAATTCCATGCCGTTATCCATACGCAGTGTTTTGATAACCTTTGAAAATTGTGTGCGAACCATTGCAGAAAACTCAGAATAAATTTTGTTGAAGTCAGATTTATGATGCATGAGATAAATCCAAGTAAAACGTGTATGATCATCAACAAATATAACAAACCACCGAGACCCCCCCATGGTCGGAACATGTGATGCTCCCCACAAGTCAGAATGAACAAGATCAAAAGGTGCAGAGGAAATAGTATTATTAAGAGAAAACGGCAGTTTATGATGTTTAGCAAGCTGACAAGACACACAATCACCAAAAGTATGCGAAACTGACCCTAACAAACCACTTGAAATAAGACTACGCAAACGAGAGGAAGACGGATGACCTAGGCGAGAGTGCCATAGATCAGCGGAGACGACAGCGCCACAAGCAGATGAGGATGATGATGATGGTGAGGGAACCACCAGGGAGGTGAGTTCAAACAGGCGACCAACTTTACGTCCTGTCCCATGGATTCGTCCCGTCAGTGGATCCTGCACAAGAACAGAAGAAGTACGACCAGAAAAGTTAACGTCAAAACCCAAATCACACAATTGACCAACT
Source organism: Erodium maritimum (assembly GCA_963921825.1). Classification (NCBI taxonomy): domain Eukaryota; kingdom Viridiplantae; phylum Streptophyta; class Magnoliopsida; order Geraniales; family Geraniaceae; genus Erodium; species Erodium maritimum. Next base: position 72,001,602 of record OY997592.1, on the reverse strand, counting down.
GATACAAGGTTCAGTGATAAATTCGGAACAAGCAAGGTGTTGGGTAGTGATAACTGGTCTTCGGTTGCGGTACCACAGTGTGTGGCAAGCAAAGCGGAATTATCAGCAGTGCGAATAGTCGGAGACTTGTTGACCGGGGTTACACATGTAAGTAATTCCGACTGAGGGCTCATATGATTGAAACAAGCAGAATCAAAATACCAAGTGGAAGTGCTACCTGGCGGAGTAGTGGACGAGCTACCTGACGAAGAAGTGTGAGCTGAAAGGAACGCTCGTATGTCACCCAAGAGAGCAGTCATGTCAGGAGAGTCGGCAGACACATCAGGTGTAGCAGCAACAGTGCCATTGGGCCTATTGGAAGGCCGATGATCCCCACGGGAGCCACGCCCCCCCCTAAAGTTTTGAGAGGGTCTGGAGTTACCCCATCGAGGGGTTTCGGAGGCAAGGAGGTGCCGAGCATGAGTTCTGCATTCAGTTAAGACATGTCCAGATCTGTTGCAGAACGTACAGTGGGGTTTGGCACTAGGTCCACCAGTAGCGGTAGAGAGAACAACATCAGGAGATGGAGACGAAGGTGTTCCTGTACCCTCGAACCTAGTTTCTTCAAAGAGAAGCTCAGCCACCACGGTGTGGAGATCAGGGAATGTTGGCCGATGAAAGAGAGCGCTCCGAACTGCTTCAAATTCAGGACGAAGAGCTGTGAGGAACTGAAATACCTTGAGTTTATTCCAGTAGGTTTGAAAACTCGTCTCCGTTGGTTGAGCGACACTCATTTGGTCCCAAACATGTTGCATCTGGGAGAGAAAATCTTTGACAGATTGACCTGGAGCTTGCTTCATGCAGTGAAGACGGGTGTAGAGCTGGTAGTGATGCGAGATGTCAGCAGTGGAGAACAATTGGGCCAGAAAATCCCAAACCTCTTTCGCAGTATGGAAGCGAGCAAAGTGCACTTTAATCGATGGAGCGCAGGTATTACGAATCCAGGTAATGATCTGGTGATTCTTGCTGTCCCATTGATCAAAGCGGTCATTGAATGCATCTTTGGTCTCGTCTTTTGCCTGGACTGGTGCAGTGATATCGCCAGTAACGTAACGCCAGAGGAGTTTGCCTCGCAAAAACTAGACATCTCTGCAGCCCACAACACATAATTGTTGCCATCAAAGTAAACGCTAATAGGTTTAGCGATATCGAATTTCTCCATTAGGATTACCTGAAACGAAACACTGAAATAAAGGATTAGTTTTTTTTTTTTTTTTTTTTTTTTTTTTTTTGAACAGAGGTCAACGGCGCGTGTGGTTCACGCGGTCAGCGGCGGCGCGCGTGGCGCGTGGGCGCGGGCGAAGAAGTAGGCGCGTGTGGTGCACGCGTCTTCTTCGACGACTCTGATTCGTGTTTTCCGGCGGCGCTCGATTCCGGCGTCGGAGAGGCGGTGTCTTGCGGTGCGTTTCCGGCGTGGGTCGCGGAACAAGGAGCGGCAGATTGCACGGAACAAGGAGAGGCAGGTGTGGGCGATCGTGGTCGACCGAGGAATCACGCCGGCAGCTCCGTTTGCGCGAGTTTCCGGCGGCGGCGGGGCTGTGTCTGCGTATCTCCGGCGACGTGGGTCGTGACACGAGGAGAAGCAGAGTGACAACAGTGAGGGCAGCAGCGAGGTCGTTCAACGAAGGTGAACGGTTGGTGGCTGCTGTGACGACGTCGGCGGTGACGGCGGCTGAAGCGGAAGCGATAACTAGAGCGATAGAGGCTCTGATACCATGATAACAATTGTAGAATTGTGTTGAAATTGATGATTGATACATACAATGTACATGAGTATATATAGCGGTAGGGTTTCCTAAACTCGATGCTAACCCTAACGAGCCATATGGGTTGGGCCTATACAACGTATTCTAACAGCGACGATTACCGTACTGGCTACGATCGCAGACCTAATAGTGACACTTATAGGCCGGCGGGTGCAGAACAAAGATAGGCTCTCGATTGCATTGGCGATGGGAGTAATAATTAAGGCATACTTTGCCAGAGGATTGACGAGGGTAGTGTAAATTGCGATGTTGCTGCTCCATTTCCTAGATGGGAGGTTAAGCGTCACCCATGGGGGATCCAGAAATATAATTTAAGGTATGTCATTAATCATTGCTGAATGTGGTAGCAAAATTAATGAACCATACACTCAAATGCAAATCAGGTGCAAATTATGTGCAAGACAAATCTTAAAAAAATCATAACTTCTTCATACGAACTCCGATTTAGGCCCGTAAGATATCAAATCGAAGGTAATTGAAAGATCTACGAATTTATGTAACTTTCCCGGGGCAAGGTATGCCACGGCATACCCTAAACCCCTCTAAATACGCCCCTGAGTAGAACCCGAAAGCCGCGCGGCAGCCAACGAGGAGAATACTCTTGTCGTCATGGCCGGACACGAAGCGTCGACGTTCGTGGCCAATCGACCGCTTACTACATGAACGTAGCGTTAATCTTTTGTTGTTTTTAGAGTGCAAAAACCTAATTGTGGAACCAAGGCCGTTTTAATTATGTTATTTAGCAGATCTATAGCTTTAAAAATGTAACAAATCAACAAATCAACGTATTTATATTCGTATATGCGTATCATTATGTTAAATGTTTTCTTTATTTTGTTACGTTATAACTTAAAGAGGATACATTGGTAAGAAAAAATGTTTGAATTGTCAGTTTAATTTTTAATTTCTCTTTCATGAATAGAAAAAATGTTACCCGAAGGAGATGGATTGATGATTATTATACGTGGCCTATTGAAATTCTGTTACTAAAATGGATTGGAAGAAAATATCTTGAGTGTTTTTCTTCAGGTTCATATAGTCAAATACATCGTATTAACGTTCATGAATCTTGTTGTCGGTCATGATAAGAACGTGAGGTTTAAATCCATAGGAGTCGTATTTATTATATGAGATATTTGTTGTTTCTCTTACCATATCCTTACTAGATAATTTGTATATTTAACAACTGGAATGAAGTCCTAACCCTATCCTTCTACATTTGCTCAAAATATAAGGCTAACACTATCCTTATTGTTGTTTTGGATAGTCCATGTTGAATAATTTAATGATCAAGTAAAGAAATTCAACTATACATATATAGTTCTATCTATCATGTGTTTTAAACAGCAATAATTCGAGATATCGTTAATCATTTTGGTTTCTAAAACTTAAAAGAGTCATAAATTGATTCCTTAAAATTTTCAAGTTACGGTACTTATTTTAGCTCTCGAAATTTGAAAAGTAAGCCAAAACAATCTTCGCCGTAAGCAGATGAAGATGGAATCACGGGCTTGATTTTAGTTCAAAAGAAGACAAAATTAAACTGGGCTGGAAAAAAATTAGTTTGACACATTCTAAATTTCTAATATATGTCGATAAAACAAGAAAATTTTGGCCTCTTAGGGTTTCCTATTCCCCTCTCTCCCTCTCTGATTTCTGCCACCCAATGTCTTCGCCTCCACGACTTTTTCCCATCATCACCATGCACCCCGTAGCTCATCGTTTAGCCATGCGTCGTTCGACCACGCCACGACCATCCCAGTGGGGACCTTGGGTCCGAATGTCCAGTATCGAAAGCGGCCCCACACCGAACATGTGCCCCTCTTCCTTTCCACCGGACTGGCTCACTCTTTGGCGAGAAATATCCTACCCATGATAGCCCTAAAGATGTTGTCGCTGATCCGGAAAAACGAAGCAAGGGGGGACGCTGAATCGGTCCTCTAATGAATCCCCTATGGTACGACATGATCACCATGTAATCCTCCCCCGAGATGCATCTCGTTGGCCGCCTATCAAGGAGGAAATCATTGTCCTCTATGGCCTCATTGTCGCCGGCGAACCATGGGGGCGATGGAAATTAAATATTTTTTAAGAGCGTCGAGACTATCAGAGGACCAACTCAACTAAAAGCTCAAGCTGATAGTTGAAGGCTCAATTATAGTTATATTCTAACACGCGTCCTCACGGACAAGCCCGTTTACAGGTTTGGAGGTGAATTATTTAGAAGATAGATGAGCCCATTGAGAAGAGTGATAAAAGTTAGCCCATTTTGGGAAAATTTGCTAAATAGAGAATAAATTAGAATTTTTTCTAGAGAGTGGGGTTTGAACCCGTGTCCGTTAGGTAACAAGCTCTGATATCAGATTAGATGACAAACTCAACTAAAAGTTTAAGCTGATAGTTGAAGGTTCAGTTATACTTATATTTTAACAGACACCTACTAGAATCCCGAACACATTATGAAAACTGTAACGAACTTTGACTATCCATTAGGGTTGGAAACACCCTGGTGGAGAAGTATAGTTTAGTTTGTAGTTTTTTTTTTTTTTGAAGTTATTCATATATGACTGGTTCATCATATCATCAAGTAATCATCTGTTTGGCAATACTCACGTGCCCCAAATAGACAATGGGCCTCATGACCCATTTACTTGGACCCAAATGGACCATCCTCCAAAAGATAATGGGCCTCAAGGGCCTTTCATTGGACCCAAAATGTTTTCGTGAAAAGTGAAAACACCCGATTGGATCAGAACTACAGGTACATCGTACATGAGTTCCCAACATGTTTCAGATATGTACTTTTGCATTGAAGATTCACAATTCATGTCATGTCTTAAAAATTCAAAATCATGGGACCCAAAAGGACCTGAAACAGTTTCTGAGTCTCATCACAAATGATTCAAATATCCCACTAAGTGGGATCCAAAGTGCCCAAAGTGATAAATCACTTGGACCAATTGAGAACCCCACAGATCGAACTAGGTTCAATGCTACCCTCAGACAATTCATTTTCAAGCCATTAACAACATTTTCAATGGTGTCAATAACAGAAGGTTATAACTGGTATTTTATTAGAGAAATTTGGAGAAAATATGATTAACATAATTCGTCAGACAATGGGAATAATTCAAATCGGATTAATACTGAATTTATTATGAAATTAAATAATATCTGAACGTATATTCCGTTTCGAGGACATGTATAGGCTAAACATTGGTTGAACAATTATATACAACGGTTAAGTTTTTGTAAAGCGTTGGGTGGTTCGCTCGGGTGATGATTGTTCCATCCGTTCCTATTCGCCCATGTAAATGGGACCAAAAATAAGAATCGTAACCTTACTATTTTGTTCATTGTATCTATGTAGATGTAGATATTCTGATATCACGTTAGAGAACATGGTATGGGTCTCTTAGAGGAGGTTGAATAGACTATAGAAGATGGGTTTTCGGTGAAAAACATTTTTTTTTTGTTTTTTTTATCGACGAAAACTATCGATTTCGTTTATCTCTCTTCATGTGTTTATCTCTTTTTTGATCTCACTCTCTTTCCTGTTGAATCACCTCTACATTTGTTTTTGATCAGCAAAACAAATTTAAATTGAAACTGTTCTCTAGAAGGAAGAACAGAGTTAAAGAATACTTACAACACAAGGACGGTCCACACCGGGAACCTCCAACAACTCCTCAACACATTGAGGGAATAAAACCACTAGCAACAAACCACAACACCACAACAAGGGCAAAACATACCCAGGAAGAACAAGGAAAAACAAGCACAGCACAACAGCTAAACCCAACAGCAACCAAAAAAAGGTCTAAAACCTGAATTTTTCAACCCACCCACGAGTTCGACTCCCACATTATCGTGTAAACCAAATCAACTCGACACATATTTTACATTATGGATTCGATCCTCCCACAACAGATAGCTCTTAAAATTTGATTTTCATGGATAATATATATAAACATGAACCACTTTTGTCACACAAAAAGAAGGTATTATGTTAAGTGGGGCTTGGGGAGGCTTTAGTGCATGATTCGACACGGATCTGAGGCTTATATATTAAGCAAAAACACAAAGCCCACTCGAGCCATGTGGCAAATATATGTAAAATATCTTCAAACTTTTGTGGGTTTCGATTCATGATTATGTTTGTTGCCACCAAGAGTTTTGGATAAGAGATTATTGTATCGTAAGATGGGAAGAGAAGCTTGAGCTGGACTCATCAACCACCATAAAAAAAACATTATTATATGCATTGATGAAAAATATGTGTAGTCCAATTATTCTCCATAGGTGTCACTTTGTTGGATAGTTAGTTGGTGACTTGAGAGCAATGAGTCATGGTCTTCCATATGTTGAAATCAGGTTTATATCAATATCTTAATTTGATGGTTTCATATACATAAAACTCGTTAGACTTTCATATAAATAATAGTTAGACCTTCAACGTATGATTCGCTCCCATGTTAGGAAGCCGAGGTTTCTTGCATAAGAATGCTATTTCTTGTATCTGTTATCTCCCCGTGGTGGGATTGTCATGAGGCTAAGCTATCATGTTAGCGCCCGATTGACTCATTGATATGTATTTAGACCATCTCCATGTACTCATTTCCACCCTCTGAAGAGCTTTAATTTAAATTTGCATTCACTGATCAAAATAATATATAAATAAAATTCGTTCCTTTCAATGGATTATTAAAAAAATTCATAGAATGATATCCAACTTTCTGTATACCATATGGATCGAAAACGTTGCACTTGAATCCTACTCGATAACCAACTACACGACATCATCTTGACATCACTATTTCTAGACTAACTTTGATTCAAGACAACATAAAAATGTATAAAAAAGTTACTTATATCAACTATGGTGGTAATAATTTTTGTTCTTAAACTAGATTTTTGTGGCAATGATTATAACAGGAGAGGTAAATCATAGTATAAACATCCTTATCAATATGTCATCATCATGTAATGTAACGAAGCTTGTCCATAATTATTAGTTTTGGCATGGCATAGTTTACGTAATATATTCTTTTTAAAGGCTCTAATTAATTAATTATATATTTTAGTTTTATTTCATAAATTGGTAAGAAATGTTTCTAGAATATGACTAAAAAGGCATTTATTCTTATCTTCTATATTGAAAAGCATTTCCTCCACATATTGTTTTATCATTTTGTTACCTACCTTCACCTAAAAATAGTCCATGAACTGTATAGTTAGTGTTCACTCACAATAATTTGTGGGGATAATTGTCATGAAAGTATATTAAATTTATTATATTTTTACTTAATTATACTAATATTAAAAGAATCCTCTAACTATACACATCTTTCCTTTTTTTCTCTCTCTTTACCTTATCATGATAATAAATGAAAAAATATATGTATAACAATTTCAAGAACTCAAACAAGAGTACATGTGCCTCGTTAATGTCTTTTATTTATTACCAAATAATTTTATGGTGAACTAATTATTCGATGAAAACCTCGTACAGTTGAAAATCAAGTCAAAATCGATTATTATACCCAAATAAGGCGAAGTGAAGTGAGACAATCAAAAAGTTTAACATGATTTGAAAATCAATATAATTGAATGAGAAATATGATTAACTAAGTGAACTCGTGAGATTATTTCTAGTTTATATATTAACAAACTTTTTTGTTGTTAAAAATATTTAAATCTAAACAAGACTTAAGTACGACCGACACTATATCTCATAAGTATCAATCATAAGACTTCAAATTAATCATGGTATATATATGATATTGATTAGGGTCATTAGTAGACAATCTTCACAACTAATCTTCCATTGCTTTCAATGCCAAATTATTCTCTTTTGGGTACGTGCCATATGGTGTTGTGGACCTTGCTTTCTTTTTCCATGTCTTCTATTAAGTTTGTTCCCCACTTGTCTCTATCCTCCAACCACAATTCGATTAATGGTAAGAGCAACAAATTAAAACTAATTGATTTCCTTTAGATCGGTCCGATGATTTTAATTTCAATTAGTCATATTATTATGTCCTGAGGTAATCTCACAAATATATATATTCGATTTGTCGTGGTACTATATTGAACTTCAAAAACTTCACACTTCATTCCACTTAAACAGTAAATGACAAAAATACCCCTAAAGATGAATCTTAACTTGATTTTTTACTTTATTATGAGGTTTACATCGATAAATTAATTTGTAATAACTTTTTATGATATTATGGTAATACATTAAAGAAGTTGACATTACACAAATATAATTTCCTAAAACGGTCCAAGGGTTTTTTGTTATTTATTATTACAATAGAATAACATGACAAAAAGTAGAAATAGAGTGTAATCAAGTGAAAGATTTCAAAAAACGATATAATTAAGTGACAAATATGACAAATTTATGATTCAAATACAGACTGATTCGGATTTAACAATTTAAATATGTTATCAACGAGACACATACTCGTATAAAACGTTTTATTATCAAATGTTAGGTTCATTTCATCTTTAAATTTCATCTTCTCGATAGGTGTCATCCACGTTTCGCTTTCCGATAAAACTTGTTCACGGAATTTATTCATACATGTCTTCAAATGATCTATGGTGACCTAAAATAAGACTTATTTAAAAGCTTGAAAGATGCGAGTGGGCTATAACTTTAGTGGTAGCTGAAATTTGGAAGAACCCTAGAGGTCCAAAGGAATTCGGACAAAGCGTGGTCTGCATAGGATTAAAAAAACGTGCGACGAAGTTGTCTTGTTGCTTATACAAAGAAGACAATCCTTTTTTGGGCAATAGTACTTTATATTTAAAATATATATATATATATATATATATATATATATATCATTTTAATAATCGTGGAATAAAACTTTCTTTTTCATCAAATAATAGGTTGAGGATTATATGTATAAATTACATTCTTTAAATCAAGTCCCACTATACCCATGATTTGTAGTTTTTGGTTCATGCACTTACATTAAGAATTCCAACACCGACAAGTTTTGGGTCTACTCATGCATTATTTAAATATAATATATAGTATCTATTTGAAAACTGTCTTTACAACAAAATTCAGACGAAAAAAAATAGAGTGATTTATTTCAGTAAATAAAGACGCAAAATCTGTAATACAAACTAAAAACCCACGTGAGTCTTCGATTACCATTGATTCGACGTTCCGTGGTTTTTAAACAGGTTTTGATTAAAACATAAAGCGGTAACTTTTTTAACTTCGGCGACCTTTTGCACAAATATATACAATCAATGGTTATTAATAAAAAAAAATCCATAGACTACATTTGTTTTGTTCCAAAAACACATTGATGTATGAGATATGTGAAAAGATGATCCTGTAAAAATCATCGTCTATTCAATGTAAATCTACGAGTTTATGACCGTATGTTAATGATAATCCATTACCTTTAATAGATGCTTTAGTTGCAAATTGTAAATAACATTTTTCATAAAATAAAATTTTAAGCTCTGCATATTTATAATTTATACCATTAATTACATTTCTTTAAATCATAGGAGTCTTGCTAGTACCTTCCTTCCAGAATCGATTGGTGTTGGTAGGTCCTGGTTTTGTCTTTTGGTAGTTGCGAAGTTCTATTGGGCTTTTAGAGTTTCGTCCCCGTCTGAGTTTCAGGATTCTTGTTGTAGATCCGGAGTAGGGCTCGTTTCTCGACCACTGTGGTTGTTGATCGTAGGGGATCCGGATGAGTTCTCTTGGATGCTTCCGTCATCCGTTCCCTAGCTTCAGCCTCTCTGATTTCGGTGTGTCTCCGGCGTCTCGGCTTAGTTCCAGTGTGGGACGCATTTCTCGACTTCCTAGGTTGTAGATCGTTGTGGTTCTGCCCGAGTAGTGCCGCTTCTCTGGTTGTGTTGGTGTTGGCCCCAGCCCGACGGTGCTCCGCTCCGGTGATGCCCCTTTTCTTGAGAGGTTTACTTGATCTTCGTATCCCTTGTTTAAGTTTTGTAGTGGTCTTGTTGTCCTTATTTCGTTTATGTTAGGTTTCATCGTTTTCCTTCCACCTCGGTGGTAAAGGCTCGCCGGTTTACAGATGTTGACCGCCGGCGAGTGGTTTGGCGATTCAACATATTGATTGATTCCTTTAGTTTTGATTTAACGTTCAGTGATTTTGGTGGCTTTGCTCACCGAAATTATTTCTGTCGTTTGTGGTGTTGGCCACCGATTGTTAGTGTCCGTCGTTCATGGTTCTAATGAGACAGGGTGCATTTCCTTCTTAGGTAGGGATTTCGTTAGTTTCAAGTTATTTTAGGCTTCATGGTTGGAAAATTTGAGTTTTAGACCCCTTTTTAGATTTTGGACTTCATGGTCGAGAAATTAGAGTTTTAGACATTTTTCTTTGCGCTTAAAGTTTGTTAAATCTAGGTTATTAGACCTCTTTGTTTGGGTTTACCCCCTCTGTTAGATCAAACAAGATTTAAGCATATCATCTTGAGCGGTTCTCCATCGTTTAAGTTTAATTTTTAGTTTATGAGTCTTTTATTTAAAACTGTTGTGACATCAATAATTGGTTTGACAGTCTTTTGAAAAAAGACTTCCTAAACTTTGTTTCATGTACCAGCTCTTTTTATCAATAATATTTATACAACTTTAACTCTAAACAAACATTTCTTTAAATCTAAATCATCTATTAAATTTAATCTAACAACAATCTTTAGTTTTAGTTTATAATATAAGTTATGATTCTTCTGTGAGTCAAAGTAAATGAACTCATGACATCAAGTTCTCGATCCAAAAACTTGTCTATAATTAAGGTTAAGCATGGAGAAAATGTGGTGATATATAACAATATTAGAGTAAGTATTGGGGCATGGTATGTACACCAACTTAATCATTAATTAACCAAATAGCTTACATTATGCTAGCTAATATATGATAGTGATGTAGCTGATGATTCATATGTATAGGCAACCTAACCATATATGTATATTGAATAGTGGTTAATTTTGGAATGATTAAATGTTTTTGAAACATATAAAGAAATTAATCATATATTAAAGAGTGACATGTTTAGGGGACCATATATATGTATAGTAGTAGTAACCTAGTTTAATAAGTATCATTGCAAATTTATTTCAAAAAAAAAAAGTATCATTGCAAATTATGTTTAGAAAAAAAAATTCATTGCAAATTTCCAATTATCAGTTATTAATTAAAGTTGCATGTTACTACATGTGGTTTAATTACTTTGGATCATATATCAACACCTATCATATACTAAAAGAAAAAAATATAATGAAAGGGAAATCATAAAATTTTATAATGAATTATGATTGATTTGTTATAAACTACATTTTTTTTTATCATCAAGTTTTTTTATATAAAAGAACTATGTTTTCAAAGTGAAAACAAAGCCCCAAGGGCGAACCCTCAACAACGATTACAAACTAGAGCATGCCGTGAAGACACCTCAAACCAGATACAAGTAACCCAAAAAATGGGTAAACACAGGTCTACAAACCCAGAATAACTCACAATAAGCACACAAGGAGCCAAAACAAAACTCCAAACAACCAATCCCACGCAGGGGAAGCAATAGGGAACCAAGAAGCAAACCAAAACAACAGGTCTTAATACCTAGAAGTCTAGCAATAAGCATTAACCAAACAAGTTAAAACAAGGTCTAAACACCCAAGAAAAGCCAACAAGAAAACCAAGTAAACCGACCAGCAGAGACCAAGAACCCGTACCGCCTGGACCCGGACACAGTCGACCCACCAGCAACCATTACCCACACCAACCAATTCCCCCAGCATCCCAAGGGTTGGGTGCCAGGCTAACAAATCTCTACCCAGCTAAATCCAATCTGACCCCCAGGCTCCCTACACACCATTCTTCAAAGTGCCGTTAGGCTAACACCCAATCATGGCCAACACCATCCATTGAGCCTCGACCACTAAACCAAGGTCAAGGAACGGAAGAAAATGCGAAGGGAGCAAGGAAAGCGAGACCGGATGAATAGCAAAGGAAGAGAAGAGTAGAAAGCCAGATCTGCCACTCTCAGATCTGAGAACGAGATCTCGTCGGAGGTCAACACCGGACCGACGACCAAAGAGGGAGAGACCAAGTTCATAAGCGAACTAGGAAGCAGATCTAGCGAGGGAGGAGAGGGTTAAGTTGCAAAGTAGAGTGTACAACCATACCGGGAACAAGGCAGTGCGCGGCGAGAGAGGTCCCAAAAAAGCTGCTTCCAATACTACCCGAACCAGGCTCCTGACGCACCCATGAAGAAGAAGCCAACCCACTCCTCTGCCTCTTCAAAACCGGGGATGAAAACAGCCCCAGACCCCTCGCCGGAAGCCACACGCTCCGACGAGGCCCGAACACTGCCGAGAAACGATGAAGCCGACCGAGGAACAGGGGCTGGAAACCACACCACGATGAATCACGAAACCCAGGGGACAAAAGGAAGCAATCGGAGATCAAAAGTACCAGATCCACGACATCCCCACCGAGAAACGACGGAGAAGAATCGTCCCACGTCAGATCTGATGGGATCGACTCCGATGGTGAAGTCACCGCTTCGCCGGAGGAAGCGAAAAGCCGAGGAAGAAAGGAGACGGGGAAAAGGGTAAAGGTAGAGAAGAAGGTAGTGTCACCGGCGTCGTCACTGGGTTCGGAGGATGCCAGATCCGACGCCGGTGACGAGGAAGCGCGGCTAGGGTTGGAAGGTTCTAGTGAGAAAAGGGGGGATTTTAGAGAGAGGTCAGAGAGGATTCACTATCATTGTTTACAAAGTATCTCAAATTCGTTATAAACTACATTGAATTACTGTTTTTAGCAAAAGTGTGCTGTAAACTATTTTTCTTTTAGTCATGTGATTTTTTATTTGTATTATACGTGTTTTATTGTTTGTAACCCTAATAAACACGTTTTGCAATTTGAAAATTTTATATATGTAATTTTGTAGGGATGCTTTCGAATTTTTACAAAAACAAATAATCCATTAAGGATTTGCATGCAAAATTTAAACGTCATTTGTCTTGACTAGACCATAACCATATAACAAAATAAAATTGCAAAATCGTTCACATAACTCGTTTACATGCTGAGTTTAAATAATTAGGGCAAATCTTGTGCACCTAACCATTGATCATGTGTTGACAAATTGTCCTAACCAACACATGCTTACTCAACTGCATTAGTTCACCTAGCCTGCTCATGTTGAAAAAATCACTTATTATAATTATAAGGGAAATTTTCATTTTATCACCCTGTCAAACATTTAACTTCAGTTTAGTACCCTGGCATAAAAAAATTTCACTTTCATACCTAAACCAAACATTTAATTTCACTTTAGTACTCATCAGTTAACTTTCTGTTAGTTTGGATGGAAAAATGTAAAAAGACCATAATACCCCTAACTATTACTCAAATTTTCAAACTCATGCCATTGGTTCAGAATTTGAAAATAAGTGAAATGACAATAATACCCTTCATTGTTTAGGGTGTTAAAATGAAAATTTCACTATTTTAAAAATAAAATCAGTTTTTTTGAAAATTCAGTTTATTTTTTATAAATTCAATTTTTATTTATAAAAAATATTTTTATTCAAAAATTCTGTTTTTATTTTTATAAATTAAGTTTTTATTTATGATTTTTTTTTTCAAAAATTCAGATTTTATTTTTTAAAAAAAACATAAAAATCAGTTTTTTTAATTTAATTATATTTATTTATTTTTTCACTTTTTCAGTTTTCTACCCAAAACCATTTTTCTCTCTCCTCCTCATCTTGTCTCTCTCTCCTCCTCATCTTCCTCCCTCTCCTAACAACATGCCCAGAATTTTAGAATCTCCACTGCCTTGGCCGTCTTCCTCGCCGAGACCAACCCAGAGAGTTCACATCCTTGTTTTGCTGCTCACCGAACTCGAGCTCGGAGCAATAGGAAGCCATTGTGACCTCGGCGGCTTTGAATTTGTACATCCAAGCTCAGGTATCGACCTCCGTCGAGGTAGGAGGGCAGGTCGTTGCTGTAGAAGTGGTTAACGAGCTCGGAGAACTGAGAAAAAATGAGCTTCCCTATCGAGGCTATGGCTAATCTGGTGTGTCCATGGAGATCCCGATTGGGGTTCCCTGAAAATTCCCTCCTTGCAGAGCTCTATTTCTGGATTGATCTCTCTCTGGGTTGTCGTTTACTGAATTGATCTCTCTCTGGATCGATTAGGTGGAGATGCAGATGATCTCAATTTGGGGGCCGACCAAGATGCTAGGATGGAGAAGAAGACGAGGAGGAGAGAGAGGCAAAGATCAGAGGAGAGAGAAAAATAAAAAAATGAAAAAAACAAATATAATTAAATAAATAAAACTTATTTTTTATATTTTTAAAAATAAAATCTGATTTTTATGTATTTTTAAATAAAAACATAATTTTTGAAAATAAAAATAATTTTTGAAAAATAAAAACTGAATTTATAAAAATAAAAACTGATTTTATAAAAATAAAAACTGAATTTATAAAAAAAACTGATTCTTATGTATTTCTAAATTAAAATCTGAATTTTCGAAAATAAAAATAATTTTCATAAATAAAAACTGAATTTATAAAAAAAAAACTGATTTTATTTTTAAAATAGTGAAATTTTCATTTTAACACCCTAAACAATGAAGGGTATTATTGTCATTTCACTTATTTTCAAATTCTGAACCAATGGCATGAGTTTGAAAATTTGAGTAATAGTTAGGGGTATTATGGTCTTTTTTACCTTTTTCCATCCAAACTAACAGAAAGTTAACTGATGGGTACTAAAGTGAAATTAAATGTTTGGTTTAGGTATGAAAGTGAAAAAAATTTATACCAGGGTAATAAACTGAAGTTAAATGTTTGACAGGGTGGTAAAATGAAATTTTCCCTAATTATAACCATTTAAATATACATTTTCCCACCCTTTTTAGATAAGTTAGAAATCAGGATAATCCCAAAATAAACAAGTTTAACTCCTAATCAAATTGTCAAAGTGACTATTTGGACAAATATATTGTAATTATTATTTCAGTTTTAAGATAGATTATTAAATAAAACCTATTTTTTTCTACTTTTTTTTAAACGGGAATTAGATATTGTATTAACTGTAACATTTCAATCTTACAGGGAATGACATAACGTCCCGGATTCCAGATTTGTGTCCCAACCGGCCGTAGCCCGTCAGGCGCTCATGGATCCATAATGGTAGTCTTCGTTGTCTCGCAGATCCGAACACAAGAAATTCTTGATCCAACGTTTCAGAAAAATAAACATCCCAAAACCTAGTCCTATCTAGCCAAAACTTTATTCGACCTAAAACAGGATAAACAATTAGCACACGAACGTAATAATAAACTACCAAATCTACGATGCCAGTTCTTCTGGGCCCCGTGCCATTGGAGCGTTCTGATATCGTCAATTCTTCGTCGTGATTCGTCCGGCCTCAGCCTATCGTCCTCCTCTCGGATCCCAGATCCATCGAGGGAGCGGACCCATGCTGGCTAGGGAAACAGGAGCCTCGAACTGCAAATCAGCAGGGGAAGCCAGTTCATCTTTGTCCTCTCTGACCGAGAAACTCCGCCTGGCCTGGGCGTGGACGGTGGTCAGAGCACGCCGGGGGTGGCTTGAGCGGGTGAAGAGTTCGGCGGTGGTTGGCGAGAAGCGGCTAGGCCGGAGAAAATTACTGGTAAACGTCGGGAGGAGACGGAGGGAACCCATTAATGGGTGAACCCGTCAAGAGTTGCGGAGCGACTTTAAGGTAGAGCTTCAATGATGAAGAAGAAGGGCGAGGAGGCTGCGCAGAACATCCTTTTTTTTTCCTACTATTGTGTTCTTGTTTGGATCCAAAATTACTTTTCGTGTTTGGTGAGCAGAAGCTGCTTCTTTTCGAGAGCAATGCATGTTTCTAGGGGAAGAAAACAAAATTTTCCCGAGAACCAAACGGAATATGTAATGAAACGTTTTATTCATTTATTTATTGTTTTACACTTTGTCAGTCGCAACTTGTGTATCATTTGGTCACGTGATTTCTTCTCTTTCTTACGTTAAGAGGATACATCCACAGAAAAATCATTAATTTTAGTTTAATCTCTCTGTTTCTGAATCTGAAGAATGTTACAAAGGGGATAAATGGATAACTATTTTATGTGAACGGTTCAATTAACAATCTACCTCAACACCCTAACACAAATATGCATCATATTAAGGTTTGTGAGTATTTTGATTAAGGGTTAAATATCGAAACTTACTCTTAAGTATTGGTCACGAACACTATACTACCCACGTTTTCAAAATGAACACTACACTACCCTTAAGTATTGGTCACACGATTTTGTTAATAAAAATGGATGGAATTTTCCATTCCATTAGTTATATGACCTCAAGTGTCATATAATGGATGATAAAATGACGTTTCCCCTTAATTATATGATCTCTACACATAAGGAACATTACCATTGTACCCTCGTTATTGTTCCTTATAAAATGTATAGAGGTCTAATATTTAAGGGCAAAAAAACGTCATTTTACCATCCATTATATGACACTTGAGGTCACATGACTAACGGGATGGAAAATTCCGTCCATTTTTACTAACAAAATCGTGTGACCAATACTTAAAGGTAATGCAGTGTTCATTTTGAAAACGTGGGTAGTGTAGTGTTCGTGACCAATACTTAAGAGTAAGTTTCAATATTTAACCCTTTGATTAATCAGTAATAATCATAAATGAAAGATTTAAAACCGTCAAGCTCATATTTATTATGTGAGATCTTCGTAACTTTTCTTATAACCTTACTTAATAGATTATGTTTTTAACCACTCGAATGAAGTCCCCACCAAGATTTGGAGGTAGACCTAAACAATTTAGGTCACACTATAACGATTAATTCAATTTTTCGATAGCCCTAAATAAGCTATCGACTCCCTCTATCATTTCTATTAGATTAAACCAACTATTAATTCATATTTTCATATGTTTGTGTTGAGGCTTCTCTTTTTCTTTTCTGTTCTTTGTGCTTCTGTTGATTGTTGTCTTTTTCTTTAGGGTTTTGTGGTTGAGTTTGGAGGTATTTGACCTGTTTTACTTCTGTTGGGTTCTGTTTTCGTTATGACTGGTGGTCTTAGATGACTTTATTTTTACTTATTGTTTTTACTTTGGTACTAAGATCTTGTAATTGGTTTGTCTTGTTGGGTTTGTTCGGAGGCCGAGCCTATTATCGGTGCCCTTGTGTTGTAACTCTTTGTTGTGTTGGCGGGGACAATAAAAAAATCATTTTTTTTGGCTTACAGCCAGCACTCTCAGCCAGCGAGCTACAATGGTAAAGCCTTTTTGTTGGCTTATAGCAGCCCCTTTTATTCACATTTTTGCTCCCCGCCAGCGATGAGTGTCGGCCTTAAGCTCCCAACCAACACTCCCCACCAGCGAGCTCCCAGCCAGCTCCTCGCCAGCGTTTTCTCCCCGCCAGCGCCTTACCGCCCATGGTTGTGGATGCTATGAGGGATTTCTGTTAACCTTAACCTTTACTTTTAAAGGTTTGGCTCATAAAACAAAAAAATACTGATATAAAGAGAGAGTACTAATATCCTAAGAGACAACCTCATGGCGAGGAAGATAAGCTTTGCATAACAGCTACAATCACATGATTGAGACACATAGTGCAAGTTGCTTGCTCGCAGGTACCCCAATAGTAGAGCAAGTGGCCTCTCAATCACGAGCCAAACCTTTGTGTGCTTTACAGTCACAATTTGTACATAGATTTTCATTATCCAATATCCATCCTATATATCTAGCTGGTCTCCTTTGTTTTCATCCCAAAATACTTATAGTCAATCACGGGTCGATCTCTTATTCATAGTACCAAATCTAAGTGTCTTTGTTATTTTGAGTGTCATGTGAATATTAGTTTCATATCGAAAGAACAACCGGTGTCAAGAGATTATAATTACTTATAACTCGTACTCTTCTGCTTGTGTTCGACGAGTCGTCCATACTGTGTTTCTTTCACCTCCCATGGATTTATCCGAATGAAACTCTAAAATATTTGTTCGTCGGTAAGTATACGTCCACATTAAAACCACACTCACAAGTCTTTAACACAACATGGTTATGGATATTTGTTCTTTTCTCATTGCCTAATGCTATCATATTGGTCCAAAACATTATCAGCAATAAACGATTAGACTTAAGAAATAATTATATAAAAAACATTATGAGGTATTAACTTTTATAAAGTGTAGCATTTTTATTTGATAACAACAAAAAAATGTCTTGAACTTGTTTTTTTTCCTTACATTTTGTATAATTTTTTTAAAATGATGATTTTATCCTAAAAATAATAATTAAAAAAATATATAATTTTCTTAAATCTTGTATACTAAAAATACTATGAACATGAAGAGATGAAAATTTGTTTTTTTTGTTTGTTTTATCTTTTACTTTACACTTTAAAATTTAAATTAAAAAGGTGAAATTATTATTTCTATACAAATTGCAACAAAAAGATAATCTAAATATATTTTATTATTATAAAAAATTACAAGTTACAAAAAGTGATCTTGAGGAAGAGAAAAAAATTCAATTAATACAAAACTTAACACCTAACCTCCTCATCCTAACTTAATCTCTAGTCTCTATAGTAGATGAGGTTTTAAATAATTTACTATTTAATTTGTAAAGAAACTCAACACATATCACTCACTCCATGATGTGTTTTAAAAGCAATAGCTCAAATCATTTTCCAAATATACCTACTTCAAGGAATTGTGGGTCAAATTTGGTTTCTAAAATCAAACAAAAGTCATTAATTTAATCCCTTAAAAAAGCTAAACCTACTTTTATCTCTAGAAATTTGAAAAAGAACCCAAAATAATCATCACCCTAGTTAATGAAAACAATTAAAGAAAGGTACCATTTTTCATCTACAATTCAAATTTTCAAAGCCAAAAATAATCCGAATTAATAATTAAATTAATGACCGGGAACAAAATGTCAAAGTCTCCTTTAAAATAATTAAAAAAATTATCCAATTTCGGTATATCTAATTTCGTAGACCGTGAAACAAAATAGCCAATGGGCAACTCTGATTCCTAACTTTTTTGAACGTTTCATTATCAACTCCTAACCCAAGCCAACGTTTCGTTACAGTTCCATACACAAAATGTTGTAACTTTTACAAAATCTGATATAAACCGTTTAAACTAACGATTTCGTAATCATGGGAAGTGAAAAGTCTAAACTACCCCCAATAGCCAATTGCTTGCTCTGTTTCGAGAAACCCAAATAGAGACCCTCTGTTTTTATTTCCAGTCACACGAACTTCAATCGCAATCCAGAGCTTCCAAACAAAAATCATTCAGTAACATTACAGTGAAAGAGAAAGAAAAACAAAAACAAACCCATCACGGGCTTGTAGATTCATACATCAACTTGTGTTTTGTATTTAGATTCTCTCTCTCTCTCTGTAACTTTTCAATGGAGTTTTCATCTTCTTCCCAATAAAAATATCACGGGCTTGCTAAGCTACAACGTGTTTTTTTTTCATTTCTCTCTCTATAAGACCGACCCTTTTCCTCGATTCGGTCGATACTTTCATTAATCTGTGTAGAGAGAGAGATAGAGAGAGAGAGGTCACGAGTTACTAACTCAGCAATGGCCTCCTCCTCTGCTTCCTCTGTTTTGCTCTGTTTTTGTGTCTTACTCTTGTGTTCGGGTCGGGTTCTGGTTTCGGGTCAGTCGCCGGTGTACGCCTGCGACGTCGCCGGAAACCCGGCGCTGAAGGACCTCGGGTTCTGCAACGCGTCGCTGGCGACGGAGCTGAGGGTTATGGATTTGGTTAAGAGGCTCACATTGCAGGAGAAGATCACTTTCCTGGTAAACAGCGCCGGGAGCGTGAGCCGGCTCGGGATTCCGAAATACGAGTGGTGGTCGGAGGCTTTGCACGGCGTGTCATACGTCGGTCCGGGGACGCATTTCTCCAATGTGGTTCCCGGAGCCACCAGCTTTCCGATGGTCATCCTGACGGCGGCTTCTTTCAACGCCTCCCTCTTTCAAGCCATTGGAAAGGTACGGTTTTTATGGTTGAAAAGTAAGGGATTCTTCATGGGTTTGATTCAAAATTGGATCTTTTTTATATGGGTTTGATTCAAAATTGGGTTTTTTGATATGGGTTTGATTCAAAATTGGGTTTTTTGATATGGGTTTGATTCAAAATTGGGTTTTTTGATATGGGTTTGGTTCCTAATTTGATTTTGGAGATGGGTTTTGGATCTTTATATGATTTGAGTATTGTTGAACTTCATAGGTTCATTGATATGAGTTTGGTTCCTATGTTCTTAGTTTAGTTGATGAGAAGCATGAATGAATCTGGGTTTAATCTGATTTTTGGAGCAAATTTCAAAGTTTTGTGTTTGTTTTATGACTCATAATGACTAAGAATCAATGTTAGAAGCATTTCTAGCTATGTTGTTGACATTAACAATAGATTACAGCTATATAGTAAGAATCTGAGCTATTCATTCTTGATATAAGAAAGTTGATGCATCCATGTGTTGAATGGATGTTTTTTTTTCTCCCTCTTGCTTGTACCATAAGAAATGAAGTATGAAAATAATTGGTATTAGAT
Organism: Erodium maritimum; assembly: GCA_963921825.1. Taxonomy (NCBI): domain Eukaryota; kingdom Viridiplantae; phylum Streptophyta; class Magnoliopsida; order Geraniales; family Geraniaceae; genus Erodium; species Erodium maritimum. Next base: position 71,981,173 of record OY997592.1, on the reverse strand, counting down.
GTGTAAATTGTGGTTAGTGTCTTAGTGAAGGAAATAGGCGAAACTATAGCAAGTGGAGCACTCAAGTTCATCATCTAAATCCACATTGAAAAGGACTTGTGAGATCTACATCTTTTCAATAGTCCTATCAAGTAGTTAAAGACATACATTCGCAATAACTCGATATACATATCATTATTTTTTTTTTATCGATAACGACTATAAACAGAACAAATAAAACTAGACATTTTGTATTTACAACAAGATGTTTCTGCCACTTCACCTACAGCACAAGGTTGTTTTTAATGTGTTTGTCACTTTTGGATGTTTTATATGGTAAGAAAACATGTCTTTATTTAGTTGGAGAGAGAAAAGGGAAAGGAGAGATATGCACAAACCACAAGCTTTTAGTAATGGATCTTCCCACTTGCATTGTGGATGAGCACAAAATGTAGTTGATAATTGAATGGGAAGAGAGAGGAAAGGAGTGATATTTCAAAATCTTGTTGATACATTGAATGGCATGAAATGGAAGTATGGTTGTGATGTGAAGGGAAATGAGACTTTACCTATTCCTAATCTTATCACCAAATTCCAATGATTTATTGTTGACAAGTATACGTTTTGGCTATTCATAGTGGTGTTGATTTTTGAGGTCGAATATGTGGGTCTAAACCAGATCATATTTGACAGATTCTACAATAGAACGTCGAATTTGGAGGATTAAATTTGATCAAAATCATAAATGTAAAGAGAAGATTAGTTGAAAGAGGAGAGAGAATAGTAAGGGAGGAGAGGGAGAGAGAAGAGTGAATCGGAGGAGAGAAACAACGGTCGATGAATCTGCAGATTCGGAGGACGTCGATTCGCCAGAAAAGAGAAAATCATATCCGAAATATCAGCAATTCATTTTTTTTCGTCACTTTCAACTGTTCGTTCGACCTCCACTATAGATTGTCTTAGAACAATTTGGGGGCAAGTTCAATGAGTGAATCGACAAAACAGGGGTATTGGGTGATTCGGCTATCTGGGGGCGAAAAATTTATCGTCCCGCTGAATTCGTATGTGTCCTTAATTCGTCCACCTTATAACCATTTGTACACAATATATAATTATATATCTGGATTCTAGTTGTCATGAGGTCGGACGAACTGGTTGGATTCGTCTGGACTAATCGTCTCTAACGTTACAGAGACTAAGTTTTAGTTAAATCTAATTATGGACAAATTTAATGATTAGATTCATCTTACGCAGGTGGTTTCAACCGAAGCAAGAGCAATGTACAATGTAGGCTTGGCCGGACTGACCTACTGGTCACCGAACATCAACATTTTCCGGGACCCCAGATGGGGAAGAGGCCAAGAAACGCCCGGAGAAGACCCTCTCCTCACCAGCAAATACGCCGCCGGTTACGTCAAAGGCCTGCAGGAAACCGACGACGGTAAGTCCGATCGGCTCAAGGTAGCAGCCTGTTGTAAACACTACACTGCCTACGATGTTGATGACTGGAAAGGAACCGACCGCTACCATTTCGATGCAGTGGTACTACTTATTGACCGTTTCTGGTCCAGATTCTGACTTTGATCCTCGTATTTGGGTTGTAGTTAAAGATGTGCTTTGTTTTGTTTGTTTGTTGATTTGGTGTTTCCTAGGTAACGAAGCAGGACATGGATGACACGTTCCAGCCACCGTTCAAGAGTTGTGTCCTTGACGGGAATGTTGCTAGTGTTATGTGTTCTTACAACAAAGTCAACGGCAAGCCTACTTGTGCCGACCCTGACCTTCTCGCCGGAGTCATCAGAGGTCAATGGAAGCTAAATGGGTATGCATTATAATCACCTTCGTTCAAACTTTAAGATTAGTTTCTAGGTTTGTTATCCGTCACTTGCTTGAGAACAGGTGTGGCGTCGGGATTAGATTAGGTATTAACCCTGGTTAACGTGGGGTCAGGATTCAAGATTTATCGTTTTATCGCTGATCAAAAAAGTTTTTAGTTTTTAAAATGAATGTATGTTCTGTTTTTGGTACGTTGTCCTGGATTGTGATTCATTTCTAGGTTCTTTGTCTCTCCTCGATTTTCGTGGAAGTGTCAATTAACACATGGTTATTTGCCTCGATTCGCCCTAACTTGGGGGAATACTGTTGTGGACAGCCCAGACGAATCTCGACTAATCAACTAGATTTGTTTGCGTTAGTTACCCCGTGCAGTGACAAAGCCACATAGGTCTTAGGAGGAGGGCACATGCCCCCCCTCAATTTCTCTTTGAATTTTTTTATATGTTTTTCGATTTTTTTTAAAAAGTACCCCTTATGTTTTTTAATTTTGTAGTTGCGCCCCCTTCAAAAAAATTTACAATCACGTTACTGAAAAATTTCGGTGCTCCCCCACTGAAAAAACTAGCTCCTTCACTGATCTCGTGCATATTTATCGTTTTATTGCTGATCAAATAAAAGTTTATAGCCCCTTAAAACAGAGGATTTGATTTCTTTCAGGTACATTGTCTCGGACTGTGATTCAGTGGATGTGATCTTCAACTCTCAACACTACACCAAGACGCCGGAGGAAGCGGCGGCGGCAACCATCAATGCGGGCCTAGACCTAAACTGTGGAGCATTTTTGGGTAAGCACACCGAAGCTGCGGTGAAAGGAGGGCTTGTTAAGGAATCGGCCATTGACAATGCTGTGTCCAACAACTTCGCTACATTGATGAGGCTAGGGTTCTTCGACGGAAACCCTAGCAAACAGGCTTATGGAAAACTTGGCCCGAAGGATGTCTGTACTCCGGCGAACCAGGAGTTGGCTCGTGAGACCGCGAGACAAGGTATAGTCTTGCTCAAGAACGGTGAGGGGTCGTTGCCTTTGTCGCCTTCTTCGATCAAGTCCTTGGCGGTGATCGGGCCTAATGCAAATGTCACGAAGACTATGATCGGTAACTACGAAGGTAATGAGATGGAATTTGATAATGTAGTAAGTTAGGATTCGATTTTGGACTATTCATAGTGGAAATCGCCTTAGTCTGGTCGGTTTGTGGGTGAATTGGGGGCGAATAGCCCCCACTCCCTACAGTAGAAATCCCCCTCACACGAATTGGGTGACTCCCATAGTAAAAATCTCCCTTAGTTGGGGGCAAATCGGGAACAAATTGCCCGATGTCACTTAGAGAGGGATGAAAGAGAGAAGGAAAAAAGATTGAGAAAAAGGTGAATTAAACGGACAATAGGGAATCTGACAAAGGGGAGAGAAACGTCGAGAAAACTACTTTTGCTTTATTTTTAGGCGGAGGGGAATCGCCTAAAAATAAGAATGGTGGAGTTTTCAGACATTTTCTTTGTATGCCCTCCAGGCGAAATAATTGTTCGCCCCATCTAAATATTAGCCCCAGTTTTTATCGATTTATTAGCCTCCACTACAGATGCTCTAACACGAACTTTACAGGCACGCCGTGCAAGTACGTGACCCCGTTGCAAGGCCTAACAAACTCGGTCCCCACAAGCTACCAGCCCGGATGCCCCAATGTGGGATGTGCCACCGCGAGCGTAGAAGAGGCGAAGAAAATAGCTGCCTCGGCGGATGCTACAGTGCTCGTGATGGGTGCGGATCAGTCGATCGAGAGGGAGAGCCACGACAGGATCGACCTTCTCCTCCCCGGACAGCAACCACTTTTGATCACCGAGGTTGCAAAGGTAGCAAAAGGACCCGTGATTCTCGTGATCATGTCCGGAGGAGGGTTTGACATAACATTTGCTAAGAACGATCCTAAGATAACAAGCATTTTGTGGGTTGGTTACCCTGGCGAAGCCGGTGGAGCCGCCATAGCCGATGTCATTTTCGGACATTTCAATCCAAGTAAGTGTATATATCTATTATAGTACTGTCTTTATACTACATGTCTTGTAAGAAATCTAATGTTAGACATATAAAAACAGGGGTAGGGAAAGGGTTCAGGGTTAGGTTAACTTTTACTCCTTTATTGTTGATATAAATAAAAAAATATCATAGCGCCCGAAACCCAAGGGATTATCTGGGTGAATCTGGATTTTGGCTCAAGTTGCTAGGAGCCAAAATCGCCCCGCCGAGGGATTCCTCCCTTGGGAGAATGGCTACTTTCGCCCGACAAACCCCTTTTGTCACGTGTTATTTAAAAAAAATATGAAATCACCATTCATGTGGACTATTATTACCGTGGGGCAATTCCTGGTAACATAAGTTTTTTTATTTCTCTCTCTTCCAAAATTCCGATTCACCAGATCTATTAATTCAAACGGGACTAATACCACTGGGGATTATCCAAGACATTTTTAGGAGGGATTGAGAGCTAGGTTATGCATTATTGCTGATAGATTAAGTTGTCATAGTTCATTAAGTAATGATATGTGACTTGACATTAATGTTGATAGAGGCTTATGTTGAGGGGCTGTGTGGTTGGTTCGTGTTTTTTTTGTTCTTCATCGGTCTCTTCTCGAGGGTGGTGCTAGTATCCGTAGAAAAGTTTCGGTAGTTTTACTTGTCTGGGTCAGTTTAAGTTTGTAGGCTTGTATCTATTTCTGTTTTGTTTCTGTGTTTTAAGTTGTTTTGTGGTTTGTTTTGGTCCCATTGTTTGGACCGCGTAGCTCTTGATTCTAATTTGTCCTCGCCAGACTGCATTTGCCTTTGCCTCTATTGGAGAATAAGGTCTTATAAAACTTCGCTGATAAAAAAAATACCGTTGTAGGTGGAAGATTACCAATGACCTGGTACCCACAAGCATACGTAGACAAGGTCCCGATGACAAACATGAACATGAGGCCCGATCCGGCCACCGGATACCCCGGCCGGACGTACAGATTCTACACCGGAGACACCGTCTACGCCTTCGGGGACGGCCTGAGCTACTCCAAGTTCAACCACCACCTAGTCCGAGCCCCAAAACTCGTCTCCATCCCCTTGTCCGAAGGCCACGAGTGTTACACATCGAGGTGCAAGTCAATCGACGCCGCGGCGGAGACTTGCCGGAACCTGGTCTTCGACATACACTTGAGGGTCACCAACGACGGCTCGATGAGCGGAGGGCACACGGTGTTCTTGTACTCCTCTCCGCCGTCGGTGCACAACTCTCCGGCGAAGCACTTGTTGGGGTTCGAGAAGGTGTTCTTGGGAGGGAAGGGACAAGGGTTTGTGAGGTTTAAGGTTGATGTTTGTAAGGATTTGAGTTTGGTTGATGAGGTTGGGACTAGGAAGGTGGCTTTGGGGACTCATGTGCTTCATGTTGGGAGCTTGAAGCACTCCATAAGCTTGAGGGTTTGATTTGATTTGATCCTCTTTTGTTTTGTTTGTAATTGTGAATTGGGTAAAATGGGAAGCTTGAGGTGCAAGTAATTGGATTTGGAGGGTTTTGGGTGTTTTGTTGGCTTGTTCATGAATTGAAAGGTCACAAATTGTCAATCAAATGATATTGTAAACCAAAATGAGAAGAATAAGAACATGATTTCTTCTGTTTTGCTACTAGTATGGTTTTTTGAATATACATTTGGGCATGAATGGTCGGTAATGATTTGTACGTCGAATTTAAAAAGATGAGATGAAAAGTACAATTTGAAAAAATTTAAGCGTTAGGGTTCTGAGGAGAACAAATACAAATTAAAATAGTGATATCAAACCAGAATGTTTTAAGATAAGGAATCGAAATTAACTTTTTTCTTATAAGTATAACTAAGTGTTCTTGAGGTTCGAATAGCTAAATCAGTCAAACTATCCTCACAAAGGATATTGGTTTTTTCTGTGCTTAATGGTAGACAGATCTGGTATCTTAGGTATGTTATTAAAATTATACTTTATGGTGGATAAATCTAGTTTGTAGACCCAAAATTGGTTGTTGTTTTTGTTTGGTATCTTCTTTTCTAGTGTGTTCTTCACCCCTGGTTGGGTTAGTGTTTGGTGTTCATCTGGTTGTAATCTCTGTGTGTAGAGATGTGTTGGTTGAGGATCCCCCTTTGAGTTGTTTATTAGGCCGTACTTCATTTCTGCTCTTCACTTCAAAAAACAGGTTTTTAAAATATGCTTTGTGAATCAAAACAAGAGAGGATGTTTTCATATTACAGCTTATCACTGTTTTTTGTAAAACTCTATGCTGCCAGGTTTGTTGCGGTTTGTTAGGTTAAGGAGTAATATCCCATAACCAGCAATATTGATGTGACGCTTTAATACAAATTTATGATTATGAAACCTTAACTTACCGTTAACGACACACTGAGATGTAAATCAGAAATATCACAAAGTTAAATATGAAAAAACAGAAACCGATCGTAATCATAGGATTACAATTTAAAGGGATAAGATTAAGTTCCATAGTTAGGTTTATAACTTTCCACAAGTCAAGTGTTCAAAAGTCTAGAAACACATTATCCATTAAAAACTTCAATCTAATACACAATGGTTTTGGGCCTTGAAAGCTGAGGCTTTAAGTACTAAGTTTGGGCTTGGATGGAAGTCCTAGGATCAGACATAGTCAGGCCCAAGATTTGGAATCCAATGTTGGATTACCCGAAAACCCTCTAATTAATCCTCAAAACAATAAGAAATAAGAGCTCCATTAACTTATTAAGGACCAATAATCCAGATTAGCTGTGACCAATCAGCTGTCCTTTCATTCCCTAGTTATGCGCCATTTCTTAGAAAACAAGAGCAACAAGATAAACATTTTCTCCTCGTATCATATGACACTCGTGGGCACGTGTCTTTTTGTCGTTTAATGTTTATAATAATAAATTTAAATTAATAAAAATTAACATGGTGGATGTCCCTTAAACTTCCAACACAATTTTTACTGGAATTATTTATAAATATAAGGACAGGTAGCTTATTAAAATAATATGCACCTAATACCAATAATTATAAGGTGACGTCTTCAATCTATTCCATAAATGTTTATGTTATGAACAGAAACCAAGATGATATAGCTGTTTTTTTATTGGTATAATAGAATCATTACATGGGTAATGTAGATTAATTATTCTTTGTAATGACGTTATCGAATCTTAGTATAATAGATTCATTGGAGCTGAAGATAATGGTAACAAAAATTTATGTGATATATATTCTTATGATTTATTTATTTTTATTATAATTACTTTGTTTTTATTTTATTTAAAAATTATGAATTTAATCTTAAAATTTATTTTAACTCCGGATTCCTTATTTTTATGATAAAAAAGAAAATTAAGGTATACGAAAATTCAGATTTTTTTATTTATTATTTATAATAGAGTAATTTTTTATTTTAATATTTTTGACAAACAGATAAGTTTGAAATTTATGTAATTATGAACAGAAGATTTATATGTTACAATGAGTGAATATGATTGCTTCATTTGATCTTTTATTACAGCCTTTTTGTCCTATGTCGAGGGTGCATCAATATGTTTACCCTTATTTATGTATTCTATAATTTATTTATTTTGCAGAATTTGCACAGCTCTTTCTAATCGATCCAATGTTATATGTAAAAAAAAATGTAAATAAATCAATATACTATTTGTGATTTTAAAATTTTAGAAAGTTAATTATTTTTAAGTGCAAGATCAATAAATGTCTTGTGGATTATTGTAAAATCAAGTTAAAATATATATTATGTAACTATTATATATCTATTGATAGAAATGATATGACATATGTATATGATGACCTCTAATCATATTCAATCTCAATTGTTAGTGTTACAAGAATGTGCTTCAATTTGTCTTCTAAAAAGTATACGTAGTATAACACAAATAAAAATCGAGGTCAATTATTCTAGCTTAATTGTAACAAAATAATGAAAACTTTATTCTTCTAAAATTAAAATCGATAATAATTTTGAATAGTATATTAAAATAAATAGTAGCAAAATAGTCCACTCTGATAAATTCAACCCAAGAAAAAAACAAAATATTTTTAAAAATAACATGAAGAGTGAAGACATTATTGACCTATAATTTTATTTTAGGTTTCAATAATAAAAATGTTCGTTGTGGAAGACATTGACATGCACGCACTAGCATATGTGGCTTCATTAATACTATAAACTTTATTTTATTAAAAAATATTATCAACTTGTCTTACGTCACGCTTTGAATATTCCAAGTTGGTGGCACCAACCAATAGGAACATTTCCTCATTTATTATGTAATGCGGAGGAGTGTCAATGGGAAGAATCCATTATTTGCTGACGAAACTGCCCTCTTCATATTTTATTTATTCTTTATAATATAATTTATTTTTGCCTTTTGAAGAACTATGAAGGGCCAAATTAATTACCTGTTAATTATTTTTTCAATAGGTAATATGAAATAAGGACCACATTGTGTTATTTATTATATATATTCTAATTTTATAATTGAAATTAATTACAACGACAACAAATTCAAAGACTTTTAAATTTTTGAATAAATTATCGTGAGATAACGTCTATTGTTACGTTTGTTAATGTACCGAATCAACAAACTAACACTAGTTTTACTGAAACAAATATCATTATTATTGAGAATATTTATCTAATTTAAGATAAATAATTTGTTTTGAATAGTTAAAATAAGCGACCGTAAAAAGTATCCCGAAGTATTCATTTTTTTTAATAATTTGTATCCCTCTTATATGATAATCATGAAAAAAAACGTCTTCAACTTGTTTTTTTTTGTTCTAGTTGTACGTACTAATTATACTTGATTTTTAAATTTAAATACTGAAAGAACACAATATTCAAATTTCCATAACATTAAAATTTCCTAGTCTTTATATGGTATAAATATGAAGAAAAAAAGCACTAAAAGATTGATATATTTTTATTTAAAAATGTAAATTATAACGAAGGGATAAAAAAAAGTATTTTCAAATATTATAAAAATAAAAGATAACACGTTACGATATAAATACCTCGAAATAATTTTGTAGTGCAATTATCCCGGATTATAAATTTTAAATCATGTATGGATATACTAAATTTGCAAATGGTATGAAACTCATGGTTGTAAAAATCGTTAGGCGCTAGTCGGACGATGAGGACCTCTAGACGTTAGGCGGGGACTAATCAGGACCTACGCAGATTTAATTTTTTAATATTTTATATTATTATTAAATATATATTACACAAATATAATCAAAATTTCAAAATATATACTATATTTTTTTAATATAAAAAATATCAATTATAAAAAAAATAAACCTAACAATGCTCTCATTTTGATTTTACTTTAATTTGAATAAAAATCTAAACTATAATGATAAACCACCAAAGATGGTCACATCTCATATTCTTTTTATCAAGAAATTCAAGACCATTATAAACATATCGTGTCTCTCACTTTTCCATCGTTGTTTTAAAGGTTTAATTTTACAAATCGGAGTCTCAAATTTCGGACTAGTCGGACGAAACCGTGAGTCGGATGGTTTTTAGATTTTGAAATCTAAGTAAAGCGGCGAATCAGATGTTTTTACAGATTTTGGGGTTTATACGGGCCTAAACAAACTGGACGGAGAGTTTTACGACAATGATGAAACTACGTTCAATAATAATAATAATGGAAAAAGAAAATTCATAAACATGAAAGGGTATTTTTGTCATTTCCGGCCTGTCGTAGGACAACCTCTGTCCCGAGAAGTAGCGATCACGCGGACCCGGGAATTGAATAGGCCAAGGACGTGTCGTTATCTCGTACGTTGTTCTCTAATCACAGATTAACATAAGCGAGCAACGAGCCGATCGAGAGAACGAATACAAGTGTAAGAGCTCATACTAGCTACGCCCGTAGGAGATTACTCCTTTCCAAGAGCATAGTGGGCTCCGTGGCATTGTTGGGGCGTCACAGATAAGATATTTTGGACGTGCTCCATTGCCCAATAGGACTCAGTTGCGTCGGCCGCTGAAATTTCGACACGTGTCCCATTGCTTTGATTTTCTCTCCCATTTAATAATCATTTTTTTTTGTCACCTTGCAAAATGTGGGGCCCAGAGTTTTAGATCTGCTGGTGGTCCTATTCGGGAACTTTACAGATTCCCCGATTAATCGTCACCGTAGATCTATTGATCATTGAACTTGATTACCAATTATAAACGTATTTGGCTATTTGTTCCCTTTGAGAAAGGTTATGTAATTAGTAGGTATTAATATGTTCCTAGATTAGTATGGACATGTTTAGGGGAGAGTTTTTACTTTGATTAGTGAAGTCAATTTTTTATCAGGTTGATTGAGTTGGATTGATTAAATATATTGTTTCAGTTTTGAACGGAGAGCATCGTAGTCGACGCGGATAGGAGGTGGATAGGCGTATGACGGAAAAATCGTATACATCGATGGAAAGGCGACTGAAAGCTGTTGGCGGATCGATGACGGTTACATTATTGTTGCTTGCAACCGTCGATTGGGACGAATTTGTCACTTTTTTGTTAGCTTATTTTTGTATCCATCTCACTTTTCAGCATAGTAAACTACAAATACATTTGTTTCAATCAGACTGAAAGAGAAGAGAAAAACTTTTATTTTACTGTGCAAGCTTTAGTCAAACTATATGGGTGCATATACTCGTATTTCGATAAGGTTGTTCCACAACTCGAATCATTTGATCATATTTTTGAGTTGAAGTGAATTGATCGAACTAGGGATGTCCAAAATGTACCCTGAATCCGATCCAACCGGCCCACCCCGCCCTATTGGGTTGCCCCCAATAGGTTACGGGGGCGTTAGTGGATTACAATTACAGGCCTAAGGACAATTGGGTCGGGGCATGGATTGAGAAAACAATTTCCACCGGGGATCGGCCCCAACCGGTTGGGTATGATATTTAAATATGTGATGCAATTTCAATAGGGTATGACATTTTTTCTTCGTTAAGAAGTGACCAATTTCAAAGTTTTTAAGCACACTTTGATCAATTCTTAATAATTTATTGCCTAATAAAAATATTGAAAAATTGTGTGTTAGTCGAGTAAATATTTTAAATTTGAATGTCTTAATTGTAGGATTATAGTTTATTCCGGTTGGGGCGGTATAAATCAGAAGCCCGGCCCATAACTTAAACGGACGGGTTCTAGACGACCTAATAGGCTGGAGGCGGGGATGGGTTTCAATTTGAGCCATCCGGTCATTCCGGATTGGGTTAAAAACATGTCAATGGACAGCCCTAGATCGAACCACCATCGATGCGAGTGCACGGTAGTGTATATGCAACTTCTCCGCACAAGATAAAAACCCGGGACTGTGTGAAGTAGAAACGAACGCGGATCTAAAAGGAACTTATATCGTTGGTGGTGGGGTTAGTTAGCTTACAAAGTACTCTGGATTCCGTCGAACCAAATTATTAACGCCAACCCAATCACACCACGCCACGTGTACACGTACGCAGCGAAGTGGGCTCGTAAAGGCCCAGCTGACGGTGCAGCCGAGACACGAAGTCCACGAGTCGAGCCACCACACGCAGCTGTCAAGCCCAGCTCAGCCCATCAGAATAAAAACAAAAAAAATCGAACAGCTTACGTCACTCGCCAGATCAGCACGTGGACCCCACCCATTTAATGATATGGGCACGCCACGACAACTCATCCTCCGCCACGAGCCTCTCCCTCCTCCATTCTTTTTTCCGCACAACTCGACAAATGGCTATAGGGACACGTAAGTCCGAAAAGACGAAACTGCCCCCGAGACACGTAGGAAACAGTGATTAAAAGCGAGGGTGGGTTCGACTTTTCGTTACCTGTCCTTTTCAGCAAAAAGTAAGCAGAGTCCAGATCAGGGGTTCTGTTGTTCTCCCACTGACATGGAGGGCATTTTCGGTATTTCAAGTCTAATTTTTTTGTATTAATTTTGTGTAATAGAGCTTTGCCAATGGGAAAAAAGGAAAAAAAAAAATGAATAGATGCCTGAAAAAAAACTTGTTTTTTTTTGGAGGTATTTATACTTAATTAAATCTAGATCCTTTTACCTAATTAGTTCCTCTTCTCCTCTCATTTTGTTTCCATTTCTCTCATCCTCTCTCTCTCAAGTGGCTCTGAAACTCAAGAGCTCTCTCTGGGCTTTTCCTCATTCAACCATGGCTCCACCTGCTGCTATTCAAATCAGGGTAAGCTTCTGAACTTCTGGGCTTGTTTTAGATTCATTTACACATGTGAATTCATGATTTTTGGGGCTTTTTTGCTTGTGGGTTCTCTAGTTTCACCTTCTATTCTGAGGTTTGGTTCCTCAAATTGATATGGGTTGTGTGGGGTTTTTGATTTTTCTGGGTTTTTTTAATCTTGTTTCTATTTAAAGTTGCAATTTTTATTGCTGTTTTTATGTGGGTTGTTTGATTTTGCATGGACTAAGATCTTATGTGAGTCAGGTTTTATGGTTGCTTTGCTAATCTCATCCTTTGACTTTTGTGTGGTGAATGGTAGCTCTGAACTGTAGCTTACTTATCCTTAACTGGTTTTGTTCTGGGTTTCTCTGTAGATCTTGAAATTGGGATTTGATCTGAACTTGTTTTTAATTGAATTGTGCTTAGCTTACATGGCATAGTTCTGATTTTGTTTTGTTTTTAAGATGAAAGAGGCATAAGTTTTATGTATAGATTATTAATGAACTGTTGATGGAATAATTGAAGCAATTCAGTTAATATTTAGCTTGTAATTGGCAAGTTGTTGTTGACATCTTGGATATGCCAATTGTTTTTCAATTATTGTTTTTATAAATCCTATAACTTGGATGCTAGTGTGGCTAATTTTCTTGTATCGACCGCCGCCATAGTTGAATATAAGGATCGAATATAATCAACTTTTGGATAATTAGAATCGAAAATAAACGCTATTCTTTACTTTGAAATTCATGTTAAAGCCATCAAGGTTTGCCTAATTCAGCACACAAAGTTGAGAAACTTGAGCATCTTCAGAGATATAATCATGATTGTTTCTTTGTTATGCTCATTATGACATATATGTTCTATAAGATCTTTTTGTTTTGTCATTTTTTGAAACTTTTCTAGGGTTCATGAAGCCATATGATTCGTAGATAAAGATCAAAACACGTCCAGGGCTCATTGCATTTGTAGTGTCATTCAAAGAATGGATCGGTCAGACACATCGGGGTTTGTAAGCGGTGGGTGCAGCTTGATCGGATTTGTTCTGCTCATTAATTTTGTTCCTGTGTATAGACCCGGTATCAGCAAATGGTAGAGTACCGTCCCAGTAGTTGAATTTCGAATTATTCGGTGAAAGATTAGCGCACAAGGTATTCGATTAGAGAATGGATTTGAACAAGAACGGTGTAATGTTTACTCAGAGGAATGAGAAGTTTGGTGATACTGCTCTGAGCTTGAATTGCCTTGGCAATGGAGGGAAGAGTGGTGCAAGGTTTGGGAGTAATAGTCAGAGCAGTGTTGGGATCAATCTTTGTATTGCTCCTGATGATGGTTGCAGATTGGTACTTGGGTTGGGGCCGACTCCGAGTGCATATAGTCAGAGCAAGAGTAAAGGATTTGAATCGGAGGGTGATTCGATCCTGAGGCTTGGACTATCGGGAGGGGCTAGTTTCGGGATGTTTGATTGTTCAGGCCCGAGGGAAAGCGATTTTAGTTTCAACTCTTCGTTGCCAAAGCAAGTATCGGGCAATGATCATATTCCTGTTGTTGATGAAGGATCGACCTCAGCGAAGAAATCAGGTGGTTACATGCCATCGCTCCTTTTGGCTCCGAGGATGGTTGAACCTCAGTTGAGCCACGAGCCCTCTGCAAGCACGGATTTCTCGTTTGATACAAATTCGGACCAGGCGAACTTCAAGGCATCTTCGGAGCATAGCAGGGCGGTGAATTCGAAGAGATGTAGGTTCGAGGGTTGCTCAAAGGGCGCGCGAGGGGCGTCAGGCTTGTGCATCGGGCACGGGGGAGGGCAAAGGTGCCAGAAAGACGGGTGCAACAAGGGCGCCGAGAGTAGGACGGCGTTCTGCAAGGCCCACGGGGGCGGGAACAGGTGCCAGCACTTGGGCTGCACGAAGAGCGCGGAGGGGAAGACTGACTACTGCATTGCGCACGGCGGGGGGAGACGGTGTGGACACCCGGGAGGGTGCCCTAAGGCTGCTAGGGGAAAGTCTGGGCTCTGCATCAGGCACGGGGGCGGGAAGCGGTGCAAGGTCGCGGGGTGCACGCGTAGCGCCGAGGGCCAAGCCGGGCTCTGCATCTCCCACGGGGGCGGGCGGCGGTGCCAATTCACACATTGCTCGAAGGGCGCCCAGGGGAGCACGATGTTCTGCAAGGCGCACGGGGGAGGGAAACGTTGCATATTCGCGGGGTGCACCAAGGGTGCTGAGGGAAGCACCCCGTTGTGCAAAGGGCACGGCGGGGGCAAACGCTGCCTCTACGACGGGGGCGGCATTTGCCCGAAGAGCGTCCACGGGGGCACGAACTTCTGCGTGGCCCACGGCGGGGGCAAACGTTGCTCTGTCGCCGGGTGCACCAAAAGCGCCCGCGGGCGCACTGATTGCTGTGTCAGGCACGGCGGGGGGAAGCGGTGCAAGACCGAGAACTGTGGGAAGAGCGCCCAGGGCAGCACGGACTTCTGCAAGGCCCACGGCGGGGGTAAGAGGTGCATTTTCGGAGGGGACGGGAAATGTGAGAAATTCGCCCGGGGCAAGAGCGGGCTTTGCGCCGCCCATAGCAGCCTGATCCAAGACCGTGGAACGGGCAAGACCGGGCTCATTGGGCCGGGCCTGTTCCACGGCCTTGTATCAGGAGTCTCCACAGCAGGGAGCAGCTTTGACAACACCTACTCCTCAGGAGTCAGTGCTGTCTCTGACTGTGTTGATTCCTTAGAAAAGCCCCCCAAAAGGCAACACCTGATACCTCCTCAGGTGCTCGTCCCAATGTCGATGAAGTCCTCGTTGTCTTACTCGAGTTTCCCGAGCTCCGAGAAGCAACGGGAGGGGAAGCTCGGGCCTGGAAGCGATGCGACGGGGAAGAAGAGCTTCGAGTTTGCTGTGCCGGAGGGGAGGGTTCACGGCGGAGGTCTCATGTCCTTGTTCGGAGGGAACCTGAAGAACGGAGTGTGACTGATTGGATTCGAGTTCGATGTTGTAGAAACTTGATTGGGAAATTGGAGACTTTGATTTTGTAATTGTGTATAATGTTGGCTTGTTGAAGAACTGCTCAGGTATATATCATTTGTGCCGCTTCCTTGTTTTCATTGAAAATTTTGTTGTAATGATATTGTTTTCTCATGTTTAATGTGTTGTCTGAACTGGTTAATTGCATAATTGTGTATAAATCAACAGATGACCATCTGAACGAAACGAAAATCTTGTTACTATTTTGAATTTTAAAAATGAACATGTTGAATAATCAAATTGTCGTTTTTATTAAAAATGTAATTTTGTAACGAATGAGTACTTCGTTAAAATAGATCATTGCTACTGATCGACTTCAATAAAATGGCGTCCTTACGGGTTTCGATCAAACAACTTCTTGGTGATTTGAAGTACACCCCTCTTTCTTCCATGAGTCCCACCAAAAGACCAATGTGGAGTTAGGACTAAACAGACCGATTAGAATTGAGTTGGGAAAAGTGATATTTGTGTCTCTTTACGAGAATGGGGATAGATCCCTTATTTTTTTCATCTGAAATAGTCGGACATTTTTGTTACATGGTCATATCTCGAACATGTCTGAGACTATGTCTGTCCTTTTATTACCTAATAAAATGGACTATAATTTCACTAGAAAAATACTACATTTAGCCGTGGGAACTCATCTCAATATGGTTGTAACTAGCTTCTCACTCATAAGAAGGTTCATGACTTAATAAGATTTATTTGTGCATATCAACAGACTGGTCCGTTTTGATTTATGCACTAGCATCCCTTGTCACCTGGACTGTGTGAGGGAAGGGGAATTTTTTTTAGCATGGAACGAGAAATTTTAGTAAATAAACACATATTAGGCAAAAACCGACATACAACAATTGGAAAAACTAAGAGGGCAAGACGCAATGAAAATTTAGGAGGAGGTTCCCAATTTATACAGTGAGTGGCACGAGAGATCTAAGTAACTTTTTCTGTCTGAACTTGGTCGAGCTTGTGTTGTCTATAAACCGCGTTGATCCCTCGCGGAAGATGTTGAGGTGGACGAGAGGAGAACGTCATGCTGCCGAGGAGTTTCTCAAGAAAAAGAGGAGTCTGGTAGTCGGACACGTTCTGAGCCCGGAAGGACGGGGTGTGGTTCCTTTGGAACACACCCCGTGATGCCCTACTGATCTCACTAGGTCCATCGGTGCTGCTTGGTAGGCCTCACCTCTGTTCTGTCGGGACCGTCCCTTCTTTGTGGGTGAATATTCCAGGTTCCTCGGTCGTAGGTCAGAAGGTGACCATTAAACTCCGCACCCATAAGTATGCAGGGGGATTGCATAGGCCCCTGGGGGTTCAAGTGAGCTCCCCCACGTCCGAGAAATACTAGATTGACCGAGTTTCGCTGAGGGTTGTACGTCCTTAGCTCTATCCCCTAGGTCGAAGGTGTCAGGGTTGGCCGGATGTCGATAAGGATCCGGACCCGAAAAAAAGAAACCCCTAGGTCGAGGAGCCCTTCGGCATCCAAATGACGGTGGTGCAAGAACGACGAGCGCCTCCACCACGAACTCTTTCTTGTGGATCGTCCCCAAAAAGCACCCCTAAATGGAGGGTTCCAGCCTCGAGGTGAGGTTCCTGAAGGCGTTCCTAGGGCTCTACTTTAACTGCTGCAGATGATCTAATAGTTCTGATAGTTACACTGATACCACAGACAAGAAGATTACAATCTCATATATCCTTGTATTCATTCGAAAAAACCACCTTACAAGTATAAAAAAAACAGGTTCAAGACAACAATCTTGACAAAAAAAGATTCATGAACCATATTTGATACATGTATATATGTATATATATACTCTCCAATCCCATAAACCCTTGTCCTACTTCAAATCCAAATCATCAGCAACATCACAATCTCCTACAACAAGGTTGATCCCACGAACCCACAGCTCCATCTCCTCCTGAGAAGCCACCTCAAAGTGAACCTCCCTCCTCATCTCACTCACCACTCTGAACATCACCCCATTGCTAACCTTCCTCCAGTTCTTCAGAAATCCCTCGCTCGCTCCCGAGATCGCTTCCTTGCACTGCACGTTTCTCCTCCTCGACTTCCCCCACGTCAAAAACCCCGTCCTGACCATCCTCACGACCTTCAGGTGAGGTGAGCCTTTCCCTTCGCGGGTGTGCTTGAGGAGCTCCTCCCCGTGCAGGACGTGAGACCTCGCGAGGTTATCAAATATCACTCCTTCTGCAGCCTTGCACTTGTTGCTCTTCCTCGCCAGGGACAGAGCCGTTTCGCCTCTGGGATTGACGAGCTTGCAGTCTGCACCGTTGGTGAGTAGTAATGTGCAGGCATCGGTTTGGCCTTCCTTTGCTGCGACCATGAGCGGGGAATGATCGTTGTCGTCTAGAGAATCGATGTCGAATTTCATCTTCAGGAGCCCGATAATCGCGTTCTTGTTCCCGGTTCTTGCCGCGAAATGCAAGGGTTTGAATCCTGACGAGCCTGTGAGGGTGCCGGCAAGGACGGAGTCGAGCAGGATCTCCTCGAACCGGGCCCTGACGCCTGGAGGGGAGTGATCCTGCAAGAGGGAGACGACCGTTTGGCCGGTCCGGCTCTTCGTGCCGAGGTCGGCTCTGGCGTTGATGAGGAGGCGGAAGGCCTCCGAGTGGCCCGAACCGGCCGCGACTAGGACCGGAGTCAGACCGGAGCCGTCGTGCCTGTCTATATCCGCCCGGGACCGTTGGAGGACGATCTGGAGAAGCTCCGGGCTACCGATCCCCGCAACGAAATGCAGGACGGAGAACACCTCGAGGTTGGAGGAATTTACGGGTTTTCCACTGACGATCACCTGGCGGAGTATGTTGACCACGTTGGATCCGAACGCGCTTCGCTTGGCCAACTTGAGAGCGCTCTCCCCGTTCTCATTGACCAGAGCCAGATCCGCGCCAGCGAGTATCAGCTCCAGGAAGCAATCAGCCTGATCAGCCTTGGCGGCCACCATCAGGGCCGTGTCACCAGCCTCAGTCCTGGAGTCCACTTCACATCCGTTAAGAATCAATCGCTTCAGTATCTCAAGGCAACCCGTTCTAGCGGCCAAATGTAGCGGGCATGACACGTGCCCCTTATTCGTTCTTATGGGAAACTCGATATCAGCCCCGGCACTGAGAAGCACATTGACAGCTTCAAGGTTTTGGCAGAGGATGGCATGGCAAAGAAGGGTTCGGCCCTGTACTTGGCTTTCCAGTGATGAAGCTTGGTGCTTAAGCAAGAGGTTTAGAATCTGACCAGTTGCTTCATAATACTCAACTGCAGACCAAACTTCATTGTAAGGCTCACCCATGCAAGCACCGACCCTGAGTTCCTCACCGGAGAAGACATCCCATGACCAAGCTCCAAGCCTCACATGGCAATCGGTTTTCACGCCAACCTATGCATACAAAAGCATAATCTATAAGAAATCAACGATGTGACATTGAATTAATTGCAGATAGTTATTGAGTATTACAGTTAATTATTTTTGTCATAAATGACGAAAACGTCCTTGACCCTAATCTCGGAAAAGACTTCAAAACTACCGAATACATTTGGTTAGACGTAGAAACCAGTTGAGTAGGCGTAAAAAGACTCCTTAGAAATTAAAACTTTTTTAAAACACAGAAAAAATGGTATTTTTGGGGGGTTAGGGTCAAGGGCATTTTCATCACCTTCTGACAAAAAAGAGCTATCTGCAAAATTTCGAGAGTTTAGGTAGTTATGTGCAAAGGACGTATAGTAAGCAACAGCTATCTACTATTAATCCCTAAAACATAAGTTCACATTAGCATTTTCAAGAGCGAATCATTACCTCCAACAAGTACTTCACTACATTCACTTGTCTACACACGATTGCAGCTATCAACGGCGTGCAATCTACATTAGCATGTAGCACAGGCTTAGCGGAGCGCAACAGTACTCTATCCACACAATCTTTATTGACTCCATTCTGCACAAGTACCAATCACCCATTAATAGAATTACCGAGAAAACGAGTTTGATAATCGATCAGCTGACCCGATAATCAAACCTTTATCAAGGTAGCGACCACATCCACGAATCCCCTGCAGCTAGCAGATACCAGAGCGTGTTGGGCCACATCATGTCCTGTCATCTCCGAGCAGATCAAGAGCTCTGCAGCTTTGGGCTGATCACACCGGCAAGCTTCCAGTAAGGCATCTTCACAGGCCGATTGGGATGCACCGGCCTTGAGTAGCATGTCGAGTAGGACACAGTGTCCTTCCCGAGCTGCAGCTGTGGTCGCGAAACCTCTGAATAGCTCTTGGTTCACATAAGCTCCAGCTGACTGTATAGAGGTAAAGACACCATAAAATATGCTCATATACCTCATGAGTCAGAACATGAAGTCAAGAACTTCTCTTCAACATCATGGGCAATTTGGTTCAACACATTACACTGATGCTTTGATTTTGTGAAGGGATAATTGCAAAAAAGTACCCTAATGTATCCACTTTTTGCTAGTTGGGGACCTTTTCTTTGATAATTGCAAAAAGGTGCGCTGAACTTGCCTTTTTGTTGCACTTCGTGTAAATTTGTAGCAAAATGACGATTTTACCCTTGAAATTTTAATTTTCCAAGTAACAAAAAAATACAAAATTTTCACATTCTGTAATTTTCTCTGAGAAATCGTCATTTTGCAACAAATTTATACAAAGTGCAACAAAAAGGCAACTTTAGGTTACTTCTTACAATTATCAAAGGGGCTACAACTAGCAAAAAGTGAATACCTCAAGGTAGTCTTTTGCAATCATCCCCTTGTGAACAGTCAATCAAATTCATCACAACCCCGAAAATTAAGTACAAGGTTCAGTAAAAAAAATGCACAAGACTGAAGATTTTGTGCTCGATCCAATATGATACCCACTAGAACAGCAAAAAAAACGATCACAAGCAAACAATGAATAACACAAACCAAATGAATCAGAATGTGAACTCAAAAGCTTCTCTTCAACATCATAGGGAAATTGGACCAAACAATGCACTGTAAAAGCTTCAATTTTGTGAATGATCAATCAAATTCAAACACAACCCACAAAAATTCAAGTCCAGGTTCAGTCAAAATGCACAAGAACTGAAGATTTGCTCAATCCAGATTGATACCCACAAGAAACAACACAAACCCAATGAGTCACAATATGGAGTCACAAGCTTCTCTTCAACACCATACCCAAATTGATTCACACAAACCCAATGCAAAAGCTTCAAATTTGTGAACAATCAATCAAACCCAAACACAACCCACAAAAATTCATGTCAAGGTTCAGTCAAAATGCACAACAACTGAAGATTTGCTCAATCCAGATTGATACCCACAAGAAACAACACAAACCCAATGAGTCACAATATGGAGTCACAAGCTTCTCTTCAACATCATACCCAAATTGATTCACACAATGCAAAGCTTCAAATTTGTGAGCAATCAATCAAACCCAAACACAACCCACAAAAATTGAACCCAAAGCTCAGCCAAAACGCACGAGAACTGAAGATTTACCAGAAGCTTCCTCGCAATGTCAAGGTGACCGGAGTGAGCGGCGGCGAAGAGCGGAGTGACATCGGTGACGAAATCGCGGTAGTGAATCTCGAGCTCGTCGGCTTCATCGTCCCTGAGCGCGGCGGTCTCAATGCACTTAACCCTCAAGCTCACGGTCCCAATGTAGTTCACATCGGCGGCGCCGGAGCTCAAGGTCCGAGCCACGAAATCGACATCTCCGGCGAGAGAAGCGTCGACGAGAGCTTGCGAGGGTTGGGCGAGCTCGTCTCGGTCTCGGGCACCGACAAAAGCGAACCTGGCCATTGTAGAACCAGAAAGACAACAACCACTCATGGCTAAAGCTAAAGCCCTAACGCAATTAAGCTAACCCCACAGACAAATCAAAAAAAAAGTCCACATTTTCGATTCAGGAAGCTAAATTATTAGCAATTAATATAATAATAAATACGGATTTATATGTTAGTTGAGAGGCGAATATTATAATTGATTAATTTAGAATAAGCCTAATAATGAAGATGCTGAGAATCGGACAATCAAATGCTTTGTATTTATGCGATTTGATTAATGGAAATGAATTAATGTGGGGAAGAACGAGCTGACGTGTGCGCAATCGAATTGGGTAGATTCGAATTGATTAGCAATTAAAAAAGATCTGATCTTTTGCTCTCCTTCTTCTTCTGCAGATGAGTTTCGGATTCGGACTCGCCGCCATTGACGCGACCTTACAGGTCCTCGTGCGTTGGAGCCGTTGGTGGAGCCAATGGTACAGAGGTTGTCTTTTCGTGTGGGCCCGATTTCGGCCCATCACATCGTTTGTTGGGCCCGTTTCTTTGTATGGGGGTGGAGAAAACATACTATATTTGGAAGCCCATTGCCCAATTTCACCTCCCCAAAAAATATATGTAATAAATGTGGGAAGAAAATTGCCATGGATTATTAATTTAGGATGAAACAATGTTAATTTTTTCTAAAAGGGAAATTATATTTTTTTTTTGTTTTTTTGAGCATATAAATAGAATTTTATCGGTATGGAGAACGCGAAATAAGACAAGAATAAAAATTATAAGAAATAAAAGAGTGAGATAGAGTCCTGAATAACAAGTTCGAGACGCGAGTCCTATGACTAAGTTGTCCGGTTAATCCAGGTAAAAACTGAGAGGTAGATTCTCCTGACGATAATCGCGTGGTCGTAGCTCAATTTGTTTTTTCCTTGACTCGACCTGAATGTACATGTGGTGTTTGAGAAACATGTTGATCCCTCGGCGGAGACATCTTAATGATATCGAGGAGAATATCGGGCATTCGGGATAACACCAGGAAAAGAGGGTGTCTTGGGGTCGAGATGACTCTGACCTTGACATGACGGGTTGTGAGTCCCAGACACGTTCGTTGTTCGATCTCACACTCATTGGCCCAACAAGACTGCTTTTCAGACCTCGCATATGTGTTAGTGCCTCGATCCAGCGGAAGGGGTTGGGGCTGCCCTACATGGAGTCCCCGAGTGATCAGGTGTGCCACAATCTCGACGTCGAAAGCTGGGTTGGGCCTCTAGTGAGCTCTGATGATCGGAGGGCGGCGAAGGATATTTAGGATCTCAGCATATCCATCATAGGTAGGTAAACAAGCTTTCACTAGAGTGTTTCAAGGGTGTCGACATGAGAATGCTGCAATAATGGCGGAGGCAACCGATACAGCGGGCAGCGGGTAAAGATTGTGGAGTAGGGCCGAGTGAACCCTATTATCCGATCATGCACTAATCGACTCTGGAATGAGGTCTAGTAGAATACTGAAGCCCAAGAGTGACGACATGGGTTGTCTTGTAACCAGGGACTGAAATAGCTCAAATGGACTAAGCATCCTCCCAAATAGTCAACTAACGTTGTCCCCATTTGGATGATAATGCGGATCTGTAAAAACGTATAGGTGCTGGTTCCCGATCTGATTGAAGAATGTCGCTTCGGTACTTGGTGGAATCGATACCACCCTATGGTCGATGAGGGGAGAGTACATGCGGACCCCTCATCGACTCTCGAATACTCATTGGGGGAGGCAATGGTGTTTGCCCCCCTCGTCGATTCTCTTGATGCCCCATCGGATCGTGTAGACCCTTCCAATGCAATCCCATAGCTTCCAAGCCTCATGCTGGTCGGGTCGGGTCACCTGGCTCCGCGGGTATCCTTTTTGGATCGGAAAACCTACCCGATTTTTCCTTCCTACCCTAGCCTTGGCCCCGAACAGGTCCGTTTTTCCCCGGTCCAGACTTGTCTGGGCCGCTTTGTCCTCTAATGGGCTTAAGCTCAAGCTCATATCCTTGAGGCCCAAGACCTAGGCCGTCCCAGGAACCCTACCTCAAAGATCTTCTCGATGCCGCTAGGTGGAGCTGAAATCCTGACGGAATCCTACCCCATCAAGCCGGTTCCCCTGTTCATCGATCACCTTCTCCATCGGGGTGTCACCTCCTAAAAACAGTACCTCCTTCGTATAGCCATCACCGGTCCCCTCTCCCACCGATGAACCTCGCCCCTGATGGTAGTTCTCGAGGTTCAGGACGAATAGGGGCAGAGGCGATCGACGGGGTGGGGGGGATTAAGCCACGGCCGAAGGATCTGTACCAACCAACCCACCCAGAGTTCAATACTCGACGAGAAGGGGTTACGACGAGCAACGGATGAATCCGATCTACTCCACAACATCGATCGATCTAATAGATCCGATTCGAAGATTCCAAACTGAGGAAACAAAGACAAAGTGAGGAAGATGAGCACAAAACTATATTCCCTCCGATAGCGTTCATCCTAACTTGCGAGAAGACTTCCCGATTTCTCGTTGCCGACCAGCCATAACCACCACGGCGGCAAGACACCCTATTTTGAAAACCCTAACATCGAGGACGTCGATTTTTTAATAAAACTTACATGGACATTAATTAGGTTCTCTTATGGTGTCCATTTTTTTTAATTAATTAACTTCCTAATCTTGTTTTTCATTTGGTCTTTTTAACGTTGTATTCTCGGACAAAAAACAATCAGAAATAATGATTGCATGATAATTATTTTCCGAAGAGATTCAATGTTTGGAGACATTTAAGAAAATTTGGCCTGGAATGGAAACTATTCCTTGTATGTGTTTTTTGTGTGGCGTAGGAAGATTCATGTAACATGTACATGTCTCCATTCCAACAAAGTACCTTTTGTTTTGATGACAGTAAGATACAAATAGTTACCCTATAAATAATTACAGATGCTAAGCATGATTATAGCTGGAATGCAAGTTGATGTTGTTTTCTTAATGTCCATGAAAAAACATGGAGGATATAATATTATGTAGTTTGTGAAGAAGACGAAACGAAACCAGGCTCTGTAGAGGACCCTAAGAAAAGCTCTATTCATGGGGATCCTGGTTGGTTGGACCCCCAACCCCAAGACCAACATTGTCCTATTCATCATCGATCTAAAAATTCCAACTTGAGTGTTGCCTAAGCACCCGTCTAGGTATAATCGACACATCTAGGCGTCTACAATAATTTTGCATAGCATATTGACTAATTTAAAATAATCAAATGGTCATACAAAATTGTTTGGTGCTGATGATATTATAGATTGTACTCCTGAAATGTTTGGTGTTATTTTTAGGTATTTAAATATTTATTACCATTTTTAACATAATAAAATTTACATTTTGTTTCTCATATATTTATTAAAAATACACATCCGATTAATTCATATTTAACCCCGATTAATCCTCGAATGTCCTGACTATCTGATTAACGCTTGACAAGTTTTAGAACTTTGCTATTAACTTACTATTCATAAATGTACTATTGTAAGAAACTGATAGAGTAGAGTTTTATAATCATAAATATCCATGTGATTCATTAAAATTTATCCTTTGTGTCCGTAGGTAGAAGAGATGGAAATTTATAGAGCACACGTGGTGGCAATAGATGGATTCGTTTATTTTTGAACTTATTGACTTAAATGAGCTTAGTTTGTGTTGTCTAGTTCATTTTGACCATATAGTAAGAATGGATTGAATCGATCTATTCCGGAAAAAAAAAACTTGTCAATGTAAAAAAGAAGATGGGACGAAAACTAATTTTATTCACGAACCCGAGAAACGGAAAGTACAAAATGCGACCGAGAAAGACCGAACACATGACAACCTACAGGGGAGAACTCGTTGTAGAGGTCGCCCACCGCTCATGCTTAAGGAAGGGTTGACAGACATTGTGGTGGTATTGTCGATTCGCCAGGAGCACCTCCGGTTAAGTGGCTGAAAAATGTAATTCTTGATATGTTTCACGAGCATGGGGTTCAAGATCCGTTCCCCGTCTTTCTCAATAGTTTCTAGTAACAACTCCTCCACCTTACGCCCGTGAAGTGACATAGTCGATTGCGGAAGCATCAAACTCGTCACCACTAAAAGAATTCATTAAAAATTTAAAAGATTAAATATTCTCGAGAAAATGATGTAGAGAGAACAAAAAATACTTGATGGTGTGGGCAAAAATGGAATTTCAATAGGTTCTTATAGCAAAAAAAAATCGTTTGAACCTTGTTAATTTTATTTCTCTTTCCAGCTTAATCGCCTGACTGAGCAACATGTGGCAACTTATGCGTCATCGACAGATTATCAACGCAGAAATGGCCAACGTGTCAAGCGTTGAATCATTTGGTCAAAATCATTACAGTTGAAACGACATCTACGATCGTCTGCAACGCCGGAATGTGGATGCGTCGAGGAGAACACAACCGCAACAGAGAGTCGCGGTGTGTCGTCAATACGCCATCTTCCTATACAACACCGTTGCATTATGGATGCGTAGAGGAGAGCATTACCAAGAATAGATAAAAGAAAAAAATCACCATCGATCTCGTGGTGATTGAAGACGTACACGACGACGATTCTATGATGAAGACTACGACAATTAGAATCGAGAGCTCTCAACCCTAACAGAGTCGGATGTCCAGCTATATTATTTGAGCTCGTTCCTTGTATCAACTACCATGTTAAGATCAAAATTAAAATTTCATGTTATTATTATATTAGACCTTCAACTTAATACTAGAAAATAAAAAGGTACAAAGGAACAAAAATATACGTATAGAGTACGAATAAAAATTAGATCTTGCACATGAGATTCGTAGAGGAGGTGGGGACCACAGTAAAGTGGAGTGGGGACAGGCGTAGAGAATCGAGGCCCGTGAGAGCTGACACGAATACAGTCATCGTGGGTTTGTACTCGATTTCGTCACGTCTCATTGTCTCTGTCTTTGATCTTTTTGTGGTCTCTTTGCTTCACCTTTACTGTGTCCATATAATTTCATCGATCTAATGTAATGAGAGAGCAATAAAAATACAGAATAAAAATCATTTTTTATCGAATCGACCTTGAAAACCAACTCCATTGCAGGTGCTCGTAGATCTCCTCCGATGAACTGAGCGATAATCCAAATGAATGGTAATTAATCCGACTTTCACGACGTTATCGATCTATTGTACGAATGAATAGTCATGTGTTGTTTAGCAAGTGGTCACAACCATGTCTCGCAGCTTTTTCATCTGCGTGCATTGACAATCCGCCCAGCTAAACAATCTTCTGCACACCTAGCCAGATATCCTTTTAAGTGATTCATTTCTTAGATTGGCCTCATATTTAAAACGCTTTTACGGTAATGGCAGTGTGGTTGGTTGCGGGTAATTCTTCCAACCTCTCACGACAATATTAATCCAGTGCATGGGAAAATGTTCTCATCAGGGGTGTTCTAGTGGTGATTCGAACTCATGTTCTCTTGTAAATATCCAAAAACTTTATACCAATAGACCAAGTTTTCATATGATAGGGTGTTCCATGGAACATTCTAAGTTGTACATGGTTCCTCGCCTAGTTTTCATGTCATTCAGCAGTGCACAGTGAAAAATCTTTTTCCCATACAAATAATCTTTTTTAGGGTTTGTCTTTCATTATAAATACTTTTACGAAAATGACATCGTGATCGGTTTAGAGCTTGACCTAACACTAGCCTTCCTCTCAATTATTGAATATGTTATTTCTTTGATTGAAACCTAATCCAATCTTGATCAAATAAAAAAACTTATGCTCTTCAACTTAGTCTTAACTTGGCCGTAAATTAATTTTTTGATATTCATACTACAAAACCATCTACAGTAGAGGCTGAAAGAATTGTCGAAAAAAAGAAAATTACTGACGTTTCGGCTCTGATTTTCTCTCTCCTGGGGAATCGACGTCCTCTGACTCTGTAGATTCATCGACTGTCGTTTCTCTTCTCCGATTCACTATGTCTCTCTCCTCCCTCAACGAATTTCTCCTTACACGTATGATTTTGATCAGATTCGACCCTCCGAATCCGACACTCCACTGCAAAATGTGTTGAATCCGACCTGATTAAAACTCACACATTCGACCTCGGAAATCGACGTTACCCTAATTAGCCTAACAAATAATCAATACAATCCGAATTTAATCGAACCGAAGACATCCCAATGCTCTACTTGTCCCACCTCTTTTAGGTTTTGAATTTCGAACTCTTGCCCTTAGATTCGTAAGGACATCCACGGGGGCCTAGAGGACCTACCTCATATCCCATATCTTCAAATTCCCAAAATACCCTCACCTACTTCAGCCCCACACCCTCGAGTTCCAAAACAATCTATTTAATCCCCAAATAATGAATATTTATGTCAAAACAAAACGAATTTTAATAACTATTTTAATTTTATCGAGCCGATAAAAAGCTGAGAAGACACTCCACTTGCATAAAGCGACACGTCAACAAGAGTGCAGCATAGATAGACGTGATGATTTAACATGTTCGGTTGAGTACGAAAACTAAATTGTGTATATAATTGGTTCATCACTTATAAATGTACATTAGTACATTAATCATGATTAGTGAGGTGTTTTAAATAATGTTGTCATCTATTCCTTAATCTGTTTACCAAATAAATTAGGCAGTTGACGGTTAGGTTGGTTGATTTGCCTTACTCCAAAGTAATCCAAATATATGTGTTTAGACATAGTCTAAGACTCTCATTTTTTAATCATGATATTGTAATTTATTTACATATTATCATTTAAAAAATAAGTGGACCGGATTGTATAATATTAGGGTGTAGTAATCAAGAATAATTGTAAAACAATATTTTAAGGTATTTACTTTTTGTAATTGGTAGTCTTTTATGAATATAAGAAATCCGTTGAGTAATTTTGTTTTAAGATGACAAATTTATATAATTTAAAATTTAAAATAATAATTAAAAAGCAAAAAACCCAAATTCTGATGTCGTTTTCTTCTGGTCTCGAGGCGTTATGGACAACATCCGTCATATGTCCATTTTCAATATATGGAGATTGGGGATGAGGGTATTCGATGTGCGGGGAGATGTTTGGACGTATCCCATCCAATCCTGATTGGTCAACACTATAGGGCTCGGAGGTCATCACATCGCCAAGACCAAAAGGCAATGTGGGATGATTTCCTCTAATTTAGGGTCAACCTCGACGTGGGTCGGTCTCTCCGTTGATAGATTTGGCTGATCTTTCCGGGACATCAAGAACTTACCCGGATTGGCCTCTAGTACGAGCGCCTCTTAAGATTTTGTACTCAGTGTGGTCATCTCAACCACTACTTTCGGGATTTCATGACCTGTCCTTCGGGAGTGGGACCATTAGAGGCACGGTTCGATGTGACTATTCGAGCCCGTTAGAGTTGGATACAAAGAACTTTCTTCGGAAAAGGTGGGCTACGCCGCAGGCATGATTGTCGGGAGAGGACATGACTGATGAGGTCCCAAGTCTTGGGGGGGGGGGGGGGGAGTCGAGCCCTTTGTATGAGAGCCTTGCAATGATCCGTCGGGGCCCATCGAGGCTTTCCGACTGGGGCACCCCTCGGTGACAAAGAGTTCCAACTGGAGATTTATGACATGGTTAAGTAGTTTCTCAAGTAAAAGACTTTAAGTTGTCAGTAGGCACATAATCGGATGCTAGGGGAGTTAGGACCACAAATATTTGTGACTTTGCTAATGAGGACGGAAGGAGGGGCGAGGAGGGGGACATCACCCACCTCTACCTCCAAACCCTACCATGATGATATTTGACACTCCGAACTTTCAGATTCGTTGTTTGTCCTACCAACGGCATCATATCGAGAAGTCTTATTAGAGTGGTAACAGAAGGAACCTCGGGCCCATCTCGCAAGGGTTGGGCCTAAATAAAGTTGAGGGCTGGAAGACGCGTGCTAAAGAGAAGGCCAGCCAGTTGCATACCCGTAGTGATCGTTTAAAACGGGCGTTGGAACTATCCGACATTCCAGTCATCTTGGTCACCTAGGAGGAGGGGACTGTGTATCCTATCTAGGCGGGGGCTAACAAACAGCCCCGTCAGGACCCATGGGTTGGCGGACAAGGTGTGGGACGATATGCTGGTGTACTGTTCCACACCAACCTAGGTCGGTCTATCCCGACCCCCTATTGGGCGAAACATCCCCAATTGTTTCGAGAACATACCCTACCAGCGGACGTTCGGGCAGTCACCTTGGCAGCCTCCCATTAGGCATATCATCGGGTTCAACAATTACCCATACAATCTCAAATTGGTTGTGGTTTATGTTTTCTGTTTTTATTTTTCTGTGTTTGTCCATTTTGTGTCTATGATGACAAGTATATCGCTTTTATGGGTCTAGAATGTCGGTACACCTACGTGAGGTCCAAGATTATGTTATGAAACTTAAGATCCTCAACTTTTATCTATGTAAATTTTTATTGACATTATGATTGAGTAAAATTTCTTCCTTCTCGTTTAAAAAATATATATTTATAAAATTACACACTCAATAAAAGACATGTTTAGGGCACATACATAGATAATTTGTTTAAAATGTAGTAACCATAAAATAATATAAAAGATAACATTATGTCTTATAATTCTCATAACATGGAGACCATGAATTCTGATTCCCAAAATCAAATCAATTAAAAAAAATACAAGATTGGAAATGGGGACAGAGCGCAGACACAGATTGGTCACTGATTGAGAAGAGAAGGGCAAAATGGGTATTTAAATAGTTGCCATGACTTTACCCCCAAAGCTTTATTATATCAATGGCACATTTCTTGTGGGAAAGAGAAAACAATTGAATTCAGAACAGAATTACAAAGCAGCCCCATAACCCATTTCCCCAGTGATTTTGATTTGGTCTCATACTTCACAGAAAAGCAACCCCATCTCTTCTCCTTGGACTGAGCTTTTCTCCTTCCACCTTTCTCAAATGGGGTCGATCGGTTCCTTCCTCTAACACCCACTGTCAGAAAAGTGGAGCCTTTCTTCAAGCTCAAGCCTTTTTGGTTGAACTAGACATGGGTCTGAGCCGACCTCACAAGGCTGGAGCTGGGTTTTCCACCAGATGGGTATCTTTCTTCTGCATTGCCAGCTTCTTCCTGGGGGTTCTCGTGGTCAACAGGTAGGTGTATTGCTCTCACTTTCATGGTCGAGATCTTGTTTGTTTGAAAGCTCTGGTTCTAGATTTGCTTTCCTCTTATGGTGAAATGGGTTTTGTTGTTAGTTCATGATCTGCAAATCAAGTCCCAATTTTCATATCTTCATCAATTACTTTGACTAGAAACTGAGATTTTAGCTTATGAGATTCAATAGTCTAGTGTTGGCTCCAAAAGTATGTTATTGATAATGGGTGGAAGTTAGATTTGTTTTTTTTTTTGTATGAGTTGGAGTTAGGGTGTGAAGTAGTGCATGGAGATTTGGCAATGCTTAGTTTTGGTCTGGAAAGTTGAGGCTTTGAGATGGATTTACTTATTAGTTTCCTATTTTATGGGATTTGCTTGCTGCAATTAGCTGTGGAAGTTCATTGATTCCATGTTTAAGTACTAAATTAAGGAGCTTGAGAGTCTTAGAGTGGATTAATGGAGTTGGGTTTTGGTTACCAAATAGAAGAATTCGTTAGGTGATTGCTAATAGAAACTAGCTCAATGGGTTTGTCATGTTGATAAGAGGAGAAGAAGTATCGGATGCTATGACGGATTTTTGAGGAAATGAAGATCAGCTAAGAGCATATCTAATGGGATTAGCCCATTGGATTAGTCCAGGCGAATCCGGCCGATTCGCCCAACCTCCCATAACACAGGAGGCGAATAGTCAGGCAAATCCGTACGAACAGCCCCATGTTATGTGGCAAGTGGCCATGAGGTGGGAAAATTAGGGGGGCAATTCGCCAAAATAAAAACCCTTTTCGTCGACTCATCAGTTGAATTCTCCCTCAATTCGCCCTGCGATGCAAGTGTTCTAAGAAAGTTTCTCTTGAAAAAGTTATTTTTATCAGCCATTCTCATTTACAAGTATAATGGAATGTGGGTTTGATGATGCATTTCTCTATGTATGTATGCAAATTGCTTATTTCCTTTCCATCTCCATTGAAGTCGTCTCTGAGTTAGCATTTGCTGTATTTTGACTATGTGATTACTTCTTCATAGATTTTGGGCCGTTCCTGATCTATTTGAAACAGACTCAGAGCCTTCAGCAGCAGGAAAGCGACAATTACAATCACCACATCCCTTAGTAAATTGTGAAAAGAACGTAAAGATCATAAAGCTCAATCTTGACATATAGTCTACGAATAATTGCAAAAAATACCCCTGATGTATTCACTTTTTGTAAATTGTAGTCCTCACCTTTGATAATTACAGAAACGTGCCTGAACTTGCCTTTTCGTTGCACTTTGTGTACTTTGTTTCAAAATCACGATTTTACCTTTGAAAACTTCAATTTTAGAAATAGTAAGTAATAAAAAAAATCCAGATTTCATCATTCTTAATTCTCTTCCTCTTTGGACATTAAAAGAGGAAGAACATTAAGGGAGGTGAAAATACTGGATTTTTTGTTTTTTCACCTATTATTTTTAAGGGTAAAATCGTTATTTTGAAATAAATTTACACAAAAGGCAAGTTCAGGGCACGTTTATGGAATTATCAAAGAAGAGGGCTATAACTTGCAAAAAGTGAATACCTCAGGGTAGTTTTTTGCAATTATCCCCGCACTATTCAAAACTTATTTGCTGTCATTGCAGGAAGGTTCTGTTGAGCCTGGGGACATCTTCTCTCAAGTCTCACAAACACATGATGTAATCATGTAACTTTCTTGAACTCTTAACTCTGTTTCGATGCAATAACATGCCAAGTTAAGACCTTTTTAATGTATTTGTATCGGTATATTTTTCAGGAAATTGGACAAAACAATCTCGTCTTTGGAGATGCAGCTTGCAGCAGCTAGAGCTAACAAAGGTGGGAACGACGAAGCGTCCCCTAGTGACGCCAAGCCAGGAAGCCACCTATCAAAGAGGCGTCAAAAGGTTTTCTTTGTAATGGGGATCATGACTGCATTCAGTAGCAGGAAGCGCCGAGACTCTATCAGAGAAACTTGGATGCCACGAGGTTGCACAAAAAACCTTATCGTGTTCTGTCATGTAGCAAATCTTGATATTAGCTCTCACACATTATGGTTATTTTTTCGTTCCAGGAGATGAGTTGTTGAAGTTAGAGAAAGAGAAGGGGATCATAATGCGATTTGTAATCGGGCACAGGTAAATCACGTGAATTTTAAGGGATAATTGCGTAAAACTACCCTGAGATATTCACTTTTTTGCAACTTGTAGCCTTATTCTTTGATAATTGCAAAAAAATTGCTTTAAACTTGTCTTTTTGTCGCAATTTGTATGAAAATGACAATTTTACCCATAGAAATTTAGATTTAAAAATAATAATTATAGAACAAAAAGTTCAAATTTTCACATCCCTACAAAGAGAAGCAAAATTAA
Source organism: Erodium maritimum (assembly GCA_963921825.1). Lineage (NCBI taxonomy): Eukaryota > Viridiplantae > Streptophyta > Magnoliopsida > Geraniales > Geraniaceae > Erodium > Erodium maritimum. The sequence continues at coordinate 71,948,769 of OY997592.1, read as the reverse complement.
AGGATATGAAAATGCCCTTGATCATAATCTCAAAAAAAATCCATTTTTTCGTTTTTCTTATAGTTTTATCTTTTGAGGAGTCTTTTTAAATCTACTCAACCGATTTCTACATACAATCAAAATGTTTTGGGTAGATATGAAGTATTTTTTGAGATCAAGGTCAAAGCATTTTAGTCGTTTTTGGCGAAAAAAGAGCTATGCTTATTCTCTTTGTTTTGAGATAATATTCTAATGTTTTGTAATCTTCAGTGCAAGTCCGGGTGGTATTTTGGATCGTGCTATCGAGGCAGAAGACGAGCAACATAAAGATTTTCTGCGACTCGTATGTTGAACCACGTGCCTTGCACTAAAACATCGTCTATTTATCTTCACGTTTAATCGTCTAAAACCGCTATTATTCGTTCTGTAGAACCATGTAGAAGGATATCACGAGTTGTCCTCCAAAACCCAAATCTACTTCTCAACTGCTGTTGCTATATGGGATGCCGACTTCTTCATCAAAGTCGATGATGATGTTCACATAAATCTCGGTTGGTTGATCGTTATGCTGAAAAAATTATACATTGATTATGCAGTTTTAGGACGACAAATTCATATGAGTGTATATTTGACAGGTATGGTAGGGTCCACTCTGGCTCGCCATAGGGCTAAACCCCGAGTCTATATCGGTTGTATGAAGTCTGGCCCCGTTCTTGCACAAAAGTAAGTAGTAATAGCAGAAAAGTACCCTGAGGTATTCACTTTTTGCAACTTGTAGCTCTCTTTATTTATAATTGTAAAATAGTACCCTCAACTTGTCTTTTTGTTGCAATTTCAATTTGTATAAAAATGACAATTTTACCCTTGGAATTTAGATTTTAAAAATAATGTATAAAAAATACAAATTTTCATATCCCATAGTTTTCTCCCTCTTTGTACTGGGATGTAAAAATTTGATTTTTTTTGTTCTTTAATTATTTTTAAAAATTAAAATTTTAAAGGGTAAGATCGTCACTTTTTTATACAATGCAACAAAAAGACAAGTTCAGGATATATTTTTGCAATTATCAAAGAAGAGGGATACAAGTTGCAAAAAAATGAATACCTCATGGGTACTTTTTTGCAATTATCCTGAGTAATATTGTAGTGAGCTGTTCAGTTATCAATTTCTTGTGCATATCATTTACTAGAACACTAAAAACATGTGCAGAGGAGTCAAGTACCACGAACCCGAGTACTGGAAATTTGGCGAGGAAGGAAACAAGTACTTTAGGCACGCAACGGGCCAAATATACGCTCTCTCAAAAGATTTGGCGACTTATATCTCAGTAAATCGGTAAACCCTTAATTAAGAACATCTAATATATATGCTTTTGAGTTGCGTTGAAAGTTGAGAATGATCATAATATGATCTCTTCCCTTTGCAGGCACATTCTTCATAAATTTGCAAACGAAGATGTCTCTCTAGGCTCTTGGTTTATCGGTCTCGATGTTGAGCACATTGATGATCGGAGTCTTTGTTGTGGGACTCCCCCGGGTAAGGGCTTTTCCACTCGATAAATTTTAGCCCTTCAAATGCAGTTACCATTACGGGAAAATGACAACTCACTACCCGAACTATGCACGTTTTACAAATCACTACTCTGGATTCTAGATTGCAACATCTTATTACTCTGGTCAATAAAAAATAATGGAAAATTGAGGGTAGTGGTTTGTAAAATTCACGCAGTGAAGTTTAAATTTGGTAATTCAGGGAAATGAAGTGTTACTCTTAGAATTTAGGATAACAAATTGCAAAACATGCGTAGTTTAGGGTAGTGAATTGTTATTTCCTTTTACCTTAGGGAAAATCTTACTCAACTATCCTTTAAGTATTTACCTTTCTCAATCACTACCCCTAAGTTTTTGATGACTCCCTTAAGTTTTTTATTCTCAATTCACAATATCGACTTTTGGGTGTGAAATGCCAACAATACCCTTTTCTATTTTAGATGAGGGTATTTATGTCCTTTCACACTCAAAAGTCGACCTAGCTGGAGTAAACTTAAGGGACTTGTCAAAAACTTTTGAAATTTAAGGGAAAATCTTACTTAACTATCCTTAAGTTTTTTTACCTTTGTCAATCAACTACCCCTAAGTTTTTTTAGTCTCAAGTTACCACAATTCCATCAACAATTTTGATGTGACATGACATAAATACCCTTTTCTATTTTTTACACAAGGGTGTCTTTGTCATTTCACACCCTAAAGTTGACAGAATCAGAATAAACCGAGACTACAAAAACTGAACAGGATTGTCCCAAACTCTTTAAACTTATAAACAACTTTTGCATCGGTATCTACAAATGAAAGCTACAAAACAGATTTTTGTTTCGGGATTACTAATTCGAAGCGCCTTGTTATAGAATGCGAGTGGAAGGCTCAGGCAGGGAATCCATGTGCGGCGTCATTCGATTGGAGCTGTAGCGGGATATGCAAGTCGGTGGAGAGGATGGAGGAGGTGCACCAGCGATGCGGGGAAGGAGAAGGGGCGATATGGCACACGAGTTTCTGAAACTTACCACCAACATTGGCTCTCTGTAATGTATATTTGTATGCTTTGACAGTGCCTCCTGCCCGATTTTGCTTATTTATGTTCCGGGACAGTTGGTATGTGATTAATTTAATCAATGCACAGGATGGGTTGATCTCAGGTTAGGCTGTGTTTCTGATGATGGGATGGTTTGGCCTGTTTGGTTACTGAGAAAATGTGTTTAGATACCAGAAAGAAAAAGAAATTTGTGTTGTGCTTGACTTGTATGCAAAAGTTTGGCAAAAAGTGCAGCTTGAGAATCAAAAGAGGATAGTTTTCATATTGGTCAATGATTTCTACATGTCAAGATGTTGACCATGACTATAGTTTTACATTGCAATTCATCCGTCAACGTGTAGGGGTATTAAAAAAATCCGCTACATTTGATAACCCGTCCACCCGATATTCATTCAATATCTGTATGTATAGACCGGATGAATTGTGGATCAGATTTTTATAAATTCGTCATATTGTTGGCAGACGACGGATACCAAACCCAAGATCCACGGATCATCCGTTTGCTTGTTTCTCCTGATAAAGCCCTTATTTTAGATCATAATCAAGCTCAACTCATGAACCTTACGCAACAAGTCTATTAGGAGTTTTATTATCACAACAAATTCATTACTTCTTCTCTTCTGTGTATTCTCTCCCGTTTTTTGTTTACCATCCTAGTGGGGTTGCATTCCCGAACCGTCCGTCTCGTCGACAACACCTTGTGGTGCGATATGTTAGGGCACGACGGGACATTTACCCTCACTGACACCCCCTTCCAGGGAATTTAGACCCGATCAGTTGTTGGGACGCTTCTCGTAACTACAATTCAAATATCGGAGGGTGCCCTATTTTCAAGTTAGGCTCTTCCCGGTTCACTTGTCGTTACTAGGGAAACCTTTGTTTCTTCCTGCTATTTAAAAAAGAAAAAGAAATATTCATTAATAAATCTTACAAACCGAACAGAAACCAAATTGTACGAGCGTTGCATACACCGATCGTTCTCGAGAACCTAAGGAACGACCAACGAGATGAATAACTCTTAAGACGGGAGACACAACGCCTAGATAAAAAACTACTACCAGGTTGGTCTTCTTTATCGGCTCTTCATCAAGATCCGCCGATAAAGAGTCCCGACCTGACACGCTACCATAGGCAGCAACCACACCTACCAAATATTCGAGATTCCAGCAAGGAGGACAAAACAAAAACCATATAAAATCAAACAAAATAAACAACAACGATGAGCAAGAGCTACTCGCGACCGGCCTCCGATCTCCGGATTTGGGATTAGGGCGAGGTAGACGGCACGACGGGTGCAGACCCGATCTGCTAGGGACTAGTGCACGGGACTGACCAGGTAAACACGAAAAACAGGAGCTCAACTAAATGGCTTTGACTACGGTATTCTGATGAAAGTTGGGTACATATATGATCGTCTTGCTGGAGAAAGAGTGTGACTAGGAGGCTCGACTGAAAAAATTATGTTCGTCGTTGTTGGAGTTGTTGTCGGAGAGAGGGGGGGGGGGTTATCGGTTGACCAAGGTCTCCGGTGAGGCCATGAATGGTGCCAACATTTAAAAGGAAGGACACTGAAGTGTTTCTAGATTTGTGGTAGAGAGTAGAATTGGCAGGGGGGAAGTCTCCGAGGTGAGCAGGCGACAAAAATTGCGAAAAAGGGACTGAATTTAGTCTATGGCCAGGTGAGGACCTATGTGAGGTCGAATCTTGGATGAGGAAAGGACTCCGACGACAGCTCGAGGGGGAGGACGTCCACGGTGGAGGGGGTGGACATGCGATGGCTGAGAGGACTGTTAGCACCGAATCGAGCAAGAGAGGAGTAGTTGGCGAGGGGAAAAGAGAGAGACCGCCGACGGTTCATCTAGCCGAGGCCATGGTGGTCACCGACGATGGTGGCAACTGGAAACGACTTAAAGAAGGAACAACAAAAAGGTTTGCGGGGGGAAGACGAAACGATGAAGGATTACTTTTTTATTCAGCTCAACTTGTTTCTTCCTGCAACTGATAATTTGAAACTAGTGTTATGAATTTTGACTGAAAATTTAGGTAGTTGTTCATAAGATGGATAAGGCGGCTCAGTCCACCCACATATCCGCGCATATTGAATATGTCACACGTTGTTTTATTTTTTATGGGTCATTTGTGAATCCAAAAAATATCAATTTATATCTAAGCTTATGAGTAAAATCCGACAAATTTATATTCGATACGATTCATTTACATCCATTATACCGATCATAACACGATACAAATGGAATAAATCATAACAAGTTGTACAATAACAATAGAGAAACAATATATGGGTCTTTGTCATGATCATACACACTAATAATGGTATTTTAGTCTTCTTTACACTTGATTTGGTGAGCAATAATAAAAAAACAATTAATTTCAAATACTTAGTAATTGTGATGTGCGAAACGAGTGGTGGAGTGAGATCGTGGAAGATACTAGAAAATATACGATTTTAGAAAGTGCACATGGATCTTTGTTATGATATATATGGAACGTGCACGTGGAAGTCATGGCTACTATATATAGGTAGAGATTTGTTATTACAACCTAAGATCAAAACAATTTTCAAACATTAGAGGCCGAGTGAGTTAGTCAATAGTAGAGTATTAGGACCGCGTGGCGTGGTCTCGTTTTCAGTGTTTTATATGTTAATCTGTGGCTCGTTCTTACTCACCCACCGCTTTCAACTTTTTTGAACATCACATTTAGAGTTCTTAACTATTGTAATAAAAATGATATGATACAAATATCACGTGTTTCATGGTTAAACACATTTGTGTATGGGGTGTGTACCGACCAGTGAACCGATATCGGGGAGATTATTGATCATTGGGATGACTCAACAAAACAACCATTGTTCGATTTTCGTTTTCACAATATAATTGTAAACTATATTATCGACCATATCACATCGTTTTTTTCAAAAACCATAATCTACTGTGACAATTTTGACGAATCGTTATTTTTTTTTGGTGTGCCACGCACGACTAAACCATAATCCACTGATTTGTGCGTGGAACACCAAAAAAACCAATGATTCGTCAAAATTGTGAAGGCAGATTATGATTTTTGAAAAAAAATTCACCCAGCGATGTGATATGGTCGATAATATAGTTTACAGTTATATGGTGAAAACGAAAGTCGAACAATAGTCGTTTTGTGGAGTTATCCCTTGATCATTATATATAGACTCTTCTGATTTTTATATATTGAGTATTGGTTTCGACACTGATGTCTATTAGAGGTACTAGTTTTCGTTAATAAATTATTGGTGTTGTCGTTGATAAAAGCACGACATAGAAAGAAGTAAGAGGAAGAGAAGAGAAGTTGTGTGTTATATAGTTATGATGGGTAAATTACAAATACCTACTCCAAATTTATAGCGTTTAACTGATACTTATTCTAAAGTTTTTTTTTAACTGATACCTACTCTAAAGTTTTTTTAACCGATACCTACTCAGATGTTTAGTTATATAACAAATAGCCCAAGCCGTCAGCTAAAATGATGAAAATACCCCCAGTGATGTTACGAATTCTAAAAAAAGTTATTGTTGCTGGCCCTTAGAGCCTAACGGTCGAGTTCGCCACGCCAGTGCCAAATGTCGCCACACTGTTCGTTTTCGATCGACTTGCAAGTCGTGACTTACGGTTTATGTTTGTGTACCGCAAGTCGCGAATCACGATCACGATTCAAGTTTAGTGAGTCGAAAACGAACACGTCGTACACCATAACGTGCAACTCGCGGTTCGGGATTCACTGAACCACGAGTCGTGAACCGTAAGTCACACATACAAGTCGAATGAGGTAGATTTTCTAATTTTCTAAGTAGAGACCAGCTCCCTATGCATCCTCTATATATTACATCCATCATTTCGTGTATATTCTCACGCTTTCGAGTTTGATTTCTTGAACTCCTATATTGGGTTAATATTTTTGAGTTCGATTAAAGTTTTAACTATGTTTGACATTATGTAAATCAAAATGTTTATGCGAATGATCTTAAATCAGTGAGTCCATTAAGATTTGGATAAAACCCAAAATTGGCTCGAATCCGAAATCACAAAAAACAAAATTTCATAGATAATCCGTACATGCTCTGGACATAGGTCGGTTTGGGAAATAAACGGGCTTCGAATTGGACACCCCTAGAATTTTCATGACCAAGAGGTATATTAAAGACCAAAAATATTAAGATAACACCACAAAAAAGTCTAGAACCGTTCGATTATAAAATCATATAAAAATCAACATCTAAACGCACCTAAACAAATACCCGAACCGATTTTTACCCACACCAATTTTAACAAAACCTAAATTAGACTTGTCATCTTCATTTGGTAATCAATTCGACTTTCAAAATCGTAAAATCATTCAAAAGTCTTTCATGTTAGGTTCCTTTGAATGGCATCCTATGTTCCTAACACATAAATAGTGGATTGACCACTCTAGCCTTAGAAAATGTGGATATCCAGTCAATTACCCCAGGGGTATTTCCGTCAAAGTCATGGACGGCTCAATAATGTCAACCAAACCCAAGCTCTTGGACCCATCCGCGCCATTTATTACTAATCAATCCAAATTATTTATTCAAACACCTTTTCAATCCCATAGAGTCAAACATAGCTTAGCACCAATTTCATCTAATCGAACGGTCACACAAGTGCCTGTCACATGAACCGACGATCAACGGCTGTGACTCAATCTTTCCTTCCCATTCAAACCATTAAAAGAAACATTAAAAAATTCGAAAACATTATTATTAACGTGGAAAATGAGAAACCGCGGCGACCAAACGGGGTAGAGTCACAGCCGGTGACGCACGCGGTAGTGTGACAGATCATTACGAAGAACAATATAAATAGAGGCAACGAATTAAAAATAAAATACATCAAAATCTCTGAGACCCATTTCCGATTCTCGTCTTCTTCAGCATCATCTTCGAGATTCAAACAAAAAGCTCACAGCTTTCGAACCGATAAGGACCCTGCAATTTTATCTATCTCACGCCATTGATTTCTCTACAGTTGGCTGTGAATTCGATCCCATTTTTGCCAGATGTAGGATGATTTTTGGGCGAATTGAATAAATTTAAATGTTTTTGATTCGTTGCTAATATAATATTTGTATATGTGTGTGGTGTATTGCGATTCTGTGATGTCTCGTGAGTGAGTCGAGAGCTTGATTGGGCCTACGGTAATCTGGTGAGCGCGACTCGTTACCGCTCATCACTGAATTCTTATCCGTAGCTCTTCTTCTTCGTTTGGCTTCTTCCTCTGCAAATACCATAACCATATCTTTATCTCATCGTTCATTCTTTTCTTCTTCTCCTCCTCCTTTGTTCGATTGAGGAGGAGTTTGGTTTTGGGTTCTCCTTCTCTTCCCCTCTTGAAACCCTCGACTAATCGTGCGCTTCAACGCTCCTATTTTCGATTCAATCGAGGGTTTTTTATCTGGGTTTTGTTTCTGGGTTTCTGGGGTTTCTCTGATTCGATTCAATGGCTGTGATTTCGGTTCTGTTGGAGATTCTGAGGAGACCCAGTTCGGGGGAGGTGTTGAGTGAGCTCATGATGTTCATGGCGCCTCTTTGGGTCGCGGTGATTGTTGGGGTTTTGGTGGGATGGATGTGGAAGCCGAAATGGGCCGTTTTGGATCGAGAAGTTTTCGATTCTTCAGCTTCGAAAACCTCGTCGTTAGCTTCATCGGCGTCGATTGCCGATCTCGTTCCCATTCCCAACTTCAGTTCCTTGAAGCTTCAGCTGCCCAGTTGCATCTCCTGGTCAGCCGGAGAAGGGGGCGAGATTGAGCCTACTAATCTCAATCCTGATTGCAGGTTTGTTGATTTTTTTTCTCTAATCATCACTGGTTTTTCATTTGAATCATGTGATTTTATTGGTTGAGTTCATGGAGTAGGAAGCTAGGTTGCTAATTGAGCTGGTTCTGATAGTTTAGGTTGCTAATTGAGCTGGTTCTGATAGTTGAAACTTAACCCTTTGCTTTGCACAGTTCATCACATATTGAAGGAGACAAATCTACTATGGTTGGGGGAGATGATTTAGAACATATATGTAGACTTGTTGAGGAGAAAGATGGAGGTCCTGCTTGGATCAAGATGATGGATCGAACTGCACCAAACATGGGCTATCAAGCTTGGAGAAGAGACCCCGAGGTAGCTTAGCTTAGCTCACCTTCCTTACTTGCAAGCATTTCTAGTTATAGTAATCGTGTTGCATATGTTCGTTTCCATCAATGAAATTCATGTTATTGATCGAATCACATTTCTATTACTTTTCCTAGACTGGACCTCCACAGTATCGAAGCAGAACTGTTTTTGAGGATGCAACGCCGGAGATGGTGAGAGATTTCTTTTGGGATGATGAGTTCAGGATGAAATGGGACGATATGCTTATCCATTCTTCAATCCTTGAAGAGTGTCCCACGACCGGAGCCTTGGTTGTGCATTGGGTGCGCAAGGTGAGTACAAAGAGAGCTTATTGTTAATGTTTTCGCCTTTTTTATGATGCAATGTTTGTTCTGATATTCACTTTTCTTTTTTGGTTGCAGTTTCCGTTCTTTTGTAGTGACAGAGAATATGTCATAGGCCGTCGGATTTGGGAGTCGGGTCGATCATACTATTGCGTGACAAAGGTATGATGAAGCTCAGCTCTCTTGCATTATTCATTTTTCGGGCCTTTATCTATGTAGTGAAATAGGGTGTGGCTTCTAAAGCTTAATGAAAGTTTAGTTAGGCAAGTAATTTTACTAGGCTTTGCAAATGACTACTTAAGAGCTTCGAAGCTACAACAAAAAGTTGAATTAATTTGGCAAGTAAATTTAATATTTTTGCTAGCTGATTTCAAGGTCTGTACTTTACTTACTATGAATTAGTGGGTATATTTCGGTTGGCCTGTATATGAAAACAGGAGATGATAAGGTAGAGTAGCTGTAAGATGAGGAGACAAAACGTCCTTATAGTTATAGGTGGTTATTACTTGTGTTGATTGCACATAACTACCTTTATGGATTGCCCACAAACACATGAACACATAGTAAATTTCCACAAACATATGAATCCATTGTAAAGTTTCCACATACACACGACTACGCTTATGAATTTTCACGTGTCATCATCGTATAAAATAGACGGAAGCCATTGAAATTTCCGTTTTTCTCGTCACATGACTTATATGTGAGTTTAAATTCTAAAATATCTCAGAACTGCTCATTTTCACGCTATAATCTTCCGATTTCAATTCGAATCCGTTGTTGAAGAGTAAATGATGAGAACGAATGGTTATGGGATATTTTAAAATTTTAAACTCATGTGATGAAAAAAAAATGTTGGCTTATGTCTATTTTGAAGGTGGGACGTGAAAAATTCATGTGTAGACATGTGTCTGGTCAATTCCAAAGGTAGTTACATCCAATTTTGTTGGCAATTAACCCTTTTTTCCCATTTGTGTTTCAGGGAGTACCCAACTCTACTCTGCCAAGGCGCAACAAACCAAGGCGAGTCGATTTGTACTACTCAAGCTGGTGCGTTCGTGCAGGTATATATATAAACCCATTTACTCAATCATTTGATATAGAAACCTTTTCCAAAATAAATATATTTAAAGAGATATCGAAAAAATGATGCAGTTGAATCAAGGAGAGGAGATGGTCAGCAGACCGCTTGCGAGGTGCTACTCTTCCACCACGAAGACATGGGCATACCCTGGGAGATCGCCAAACTCGGAGTCCGCCAAGGCATGTGGGGAGCGGTGAAAAAGATCGAACCGGGCCTACGCAAGTATCAAAAGGAGCGAGCCTCCGGTGCCCCGATCTCTCGTTGTGCTTCCCTGGCTCAAGTCAACACTAAAGTCAGCTCGGACTACCTGAGATCTCTTGAGAGCCGTTCATCATCCGAGATTGAAACCCAGGAACAACCCGGGAAGCAGACCAGACGGAACATTCCCAAGCTACTCGCCATCGGTGGGGCCGTTGCTCTGGCTTTCAGTCTCGACCGGGGCTTGCTGACCAAAGCGGTCGTGTTCGGCGTGGCGAGGAGGTTTTCGAAGGTCGGGAAGAAGTTGTGATTATAGATTGTTTTGGGGAACGAGCCTTGGATGCTCCGGGTTTAGCTGTGCATAACTTATATTTCTACGAGTGGACCGTGAGGCCAAACGGGCTGGTTCTTCAGAGGTGCATTCTTTTTTCTCTTTTGTTGTTCGATTTCCTTATGAATGTTGCAGCTTCAGATCAATGAATAGAGAAGTTATTGCAATGTTGTATCGGAGATGATCTGTTGATGCTTGAATAACAGCATATTTCAGTATCAGGGCCTTTATGGTGATGTATTTTTGCAACTGAGCAACGTTTGTAGAGTTTCATGTACAAGGTCTGAGGTTGTAATGAAAGGATATAAACATGTCTTCCTAAAGTCCGGCCTGGACTAATATGGGTAAATCTGATATTTTGCAGCGGTATTAGTCCAATGTTCAATCCTGATGTTAACTGATCGGAAAATTCTTCACCTTCCCCTTTCATCTACGACCACGGACGAATAGTCTGAGCGAAAAATACTTTCACCCACACGATCGATTAACGTCATGATCGAACATTTGACTAATTACACTGCGAAATATCAGATTTACCCCTATAAGTCCAGGCTGGACTTTAGGAAGACATGTTTATATCCTTTCACTACAACTTCGGACCTTGTACGTGAAACTCTACAAACGTTGCTCAATTGCAAAAAAACACATAGGAAGACATGTTTATATCCTTTCGCTTCACCCACACGATCTGTGAAGGCTTTCTCCAATGGCCGCAGAGGTACGAGGGTGTCCTTGGCCTCTCGTAGAACTCATTCTTCAATTTGAAGACATCAAGTAAACCTTTTTCCTAGAAAAAGGGATAACATCGATTCCCAACCTTTGTTTATCACCTCCTAACTTATGCAACATTAAAACAACTATTTTTTGTAGTAAAGTACCACATTTGGGTTATGAATTGTAAAAAAGAAATTTTTTGAACTAGAAAGTGATAATTGAAGGTCACATAAGTCAGGACGTGATAACCGAAGGTTAAAGAGGGTTAGGAAAAAAACGTTTTTCCTAAAAAAAATTAACTCTTCAATGAATAGTTTGAGTAAATTTTAAATTTAATCTTGTACAACTGATTTAAGTCTGAGTAGAATCTGAGTACAAATATACATATATTATGAACCCAATAAATCCTATCAAATTTAGGCTCACGGTTTTTAACCCCTTCAAGAAATTCTTGATTTCGATATGATTCATATTATTTTATATTTATTTTCTCATGTACTCATCGTTAATGAATCCAACAACATAACCCATCTGGAAAAGTTATAATTTATAAATCTAGTCCACTTAATTGGTCGGATGATCAAAGGATTTTCAAATACATATAGGAACAAAGATTAAAAACAGAGTCACAAACCTATTTCCATACAAAATTGGATTCAACTGTTTTAATTAATCCAATCCGAGAAGGATTAGAAACTCTAATCAAATAATTAATCCATAACCCATCAGCTCTATAAGAACATAGTGATACAAATTAAAGAATCGCCTCGACAGAGAACCAAGCAGCTTCGTGTTGATAAGGGGATCAGATCAGAGTCTCGAAACAGTGAAGCCCATCAAGCTCCGGCGCGAACCTCGGCATCCTCTGATTCTGGGATTTCCCACCGCCTGACGCCGCCGCCGCCGCCGCCGGTGGCTTCCTCGTACTCTGTTCCACCTCCGCCGCCGGTTGATTTACAACGTTGTTGTTGTTGTTGTTGTTGACGATGTTGTGAGGAGAGAACATGGAGGCTCGGCCGATTTTGTAGCCCAAAATCTCAGCCGCCACCATGTCGAAGATGCTGAACATCGAATTCATGATGGGTCGATCGTGATTTTGTTGATTTCGTTGAGAGATTGGAGAAATTTGAAGAGTTGTGATTGAATTGGGAGAGACATGAACGAGAAGGGCTTTTATAGATGCAGAGAGGTAAGAGAAAAAGTCAAAATTGGAAAGTTAGGAGACGGAGAAGACTTGGGTTCCAAGTTGCTTCATTACCTGTTTCGTTTTTATTGAATTGGAATTTATTATTTTTATTCTATTCTATGCGTAGGATGTGAAAAAGAGTAGCCGTCACCTTATGGAATTTGAAGGATGCTTTGTTTTTTTTTTTTGTGGAAGTTGGTTAATTTTTTATTTTTATTTTTTTAATCAAACTATAAAAAAATTATCATGCAAATTAATGGTGTATTTTTTTTGAAAGAAAGGAACATGTATTTTTTTTAATTTAGACAAAGCATCAATTTTTACTATTCTCAATTTTGAAATTAGGTTGACCAAAGCCGACACATAGAAAATATAGATATGTGGATGACCAACCACGACTTAACTTTGTTTTTATTAAGATGTCTTTGCGTCTTGATCTTTATAGAGGAGACCTGGTAAAATTTGATAGGGTGCGATAATGACTCAAGGAGCTCTATAGTTGATGGAGGAGGTCGAACAATTGCAGCCAATCGTGATGAGGTGAGACACTCTCTTCCCCGGCGTCCCACTTCCATGCAGGTGTCTTATTGGACCTGGCGAGACTGGGTCGCAGACCCCATCTGATTGTTAGGGCCAAAATATGTTCATGGTACAGATTACCGACACTATCCTTACCGTCATCCGTCACCTCCTAGTTCTTAAACATTCAAAGCCAGTTCAAAAACAACCACCAACCGCCCTCAGTGACAATGACTTATGACCCAACTCTGGTGAGTCGGATTTCATCACAGGCTCGTTTGACTGAATCGAGCGAAGTCAGCGATTGCCCAAATCCTCGTAAAGGTTTTGGGATCTCAACCACGCGCCCAGATCCTTGGATAAGGGTTATGACAACAACATAAAGGATCTAGTTGCTACCATTCGTAGGAGTCACCACATTTCCCAGTCAAGAACCGTTGAGTCGGCGTGATGTCACTGGTTGTGCACTCGTTCTTGGCCATAACCGGGACGACTTGGTAACCTAGAGCAAGGAACAAGATAGCCACCACATCAAGTTGTCGCAAATCATCATCAGAGATACACTATCCTTTAGATGCGACATCACCACTGAGATTTGGAGACGGGAGAGATAAAAATATTACGGTTTCTCGCTTTATTTTGTTCCCCTAATTTTCAAACGTATGGTATATAATACTTGTGTAAGACGTTTCCATAAAAAAAACTAGCGTATTAGGTAAAATGATCGAACGTAAATATTATATTTTGTTATGGAACTAAAGTTGATTAGTAATATAGTCAACAATAACGGCTTGGCTAGGCTCCCCTACATATTTGCGGTCAAAGTCTCGATGATTAGTATTGCAACAAGTGCCATCTTTTGACCCTATGTCTCTAACTTATACTATATTTTATCGTAATAAATGCATTTGCATGCAAGTTTTAGTATTATTTCGGGAGAAGACTGAACCGAATGGTTCCAAAATAGTGGAAATTTATAACATTCCGTGTTGAATTAGTTGATCAAGCTCGAAGGCTGGGTCTTCATTTCGAACTCCCACACGATAAATCCGATATATTATGATTATGTCATGTTTTCAGGTTTTATTAGCTGATGTTTCAGGTTTCATCACGTGAATTATGGGTGTGTAAAAACATTTGGAAATTATTTTATTTGTTCATTCGTCCCATATGTTATTCATCCATATATGAGCGGATGAATAGTGGATCACAATTTATTTCCGCAAAAATATTGGTGGATTACGGATTAGAGTAGATAGATCGGCGAACGATGCACATGTCTGTATATAGTACGAAGCTTAATCTAATACATAGATATTAACGAAACACATTACAAAAATCATCATCAGTCGACCCAACTACATGTGTGAGATCAATATTTTTTTTAATGAAATCATGTGTAGTATTTTTATAATGTAATTAGGTGTCAGAATATTGCTTGAGTAAAAAAAATGGTATTAGTTTTTTTCAAAAAATAATTATTATCTTAAATTTTGATTATAGATTGTGGATCACACGGATTGTATCTAATTCATCCGCATATTTTAGGGATGAAATCCGTCAAATATCCATTTTTATCATGGACGACTCGTGGATCACAAAAATCAAAATCCGTATCCACGCAGACAGATGAAAATCCCTTCCTGAAGACAAATATCCCCCATGTACACCATGTTATAAGTTTATTATGGAACATGCATGGTTAATATTTATTTCCCCAAAAATGTTCTTATTTATACACGTTATAATTTATAAATTTCCTACATTTTCATCATTATTAAGAAAATAATGATACAAAATCTTTAGAGAAAATAACAATGTGTATAGAGGTATTTATGTTATTTTGAAAAGAAAAAAAGGTCACATACATGACACATGACATTTTTTTCCTCTAAAAACTAACAAAAATATACTAAAGTGATTTTTAAAAAAATAATTATGTACCCATATAAGAAAAATAATTATATGTAATTAGATGGGCTATCGTAGCATTCTCCTGTCGACATCCTTGAAACACTTCGGTGAAAGAGTAATTTTCAATATAATAGTTGTCCCACGATAAGTGGATCTGATACTTTATTTTCGTGTAATGTTTTCAATTGTAAGTTGTCTCTCCTGGGTGACCCGTTTTAGAATTGTACCTCTAAAAAGTTCATTTTATTATTAATATATTACTCTCGTTACCTACTCAAAAAAAAGAATTCCCGGATCTTACGTACCAAAACACCTTCAAATTAAAGCCCAGTTAAGTGTGTTACAAAGTGACCTCCAAAATCTGAGACTGATCAGTATCTCCTAAAAAGGAGCTCTGTTATATTATCTTAACTTGATATTTGTTTCAGGTCCAAATAAACACGTTTTTGTTGTTCTTAATTCTTATTATCATTTCGATGTCTTAAATCCAACGTGAACAAATCATCTTCTTTCTACAGTGCCCAGATCTTTTTGACCATTACACTACCATGAGGTCCATGATAATGTAAAATATTTATTTTCCCTCGTTGGGAAGATAAGATAAAAAAAAATAATCTCATACTACTTTTAATACGGAGCATAAGTAGCGAATCTTAGAAAGCACCAAAAATAGACTTCCCTTGCTTGCTAATCACGAAATGTGCGCCACTTGAAACATGCATTATATATTTGGATTGATATGCAATATACTTTTCTCCATCACCATATATATTCACCATGATTCTAAAGTGCCACCATAGCCTTCAACAAGATATTTCTTTCTCTTCCATCACCCAAAGTAACTAACACAAGAGGCATAACAAACAACAACTTATATACATAATAATGAACCATTCAAAGTATCATAGATACCTTCCGTTTCTAGCGGTAGTTAAAATCCGTTAAACCTGGCCGGAAAAAGTACATGATTCAGTGAGTGTTTCCTCCCATTCTTTTCCGGATTCCTACTTCTCCTTTAGTCCCTAGTCTTATCCTGGACTCATTCTGGGTCTAGAACATCATCGTTTCAAGGTGTTGGTCTGCGGTGATGGCTGATTCTCGAATCTCCGGTGAAAGCTAAGGTTATAGTTATTGGGGATTTACGTTTTCTGATGGTGGCTTTGCCATCGCCGGCCTATGGTTGGTTTTGTGGTGCTGGCCATCAACCGATTGGCCTCGCTTCTATGGGGGAGACAATAGCTTAGAATTGATGGGTTCCGATTGGGTTAGCGGTGTATGATGGTGGTACTATTTCTCTGGTTGGGGTTGGTGACTAACCGACTGGTTTTAGTTACAGTGAGCTTTTTATTCATCGTTCTTCATGGTTGGTAAATCGAGTATCAAGACTCGGTTTTCCCAGTTGCGCTTCATGTGGGTTAAAGTTAGTTTTTAAACTTTTCCTCACTGTTGTTGAGCGGATGGAATCGTTGGGTTTTGTTTCTGGGTTTTAAAACCCTTTTTGTTAGTTTTGTTAATTTGGTTTACTGTAAAGTTGTATCCGGTTCTGAGAGCAATGTGTTATAGTTTTTCCCTTGTTGAAAATGTTGTTGAGCTTATTTTCTTGGATCCTCGTAGAGGAGGCTTATGTTTGTAACTATTTGAGAGATTTTCCTTTTAAGTTATCTTTATTTTAAAGATAGGGCAGTAGTAAAAAAAAATTACCGATAAAAAAAAGATGCATGATTCAAAAGTTGAACCCAATCTTCTTGCGACTCTCACCCTATACAGTTCGCACAAAGACTCAACAATCCATCCCAAACCTTTTCTTTCACCTCTCCTCTCTAATCTTCAATAAAACTTCCCTTTCCCTAACCAAACAGATTGAAAGTAGCCACAAATCCTAATCTGATGGCATTATATATGGTCAATTCTTGTACCCGCGATGGGTCTAAATATGTGCGGACTAGTCGGATAACCGTCCATAATACACATAATTTATAAGTTATAACACGTTGCTATCATTCTTCTTTAAAACTATTATTCTTTTTTTAATAACAAAAATTAACCACCTTTCTCGGGAGCTTCAAGATTTTTATCTGATTTTAACCTTTTTATAAATTTTACAATTAGAAAATACAAATAAAAACTTGACCTAAAATAAAGATAATAATAACAAAATACAAATAATAGTGGTTACCATATGGTGAAGGTTTTAACTCGCAACTCGCTTTTGTGTAGACTAGTCGTTGTCTGGTGCCTAAAACAGTGCACTAATTTCAAAAGTTACAGCTCTGAACGAAAGTAACTTGGAAGGCACGCATCGGGCAGAGCAAAAACAGAGTTTCACTGTATAAAAAGTCACGAAACGGCGTCGAGCTTTATCAACCAAACCTTGCGACAGAGAAATTCTAACCTACGTCACCGCACACCGTACCCAACTGAACACCTAACCTCCGAGCCTTACAGCACGTGATCACTCAGTGGGGACCACACACTCGTGGCTCTGCTGGCGCCAACCAAGCAACCGAAACCAACACATGGCGGTACTCTATTCGATAAGACGACAGTGGGCCCAGGATGAGTACCGTCCACGAAGGCCCGGCCCAGCCCAGTCCGGAACCGAAAGTTGATTCCAATTTGGTTGATTATGGGACCGGAGTCCGGACCCTACCCGCTTGGCTCTGCGTATAAATTCTCCCCTCCGCCAGCACCGGTCTCGAAGCGAGGTCGACGGAGAATTTGCAGAGAGAGGCGGTGGAGTGGCCGAGTTCCGGCGCCGGAGAAGTCTAGCCTCGTCGATTTTCGCTCATTTTCGATCTCATTCCTCAGCAATCGAAGCAGAAATGAAAGGCTCGTGCACTCTCCTAGCTTCCGCCGTCGCCGCGTCCACCGTGGCTCTCAAGTCCTCCTCCTCCGACCACCGCGACGTCTCCTTCGGAGCTTCCTCCGACGAGGTACGATTCACCCTAATCGCTTCGTTTTTTTTTACAAAACTACTCATCGATCTGTCATGTGTGTGGCTTGATTAAGGATCTGAGCACAATGCTCTGTATCGATTCGATTGTATACGAAAATTTGACATCGTTGTGATCGGAATTGGGCAGAGATATTCGTCTCCTTCGAGCTCGTCTTCGTCGGGGAAGGAGAAGTTCACGCCGAGATTTGACGGTTTGAGGTTCATCGAGACTCTGGTTACGGCTCACAGGTAACTGGATTCAAAACGCAGAGACACGGCCTGTCTCTGACGTCGTTTTAGCCGATCTAGACTTATAGGAGCTGAGAACATGTAACATGGCACGACTGTGCTACAGTTTTGTAATCAAATCTATTGTCTGTTGAAGAGAGCATAAGCATAAGGCAAGTTTTTTTGTTGAACATTTAAGAGGATCTTATTGATTAGATAAAGGGATATTTAAAATTACCTATCTTCAATTTTACATGATTATGATTATGGGGCGAGTATTATGATATTTATTTTTGTAATTTTTTTTGAGGAAATATGATCTTATGTTATAATTGAAATTTGCTTACAATGATGAAATACTGGAATGCAAAAAACTGAAATAACAATTGAACTGAAAGTAAAGTCGTGCTATAAAGAACAAGGGTTGCCTTGAGGAGGATATTGCGACAACGTCTTTCGATCACCGCTTTCCAAACTAATTGGCACGGGCCGAGCAGGCCCAGTGTCGAGGTTTCCGATTGGGTATAAATCGACTCAGAGGTGTGCTCCAGTATAATACTGAAACCCTAGAGTGACTCCCTGTACAGTCCTGTATCCAGGAGCTGGAATGACTCAGTTGGACTTTGCATCATCCCGAGGAACCAATAGGCGTCGTCCCCCCTCTGATGATAATGAGGGCCCTTAAAAACGTAAAATCGTTGGTTCCGTTCTGATTGAAGAATGCCGCGTCGGTACTTGGTGGAATCGATGCCACCCTACGTCGAGTGAGGCGGTATTACCGGCAGACCCCTCACTGGACTACGAAGTCCTCATTGATCGAAGCGAGGGTGCGTTCCGCCCCTCGTCGTTTGTGGTGTCCCTCCATTGGATTCTGCACGCCCCTCTGAGTCAATGCTCAGGATTAGTGTCAGAACAATACGAACATAATGATTATACACGAACATTATAGTATGTCATAAAACGAAAAAAAGAACGAGAAGATATTGCGTTCAGTTGAAAATTCGTGTAGAAACCACAAACATGCACTTCTGAGCGTATTCTAAAAATGATATACAGATTGTATATAAGCAGAAATTGGTATAGTATAATATGTCAAAAAACGAAAAATGAGAAAGATATAATTATAAGTTGAAAACCCGTGAAGAATACACAAATATGCATCTTCAAGCGCACCTAAAATCCAAGACCAACCCAAGTTCGTTAAGATTGTCAAACTATATATATTGCTCAAAAACAGAAATCGATCTACTATAATATTTAAGAAAACAAGAACGGCAGATTAAAACGACCATCATTCGAATCCTACCCTTATTCCGAAGAACAACGTTCTCACATAGTGTCACTAACGTTTGTAGGGTAGAGCCGAAGTGGAAGCCCCTCGGATGGATACGTTTTCTCCCACTTGAAATTGATGATCAAGTTATGCATGAAAACCATTACTTGCAAGCGGGCAAACTCATGTCCCGGACACATTCTCGGGCCTCCTCCAAAGGGAACAAACGTATAAGGAACTGGCCCGTCTCCTTCGAACCTGGAGGGGTCGAATTTATCGGGGTCCGGGAAGTATTCGGGGTTTCTATGCGTGGCGAAAAAGTTGTAGTGAAGTTTCCATCCCTTGGGAATGTAGAAGCCCTCGTAGTGGAAGTCCTCGATGGCCTCTTTGAAACCTCCCGGGGCGGGTGGCGACATCCTTAGGGCTTCCCTCACCACGTTCCAAGAGTACTTCATCTTGTGCACATCCTCCCAATTTAGTAGATCTCCTGGCTTCTTTGAATTTGCTATCTCCACTTGCTCTGCAACAATGTTTCAAACCGGAAGTCCGATTAAAAGTTCGATTCATTTAAAAGTTCAAAAGACTAGCACTTCGTAACAAGATTGAGTTATACATGGAACTTCGCATATGAAACAATGTGTGATCCTATATTGATAACGGAGGTTCAAATATAATGATCAAACCAACAAAAGGTTTGAGTTGACGGATAGACCTAGGCTTGTAATTCGTAGGGAAAATGTTATTAACATTCCCTCGATGATGTTTGAGTTTTAGAAACCCTTTTGACGAGGGGTTATCAATAACGATTTGTCAGTCTTTTTTTATTATTCATTATTGTTAAAGAACTTATTCAATTACAAACTCAAGCGGATAATTAAAGTACCAATTATAGTTATATACTAACACACGCTCTCACCGATAAACTAGTTTAGATGTGAAATGTTAGAAGAGGAGAGGAACCACAAAGAGATAAGGGCTGGGCCCATTATAACAAATTTGATCAATCAAAAAGAAATTAGTTCTTTTTATAAAGAACATAGTTTGAATCCGAGTATGTGAGGAATCAAGTTATGATGCCATATTAGAAGACCAATTCAACTAAATATTCAAGCTGGTAATTAAAGACTCAATTATAATTATGTTTTAACAATCACAAACCTAAGGATTCACACTGAATATGCAATAGTTTCGTTATGTGACAATTTGTTCTAGGGGCGGAACCAGTAAGGTTTTAGGGTGTTCCATGGAACACCCTAACCATTAGAAAACTTGGTCTAATGGTTAAAGGCTTCTGAAAATTTACAAGACATCTAGAGTTTGAATCACCCTTGAACACCCTTGTTTTTTTCCATTGGAACACCCTGTTTGGACTTTTTTTAGACTTACAAAAGTTCAATTCTATTTTATTCTTTGTATATCTGGGCTGGCTGGGCTGGCTTTCAGCATCAAATAGTCAGGTTTGACAGGGGTTGAGGTTGTACCTTAATCACCATAAATATTGTCTTGGACACTCTTTTTACGGCTTTTACTTTTATATATTATATCATGTATATAATGCAATGAACCCAATATCTTAGAAATGGATGTATAGTCGTAAGTATTCAAATACAAGTAAAAGACAAAAAATTCCTTAAAAAAAAGTAAAAGGCAAGAAATTAACGCATAGTCCTAACTATTTAAATACAAGTAAAAGGTAGGAATAGGAATAAAAAATAATAATTAAGTAAAATGCACATGAAAATAACATTGTTATAAACCATAACACAACAGAATAAAAGATTATTTGGTAGTGTCCCTATCTAATCCTATGTATCTAATTTCTAGAAGTGGTATAATTAGAAAATTAAAAATAAATTAGGGAGAGTATAATTATTTAATAAAAAATGAAGGAAACTATTAAAAAAAGTAAGTAATAATAAAAAATTACGGAGACACAATTAATATATTAAGACGCATTATTAGGAAATTTTGAAAAATAAATGATAAAAACCGGGAAAAAAAATTTAGTGGTACGGGCTCCCTGGATTCTTAGTGGCCCCGTAACTATCGGCGGCTACCCCTAAAATAAATTCCTGGTTCCGCCCCTGATTTGTTCCCGATCAAAAGTTCACATTTTCAATGGGATTTTGATGAATAACACAAGGTGACAGTATGGTACTGATAATCCCTCATTTATGTAGTGTGTTTTTGAGAATTAAAGGTTATCGAAGATGTGTTAATTAGATCACCTCTAATTATATCACTCAACGAACATCTTTTCGACGGGAGACTATCAACTATGCAGATATTGAATTGTGAGCGTCTACATGCAGGGGCGGAGCCACATAGTGCCCCCCTCAATTTTTAAAAAAAAAATTCTTGTATGCTTTTCGATTTTTCTTTCAAAAATATCCTTTAATTCCTTCTAATGTCATAATTGTGCCCCTCAATATTTTTTACAGTCACGTATTGACACCGAAAAATTTCAATGCCCTCTCTCTGAAAAAACTAGCTCCGTACATGCAGATAAAAGAATAACATATATCTAATACCAATTTGAAGTCCTATCTACCTAAAAGCTCAAGTTTATTAAGTAAAATTAGACCCTCCACCTAGATTGAATAACGCAATAACAAACAAGTTTTAATATCAGGTTGAAACTCAAACCTAAAAACTCAAACTAATAGCTAACGCTCACAACTATTGTTACGTACCTTTGCGGAATAGACTATAAACCGGAGGCATTTCAGCCAGATAGTTGAGAACGGAGACGATGGTACCGTAAGTCGTGTCCGTCGCCGGGACAAGGAACGACAGGGTCTTGACGGCGACTTCATCTCCGGTAAGTCTTTTACAGCCCCCGTCGCCGTCTTGGTAACTATACTTCATCAAGTAGCTCACAAGATCTTCACACTCTTCCCCATCTACATTAGCCTCCTTGTCCTTGATCAATGCCTTGATCTCCTCGGCGACCTTGTACGCGCCTCTCCGGGCGCGCCAGTAACACGCTCCGGGCAAGTATATGGGCGCCGAAGTAACCCCCACCGCAATGCTACGGATGTGCTTCTCTATCCTCGCCACTCTCTCCGGATCCTCCACGCCCAAGAACAATTTGAACGTTACCTTGTTAAGATTTAAAGATCAAAAATCGTGGTGGTAAGCGTAGGAAGAAAATAATATGAGAAAAAAAAAAACTAAGAACAGTGGTTTCAATTTTAATAATTATAATTAGTGCTTCAACAAATTAAAATTACACACAGATATCACATTTTTAGAATTCAGGATTAATTCTATCTCAGTGTCCTAAATCTTTCATATTTTATGTAGAGTATTCTAAATCTTTCATATTTCATTTACAGTACTCTAAATTTTTTTTGTGTCACCTCAGTACGCTAAACTTTTATTAATTCTATTTTAATACTCTTAACTCATTAATTTCATTTTAGTACCCACCGTTAACTTTCCCATAATTTTCAAACGAGTAACCTCCGAAAAATACAGAGAAGTAGATCAAAACATAAGAAAATACAACTCAAAGCGTTGGCGTAAAAGCTCAGGCTCAAGACAAACCCAGCAAACGACTAACAGATGGTCTAAAACATTAAGTATAGAAAAACCAATAAAATGATCTAAAACCCTAATTTTCCAACCTTGAAGCTCTAAACGGGGAAAACAAGTGAAAGTCTTAGTACCTATATTTTCCAACCATGAAGAACTAAGCGTTACACGACCCCATTTGCAATAGACCCAAAATATAGAGAAAACCAGTTCGCTGACACCAATCGAAATTGATGCCAACATGCCGACGGCCAGCAGCACAATCGACGAAACCGCACCCAATTACCTCAAAATAAAACAGTTCAACAACAATGCCAAAAAGGAAAGAAAAACCACTCCTATCAGTACCGAGACAGCTGAGCCGCCGTCACTATACATGGACGAGGAAGGGGAGAACTTTCGAACTGAGGAAAAAAGGTGGATGAACAACATGTAAAATTCGATAAAGTACACGCCACAAGCAGAGGTTTAGGACCTCAGACGGCCATAGAATCCGCTTGAGACCCGACACACTAGATCTACAAAAAGAGGCAAATTCGGGACGAGGACCCGAAGATCCACCCTCCTGTAAAACCGAGTACACACAAGTCCAAACGCCAGAGAGCTGATACTTGCGTCCCGAAGTAGGCAGCCACTCCTCCAAAGCTATCACGGACGAGACGAGATCCACAACGAATACAAGACAGAAACGCTTCTCACGATAGATCTTGAATGACTCGGCGGTGATGACAACCAAGAACCAGACGACAAAAACATAACCGAAACAATCTAATCCCAGAGGGACAAGAAAACTTCCCACCCCAGATCTGGAAAGCCGAACGACCGCGACTGGAGGAGTACCGAGGAGCCTGAGCGTTAATCACAAAAAGTCCCGAGCAGCACCAAGCACATCAGCAAGGAGAAGACACCGACGAGGAGCTCAAGCAGTCCAACCTTCCTCCTCCAGCTCCCAAACAGTCACACCAAGGAAAAGGCCGACAGACAAGAAGACGCACCCCTACAGACCAAATCGACCGGAGAAAATAATAGGAGGGAGAGAAAAAAACGAAAAAAAAAAGGGAGAAAGGAGTTATTTATAACTAAAGATCATTAATGAATCAATGTTTATAGTTATTTATATCAATTCGTCACTTATTTCTATGCATGATTATGATAACAAACGTACTACAAACATATGTTATACCTCGGATAAGTGCCGAAGCACAAGCTCACGCGCCTCGACCACCCCTCGACCGGCCCAGTGCAGCTCCAAGCTTTTCTTAGCCATGGAGTCGATAGTGGCTACATATCTCCGTAACCGGTCGGACCGGAGGAACGGTCCGTAGATCGAGACCCGGTCTTTTTTGGAGTCCTCGTAAGAGATGAGCTCGTCGCCGTAGGGACTGAAGATCTTCCTGATCGAGTCGGGCCACCAGGTCCTGACGAGCTTGCCCTCGTTGGAGAAGAGGAACTTGTTGCCGTCGCCGGTGCACATCACGGCCATGTCGTGGCCGAGGAGCGATGTTCGGAAGATCTTGTCGGAGTACTTGAGCTTGCGGTCGGCGATGAATTGGTAGGCTTTGTCTTTCTTTAGCATGTTGAAGAAGGTCCATGTCTCTCCGATGAGAGGCGGGCCGGTTCGGCCCGGCGGGAGGGTGTGGGTCGGGTCGTGGGTCGGGGTTTTGGTCTTGGTGGTGAGGAGGTATATGAGAGGGAGAGAGAGGAGGAGGAGTGTGGAGAGGAGGGGGAAAAGGAGAGTGGAGGCCATATCTAATGTCTTAGACATAAGATTCAATGATATTGCATGCATTTATATGTGTAGGTGACCATCTTGTTGGATTCTATGATGAGATGTAATTAAGATAGTACTAAGGGTTAGTCGTCACGTCGAAGTCGTTCGTCTTCTAACCACTCGTCGTGCGATATGTGGTCATTTATTTGGATTTGATGGGCTGATCTTTTTTAGTGTTGTGGGAGGTTGGATGGATTGGTGTGTGAATTGCGCGTTGATCGCCTCGGGTGGGTGAATTTCGTACGAGATGCTCTCGGAAGAATTTGTAATGGAAATCGCCTTCAGCCAAGGCGACTCGATCGAAAAATACAAACTCCCCCGCCATTCTCGTGGTGGTAGATACTTGCTCGACACAGGGTGATTGGAACCAAATGAAAACGTGGCGTTAGGATATATTTTTTTTGAAACAGGGAAACATGGTTTTTTTATTCAATATGCCAAACGATGAGAACAAATATTGGTTCAACGACACTAAGCTCCAGAGTATGGGATATGCATAGGTTTTTCGGCACCAAGTACCCATAGAAAGAGTCTATTTTGCAACAGAGATAAGATATGGCAATATCAGCGTACTAAGAGCTGAAATAAAAAAATAGAAGTTGCCTAAGGAACATTGAGAGAAGTTGCATAGATGATTGTTCGACTGCCTCCTCGTATATCATGTTTTCTGGAACAAACTAAGATGCTTGTCTTGATTCGCCAGGGTAACCCGACTTGGGGTGTCGTGAAACGATGCACCATTTTACCGCCCTACTCCCGGTTCCAAAATCCATTGCCGGATAACTCTGATGCCATCTTCACCCGTTGGCTTCCGGTGGCCACCGCATGGAAGACGACGACGGAAAAAGACGAGACTCGTACCTAACATTTATTGGAGAGGCGGCGCCCAAAACCTAGCATTCGATGTATGCCCTTGGATCTTTCCATGGGGAAGAAGTACTTAGCGACGCCGAAGGTTAGGAGAGCACCAATGAAGGAGAAAAGCTAAGGCCGACTATTTAAACTCTCTTTAGTCATTAGACTCGTCCTAATCCTATTTAGTTGTGAGTTACTTAGCTAAAAGAGGAGGGATTTTTGTTAACATAGAAATGGAATTTTATTGACATGGATGATAACATGGAATAAGACAATAAGGAAAATTATAAGAAATAAAAGGGTTAGACATAGTCTCGAACAACAAGTCCGAGAGGCTAGCCCTATAACTAAATTGCTCGGCTACTCCAGGTAAAAATTGAAGGTTAGATCCTCTTGACAATGGATGCACAGCTGTAAATATGTTGGTTCCTCGATGGAGACCCCTAAGTAACATCGAGGAGAATACCAAGCATCCAGGGAGAACAACAGAAAAAAATGAGGAGGCTTTGGGTTTAGTGGTGCTCGACCCTGGCAAGGCGGCTTGTGCCTCCTCTAACACATCCTGTTGCTCGTCCACATACTTATCGGACTTGGCGAGACTGTGTTGCAGACCTAACCTGATTGTGCGGATCGGTAGGAGCTCTTATCGTTGATCCATGACGACGCTGGTGATTTCGCTCTCCTTGAACTCGCAGTGTTGTAGTCTTTGTTGTGGTCATTTTTTGTTAGGGAGTCTGCAGCTAGAATCTCTTCGTTGTACTCCTCTTCCTTCTTGAGAGAGGTTTTATTTAAATTTGCATTGCTGTTAAAAAAAAATAGGGTTATTTTCATCTCACTATCTTAACTATGTTATTTTTTTCATCTCACTACCCTAACTATTTTTTGTGGCACCTTACTACCCTAGAATGCATTTTTTTTCACTTTCATACCCCCATCAATTTACCATCCATTTGTGGATGAAAACACTTAAAAAGTCCATAATACCCCTCACTAACAATCAAAATTTCAAAAATATGTCATTGGTTTTCAAAATTTCTTTTAAAAAAAATCAGTTTTTAATGTCACAAAAATACATTTTAGGTAGTGAGGTGCCACAAAAAATGAATTCTAGGGTAGTGTGGTGCCACAAAAAAAAAGTTAGAGTATGAAAGTGAAAAAAAAAAGTATTTTACAATAGTAAGGTACCACAAAAAATAGTTAAGATATTGAGAAAAAAAAACACATAGTTAGAATAGTGAGATGAAAATATCTCTTATTTATACTACAAGTTTTATAAGGGTTAATATCATAAAGAACCACACAGGTATATACGTTTTTCAAATAACACATTAAATTACGATTTTTTCATGTGACACACCTATGTACCAACAAATTATCAAAGTTTGTTGATACATAATTGTGCCACATGAAAAAGTAGTTGATTCATAAGTGTACCATATGAAGAAAAAAAAATCATAACTTAATGTATTATTTGAAAAACGTGTATATTTGTGTGGTGCTTTATAATATTAACCCTTTTTATAATCATCCATACACTCAACCCGAAAATCTTGGACCTCATACTCATCTCTCTTGATTGATTGCTGCTGCAAATAGTACATTAACAGTTAAGGGTCATGTGGTTCACGAGTTTTAGGACAACCTTCTTTATCACAGTTGAGACCACCTAGTCATAAAAAAATGTAGACCCTTGTGTTGTTTCATGCTCAATTATATGTAGACACTGTTCATAGGAGCATGAGGAGTGGTGTGGCACCAACCAGGTCGGCTCTAATCAATGTGTGTCTCCGGCTATACAAGTGCCGGGGACCACGTCGACTCTAGTAGTCGAATCGTCGGCGCTGAGCGAAACTCGACTTGTGGTGAAGAAAATTGCGGTCAACGTAGCTTTTTGATCGGTGTTAAATTACGATATCATGATTTTTTTTTTACGAAAAATAATAATTTACCCTTTAAAATCATAACCGCATGTTCTGCCCTTTACATTTCAATCCAACTCTCTTCATCCCAACCTCATAATTTCTCCCTCACTATATATGCGTGTTAAACTCAAACCTCATAATCCAATTCAATCGGATTGGATATGTCATATCGAGACAATAAGCAGTTGAAGAACCATTATACACAATTGGGTTATCGGACGACCAACAATATGAAAAAGAGTCGAGGATGTGCACACAATATAAGAGACCCTAGAACTTCGATGAACGACATTGGTGCTACTTTGTTCGATATAATCCAAAATAGACTGAGAAACATAACGAGCTTTCCCTGAAGAGAACACACTTGGATCCCTGAATTCTACTCATTTGGATGAATTGTAAATGTTGTTTACTTCACTCTATGTCTCTAAACTATTACAAAATCACGACCTAACCGAAGATGACAATAGAGAAACAAAAAATCCAAAGAATCACTTACCGGTTCATTGTGTAAGAGATGGTGCCCAATTTCGACATACCATCTCATCCATACTAATGCTTAATCTGACCATTTTTTTCAACTCTTCTACTCCAATATGACATACTTCCGCAGCATACACAGCAATAGAGAAACCAACTAATTACTCTACATGAACTACTAAGGTATCATCTGTAATCTACCGAAACGTGTTGCTGTTGCGGCAAAAGCTTCAATGACCTTCAGAAGGTTGAGATGGCTCTCCCGTTTCAGCCTTTGGTTCGCTCCACTCTTTGATAAAACAGCACATAAGCTGCCGGAGTTTTGATCTCGGATTCATCGATGGGAGAAACATAACTGTCGTCGAAATGATACCATCTATTCTCATCGATCAACTGCGTGATTAAACACCGTAAACAACGCCTCAGTTTTGCTTAGACCGTGATTAGTCTTCTAATTACGATACAAAACATGACTGGCAACAGAGAATCAATCACGAGGCTTACCTTGGCGTATGCAGTGTAGTGACCCCCACCTAAGCCTCCATAATGGTTGCTGATGGCGAAGAGATTATACACGTGGGATTTTCCATCCTTGCTTATGACGTGTTTGCTTAAATCGAGATTTTGAACTGGGAAGTTCACGAATCCGTCGATTTTGTTGTTCATGAACCTGCTGTATGAGAATCGCTTCAGGTGGAAGACGAGAATATCGGGTAGCCTCCATAAATCTAGTTTCTTGGTGGCCTGCCTGTGTTCCTTGCAACCGGGACAATACCTGTAAAGACTTGCAAAATTAGGCATTCTCCATACATGGTGCTGTTAAGATCGAAGTAATGTGACCGAAGCTTGCTTGTCCAACTGGTCAAGCACTTGAATTTAGGTCTCGGGGCCCTTGGTTCAAGTCCCAACAGCTGCACCTCACTCCTTATTTATTTCTTCCCAACTTCTGTTGGGCTTCTCTCTATCCAGTCTTTTGGGCCTCAGGGGGTCACAAAAATTTAGAGTTCTCTTCTACACAAGAGAGCTCATGCTTTATACCTCAATATCGAAAAAAGGATAAAAAAAATGTTTGGTGCTCCCTTGCTTCAACATAAGCAAGGTTTTGAGACCAGATGCTTTGATACACCTGATTTAGTCGATCAAAAAAAGATCAAAGTAATGTTTAGAGCAAATTACTATACCACATGTCATTGGGCCCGAGAGGTTCTTCCTTCATAAACTCCTCCAAGCACGAAAACAAGTTGATGACCTCTTGCCGTGTCTTCTTTGCGGTGAAACCTGCCTTGTAGACTACAGGGAGATTCTCCAAATAGCTGATGTCGTATAGGTCGTGTTCATTTTCAGTCCAGTCGAGCATAACCTTTACATGTTCACCGGGTTTCATGATAGAATCCTTTTCAAGTGGTTTCCAGATCAAACCCTTGTCCCTCGTAAAGGAAAGATGTAGAGAGGACTCCTGGGTTGATGCTTCCTCTGGTTCAACAGCCTCTGTTGATTGATGCTTGGGTTCGGTTTCACCGTTACAGGTGCTCATTGGTTCATCAGTACAGTGAGAAGCAAAGCCGTTCTCTTTGTTGGGTTTTAACCTGCTTGAAGAAGAAGGATACCTTCTTCTCAAAGGTGACAGCAATCTTGAAACTGCTATTTCAATATCAGCTCCACTTACCGGGTCTTCTAGGTAAGTAACCAGAGGTGTTCCCAAAAGCTTATTCTTACCATGTTTTTTATGTTCCGCACCAGTCCTGGGGAAAAAAGAATGTGCTGCTTAGAGATACAAGAGAAAGAAAATTAAAGGATTAATTGTAGATAGCTATAGCGTACTAGGTACTATATATCTTTTGCACATAATTATCCCCAACTTTAAAACATTACTTACAGCTAACTCTTTTTTGCCAAAAGATGAAAATACCCTTTTCCTTAATCTAAAGAAAAAAAATACCATTTTCGTCTTTTTAATAGTTTTGTCCCTTACGACGTCTTTTTAGAGCTACTCAACTGTTTGTTTTCTACATCTAACCAAAATGTTTTTGGTAGTGATGAAGTCTTCTTCGAGATTAGTGTCAGCATATTTTCACCATTTTCTGAGTAAAATAACCTTGTGTAATTTTTTTAAAGTTTAGGTCGCTGGATGTAGAAGTTTAAAGTTGGTGGTGGCTATGTACAAAAGGCATATAGTACGCAATAGCTATCTGCAATTAACCCTTAAAGTAAGCAAGTCAGAGCAAACTTACTTTTCATGCAGCTGGTGACTTACTTCCAACCTTGTTTTGCCCATCCTGTTCTTAGGAACTCGGTAAGCTACAAAATGGTCATCATCCTTTATTGAAGACAATGGATCTGAAGGAGACTCATAGTATCTGTAAATCCCATGTTCATAGACCTGAACATTCAGAAACTCAGTATGGTAATCCACTGAAACTAAGCAAAATAAATGGAAAAAAAGAAAATTTAAAAAGTTTACATCAGAAAGTAAAAGGTCTTCATCGCTCTTTAGGCAGCATGCAGTAGCTAAAGCCTTGACGAGATCTCTAAAGTAGCCATGTTTTAACACATCGACCGTGTAAGGCATTGGGAGACCGCTTCCGTCACCATAGATCACAGTCACTGTAATTGTCCGAGTGGCATTTGAAGGTAGCGGCAAAGATAAGTACATGAAAGGGTCAAAAGTAATTGATATTTTGCTGCACACCGGGCACACCAAAGTTGACTTATATTGTCCCTGAGCAATCAAATTAGAACATCCAAAATAATAACTCAGTCAAGGGATGAAAAGTGGAGGATAAATGAATAGTAAGAAACAACACCATTCAGTTTACAATTGACAGCTGAACATTTAATGACCTAACACCAAGTTAGTTTCTCTAATAATTCAGATTATTTGTCGGGATTATCTCACTCAAGTACCCTTAAGTATGCACCTCTCTTATCAACTTCCCCTAAGTATTTTTTTTAGTCTCAGTTTACATCAATTCCCTCAACTTTATTGGTGTGAAATTATGAATATACCCTTATTTTTCATTTTTATGTGGGTATTCTCATCATTTCACACGTCCAAAAGTTACAGTGGGCTGTCGATTTTTTTTTTAACTCGGGTAGTTAGTTGAGAATGATGCATACTTACTGATAGCTGAGCGAGATTATCCCTTATTTGCTTCTAATAATAATAATAGCAACAATACATTTATGAAAATTTTATCCAACCATATGAGATATGACCACAAAACATGCCATTTTCTGATCTACAACACATGCATAAGTATAGCCCACCTGGCACACATCAACAATTATTGAATCATTCCGTGCTTTGTGATAGTTCCAACTCTCAGAAGCAACTTCTTCATCGGGACGGCCATCTGAATCCTTTGCTTCAATATAAGGCTTTTGTTTAACACGATTTAAATCTTCATGCAGTCCATCCAGTAAAAATGCAAGAAGTTCCTGGAGATTCAAAAATTTTGCATTGCAATAAATTACAACCATATATCTAGTTTGCGCGACATATACAAACAAATTTAAATTGCACCTTTTCATTCATTCATAAACAAATATCAACCAATCACTAGGACAATTAGCAGATAAAAAAGTTGACACGGTTTGATATAGCATCAAGTCTAAGTGTAGTAGACACACCAAGTATAGTTTTCACCATAAGTACTTTATTATATAAAAAAAACCTATTTAATCTTCTAAACTTGTAACTAGATAACTCACGAGTAAATGCTAAGTGACGACTGAAAAACCTTTAAAAAAGAGAGGTCTAAAACACTAATCATGAAAACATTTAGAAACAAAAATTGCCTAAAATTGATTCCCAAAAGTAATGCAATAATAATATGACAGATTTATGGCAATAGGACTTTAAGGGAGAACCTGTTAATGATCAGACCAATATGAAAAGCTAACCTGAGAATCATGCTGGTTATAGCCACTGAATTGTGGAGCAAATCGAGCAAGTTTTCCCTTAAACACACGTGGTGCAATCGAAGTTTGGCCCGATGACCAGATCTTCCTCAACAGCTCACCAAATGCAAGTGCAAGCTCACCCTGCACAGCTACAACACATATTAGAAGATTTATGTTTGACCCTTGAAAAATAAGGGTAAATACTGCTACTAACAAAATTCAAAACCAAGAAACAAAAGATCAATAAATAGTCAGAACCACCTACACGCATTCCTAAAGGATTTTGCATATTTATTTCTTGTCTGTAATCTTTCAAGAAATACTCTGAAATGGGAGGAGTATGTACTAAACATTGAAGTGCGCTATTCATAAAGCAAGTATTCCCCAAATTCTGAAGTCCTGCCAAGCCTCCCTTCTCCTCTTTTTTGTATTTATAATAGTTAGCATCATCATCACTAAGAGAACATCCATCACTCAGAGGCAAAGGATAAACAGTATGGCCATTGGACATAGTTGGACCCCCTGCAATTGATGAAGATGATCTGGAAGGTTCTAAGGTAACCAAAGCTAACTCATTGCCTGTTGAATCCATGCCGCTTCTCGATCCATCAGCTTTCACCACCAAAAGTAGCTGTAGAGACAGGAATGCATCAAATACATGGAAAGAGAAACATAAACTTATCATCAGATGCAAGGATGAATTAACATGCTTGAAAATAACAAACAAACCCAGTCACTGAGACTTCTAATTTGATATGTCCCTACAGCACGAAAGGAAGCACCCACCTAGTAATTATATATGACTCGTATGTCCCAATCACCAGATTAGCAACCCATACACCAAAGATCATAAAGAACAACAAACTTCTATTTAATATTAGAAACTACAACTCAATGTTTTCTATGCTACATCAGTTTCTGAATACCAAATGAAGGGAAAAGGACTATGCATAGTGGTTTGCATGTACACTTATGCATACCTTAATTTAGTTTAATTTTATTTCATTATAAATAAGCTTGCTAAAATTTGACATCAAGTCTAATGGCCATGCACCTAAGTTAAGCACCTAAATATGTTAATTGTTCATTGCATGCAACTTTGAGCCTTAGCCTGCATAGCTAATCAAATGTACCATTTCCTATTACATTCACTCTTCAGGCACACACTATCTTTTGATTCTGTAGGCAACGTATGCTCAAGCAAAAACATAACAGGAATAACTTGCTATAATAAACATAACAGAAAACATGCAACAAATGCATATAATAGGGTTCTCCAATAACTAAACCCCAAGATAGATGCATCAGCATACGACTCACATATTGGTCCATCTGCAAGTTAGCTTCTTCGAGGGTTTTGTTGCCAATACGCAATTCTCCATGTTTCTTCTTATTAAAGTAGTCCCAGATTTGAATCTGTCATTAAATGTTGGGAAAAAAAATGATAAAAGGGTGGATTGAAATTCAAAACAATAACAGATAAAATTGGAAATATAACATGTATACAACTTTAAAAGAATAATCATACCTTTTCTTTCTCAATTTCTCTAAGCGAGCACACCTTCTCATATAGATCAGATATGGAAGCCTGAATACAGCAATTTAGTGAAAAGGAAAAAACAAGTTAAAATTTAACTACTGCGTCATTTGTAATGAGTCAATGACAACAACACAACTACTCACAATTACTGGCTTGAAATTTATGACACAGAGAAGATCTCATGAAGCAATGTTTGAATAATGATAAAGCCAGACAAAATTTGTACCTTTTTGCTTAGCCTGATAATTGAATGGCTCTGGTCTCTAGAATCAATCAACTTAAGAGAGAGAGGGAAAACCTCCACAACCAAACTTTTGTAATGAACACCCAGCTCTATCATCTTTCTAGGTAATGCTGGCCCTCCTTTATACCTAAAAGTGTAACAATAAAACAAAAATATCAAACTTGTGTCGTTGTAAATTCGCTATTTGGTCATTGTTATAAGAAAGATGCCTGTCCACACTTCTTATTTTGAAGCGCAGCCTACCGCATTATAAGTTATATTAGTCAATTGCCCAAATATACAAAACTATGTGAATTGAATTGAAGTCACCCCTCAAATAGATAACTGATTCAAACTAAAGAGCATAAACCGGCAGGAATGTAGCACACTCCTAATGAATACATAAGAAGGAAGAGAAAACTATTATTATTACCAATCAAATAGCTTTTCCCAAACTTTTTGAGGAACCAAAACATAGTCTCGCCCTTCTTCCAGAGTTCTAATAAGCTCCAGATCATCTCCATCACAACTTGCATTCAGGATTAGATCAGAATTATCGATGGACCCGGGTCTTTCCACCACCAATGAAGTAACAACATCCAAATGTTGCAAACCAGAAGACTTCTCATCGATTAGGTCTTCACCACTGCTGGTCTCAACATACCTCTTCCAGGTTGCGAACCACCTTCAGATCAGCAAAAGAGAAGGTAGTTACAGAAACGGAAATGCTTATGAACTAGAAAAAATCTTACTGAGAACAACAACAACAATTAGGCAGTGCGTTTAGCTCTTGACATATCACTAACTACAGTAAAATCACATAACTCAAGTAGGCATTACATCTACAAGAGCATAGAACAATGAAATGTGACCAACAAAACCGAAAACATCCAGACAAAGACTTATTACATAACCAAAACAACAAAATGAGATCAAACCTTCTGCATAAGTAACAAAAATGTATACATAATTCTATAGATGGCACATATTGCAGAACTCTGAGATGAACTGGAGGTTAAGGAATCAACGTATAGACCTAACAATTCTTTTGCCATACGTATTCAACGTGCCTTACTAGTGAAGCATCCAAATCAAAATCGAAAATACACCACCAAGATACAGATCAATTTGATACATAAAAGCGAGAACAAACAACATAATGGAAAGAACTACACATACCTGTTGGAAACAACATAGAACAAGTTGCCTTCCTTCAGATTAGACTCCGACTCAGTCGTGAGCTCCTTTATCACCCGCTTCTGTTCATCGCGAGTGCAAGGCACGCAGCTAGCTCCATTCTCCATCATAAAACCGGAGCCAGGAATCGTCATGATCGGCACCAAGGATCTCGAAATTGAAACCAAATTCAACCAGATAAACAACAAAATCGACAGAAGCGAAACAGATATCGAGATTCAAAGCACGTAATCAGAACGCGAGAGGAGAGCCTTACCAGCAATTCAGGATAAGAGAGTGGATCAGTAGCGATTGATGAGGGGGAAATGGAGAATCGCAATGCAGGAAAATTGCAGGATGTTTGGGGAGAAGGAAAGAGGAGAAGAGAAAATGGATAATCGGGACGAACCCTAGATTGTAGGGTGGGCGATTTGATCCGGGAGAGAAGGGACTACAGTCTGTTGGAACGACTCCTTCCCTTTTAAAAATCTTACAGGGATTTTTATCACCAACCAAATATTTTATTTTTTTCTCGTTTTATTATTCTCCAAACTTTTATGTGTCCAACGGTAATTTTGAAATTCAGTGGAAGTCATTTTTGTCGTTCAATCAGATTTAAATGACCGTAGAAAATAATGTCAAATTTTTAAACATCATTGAGAAGATATAAATCGAAACACAAAAATGCACACTTATCTAAGATCGAACTCAAGACCTCTTACATGAAAGGTTGAGCCTTGACCACTATTGTATCTCCTTAGAGACAAAATTAAAATCGGTCATATAACCGGATCGGAAGGCTTTTTTCGGTATCAAAACGGGTGCATGTTTCCCTTTCTCGCACCAGCACCTATTAGATCTACGAAACCTAGAATAGTTGGTTTTTTCGATCCGGTGAAATTTTTAGTTAGCCCTTGGTTTCTTTCATTTTCCGGTCGTTATTTTCGCATATCTGAGTTCTTGAGGCCCGTCTATGTGTCTCGTCCTCAACCGCCCGTTCATCTATGTGCCTCAAAGTCCTCAATTATTCTGGTTAAAACCAAAGACCAAATGACAGCTTACACGGATGGTCTATCAACGAAAAGCTGAAAGGTTTTAACAAGAGTAGGGATATATCAATATCAAGAAAGGAAGTACCGACATGTTCAGGCTAGTGCCAAAAAGAGCTTCCAGGTCGGGTTATATGACCGGAGAGAAACCCGGCAGAGATCTATATACTTTTTAAAAAATCTCATAAAAATCTAGAACATTCCATAGGTTAATGTTCTTTTAATACAAATAATACAACAGATCATATAATATGTAAGAGGCTTTCAATCTGAATGAATCATGACAACAGATCCCTTTGATACATGTATATAACATACATTTTATCTGAAACTGATGAAGTTTACATATATAACTACCACATCCTTAACATCTCAAGAGTTGAGTGATGATTTCACTGCTTAAATTCCTAGATTTTACATAGCCTACCTGAATGGTTAAGGGCTCGACAAAAGCAAAGGTTTTTACATTAACCTACATCAATGGTTAAAAAGGATGCTCACATATTTGTCATATGCTTAACAATCATATGTACAGATGTAGTATTGCATTTTTCACTTCAGGCTCAGCACCAGCAAAAACTACCACGCCCAGCAACCCTACAAGGTTGAACATGAGATTTAGACTTGAGAAGCAGAGACTAATAACGAGGAGAAACCAAAAACTGAAATGTAATTAAAAGCCATATATGCCACTGAATTATAAATCTGGAATATTTGCAAGAACTTGCGGTGAACTATGTGCATTTTGCAAATAATATTGGTGAATTTTTTTAGTTGCAAAAAACATCCCCTAACCATTTTCCATATATGCGAATCCACTAACGGGGTTAGTTTTCTTTCGCAAAAGTCAAAAGTAACATGCAGAAGTGTATACATAAGGGTTCCAACTTGCAAAACACATATACATGAGGATTATAAATTGCAACACACGTAAAATGTAAAGAGAAAAACTGTCATTTCAAAAAAGTAGAAGTCACGTGACTGTCACATGACTAATTTTCATTACAGACAACGGATTTGCAGACAAAATAATTTGGGGAAGTAATTTGCAAAAAAAAGTCCACCGACAGAATTTGCAAAACGTGCATAGCTCACCGCAATATTTTGCGATCATCATGTTTCTAAACTTGAATTTGGAAACTTCATTTTACATTAAGTTTTATATTCAGAAAATGCCATACTTCAGTTTGGACACATCTAAACCATTAAAATTGTAATCCAATGGCTATAATTAGTTTCCAGTTTTCATATTCAACGGACTACTTAAAGGGTTATGGGCTGACCTTAACAATGGAGCATCTTTCTCTACTGGGTCAGAGAACTATGTAGCCCGTGTCCCATCTGAGCTAGCTGAGGCCTCACTTCCTACAGGGCCAGTCCCGCCTCCATGAATCTCATCCTCACTGAACAGGCTCTCTTCAGTAGAGTTGGAAAACGGGCCACTGTCTTCATCACTGAGTGAATCTGCTGCTTTCCTTCTTTTCTTTCTGATATCCTTAACCCCTCTTCCTTGAAGAGCAAGCCTCCGACGCTTTCGAGCTTTTCGCTTACCCTTGGGAAAATCTTCATGTTGTGATTCGAGACTCTTGCTGTCTTCTTCCTTGGTGATTCTCCCCTTACCATAGTCATTATCATCTTCAGAGTTTGTTATTTCTGAGTCAGGCTTGCGCCTTTTTCTACTTGAATTGGTCTGTAGAAGATTAAAATGTTAATTCAAATTTACTTGGAAACAACACAATAACATGAGCATGTTTTAAGCATTTAACAGATTGGTAGCTCTAGAAAGTGCATAGCAACTAGAAGCATGCGCCTACCTTGGGGCCACGATCAACCAATTGAGCCCATTCATGTCGATTCCTCAGGCAGTCAAGAACAGCCTGTGAATGGCTTGAATATGCATATCGCTCTCCATTATGCTTCCTCAAGTTATGCCAGTGCTGCAAACAGAAGCAGATATTGAAGCAAAGAATAAAGAGAGGCCTTCACAACAGTAAACAAACAAATACTACACAGGACATACTGAAGAGTTAAGAATAGGGATAATCTCAGTCAGCTACCCTTAAGTATGCACCATTCTCAACTAACTACCATTCTGTGAACTTTTATTGAGGGTATTTTCATCATTTCACACCCAAATGGAATTGAGTAAACTGAGACTAAAAAAACCTAAGGGGGTTGTCAAAAAACTTTATAAACTTAGGGGTAATTAGTTGAGAGTGGTCCACACTTAGGGGTAACTGAGTAAGATTTTCCCTTAAAAATATCGTAGATGCAAGAAAAATGTACCGGTAAGACTGCATTACAAAGTTCTTCATACGTCATGCGCTGCCCTTTGCTCATGATTTCGTTAATCAAGCCTATAGACAGGAAACAAAGATGAATGGAAAAAATGATGACTAAGTATAATGAAACATAACATCCAATTCTGAAATTATTTCAAGTAAACCCGACTAGAATAAAGTTCCAAAATACTCAAACAATAAGTTCAGTTACCTGGTAAAGTGCGGTGAACAGGGCCCACTGCTGTGCCTGTGTCATCATCAGACAAATGCCTTGGCGAATCACGGATGGATGAAAGATTATGACCATTTGCTTCATTGGATGAAGATGGGCCGCCACTGTTTGTTGTCAAGGTTGGAGCTAGAGGAATGTTCTTCTTGGTAGAGTCTGCTGCAAAAGCTAAATCATGTCTCCTCTGGTCAGGAGAAGTCACCCTATCCATCTTCTTAGCATCATCATCACGTTCCCGGGAGCTCCGGAAACCCTCACTGGACACATCTTTGTTTTTTCTTCTAGAACCCTTTGAAATGTAATAAGATAGAGACAAGTTACAAGGGAGGAACTAATATAAACAACCTAGATTGCCTAACAACAAAATTATAAAGGAAATAAGGGCTTATTTCATTCATGGGGTGGTTGCTTAAGACTACCCTTTTGAATCGTCCACTTGAGGAGAACTACCTTTTGAGAAAATGTGAATATTAAACTACCCTTTTGCTAGAAAACAGTTCTGACCAGAACTTCTTGTTTGTTTTCAAGATTCATTTGAGTCAAGAAACACTCTATGTTCTCTGCTAGCCATTTTATCTCCTCTGATTGGGCAATTTATAAGGGTAGTTTAAAGTTCACATTCTGTCATAAGGTAGTTTCTCAAAAGTGGGCGATTCAAAAGGGTAGTGTAAAGTGATTCAACTTAATTCATCTGGGAATATGCATGTTTGTAAATCTTACCAAACTATGATCTTTTCCACTAGAACTAGATGACCGCTTAAGGAGTGTGCTTGTAGCTGTTGGGGAAGCCAACTGAGGTAAGCTTCCGGCATGGCGCACACGTGGTACACGAGGTACTCTGGGAGAGCTGTTGAGTTCTTGATGTAGAAGTAGAGCAAGCTGACAAAAAATACAAAATAAAAATCAAGTTCAAGATGCAAGAAGCTCTCACATATATAGATAAACAAATAAATAGATAACACCATTACAAAAAGTGGAAATTCAAGTCAGACCTCTTCATCGCTTAGCGTTGCAGGAGATTTGGAAGAAGCAGGAGGATGCATAGGCTGTGTATGGTTCCCCTTATGTGAAAGCTGGACATTTGCCTGGTTAGACTTTTCTCCTCTTTGAGGCAAACCTGACCCTGTAATCTTGTTTTGCTGTCCACCAGCAGACTCACCGGAGCCTGCAACAACTACAGAGTTATGTGCAAGAGATGCTTTTGAAGATGATGAAAGTACAGAATCTCTGGAATCCAACACATTCCTCTTGGAAGTAGAAGAATGAGAAATCCTGCTCGAGTGAGATGATTTTGAAGCAGAATTCCCTGAGGATTTCGGATGCTCTTTTACTGTTTTTCTAGCCATCTCACGACTATCTTCATTCCGAGCTACATTACTTCCAGAGCGATGAACTACTCGTTTGGTGATAGTATTAGAATTCTGAATATCTTCAGCTTTAATGTTGTCCGAAGAAGACGATTTTGGGATAACGACATTGAAGGAAGGTGAAGATGATTTGGGGATATTGGATGGAGCAGAACATGACTTTCCATCATTTACCACCATTTTATGCATACCGGGTGGTGCAGGAGAGCTCACCGTTGTTCCACCTTCCGCACATCCCAACCCATGTTTGGATTCTGAAGAACATGGTAGAACAGCTTTGGGAGCTTCTGAGCCCTCCAATTCTTGTTTAGGCCCACAAGGGATGCTTGAAGATTCATTGGCTTTATCTGTATGACAACGGCTGATTGTTGAGCTTCTTTCAGCACCTTGAGCCTCATGGTCAGCATCATTTCCTCTAGAGTTTTTAGACTCATTATCAGTAGATATTATTGGTTGTTTTTCATGAAAAGGAGAAGACTGAATAGTCATGACAGCTCTGGAACTATTTTCGACCTCGTCAGATTTTACTTTGACACTAGGCTGTACTGAGCTATGAGACATGTCATCAATTGAATCATGGAGATCCTGATTATCCTTAAGCTCTAGTGCAGCACTAACCGAATCTTTGATGGGAGACTTCACAACTGCCCTACAAGAATCTTCTACAATATTATCCGATTTATCAAGTGGGAAGCCCTCTCCCTATTATGGAAAAAAGATACACCATTTTAGTAACACTAAAAGCACAAAAACGAGCAAGTGCATACATGTAGCATCACAAAACAAAACCTGCATTAACATAAACAATAACAAATAAAATATGAGTGAGTATTGAGCAGTAGCCACTACTATCATGAAAAGTCAGCTTTACATAGTGTGAGATTCCACTAGTCATGTTCTTCATTAAGTGATTTTTTTTGGAGATTATCAATACAAATGAAGTTTTGTTTCTAATTCAGAAAATTTAACAAGGGCATTACATTATACTTAGCACACTTTTATTTTTGGGGTAAGGTTCACTTTTTGGCGCCGGCAAGTAAAGGATCATATTGAGGTTTAATTCTGGGCTTCAATAGACTTACTAATCCCTTGCCTTACTTCCTAATGGCTAACGTTATGGCTCATGATTGGCTATAGATGTAAGTATGTAATGTAACTGATCTTGCACATTCATAAACAATATAAAAGCTCTAAGAGATTCAGGACTAGTACAGCTTATCAGTAACATATGCAAGCCTACCTTCCACGAGTAATTTTTCTAGAACTTCCATTCTTAAGACAAACTGAGGATGACCTCGATCACCAAATGTATCGGATCGAATCATGATAAATAAAAAGGTCATATCCCATGTCCAGCTGATTTTTATCCTGGTGAACCATCTTCTTATAGTTCCATATATTTTATTTGAATCATTCTCGCCTCTTACACCATTGCGATTCGTCGGACAATCTCAAGTCCAACTATTACAGATATATATCATACTCAGAAGTGAGAACGCCACATTTTTAACTCCAAGTCAAAGCTAGTCTACTAATGTTAGTAAATATCTAACTTAGTATATACCCTTAAAAGCGACTATTTTCAACTTTACATAGCAATGATAGAGTTGCAGCACGGCTTCTAAAACAGATTAATTTAAGCGATAAAAATCAAATTTCAGGCTGCTTCTCCCACATATAAGTGGGTACTCTGGTATAGTGAGTTTATCATACTAAATGATTAAAAAAAGATGTGCAGAACATCACCACAAGTAAACCCACAAATAGCATGCTAAACTGAAACACTTGATGTAAATCCAGATTACAGCATACCTCTACTTTTATAGGAATGCTCCTCACATCACGGTGCTCTGTTGGCGATGCAACAACAACATTGGTTTTAGTAGAACTCTCAACCCTAGCAGTAACTAGAAGAGCGTCCTTTTCTTCCTTCCGTCCAACATCAACTGGAAAAGTGTGTTTGGACATGTCAGGAGAGAGGGCCTCTGGAGGATGCTCTGTAGCCATTTTTTTCCTGGGCCTCTCATCATTACTGTCTGGTGCAGGACAAAAATTTGATACAGATGCTTGAGGAATGGTTTCCTTTAGATTCCGGTTCTTGATAATCCTACTGTGAGTCTTGGAAGACATAGTACCTCTGTCTTCATTGAACTCCAATTGCTTTGCATCACTGGGGGCAGTAAACACTAGTAATAAGAATGAAAACACAAAATTTTGAGTCAAATGGGACATGTATTCTACTCAGCACTGTGAGATTTGAATTTGATCCACCAAAGAAATACTTGCAGTTAACAACAAAAAATCTAATATTGACAACATTCAAAACATATAGAAGCAAAAAAAGATAACCTGTTTTAGAAGTATGCACACTTTTCTTCTTCCGATCACCCTCCTTATCAGCAGCTCTAGCTTTCTTCTTCCCACTACTATCCTTAAATGACCCTGAATCTTCTTTCCTTCGTTTACCTGAATGCAACACTACACGGGGAAGCAAGCTTCTATGCTTGGTACCATTCTGCAAATGTCTCATATCTGCCCTCCTGTCATAAGAACCTTCCACATCTCTGGTTCTCATCCCATCCAAAGTTGCAATAGAGGTAGCCAAGGCATTCTCCTTTGACAGAGAAAACAGAACTCCAGCACCTTTATCCACAGGATTTTCATATTCTTCTCCTTCAATCACAGCCTCACCCTCCTTCTCATCCCAACAAGGAAACTCCTTATACTGAAAATTAAACTTCTTTGGCACATACCCATTGCACTTCCACAGCTGGGGCGTGAAAACAGAACTCAACCCTCCAAACAAACCAGGGTCACCACCCGGAACCCCATGCACATGAACCCTTTCCTCCATAGGCCTCTCAGCCCAAAGCCTAGGACGCCTAGACGGCCCATTGGCTCCATAAGAACCCTCCATCCTCACAGTCTTAGTTGGCAGCTCAACCAGCAATTGAGCTACCTCCTTCTCCTCACTTTCATTCCTATTGTTCTTGCTTTTACATTTATCACAAGCAAAGGACTCATCCCCTTTCACATACCGCGAACAGCGCGTGTGCACCCACACCCCACACTCGTCGCAATTCACCATCTCCTCCCCATCGTCGAACGTCACACCACACACGCAATCCACCGTCCATGAGCCGTCCCCCCAGTCGTCCGGCTGCTCATTCCGGTGCGACCTCCCTTTCATAGCTTCACAATCACTTCCCCAATCCCCAAAACGAAGAAAAAACCTAGCACCCAATACCCAAAATCCCCAATTCCAACACCAAATCGAAAAACCCAAACCTAATCCATACCTCTCAGCCCCAAATTCGAAGTTTCAACCGTCTCCATCAATCCTAATTTCAAAACATCGATAAACAGAAGATTCAGAACAGAAACAGGTACCTGGTAACCTCAGAAATCTCCCCTTCTCGGAAACGAAGAAGAAGGTCACGAAGCTTCTGGTTCCGAAGTCTCTGAAGCTCGAGGACGTCGAGAGCTTGGCCGTTCTCAATCCGCACTTGCTCAATACAAAGAACTAGTTTTTCTGATTTTCTCAAAGCTTGAATAAGAAACGGAACTCAAAGCAAATATAAAATTTTCATAAGAGAGCTTTGGCGTCCGCCTCAGCTTGCTCGGCTCCAGCTCGGCCCAGCCCATTACACAGCCCAACCCTAAATGGGCCTTAGAGTTTGACTCAGTTGACTCTGCTTCATTGGCTCTGAGTCTGAACTCTGAAACTCTTACGTCACGTACTGTCCGAAAATAAATGAAAAGGAGCTTTTTTTATTTTTTTATTGGAATATTATATAATTTTAGCATTGACTAGCTTAAAGCTACTGTGTGGGTGTGAGTAATTCCCGAAACTACCCTCGAACTGATTGGTCAGACCAACCAAGGAGTGGGCTTTTTGGTTGGGTCTGATATTCAATAAAAGCTGGTTAGGTGGCTTGTAGGGTGAAATAGTAATATCTCCACCAAACGAGGGTAAAATCGTCAATAGAGTTGAGATTCTTTTTTAATTATTATAATTTGTTTGGCCTTTTTGCTTAATTTTTTACGCTAAGAAAGAAAGAACAT
This sequence comes from Erodium maritimum, assembly GCA_963921825.1. Lineage (NCBI taxonomy): Eukaryota > Viridiplantae > Streptophyta > Magnoliopsida > Geraniales > Geraniaceae > Erodium > Erodium maritimum. The sequence continues at coordinate 71,904,923 of OY997592.1, read as the reverse complement.
GAAGAGAGAGATTTAGAAAAGCCCTCTCCTCCTCCTCATCTGAAGAGCCGCTTCGTCTCGCAGTTGCAAAAATCAATGTGCGTGAATTGATAAAAAAAACAAATTTTGATTTTTTTAATGGGAACGGAAAGGGAGAGAAATGAAGATTTTGTTTTTGTTTAAAGTCGTCATTTTTATTTTTTGTTTCACTAATCATTTCGTTTTCTCCGTAGTGATCTCGAGCTGGGTTTCACAGAGGATTTGAGGTTCCGAGGTACGATTTTTGTGTTAATCTTGTGTTTTGTGGTTCTGGGTTTGTGAATTTTTTGTTGTTCTTATCGATCATCGAATCTGTGACAGAGACGGGTTCTGGAGCTTTGTGGGTTTTGGGTCCGGTGAAGGATTCGAGCCATGGCCGTCGTTGAGAAAGCTGCAGTCGATTTGGGGCTGAGCTCGCAAGATTCCGGCGTATTCAACGATCAGGATCAGCCCAAGCACGGCCATGTACGGTCGGGTCGGGTAGATCCTAGCTTTGGACCTCATGATCAGACCCTTTACAGCCTCCAGATGGCGCCGCCGGTTCAGCAGCAGAGCTTCGATCAGAGCGTCGGAGCTCATAACTTGCAGGTGGGGACTCAACAATCCAACGGTGGAGATTTCAGGAGGAGCGGGGATGTAGATGAGAGCTTGAGGCGAGATATGAGGGAGCTTCAGGAGCTCTTCTCGAAGCTCAATCCCATGGCTGAAGAGTTTGTGCCTCCTTCACTCACTGGCCATGGATTCAATGGTGGGTTTTGTGGTAATAGCCCTGTTGTGCTCAACAATGGCAGAAATGGACAGTTCAGCGGGAACATGGCGAGAAGGGTATGAGTTGTTCATAGATTTATCATAAAGTATGCTTCTTGTTCTGTTTGGTTGCCTGGAAAATCAAGTGAAACATTGCAACAGATGATTGGGAACTTTATAATAATTTATATGAGTAATTCTGCTTAGTTCATGAAGATTGAAGAACTTGATAGAACCGGTATGAAATGTGCTTAGACTAAACTGAGTACTAGTGTAGAAGTCCTTGTTTAGAGCATCTTAAGTGGGATTAGCCCACTGGAGGCGATTAGTCAGACAAATTAGGACGAATAGCCACGAATTAGGCGATTAGTCGCCGATTCGTCTGTTGAAATTGCCCCCAATTTGCCCTGCGCTGCAGGTGCTCTTATTATGGGTTCAAATGATGAAAAAGCTTACATTTTTTGTCTTGTTATGTGCTGTGAATGAGCTATGTAAAGCTGTTATCTAATTACTGTGTTACACAATTCTAAATTATCAAATGATCTGAGGCTGTTAGGTTTAAAACTTGATTTTTTTTTATCTATTTACCAATCCCTGTTGATTATGTTTGTCTTAGAAGAGCTTTAATCAAGGGAAGCGCAGAATGAACAGTAGGACTAGTATGGCTCAGCAGGAAGAAATCATCCGCAGGACTGTGTATGTCTCTGACATCGATCAACAGGTACTCTTATCTTCAAACTTTCATTTTGGGTGCTGATGTGCGATGGTCAGAGAACTTTCTCACCTCCTTGAGGTCAGAGGTTCGAACCCTAGTGGATACATCTGCTTGGGAGCAGGTGTGGGCTAGAGTAGGATTTCCCGGCTTTCTTGCTGATGAAAAAAAATCTGTTGTTTATTTTTGGGCCACAGGTCACCGAGGAGCAGCTTGCAACACTATTTATAAATTGTGGACAGGTAATAGTGTTAATCTGGCTTTCATTAATAATTGTCATAATGACCTGCTTTTAAACTTTGATCCTGAAAAACCCTTCTTCTGGTGAAGGTTGTGGACTGCCGTATTTGCGGTGACCCTAACTCCGTTCTTCGTTTTGCCTTTGTTGAGTTCACCGATGAAGGTGTTGTTCGCCATTTGATTATTTTGATGCATGTTTTTAACTTTCTTGTCTTTGGATATATGGAAGGGCTAATCTCACAAAAGTATACTAGCCTTGTCACATTTCTCACATAATTACACTGATTTTTAAATTTTCTCACCCGAATGCACTAAACTTCCATATTTTTTCACTTTACTCTATTTTAGTAATAAATGGAAAAAAAATTTGCAGCAATTTAGGGAACTCAGGCAAAGCTTGCTATAATGGTGGCGTATTTTTGAAAACTAATGGAGGGTGAGAAATTTTGAATGTTGAGTGTAGTTAAGTGATTTTGGTAATAAATGACAAAAAAACCTCCTGCAGAAATTTAGGGAAATTGAGCACAATTCACTATGGTGGTGGCATATTTTTGAAATTTTGAAAACTGATGGAAGGTATTTTTGTCATTTATTACTAAAATGGAGTAAAGTGAGAAAATTCGTAAGTTCCAGTAAAAAAAATTGAAAGGCAGTGTAGTTTAATGAGAAATGTGATAAGGTTAGTGTATTTTGGTGAGATTATCCTTATATGGAATCATGGTTTGGTGCTAAACTGTTCATCTCGGTTGTTTGGCTGTGTAGAAGGTGCAAGGGCTGCTTTGAGTCTTGCAGGGACAATGCTTGGGTTCTACCCTGTTCGAGTTCTGCCCTCTAAAACAGCTATTGCACCGGTTAACCCGACATTTTTACCCAGGGTGAGAAAGACTTGCCAATTTAATTTTGTGAAGTTTAAAAGTTATAGTATCTGATAAGAGATGTCTGCAAAAAAGTACCCTAATGTATTCACTTTTTGCAACTTGTACCCTAAACTTGTCCTTTTTTACACTATGTAGAAATTTGTTCAAATTAGCGATTTTACCCTTAGAAATTTAAATTTAAAAAATAATAATCAATAGAACGCAAAATTCAAATCTTCATATCCCTTAAATTTCCTACTTTTTTGTACAGTACAAATAGGTAGAAAGTTAAGGGATTTGGATTTTTGTGTTTTTACTTTCGATTTTTTAAATCTAAATTGGAAGGAAAAAATTGTCATTTTATTCAAATTGCAGCAAAAAAAATAAGTTTGGGGTATTTTTTACAATGATAAAAGAAGAGGACTAAAAGTTGTAAAAAATGTATACCTCGGCGTACTTTTTTATGAGTATCCCCTCTAAAAATGCATGGTATCTTTTTCTTAACTATTGACCAAACGGCTCTTTAGATTTCAGGATGAAGATGAACGTGAGATGTGTGCGAGAACTATCTATTGTACAAATATTGATAAGAAGGTGTCTCAAGCGGATGTCAAACTCTTTTTTGAATCAGTTTGTGGAGAGGTTTTTTTTCTTTAACTCATAACTTTTCTTTATCGTAATATTCTTACTAATGTCATTATCCGATGGCTTATAACTATATGCATATGTATATCTTGTTTCACTCAGGTATATCGACTGAGGATGCTTGGAGACTATCATAATTCTACTCGTATCGCGTTTGTTGAGTTTGTGATGGTAGTTCCTTCTTCCTCTCTTAGTTTACATTCTATGGACTTGGCTAAAGAAAATTTACCATGTCAGGAAACATATGGATATTTGCAAAAAAGTACTCCGATGTATTTACTTTTTTGCAACTTGTAGTCATCTTCTTTGATATTTGCATAAAAGAGCCTTGAACTTGTTTTTTGTTGCATTTTGTTGCCTATGTAGTAGTCAACCTTTATTTTTTGCGTAAATCACGCATAACTACTTTAATGAATTGTCCACAAACACGTGAACTCGTAGTAAAATTTCCACTTAACACATGACTACGAATTTCCACGCATCAACATCGTAGTAAGGTTTAATGTGTTTTTACGTGTTATTTCCATTGAACATCTAATTAACTTTGCAAGTGCATCTCAGGCTGAAAGTGCAATTGCTGCTCTGAACTGCAGTGGCGTCGTTCTGGGTTCATTACCAATAAGGTGACTCCATTTATTTGGTCACAACCAAACATATTTATCTTTGGAATAATCTCATTTAGCTATCCTCGAGTATGCACCTTTCTCAACTAACTGTCCTTAAGTTTTTGACAGCCCTCTTAAGGTTTTTTAGCCTCATTTTATACCATTTCCGTCAACTTTTTGGTGTGAAATGACAAAAATACCATTATTTATTTTTCACGGTGGTATTTCCGTCACTTCATGTCCAAAATTTGAACGGGGTTGAAGTAAATTAAGGTTGTCAAAAACTTTCTAAACTTACGGGTAGATAGTTTAGAATAATGCATACCAAGGAGTACTTGAGTCAGATTTTCGCTTTATCTTTGTTTGTCGAATAAGAGTATTTTTGTCACTTCATATCCAAAATTTGAACGGGGTTCAGATAAAATGAGGTTAGTTAGCTGAGAATGATGCATACTTAGGAGCAGCTGAGTGAGATTAGATTTTCGCTTTATCTTTGTTTATCGAGTTAATGTTTGGTTTACTCGATATCAGGGTAAGTCCATCAAAGACACCAGTTCGGCCACGTGCTCCTCGGCAACCGATGCACTGATCAAGGCTCTGCATAGTCTGGTTTGCTTACCAGTGTCGTATCTATGTTTATCGAGTTAATCTTTTGTTTATTCTATCGTATAGAGTTCGATGAAAACTACAACAGACTGACGAAAAAAACGTGTTTTTCATCTGTAATATGAGGATCCAGTATCGTTCTAAGTTGAACATGCTCGACAGGTTTTAGCATTTGACAATCTCAAGTATAGTTCCTTTTGTTGCTTGACATCATGCACACTTTATTTTTGCAGTACAATACAAAGACAATCTCAAACGTAGTTCCTATGATGTTTTCTTCACATGATTAGGTGACATCTTATGGCATGTCCTTCCTTGAGCAGCTCCAATGCTTCGTTTATCTTGTCGAACGGGAGTTCGTGGGAAATGAACTCGGATAAGTTAACCGCCTGAAACCAAAATCAACCCGTGTTGTAGGATCAGAACCAGTGACCTGATGCTTGTTATATCGAGCTTTTATGGAAGTCGGCTTACCCCTTTGCTGCATTGTTTAGCGAAGTGGGGTAGGTCTGACCTCCCTTTGAACCCTCCGAAGGTCGCTGCGGTGATGTTACGACCTTCGAAGAACTCCATAGGATGGAGGCTGAGCGGCTTTGGTTTCGTGTGGGTGCCCAGAACCACTGTCAATCCCCAACCCTGTAGTAAACATTGTTCAGCAATAAAATGATAAATCTTAATCTAACCGAAGTTAATCAGATGTTGACCTTGAACTTAATCTTCATCTCATACATGTACCAAAAGGCGACGTACTAGGATTTGAACCTCTAACTAAAGACTCAAGGGCGTCAAAGAGCATCTCCAATGGGATTGTCCCATTGGAGGCGATTAGCCAGGCTAATTGGTCAATCGGGGTGGGTGACTAGCCAGACGAATCGAAAGAATAACCACATGTTACGTGACAATTGGCCGCAAGGGGATGAAATGAATGAACGGACGAAGATTCCTTCACCCTCAAGGTAGCTGATTCCCTAAACATGACCTATTATTCGTCGATTCACCCGTTGAATTCGCTCTCGATTTATCATGTGTTGCAGGTGTTCTAAGAGCATCTCCAATCAGCTGGTTGAAAAAATAAAATAAAATAATTTGCTTCTCTCTCTATTTTTAGACTAATTGATTTTATTTTTTTCAGTTCATGTGTTTTTTTACTGGCTGATAGAGTAGACTGTTAAGGGTCAATTATTGGTCAATGGGCATATAGTTGATGACGTCGACGGATAGTACTGTCGGTAACGTAACCAACGCTATCATCCGCCAGTGCCTATCCGCCACTGATCCACCCGTTATCCCCCACCGCTTTGTTTCTGTCAACACTTATCCATCACTAATCCGCCTGTGACCGGAGATGCTCTATATCTAATAACAAAAGTACATAAGTGGACTAACATCATGGGTTGAGAGGAAGGCCTCCCGGAGGAGTCCCACGTCTCCGGCGCACTCGAAGCTGAAGTCGACACCCCCACCGGACATTCCCCTGATGACCTGCAGAACATTGGCACTACTTATCAGCTCAGTCTTGTTTTCCGGCACCGGAAACAAAAATGACCAAAATGCCCCTACCTCATGCAACGGCTTCTCCAAGTCCGCCGGGTTGACAAAATCTGTCACTCCAAACGCTCTGCCTGTTTACGGACACAGAACCGTTGACTTTTGGAGTGCAGACCAAATCATTGTGTCTGAATAGAGACAAAGTTAGTACCTTTCTCGAATTTACTGGGGTTGGTGTCAACGCCTATGATCTTCGATGCTCCTCTTGAACGAGCTCCTTCTGCAGCCTGTTCCAAACACAAACCTTATGTATATATATTTAAGGTTGATTTGAAAAATGTCAAATATTGAATATCCGGAATATTTCAAGCAACAAAGATAATTTGAACATTTTACGGGAATGACAACGTTAACAATACACCCTTCATGATTATTTTAATTGCAAAGACACATTGTTGCTTATCTTTTATATCACAAAGTTCACAATATAGTAATGTCACATCCTCATAAGTACAAAAAAATCATTGACTTTGTTTACTTGACTAATATTTCAGTTCATTTAGGTCACAGTTTTTACACGTGTTCTCACTTCTTTTATTTCTTATTGTATTTCTTATAAAGATGACGATGTGTTTTTGATAGAAATTGAGCTACAATTTATTTTTGCAAAATGAAAGGTCGTGGAAGGTCCGTTAGTAACAAGGGTTAAGTAAAACATATATTCCGATGAACTTTCCATTAAAAGAATAACTCGTTGTCACTATCACGTACACACCCGATAAAAAAACCAATGCCTCATATACCCATCTTTCTTGGACAAGCAGCACTATTTTTTTCCGTTTTAGAGACAGAAAAACACATTTTCTTTTCTAAGAAGCCAGAGGTGGATCGGGTTTATTAACGAGAAACATCACCTCTTACAGGAGGATTTGTCCCAAAAATATGAGTACGCTTAGTATTGACCTTTTATCATGTGTGTATGTGAGAACATGTCAAAGCTCATTCCAACTTAAAAACTCAAGCCGATAGGTAGAGACATTAGGATGTATATCAAGGGATAAATCATCCACACACTTTTGATGTAGGACAACACTTTAACATTCCCCTCACGTACGGGCCTCGTAAGTGGCATATTCAGACATCGAGAAGAGTTTTATTAACACATCCTCAAACCAGCTCTGCTGCGATGTCAATGCTTATTCCAACTTAAAAATTCAAGATGGTATTAAGGAGTTAATTCATCCACACACTTTCGATATAGGATAACACTTAAACAAAACAAAAATAACGACCGATCAATTCTCGAGTAAAAAATTCATTTGAGTATGTTCTACCGTTATCCCAATAACAATATCCCAGCAAACAATAGAACTTACCGCAAATCCCACAGCACCCAAACCAAAGACAGCAACACTCGATCGAGCTTGAACATTTGCAACGTTCCAAGCAGCTCCAACCCCTTAAAAATCAGACAACATAAGGTCAAAACAAAAACCTCGTACTAAACCATAGATCTTGTCCCTCCTCACATCCGTAAAACTTAAAAAAAAACAAGGGATGACTCTGGTTCCTAATCCTTTTTGGACGTTTCGTTTTGACGTCCTAACCCTGACCAACGTTTCGTTACAGTTCCATACACGAAAGGTTGGAACTTTTACAAAATCTGATATGAACCGTTCAAACTAACGATTTCGTTAACATAGGAAGTGAAAAGTCGAAACTACAATTCCATTCACGTTAACCTTTCAGCTCTTCTTTCCCAAAATAATGCATTATTTTGAAATTCAGTGTTGAAAAATTGTTGGATATGTATACTAAGTGTTCTAATTGCATGTTAAACGGACATGGGGAGCTGAAAGGTTAACGTGAATGGAGTTGTAGTTTCGACTTTTCACTTCCTATGTTAACGAAATCGTTAATTTGAACGGTTCATATCAGGTTTTGTAAAAGTTCCAACCTTTCGTGTATGGAACTGTAACGAAACGTTGGTCTGGGTTAGGACGTCAAAACGAAACGTTCAAGAAGGTTAGGACCCAGAGTTTTCCCAAAAAACAAAAACACAAAATTACCGGTAGAGATGCAACAGCTGAGCAAGCTCATCTTGCTGAGAGGAGCTGTCCCGAGCTTGACGACGCATCCACGGTCGACGACCGTGTACTCGCTGAACGTGGAGCAGTTGAGGAAGTGGTAGATAGGCTTGTCGTCCTTCGAAAACCTCGTACCTCCGTCGCTCATCGTACTCTTCCCCGGATCGGCCCCGAGTTGCGCGCACTTGTTCGTCTTCTTGCTCTTACAATACGCGCATTCCCCGCATTCCCCGTGGGATATCGGGATCACCTGGTCCCCGCTCTTCAGCTCTGTCACGCCCTCTCCTACGCTCTCCACAATCCTACACTTAATCAATCTAGTCCGTCATAGGATAAATTGACGGAAGAAATTACGCTTCACTGTCGTGTCTTTTAAACCGCCAGTTTCTTATTAGGGGTAACTCGATGTTCGTACCTTCATCTTTCGGTTATTACTAAATCTTAACCCGAGCAAATGTTCGTTCTGTTGTACTAACGTTGACCGCAACGTTTGACATTTTCCGTCAAGTGAGTAATTGGAAAAGTTGATTGGTCAGAGTTATGATATGAGAATAAACGAAGGATCTACGTTTCAAGAATGTTTTAGAGGCACGTGACAAGCATATGACTAGTACTTTACGGAGTGAGTCACATTTAATAGATTTTGATACATTTTGAGAATTAATTTGTTAAACTTATGTTTCAGCACTCCCCTCATTTGAAGGACTGGACATCCGTATATATACTAGAGATCACATAGTGAAGATGACCAACGGACATGGGCCGAACCAGCTCTGATACAATGTTAATGGTCAATTCAACCCAAAAACTCGAACATATGGGTGGAAATATCAATATGTTTATTAGGTGTTCAATTCGTCTATATACTTTCAATATCTATGACTTATACTTCAACGGATAATATTATAAAGTATAAGATAGCACAATAAATAATTTCTTTACCCTGCAGCCTCGTGCCCTAGGATTCGAGGGAAAACACGTTCAGCATCATTCTATGAAACAAAAACAAACATAATTTGAATTTAGAGGCAACGTCATTAACGTATCCCCTTTCCATTACTATTAAGAGGAACTAATCGTAAAAGTCATTTGTTCTCTTAAACTAACTTTCACATTCGTATAATTTAAAAAAAAAACGTGACTTCGAATGCTTTGTAAAACAACAACGACAATAAAAAATCGTCTACAGTTAGTTGTTACAAAACATGAATAGAAAACGTAGAAGGTATCTTTTGAGCAAAAAAATGTATGTTACTTTTTACATAATACGGACTATTTTCTTATAATTATGCGACGACTAGGCTTAGTTTATGAGAACAAATAAGGTTTACCGTTAGTTCCTCTTACAAAAGATGAAAAGGTGTTATTTTAAGGGTTAGTTACATTCACCTACCCTAAATTACACGCGTTTAACGGATACTTACAGTAAATAACGTATACATACCCCGATCTAACAGTTGTAACAACATCCACAATCCGTCCATTTATTGTTCATTTTTTCATAAATTTCGAAACTATCTGTAGTGTTACAATCCTAAAACCAACTCTAACCCTAAATCTCTCTCCAAACCTAGATTTAACCTTAGATATGGATGGAAGAATGGATAGAAGGAGGATGTTGTTGCAAACTGTTAATTCGGAGTATGTATTCGTTACGAAATAATTTTTGAATATTTATCTGTTAAACGTGTATAATACGGGATAGACGAGCATAATTAACCTTTATTTTAATTTTTTATATACACATATTTGGAACATAGAATAGGACGTACCTCGCCTTCCCAAGCGGTTAGATCGGTGTGACATATAGAGGAGAAGAGGATCTGAACACGAACCTCCAATCTCTTTGGAGGATGAACTTGGATATCTTCGAACACGAAAGGCTCCTCCGGACCCCAAAGCACGGCCGCTACAAAAATCTCCGGACACGAACTTAGTCATCGTTACATCCTAGGACAATCATGTAATAATTAAGACACGGAGGTGAAATGACGTATATACCCTTGCACGTGATGACCTGCCCGGCGGTCTTGCTCGGATCCGGCGCCTTGTCGCCGAAATCTTCCAAGGGATCGTCGGGTTCTACTTCTTCATGAGAACTGGCTTCGTTTTCGGGTTTTTTGGGTTTCTTCTTCACAAACGATACGATGTTTGTGACGTTTGTCCAAGGCATCCTTAACAGAGGATTTGTTTTTAACAGATTTGTGATTTTTGTTACGATGAGTTAGGTCTTGAATTGATGTGTTTCGGAGGTGTTCCTCGTTTCATGGCTGAAACAAAGCTTGAATGGTGATTTTGGTCACACGTTTTCTACTAAGGGAGAGACATGCGTTTGTCCAGTCATTAGATTTGCATCGGTTATGGGCCTGGCCTATGATAACAGTTGGCCTTTTGTTTAGGCCTCAATTAGTAATTTAGTATTGACTATTGATAGGTTGATTATAGTTGATGGCTGCTGACCGGTTGTGTAGCTAGATTGGGAGGGATTTTTGTTGGCATTGAGTCGAAGGTGTCGGTTTTTCTTTTCTCGTAATCAACAGTTGGTTGGTTTTTCGGTTTTCACCGGAGTAATCGAGAATAAGAGATCTGGAACGGCACGGTGGGAAACCAGGGACGGACGGAGGCCTAAACGTTGAGGACGAGACATAGAGAAGGACGTTGAGAACCCAGATCTGCATGGTAAAAAAACAATGGTGCCTGAGCACCAGATCGAATCGATTTGGTTTTCTCAAATCAAATATGAGTGGTGTCGATTGGAGCTGAGAACAACAAATCTAAATCGTCGGGAGTGTGGCGCCAAGGACGGAGCACGGTGGACAAAATGAGATGGGTAGACCTAGAGGCGGAGCTAGTTTTTTTAGTGAGGAAGTACCGAAAATTTTCAATGATAATACATGACGCTAAAAACTCAGGGGGGCACGACTACAAAATTAAAAAGAATTAAGAGTATTTTTGAAATAAAAAAAAACAATAATAATTCTTCAAATTAAAAGAAATTGAGGGGGGCACGTAACCCTTTGGGGCCCATGTAGCTCAGCCATTGGGTAGACCGTCCTGGACGAAGTGAAGTGGAAGCCGGAGGAGGAATCAACGACATAAGAAGGAAGAAAAGAAGAAAGAAGGAGACAAGGGATACGAGTGTTCTAAGGGTTTCATTTTACAACTGGTCTGATACCCACTATCGTTTAGATTTGCCGCTATATTTGATTGCGACTCTTGTCCTCCGATCCTCTTCTATATCTTGCTTACTTCTTTTGCGATATTGTTGTCGTTCTCCCGTAGGGCCTTCCTTGACTTTTTTTTCGATTTCGGATCGTTATGGTCGATTTTTTCATTTTTGAAAGGTCTAATCATCCAAAACTCTTCGGCCAATTGAACTACTCTTTCTCTCAACGGTCTTCACCGAAGGGCCAAGGCATAATTCAGACAAAGTAATATGAATCGATTGGAAATGAGCAAAACGGTCAAGTGCCACATGGAACAATCATCGCTAACACGATCGTTTTATGTGTTTTATTAAGTCTCTCAATTGTGAAAACAAAAAATCATTATATTACTAGAATATGTCTCACCCATTCTCCATGTTTTTCGTGTTTTCGTAATAAAAAATTCCCTTTTTCACCCACAAAAATTATTACGTGAACGATTTCCAATATTATTTACGATAAACCCCTAAAATTAATGATATTTGATCACGGTTTAAACATGTGTGCACTGAGTGCTGCGCCTACAATTAATTCGATAATCAAATGATAGCATCCCAATTTCCCAACTAATTAAAATTATCTCATTAATCAACAAACAGGTCAAAACTATCGTGTTCCTAATCTCATCAGTTTCGCTTTAAATGGTATTAAAACAGCAATTCAGATCTGAGATCACCAACAAATGATTTATTTTATTTTTCAAGCTTCACCTGGAAATCGACAAATCAACTAACCAAATATAATTATTTATTTCATATTTCACATGAGAAACTTGTTTCTATTATCAACAAATAGCTTTTTTACATAAGTACAGTATATAACTTTGACAGAATCTTCCATGACGAACCATGTAATTTTATTTATATAATTATGTGTGGTTATAGTATGCAAGTTTGATTTACCTTATCAAAGTGTATTTGTTTAAGTGATCGTATATTTGGTTGTGTTGATTAAAAAAATAGAGTTATGATAACAATATTTCTCCTAATCCTCAAATAAAAAAAGATCAAGCCACATATAAGATATATGAAACCAGAAAGATGCAATTGTATCGTTAAACATTCGGGTACAAATCGAAATTCAGGTTCGAAATACAAAGTAATTTCGACCATTGATTTAGAGGATCGGATGACTACCGAAATTTAAGGGGTGATTGATTACAAAACTAATTACAAAATATGCATTAATGATTTTTGTTTAAATCTGGTCTTTGATTTCACAATCTAATGATTCATATTGATAGTTTGTATTTCGTACGAAAGATACAAGTTTGTACTTGAATCTTATCTTGTGTACTATTTTGGAAAGATGAACAATAAATCTTAACCTAGCCCTATACTTATGTTATATCTTCTAGGAATAAAAAAGAAATCCTCTGAAATATTTATTATTTCACATGTTATAGTTAGTCATCTTTGATAGTTATACAAAAGTGTTTTGAAATTACGTTTCAACTTCTATTTGTCCTTTTTTTATCAGCAAATTTTATTGAAAGGCTTCAAATTTTCGAAATGAAAAGAAGAGCATGGTACCATTACAACATATCACAGAAAGAACTGGATCAAGACACAACTCGTCTTACAAACCAATCGGACCCAAACAAAGGGCTTAAGATAAGACTCTTACCTAAATAGATTTAACCACCATTAAGCAACTAGAAAAATCTAGATCGAGACGTAGCTCGTCTTACCAACCAATCAGACCCAAACAAAGGGCTTAACCCAAGACCCTTACTTGGGAACTAATAGAAGAAGAAGAAGAAGAAGAAGAAGAAGAAGAAGAAGAAGAAGAAGAAGAAGAAGAAGAAGAAGAAGAAGAAGAAGAAGAAGAAGAAGCATATGTAACCAACCAATCCCAGTCGCAACACGCAAAACCAAACAGCCACAGAACGATCCAACGCCTCTGGGCTCGCTTGCAGCCACGACAAAATAGAGTCACCACCGAGACGACCCGGCATATACTCCAAATCCAAGACAGCTCTTGAACTCTACTCAGTTCCGAGAGAACTCGCCCATGGCCAACACCATAGAGCAATCCAACATGGGAGTCGTGACCAACAGAACCTTACTCTGGAGACGAGCAGGAGAAGGGGAAAATGACACCGAGTTCGGAATCACCACACAACGCTTCATAGAGAGAGGTAAAAAGCCAACAGAAGCCTCCCCTTTGACATATCCTTCCTCGCTGGGGGCCAGAACCACGATCGGCCGAGGTGTAGTGATGGCCAACTGACCAAGTACCACACGGACCCAACCCCTCCAGAAAACTCCAAAATCCTCCCCAGCCAAACACCAAAATAAACTAACCCTACGGTTAGTCAACACAACGACAACGGCCCCCAAATCCAAAACATAGGATAAGGGTAACCAAAGATTTACAGGGATTAAGGTAAGGAATCCAGAGAAGAGTCAAAAGGAGGACGACAATGTTGACTCTTTGTCTAAAATTATTTTAAAATAACGATTAAATTCTTCATCTCTTTAAACATACAACAAGAATAAAATTAAGAGATGAAAATTATGGGTTCTATTTGTTTTTCACTTATTATTTTTCAACGACTAAAATTGTTGTTTTGAATATTTTTACAAAAAAAGATATATGCAACTTCCACAACACAAACACCTAGTAATACCTTCCTTTAGAAATTATCCTTTTTTTATTTTTTTTGATAAGCAAATTATCCTATTTTATGGTATGTCGTACTTGTGTGAACAAACCAAACTACATGAAACATAACATATGTACGTATAAACGTACATCAAAACCAAACTAATATATCACGATAAAGACATAATTCATTTAGAAAGACCGATTCATCTAAAAGTTATGGCCTCGACCCTACTAGTATACTTAGATTCGTTTTCTTTCATGAAACATGTAACATGGATTTATTAGCATTAGAGAGGGTGCAGCTCTTGGAGGCAGGGTGTAAACACACTAATCATACACTAATAATGGTGGGATTAAGATGGGCTACTTTTGCTAAAAGCTGCTTTATTATTGTATCAACAATCGCAAGAGGAACTCGCGGTGGATAATTGCAGAGATGATGAATCACAAGGTTGAGGGAGGGTCAATAATCTGGTGGTTGTCGCTGCTAAATCATCTTTTTAACAAGCTTGGCTCTTTTGGTCTCCATTATGGGTCCTTGTTTCGACCCCTCTTCCTTGACCATCTCCAACACCTCGTCTATGTTTGGCCTCTTTCATGTCACTCATGATCGCTAATCAGCTTATTCTAGGAGTCGGAGAGAGATTTGTAAATCCTATGGACATTGGGAAACAGATCTGACAACAAACTCAAACTGCTCAGCTTGCTCATGTAAAAAGCTTTTGATGATCCGACCTTGAGTTCGGAAGGTGAAGAGTGGGTCACGGATGGACGATTTTGTGATCTTTTTTGTTTTTGTTTCGGTTTTGTTCTCGCAGCTCCTTCTGAGAGCTCCCCTGTAATGGTTGTCTTTGCTTAGATCCTGCTTGGATCTAGCTTTTTTCTAATAAAACTTTTCGAGATTATCAAAAAAATAACTCTGGAAGGGATTCTAGTAGCCTAGCAAGTGACCATACAATAGTAGACCAATTACGAGCTCGTCTAGCTAAATAATTAGCCACACTATTTGTGTTTATGCAAATGTGTGTCACCCTGAGCCCCAACAACTCCCTCAGAAACCCTTTACAAGTTTTTATAACGGTTCCAAGAGGAGTTAATCGCATGTCTGCATGTGATATTCGCTAATAGTTCATTCTATTTTTATAAAAAAAATAAATGATTTTGTTAAGCTTCAAAAAATAAATTTACATTTGCAGTGAGTGGAAAATAGAAATTCCATATCACGAAAGGACAGATTTTCTTAACTAATTAGTAGAAGGCTTTGTTCGTTACCGACCAGTTAACAAACTCGAGTTTCGTGTCTTCGATGTATTGTGCTTTCACCGCCTACTCAAACTGGCGCTTCCTCCTTCGTCAATATTATTTACTCCCTCCTCTGTGATCTTTCACATTTATGGATACAACGGTTTTGTTGGTGACTGTGTTGCGTGGGGATGCGTGGTATGCCTTATATGGGTATGGTGTCTCCTCATGCGTTCTTTTGGAGCCCGACAGAGGAAAGAGGGAATACCCTGATTGGACAATAACAAGACTGGTGGTGATGGCTCAGAGAACGAAGCACAATGGTGTTTGATCACCCCACCCTAGATCTGCAAAAACTATGGTCGGGTTTGTGGGGATTTCGATGCTCATGGTGGTGAGGCGGTGGGGATGAGAAGTGGTAGAGATTGGCGAGTCCAGCCCCTACGGAGTTCACGATGGTTGGTTTTCGACTTAGCTGTCGCGCAAACAAGCTCTGGGTCTTATAGAAGGCGGGCGGTCGACACCAAATGGCGACAGAAGGGTGACTATTTATCTAGACAAGGTCTGCTCTCCAGCCTAGCCAATAAGAACTGATCCACCAGATGGGGTGGTTATTCATGGGGTTTGATTCCTTAAGTTTATGCCTAAGATAATCATATTGTGTATATCTTTCTTATGTGTTCCACTACATCATTTTAAAGCCGCAATGCAAAGTGGCGTTTTTTTATTTTAAGATTAGCGTTTCGAAACTGATAAGATCCGAAACAGGTATAATCTTTTTTATGTTTTTATATTTTTACTTGTATGTTTAATAAAGATGAACTGTCATTATGCTAAAAAAAGATACGAAGAAAATTTGTATCTTTCAAAAATATTATTTATTATTTTTAAATCAATATCATAAAAATAAAATCAACACTTTTATACAAACTACCACCACAACACCATCAAAAAAATCCGAACATATTTTTTTCATCAAACAACATAAACTCATTTTACAAAAAATAACAGTCATTTTTATAATTATTCCTAAATATTATTGGAGTTTATCATTGTACCTGATAACAGGAGACCTATGAAACAGACTCTTATGTTTGAAAAGGAAGGTTTATAGTCAAAACTACCAATAATAATAATAGAGTTCTTTCCAATTTTACATAGTGTCAGATTTTATATTAACAAAACCATGTTGTGTGCAAATTTAAATTTTAGACTTTTTATTTAATTAAATGAACAATTCCATTTTTGACATGTATATATTTTTGTTGTGTTGTAGTGGGATCAACCGCCAGATTATTATTATTGTATTGAAACTAAGTTGGTAAGATTAATAATATTTATTTTTCTTCTAAAGTTGTTATTTAATACCATCCAAATGATTCTAAGTTTAGGAACTCTAGATACGAGGACAAAAGCTTAACACCACATGTCGTCACCATGACGATAACAATTAAGTGGTAAAAGGGTGATTAGATAGGCTCATTGGTTGTTAATTATTTATTATTTGGATCCACTTAGCATGTCACTATTTACTAATTTGTATTCACTTTATCACAATACCTCTCAAATAGTGAATGTATCTCACACAAATTGAACACACTTTGTTTTTGTAAAAAGGCCCGTATCGATGTCTAAATCATATCACATTTTATTGTTGGTTGGTCCTCTAATTTTAATTTGTTTGTTAGGTTTTAATATGTAGTCAAAAGAACAAATAATTTAGTGAGAGCAGGAGGTTAATTTGTTTAGTAACATTCCAACCTTAACGGGTTTTTTTAGAAGTAATGTATGTCGGATATTTAAATTATCTTAAATCAGAAAATATTATATTGTTGTGACACATTGTATAATTATTGATGTATTCATAATCTTTGTTTATGTTTAAAATATAATTCATGTGACTTTAGAAGTAAAACTTATGGATGACTTCACTTGGCAAAACCTTTTGTACTAGAAGTCTTGAATTTGATCTTAGGATACATATTTGTTTGTTGAACTGTGTATCTCACATCTAAAGTGTGTGAATATATTGATCTTTTAATATACATCTTGATGCTTCTACCTATCAGTTCGAGTTTTTGGATTAAATTAGGATTTAACATGGTATCAGAACTGGTTTGGCCTAAGGCCTGTTTGTCACCTCCATCATGTGGTCTCTGATTCATATGCAGATGATCAGCCCTACATGTGAGGAGGAGTGTTGAAGTGTGTATCCCACATCTAAAGTATGTGACCTATTTAATATACATCTTGATGCCTCCACCCATCAGTTTGAGTTTTTGGGTTAGATCGGATTTAACAGTATTTATTATATTATAAGTGTGTATTTTGTTGTACTGTTAGAATCTGTATATTGGTGTTCACTTTATTGTATTGTCGAAGTTTGTATCTTTTTATTTTGTTGATATATAAAATTTAACATTTATTTTTTAAAAATTATTTTGAAAATACAATAATAAATATTTCTAAGACATGGATTAATAGTAAAAATAAATTCAAAACATATATTATAATTTATGTTATTTAATAATATTTTCTAACATCTGAATCATATTTTACATTTAATCTAATGACTCATGATAATTTACCATTTATATTTTAAGAATGAGTTTACCATATATGATCGTATGAATATTGTAAATACAACCGACCATCAACTTTGTAGGAACAACCTAACCCATAATATCATTAACCATTGATAAATATAACTAATCCTAATTAGCAATTCATGAAGGGAAAAAAAAAACAATTTTCAACCCTAACACCAACACCACCAACAACAAGGAGAAGAGAGAGTGCAGGTTAGTAAGAGGTGGTTAATGTGTCCATTTTCATGTGATAATCATGATTAGCCATGGATTTTTGACAAGTTACCATAACATTAACAATATTAATCATTACATTTCAGACACACACACACAAATTAATCATCCATAGTAATGACTAACGGTATTTACTGTTTTCTTAATTAGTTCTACCGTTAATTTTTAATTCCGACAATCTTCAATAATGATCAGCACTACGTTAATAATCAGGTACCCAAATACTCGGATAATTCATTTATTAATTATAAAAAAGTATCGTGTCATTAGCCGGTGGATTAATCAGTAAACGTACGCTAATTATAATTAGACAAACAAGCAATTAATTACCTGTATGCCACTTCATGATCAGTTAGTTAGATGTGGGTTTGACTTCGAATTTCATGCCACTTATCACTGGTTATGATAGATTTTAGTCGGTGCACTAACCATTCTTTTTGTGTGTGAATTCATGTGAAAATCAATGAGTAAATAAAACCCTAAAATCGATTGATTAGTTGTATAAATGTATATTGTATTAGCGAGTTTGTCTCGTTGGATCCAATACAGGAAAGCGGGACGTTGAGGAGGAAAAACGTTCCTTTCTATTACGATCATGCTCTTCCGACAATCGCATAGCTTCTTACACCAGGCTTAGATTTTCTGTATATTGGTGTTCCCCATCTTAATTACCGATGTCATATTTTTGTTAATGTTATCGGGGCCAGAGAGCTGGAATTATCTATACTCGTCTTTGGTTGTCCTTCTTTTCATGTATGTTCATCGTTCCATTTTGCTATAAAAAAAAGTATTTCGATCAAATAATTAAGCATAAATAAATAAAAAGTTGATTGTTTAAATGGGTTAATTACCATTAGTACCTCCTTTTTATTGGTAACACTCTTTTAGTATCCTGATGTATTGGTAACGTTCTGGACAAATATTTTGGTCAAGTTTACGCCATTTTGATGATCTGTGACCAATTCACAAGGGATATTAAATGTTTTGTTATCAATACATAAATGGTATTAAATGATCTATGATCAATTAATAAAATATATTAAATGACAGTTACCAAACGCTGAAGTGCAAAATATGTTACCGATAAAAAATGGGTACAAAAGGTAATTAACCCTGTTTAAATTTATGAAATTTTCTCTAATTTAACGGTTAGTATTTTCATCCTTTGTATAGATAAAGAAGAAGAAAGGTAAAACAGATGAAAATCTACATTTTTTAATATTTATTTTGTACTTGTTAATTTCAAAGAGTAGACTCATAAATTTGTGAATTTTTTTATATAAAAATTACAACAACAAAAATTTAAAGTATGTTTTTACAATTGTCAAAAAAAAAATTACAACTTGTCTAAAATAAATACCTCGAAGTATTTCTTTTTCATTTATCCATAAATAGTAAATGGTATCATGAGGCCACAAAAATGTGGGTTTCATGAGCTATGATTGATTACTCCATAAGTTTAATTGATAGAAACTATACAATATAACTAGAATGAACCTCTCAAATGGAATTCCCATGCATTGTCAATTTTAGGGTCATTCTCTAGTAGTGACCACCCTAAAATTTATCAGAAAATGATTTTACGGAAAATGTCTATAACAAGCGACAAACTTACATTTTGGTGTCACGTAAATTAATGTAATAAATTCGTGTGCGCATGAGCTTATATACACCACAAAACATAATTTGTACCGATTTACATATGATTAATGCGAATGCGATTGTTCACGATTACAATAGTTATTTTTCTGGTGAATAGATACATTCCTTTGCAATTTTCCACTTTCCCATTGCATAGCATATGGTGCCAAATGATGAATTTCCATGATGAGTCCTCCAAAATTGTTCCATCTCAACACAAATAGGGTAGAGCTTGTCATTCCCATTCTTGGTGATTCTTTTGTCCTTTTGTTGAAAGGCCAGTTCTTTGTAACAAAAGCTTTGGTATACATCAATGTTAGTTATTGTCCCCCAATATATTTTGTTTGTGAATTCATAATTGTTATCATGTATAAAAATTCAAGACTAAAAATATTCTCGAATAAACATAAGATTAGTATGTTGAGAGATTTTATTTAAAAGGGGTTATTTTATTTAAGTATTTTAAATCTTTTATATTTTATTTAGAGTATTTTTAATCTTTTTTGTATCACCTTAATACTCTACATTTTTATTAATTCATTGAAAGTATCTTAAATCTTTTTTGTGTCATCTCAGTACTCTAAACTTTCATTTATTTCATTTTAGTGCCCACCTTTAACTTTACCGTAAAGTTGGTTGTTAGTGAAGAGTATTATGGTCATTTTACCTGTTTTGGATGGAAAATCAGATGAAAAGTTAACTGTGAGTACTAAAATAGGATTAATGAAAATTTAGGGTACTGAGGTGATACAAAAAAGATTTAGGGTACTCTAAACGAATTAATGAAATTTTAGGGTACTGCGGTGACACAAAAAAGATTTAAGGTGCTTTAAATGAAATGTGAAAGATTTAAAGTACTGAGGTGGAATTTTCCCTATTTAAAATGACAGAATTTTCGTAATACATTATCATTTCTTTTTTTATCAAATAAAAAAACAACGCGGGTTGTGAGGAGGAAACTACAACCCATAAACCGACATAAGTTAAACTAAACAAAACAATCGCAACGAGTGATGAACATGTCCCAAACTCCAGACTTCGAACCAACAACAGTGACACGAAAAATAACAGAATATGAACTTCTTGATCTCAAAAAAAAAACAAAAAAAACATAATCCGCCTTCTACTAAGATAGAAGAACGACCCAACACATTATTTTATTATAACCTAAACTCATTTTAGCAGTGTGTTATGCCAAGAAATTTCCAATGTTATACAGTTTTATATGTACAAGTATATATATTTTAGGTCTAAATACTAAAACAAGGTAAGGGATGAAATGGAGGAGAGAGAATGAAAAAATGGGATGATGATGATGATATGTAAAAATGGTCTCCAAAAAAGAGGAAGATGATAATATCTTTGGTGGCGGAAAGGAGAGATGGGACCAGCCATGAAAGGTAAGTGCCTCCGACCCCATCCTCTTCATCACCTTGTCCTTTCCTATGGTGGTTGCACTTCTCTCAAACCCTAGTTATGCCCATGAATATTGACCACTCAGATTCTTCTCCTATTCTCTCCAATGAAACTCTTTCTAAACATAAAACAATAAATATAGAACCGAGAATCTTAATCGAACAAACTACGCAAAATAATCTGAATCTGATAAGATCCGGTGTTGAACCTAATGAAGAAGAACGGAATGAGTCTGGTTGTAAAAGTATGCCCTAGTAGGTCTGTATCTGGTGCATAATAATATTATCGAATTGTACAACCGTTTATTCTCAGACTCGAAACGATTGTTTTGTGCAGGGAAAATTTAAGCTAACCTAGTATGTATCGAATCTACTAAACTTAACACGTACTCACCGAGATCCAAACTTTTGTCATCGAAATGGTAGGAGAGTTATTTGATCGTCAGATAAACTCAAGTAAACTCCCAAACACAAAACATAAAAAAATCAGATAAATCAGAAATATTATTATCATGTTGAACTCGACCAACCTAAAATCTCAAATCAACAAGACTCAACGAGAATCAACCCAAGCATTATATATTGAACTAAAACATGGTATTGTATGCATTATTCTAAAAGTTCCCGCCTAGGCCCCAAAACCTGTAAAAACGTCCGACTCGTCACTTCACCCGGGCCTTAAAATCTGAAAACCATTCGAGTCGTCATCCTGTCCGATTAATCCAAAATTTGGGAGTCTGGTTTGTGGAATTAGACTTTTTAAACATAGATGAAAAGGCGAGAGACACAATATGTTTGTAATGGTCTTGATTTTTTTTATAAAAAGAATATGAGACATGTCCCTCTTTGGTAGTTTATCATTAAAATATATATTTTCATTAAAATTTAAGGTAAAATCAAAATGAGAGCATTTTTTTGTATTTTGATATATTTTTTATATTATACAAATATAATACATATTTTAAAATTTTGATTATATTTGTGTAATCTATTTAATAATAATTAAAAATATTGAAAAAAAATCCGTCTAAACCCTACTTAACGTTTCGGGGGTTCTCACTACCCGACAATCGCCGAACGCTTTTTACAAACATGATTGTAAGAGTCCACTAAAGACAGCCTAGTAATCAAACAACACACACATAAAATAAAATAAAAAAAGGTACCCAAATATGCAGGTGGTTTTGGGTGTGGTTTTCAGATAGATATTAAGGTCACGCGTCACAGTTTAGATAGGAGCCTGCCCCCAGCTTCTTCTCTCTCACCCTTCCTAACGCATTGGGCCCCACCACCCTCTCCCGCGGGCCCCACAATCCCCCTTTGATTGTGGTGGTTGGCTTCCTTCTCGAAGGACCCCTACCCTATATCTTTAGGGCTTGTGTCCCTCAACTTTTCCCATGCATGTTACCGTGACCCTCCCCTTTAAATATATATCTCCTTAACAAACAACCTCAGCAGCTCCGAGATCTCCTCTACCTTAACCTCATTAATGCGACCATGAACCTCTCCATAAACGGCCAGTCCCAGGTCCCCCCCGGCTTCCGCTTCCACCCCACCGAGGAGGAGCTCCTCCACTACTACCTCCGGAAGAAGGTCGGCTTCGAGAAGATCGACCTCGACGTGATTCGCGAGGTCGATCTCAACAAGCTCGAGCCCTGGGACATCCAGGGTAAGTCACTAAGTATCGAGTCTCTGGTTCTGATCACGTACATATGTGAGTCTTTGTTTATGTTTTGGTGTTGTGCAGAGAAGTGTAGGATCGGATCCACTCCGCAGAATGATTGGTACTTCTTTAGTCATAAGGATAAGAAGTACCCGACCGGGACCCGGACCAACCGGGCCACGGCGGTCGGGTTCTGGAAGGCCACCGGCCGGGATAAGATCATCTACAGCGGGTGCACGAGGATTGGGCTGCGGAAGACTTTGGTGTTCTACAAGGGTCGAGCTCCGCACGGCCAGAAATCGGATTGGATCATGCACGAGTACCGGCTCGACGACAACACCAACCATGACTCCACCGTAAGTATTATCCTTTACACCTGATTCTACATTTTTCTTTTTCACTTTACTCCATCTAATGTCATAAAGTTCGTCTGGATCGTATCTTAATTTTCAAAATTCGTCTAGATATATCCAATTTATACGTCACTACACCAATAGCGGATCCTAAGGCTTTCATAGTTCCATTGAATTCCGACAAACTATCACTAAAATAGTTTTTTGGTTCTGTCAGTGTATTATGTTGTTATTTTTTTTATTTAATTATCTTTAGTATCTCTTATGTATTGGAAACATTCATTCAATACTTTTTATATATTGATAACATATTGGACAAATTTTTGGTCAAATTTACGCCACTTTGATGATCTGTGATCAATTCATAAGACATGTTATTGTTCTGTTCCCAATACATAAGGGTATTAAATGATATATGCCCGATTTATAAGGAGTATCAAAGATATGTTGTCAAAACGTAAAGACTCTTATTAAACGTTATAAAACTTTGAAGTGCTAACGATGAGGTACCAATTTAAAAGGGTACAAAAGATAACTAACCCTTGTTCCATTGTAGTAACATTGAGATTTTAGAAGGTACAATACCATTCAGACGTATATAATAGTTAGATGTAACTAGATTGGAATCGAAACGTAGTCATGTAGAACTAAATGTAATTAACCCACACAAAAACATCCTTAACAAGATCTCACGTGTACGATGTTAATGCGTTCAGGTGGTATTGGTCGGAGACTCGAGTGGTCAAGAGGAAGGATGGGTCGTCTGTCGGGTATTCAAGAAGAAAAATTACCAAAAAGCCATCGAGCACCCGAGACTCACCCCGAGCACATCCATGGAGACAAAGCTAACCCACATGAACACGAACGGCGTGCTCGACCAGATACTGGTCTACATGGGCCGGACCTGCAAGACGGAGAATCACGAGCCGTTGATGATGGGATCGGGATCAGGATCGGACGGTCAGGAGAGGTTCGTCCGTCTCCCAAGGCTCGAGAGCCCGAGCCTGTCCTCGCAGCTCCCCATGATCACCGCCTCCTCCTCGCCGTTCGATCAGACCATGATGACGTAC
This sequence comes from Erodium maritimum, assembly GCA_963921825.1. Classification (NCBI taxonomy): domain Eukaryota; kingdom Viridiplantae; phylum Streptophyta; class Magnoliopsida; order Geraniales; family Geraniaceae; genus Erodium; species Erodium maritimum. The sequence continues at coordinate 71,880,896 of OY997592.1, read as the reverse complement.
GACGATCACCACCCTTCTTCCTCCACGAAAGTCAACGACTGGGCCGCGTTTGACCGGCTGGTGGCCTCCCAACTCGATACGACGTCGTCGAGGCAACAACAACAGCTGTCCTGTTTCGGTTCCGACCAGGTGATGGAATCATCGTACGCGTCGTGTGTTAATGTTCCAAACAGGAACGAAACCTCGGAGTCGTCGCAGGTGGCGTACGATAACTACAGCGGCATGAGCGAGAGTGATTTCTGGAGCTTCACCAAGTCGCTGTCGTCGTCGTCCACGTCAGCTTTGGACCCGTTGTGCCACCTGTCCGTATGACAGAAACACCACACACATAAAAATACATAATTATATATAGTAATTGAAGCTTCGTCGATACTATAGTGGATTAATTACAGATAATTACGTATTTGTATTTGTATTTGAATAAAGAGGCTTTGTTGGTGATGAAATTAAGACAGTGATTAGGAGTTTGATTAGATGGTTTTGAGTGGTAATAATAATAATAATTAAGCTTTTTCGTTTCATGTTCATAGCTGGTGTTCATTTAGGAGGAGTTAATTATGGCGACATGTTCTCACGAGAAGCATGTGTTTTTGGTTTGCTTTCATTTCTTTTTCTCCAAAGTAATTATTAACTGTGTTACCCAATAATATATAGACATGTGACAATTAAGTAATTAACAAAATTATAATAGCTTTATAAGAAAAAATGGAATAACAAGATTTATTGATGCAAAAAGTCACGTCATATAAATATAATAATATAAGATGATTGGAGCTTTGTTGCGACGTGATCGAGGAGTTTAGCACTTAATCCTTTGGTCGTCTTCGGTGCTTATTATCTTTTTTCAGGTTTGACGAAGGCTTACTTGTGTTCTTTTGTTATTTTTTATGTTTTTATTCGAACATTTATTGGATATTAGGTTTGGTGGTTTGTAGTCTTATCCCGAGACTCACACCATATGCATTTCTTCAACCCTACTCTTATAATAAAATATATAAAACGAGAGACAATAGATATTACTCTTAAAAGGGAAAATCATAGCTATTGAAGGGAAGAACCCTACTGGACTCTTTCTTTTTACGTAGTCGTTGAACACCGCTAACTATTATGGTTGTCTTTGTCGTCGCCTCCATTGCTCCACCTCTCTCGGGTCATCACCCTCTCAAGCGAAGAGGCTTCCAATCCGTCTCAGTCATTCCCCTTCTCCGGTGAATATTAGATATGAATCTCATCTATTCTTGTAGCATGCGTCCCATGCGGCGGCCATTAAAGGACAACGATTGAAAAACGGTCGGGAGATATCCGACATATGGGTTTGGGATCCGGGCGGCGGGACGGTAAGAAGATGTTTTTCTCCATGTCATCCTAGCACATGGAGGAAGAACGGAGCGAACCACTGCAAGATCCCCTGGGGTGACGTCTTTTGTTTCAATAAGGACCTTTATGGTTGTTATTTTGGTTATTAGTTTGATTTCGTTTGATGTATTATTTTAGGATTTGGATCTTAGGTCGTTTGTGTTTCATTCTGTTTTGTACTTTTGGAATGATAGTCACGGATGTCTTGAGATAGTGTCTACCATCCAAAACAGGCAGTTTCTACGGGTTCATGAACGTCGGATTGGCTACGGGAAATCAGGACATATTAGGAACCCAAGACTTTTACGCCCTACTTTATATGGTTTACATTTTACAGAAATGCACTTCCCCAGTTTACTCGTTTCAAAAAAAAGATATTACTCTTGATGAGCCAATAAGCTATGAAAAAACAAAACAAGTCAGGTTATGTACAACCTTGTTATCATATTGGGATCTAATTATTATATTTCAGAATGAATCAGTCAAAAATACCATATATGGTCATCAAAGAGACTTGTCGTCTTTTCGTCACACATCACCTCAAACTCTTTTTTTATCGTAAAAAAATCAGTAAGATGGGAATCGAAGTTTCCCGCTTGAAAAATGGCACGTGCGTCAAGGACTTCCCCAAACGAACCCTACCGACCATGTCCAAAGTGATCTCATCAGACCGAACTCCAGCATTTGTATATCCGCCCGACAAATCAAGGAGCTTTAATTCTGCACTCTGATCCTATAAATGCTGACGTGACGTGAACCACACTGATTCAAGGAGTAGTGATAATATACATTTGAGTGAATACAAAAGCTAGAAGTCAAGGGTGAGGTTAGATATCACTAAGCCACTACAAAAATCAATGAGGATAATACTAGTTAAGGAGCCAAGTATCGGTATATCTTTTCAATAAGAAAGATTGTCTGATTACTGTTTTCGTTGTGAAATTTTGGAGCATTTGACAAGAGACTGCATATTTGTTTTGACAAGGGATTCTACGTATAGCACTCTTCGACTTAAGCATGCCTCCCCCGAACTCCCAAACGATGCCACCACCGTTCGTTGAAAAAGGAGACTTTGCTAAATGGGAACAATAGACATGAACCTCATTTCCAATTATCGATCATCTCTTCTTCTCTCCCAACTCTTTCTCTATATATTTATTGCTTCTTCACAAAAACGAACCTTACACTCTGCCCTAAATACTCATCCAACCATTTCAGACCATAACAATAAAGAAGCAAACGAGTGGAAACCCCACTGCCTGTCGAAGGAGCAAGCCAATGCGGCGACACCTCCTCATGGGTGGATTTAGATGGGTATAGGCTATTCCATGGAATACCCTTGCAAAAAAAGGTTATATAAAATCATAGAGCTCTCAGTTACCTTCGATTTGATATCTTACAGAGCTAAATCGGAGTTCGTATGAACAAGTTGGGGTCGTTTTAAGATTTTTCTTGCATGTAATTTGCACGTAGTCTGCATGTGAGTATAATTTGCATTTATTTTTCGATCACATTTATTAGTAGTCGATGGCATGCCCTAAATTATATTTTTGGATCCACCTCTGCGACCTACTATGACCGCTATGAAGGCAAAGAGGTAGGGCTCCGAAGTCCCCCAAAGCGAGGGTTGATGGGCCATCGTCGGGACTCCGGAGACGGTGGGAGCTACAGTGGTCATTGTTACTTCGGGGTTTGTGTTTGGAAGTGAAGTACGAGGCATGAGGAAGGTTCTGAAACGAAGCCCGGTAATCATCATGAGTACATAGCCAGGGTAATTTTGTAGTTTCGTAGAGAAAGGTAACGTGTGCAAGCTGGACCTGGAAACCGGGTGACCCTATTTTTAGTTTGTATTCTTGTAGTATTCCTCTTTCAAAATGTTAAGGCTGGTTTTGTTGAAGGGAAAGGATAAGAAACGGAGACGTAAGTGCCCATTACAGACGCTAACGAGGCAATCATAACTATGGAACCTAAACTGATCAACTATGGCGTAAAAGTATTGAGGTTGATCTTCTAGTAGAAAACACACGGTAAGATGATCGACCCGGCGACATTGAGGAAGGCGCCGGTAAAGGCCATTATCGATCCAAAGAACGGAACGGTAATGGCCACGGCCGTACTGCCCACTATCGCCGACCTGAGTCCCATGCTCATAAATCGTCTGCCAAGCTTGGGAGACATGCCCTCGATGGAGTCGGCGATAGGGGTGATGATGAGGGCGTACTTGGTGACAAGGTTGATCAACGTCGTATATATCGTAATGTTGGTGCTCCACTTGCCGATCGGGAGGTTGAGGGTGATCTGGGAATCAAGGGAGGCACCGAACGCCCGGTATCCCATAACGGCCACGGCTGCGTATGTCATACGAGCAAAACCTACCACATAATCAGTATATTAGTTAATCTAAGATAGATAAAACATAATTAAAATTAAGATTTTGATTTGAACACTAAAACAACAACAAAATATTTTATCCAAAAAAACAAAAAAAATACTGACTCATACTCAGAAGTTCTAATCCCCGACATAAGTTTGCACTGACTTAATATTTATATTGAGTTGAATACTGGTTGATGTTGAGAAGCTCTTGGCAGGGAGGTTTAGTCCTGATATTATCCGAGGGGAATAATATTGTCGTTGAATTCGATAATTAATACAATTCAAACGTAAACTCAGGTGATTATGCAAATTAAATGGTAGAGCTGTCGATGGTGGGCCATGATGAAGGGAATTACCGACTGGGCCCATTAGAGAGAAATTGTGGGCCTGTCACTTATCATTGACATTCTTGTTCTGCTTGTTGGAGGCCCAATTTATGGACGCATGCAATACCTCTGACATTGTCTATTTCGTCTGTTTTTTTACCGAGGTTGACAGCCGGGTCCGGTTAAAAGCCCGATCAAACTAACTCGTCTCCGACCCATCTGTATAATGGGCCTGGTCTGACAAGAATTTTTCGAATCGGATAAGTCGGGTCTCCGTCGGGTCTGTGTATCATTGCCATCCTTAGGACAGATTAGTCTTTTCAATTACTAAATTAAGATACTTGTCTGAATTTATGTGCATATTTGATGTTTTTCTAAGCTTCATCATTCATGTTATTCTAAGAAATAATCTCACTCAGTTATCTATAATTATGCATCGTTCTCATCAAAATACTCTTAAATTAAAGAAGATTTTTCACTGAAATTAAGTCTCTTTTGTCTTATTTCCCCAATATCGTTAATTATAGGTATGAAATAAAGAAAATGCTATAATAAAATGATAATAGGGGTAATGTTTACTTCTTGACAAAGTTTGGAGTAAAATGAGACCGGAAAGATTCAAGCGGATGTCAAAAACATTTAATCGTCAGACAAGTATGATGAGAATGATGCAGATCCAGGGTTGGTTAAGTGAAATTATTTTTATGATCAATCCACTGATATTGATCTGATTGGTCAAGGCAAACATGAACTATAGTAGCGGGCAGATCGGCCCTCCGGAACAAGTTCAGCCACACTTATAGTAACGGGGTCGCTGGCTCCTCGGTGGTTCCATGATTTTTCTTGGTGGGGATCGCGTTTTGGGGCAGTTCTGCTCATTGTCGGGTGGAGGGATGGGGATCACTTAGTCTTCTTGAGGCCGGATGATCCACCCATACAGTCTCCTATGGTATTGTTCACTTGTCCGACCGAGGTTGCCCAGCGTCATCCCCTGAGGCAATGTTCGTTAGTCTGACATGTTTGAGGTTGTTATGGTAGATCAGGATGACCTTTCTTTTGCTTGTTGTCTTATGTTGATTTCTGTATTTATGCCTAAATTTATGTTGGACCTAGTCTTGGTGGTTTATTGTTCTAATCCCGGAATCCATACTACTTTTTTTTATTGCATTTCTCTCTCTGATAAAATAAACAATTACACGTTTTATTTTTAAACTCTAATAAGTTAATGCATTAGAACATGGTGAAAACAATTAGATTAGGAACTATTACCCAACTTTTATATTGATTTTAATTCAAACCCTCATTTTCTCACAACATAGATGACCAAACATGTCACTCTATGTTGAATAGCAAGGAATGTAGAAGAAAGGAAGCTATCACAAACCATCACCAAACTTCCAAATCCCAACTACGCCTTTACAAACAAAGCCAATTATAGACTTCTTAACATTACAAACAAGTCACCAAAACTTAGAGCATTCACACTGATGGGCGAAGAGTTGGCGGGAAGTATGTTGACGGTGAAGAGAGACGTGGAGCTCACCATCTCTTCTCAATGCCGACGGTAAGTAAAATGGTGAAGAAAAAGACACTTACCATCAACTTTTTGCCACCTAACATTGTAGGATACTAACTATCAGTGGTGGAGCCAGCTTTTTTAGTGAGGGGGGGCACCGATTTTTTTCAATGATAATACAAGACGTTAAAAAAAATTGAAGGGGGGCACAATTACAAAAATAGAAGAAATTAAGGGGTTTTTTTTTAAAAAAAATCAGAATATATGTAGAAATTTATCCAAAAAAAAAATTGAGGGGGGGGGGGGGGGGGGGGGGGGACTTGCCCCCCCGGACCCCATGTAGCTCCGCCCCTGCTAACTATTAATACTAACTGTAAACTAATAATATATATTTTTTATTCTCTCCGCTAGCACCTCCGCATGCTTCCCCACTGTAGCATTGTAGATGCTCTTACATAACAAAATGATAAAATGTTTGAATTCTAGACTAAAATCAAATTAGAGCAAGAACAACGGAACGGCCCCGCTCCCCGCGCCGCTCCGTTCGCTGGCCGAGCGCGCTGGCAGTTCCGCTGTAATCGGCGAAAATCACGGCCCCGCTCCCCCTCCACGCGCTCCTGCTCCCGCTGCACACGCCCCCGCGCCCCACTCGCTGGCCGGGCGCGTTGGACGCGCCTGCACGCCGTCAGCTGCGCTGGCAGCGTGTGGGGCTGCCACGTGTCCCGACCGTTGCACCTCAAACGTCTAGTTTTTTTTTTAAATTCAAAAATCAACAAATAAAACCCTATAAATACCCCTTTCCTCTCATATTTTTCACACCACTTCCTACTTCAACTATCCAACTTCACTCTCTCCTTCCCAAATTCTTCTCTCTCGTTTCAATTATTCTCGCGAAAAATGTCGGGCGACGCTGGGTCTCGTGCACACTCATTTGGTGACGAACGAGAATTCACCGAGGACGAACTGGCACGAGGTTTCGGAAACATTCTGACGGGCCCTCGCTCCAACTCCCCAAGCTCGAACCCGGGGTCGAGTTCAGGTTAGTGCAAACTTATTTTATTGTATTAATGCATTGTATTCATTTTTTTGATTAATTATTTGCACTTATTTTATTATTTTATTTTTGAGCACTTAATTTAATGTATAGTTTTTTTGTGTTAAATTTTTGAGCACTTAATTTAATGTATAAATATTTTTGTTAGGGCAAAACCGTACCCCACAATACCAAATGGAGCCAGGCTTCCAAGTGTTATCACAATGGAGCATGCCCCCACAAGGGTTCCAAGTGCCATCACAATGGAGCATGCCCCCACCTGAATCACAATCACAATGGGGCATGGGACCCCAATTCTACAACTACGAGGGTCATCCACTACCCGACGTAGAAACCCCCCAACCATCCTCTTCCCAACGACGAGGCCGAGCCCCTGCCCCTGCTCGAGCCCGAGCCCCTGCCCGAGCCCAACCCGAAGAACCAGAGGCGGATGGTCGGACATTCAGCAAGGAGGAGGACAACCACCTCATAACTTGCTGGTTGAGCACAACAAGAGACGCCGTCAAGGGCAACTCGCAAACCGGCAACACATTCTGGTGCACAATGCAGAGGAAATACAACTCCCAGAACCGTTACCCACCTCGCCGCTGGGAAGCCCTCAAGAAACGTTGGCTCAGAGGTTCCGGCCAGACAAGGAGGATGCTCGGCTATATGAAGAGGTCCAGGACCGAGAAGCCGAGCGGCGCAAACGACGATGAGCACTTGAGACGTGCGAAGAAAATGTGGGAGGATGATGGGAAAGTGGTTAAAGAGCACCCGCTAAAGTTCGACCTGGATCATTGGGTCTGGAGGCTCGATGGCAATGAGAAGTTCAGTGCCGAGGAGGGCACAATGGGAACTGTCCGCCGTCAAGTACGCCAACAACGACAGCGGTTGGATGAGGCTGGGGCTTACAGCTCAACCCCACCCACAAGCACAGGGGAGGAGGGCACACCTCTCAGTGGTGAGTCCCAACCACCAGAATGGGGGGGAAGCGAGAACTACGAGGGGACTCAAGTCCCTCTCAGCGACACACCCCCATCCCCTGAGGCCGACCCAAGTCCCCCTCCCCGACCGCAAGGGAAGAAGGCAGCGAAGGCCGCAAAGAAGGGGACCGTCCTCACGGCCCAAATGTCTGCCTTCGTCGAGCTGGAACGTTCACGGGTGGATGCTGAACGTTCACGTCGCGAACAACATGTAGAAAGGCATCGCCTCATGCAGTCATTAACCCAACAATGAGAATCAAACATCGCCAACTACAAGGCCCTGGTGGAGAAGGATACTTCTTCCTACGACGAAGAGGCGTTGGCAGACCATAAGTTTTGCAAGACCCAAGTGTGAAGACTCATCACTAGCCTTGAAGCCCAAATTGATGATCTTCGAAGCCAACCCCCACCACCAGATGTCGACCCAACAGAGGATGCTTCTTGAACTTGTATTTTGTTTTGGGTTGTATTAAAATGGATTGAATAAAATTAAAAGTTCATTTCTATTCGTGTTGAATTTATTAATTATTGATTGTCTTTAATTATTTATTTCCAAAATTGTTTAAATTATGACTAAATTAAACGATTTCTGATAACGAATTAAATAAAACAGGAAAATAACAAATAATAATCCAGTCAGCACTGTTCTGCACTCCCAGGAACTCAAGGTTCTTTCTGTTGCAAAACACCCACTTTTCTGCATTCCCACTCCCTGATTTTTGTCCAGTCGACACAAGGTCTGCACTCCCACTCCCTGACCAAGGTCCTTTCTGTTGTACATGCTCTTAGGAACATCAATCAAAAAGCTTTCAGATTGACAGACAAGCATCAATGGGAAATCTGAAACCTTTCATACTGACAGACAAAATCAAGTTAAGAAATACATTATTAGTTCAGAGTCTTCATAATACAAGCTTTTTCAATGGAAAGAGACATCAGAACACATCAAATTGACAAATGTTTTGAACCAGGAAAGGATTCAAACTCAGAACCGACTTAGTCAAAAGTGAAAATCAACCTGAAAAAGACATTGAATGGACATCCCAAAACAACCTCAAACATGTCAATGATCCCAAATGTTTTGAACCAAATCATCAAATCAATGCCAAAGAGTGTGAACACAAAGCATGTATACACAAAGCATGTATAGATTAGCCACAGAGAGGGCAGATCACCAATCCATTCTCATTACACTCACAACATCTCAAAACCAAACTCTCCCCAACCTTCTTCTTCTTCTCCAACTCCTGGTTCATCACAACCTTGCAGCTCCCATTGCAATGGAAGCAAGGCAAAAACCTAACCCCACCACACCCTCCACACACATCACCAGCACTTCTCTTAGGCAATCCAAGTAACAAATTACCCAAAACACCCTCATCAGCCATCTTCAACACCTCCTCAGCCCCACCCACATACCTCCCCTTCACAAACACCCTCGGCGGCACAATCGCCTCCCTCGGCGGCACAATCGCCTCCATCAATCCCCTGAGCTCTTCCCGGAACCCTCTGTCCATCGACACGTCTCTCTCACAGATCGAGACTCCGTACCCTTCAATCGCCGCCCTCACGGCGTTGCAGGCCTCGAACGTGCTCCGGACTCCCCTCAACGACGTCGTGTAGATCACGACCCTTTCGAATCTATCCAGCGGAGGCTCGACGGAGCTCGGAGAGTCGATTTCCTTGGTGGGTTTCGCGGCGGGGACCGACCCATTTGGGGGTTTCGCGAGATTCGGATTCGAATTCTCTTTATCGCGAGATTCGGGTTTTGATTTGGGGATCTGAGGGAAGCGGAAGCTGTCGGCGTCGAGGCCGGCCATGAGCTCCCATGAGTTGATTACATCTGGGTCTGGCCGGAGGGACTTGGGTTCTGGCCGGAGAGATCTGGGTTCGAAGATGGAGGCGAGGGTGAGGCGCGGCGGCGGAGTGGCCGGAGAGTGGAGATTGGGGGTTTGGGGAGGTGGGTCGAGGTTGAGGAGGCCGTAGGTGGTGGAGGTTAGCGAGACAATGTGGTGGCTCAGTGCGGAGCTTCCGAGTCGGGTTATGTCCTCGTCGTGGTTGAGGAGATTTGAAGAGACGCAACCCATTGTAGAGGAGAGAAATGTTTCAGAGGAGGAGATTGGGGAAGAAGAAAGAGAGGGCTTTGTGGAGCGCGAAAAAAGTGAAATGGTGATGATGATTATTTGAACCGTCGCAGTGTCTGTGAAATCAAAATGTGAGCAGTGTTGTTGGTCCATTCAATTTCGAATTTTTTATGTTTTTGAGCGCTAAAATTCAATTTAAATTGATATTCTTCTTTATGACCAAAGCTAGAGCCTTTGCTTCACTTTCACAAAGCTTAACATTTTAGTCCAACCTCTACATTTTTAAGAGCATCCACAACACATGGTATACAATAACTAATAAGAGCATGTACAGTGGATCGGTTCGTATACTCAGTTTGTGTTTTTGTGGGACGCAGGACGCGTAAAAGCCGTCCCGCAACACATGGTATACGATGATTAATAAGAGCACATACAGTGGGTCGGCTCGTATGCTCGGCTCGCGTTTTTAAGGGCCGCGGGACGCGAGCCGTCCCGTTGTGGGACGGCTTTTACGCGTCCCGCGTCCCCCAAAAACGCGGGTCGGGCCGAGTCCCGCGTCCCGTGTCCTTCGGCCAGCCAATGGTCGTATGCCACGCGTCCTATTTTTTTTAATACGAAAAATCAAAATTAACTAAATATGATTGGTCCACTCACAATACAAGCCTCACATCCAAGTTCCATTGTAAAACACCTACTATTTTGAGTCCCGAGTCCCACTATTTTGTTCAGTCAACATGTGAGTCTTACATACGAGCCTCACATACGAGCCTTTCAATTGTACATGCTCTAAAGATTCATCATTTACTTTAACGTCAACAACAAACAAAAGTGTGGTGAATCGGATAGACAAGTGGAAAAATCGAAGAGGATTATATAAAACAAATCGTGAGATACTTCATGAAGAAACTATGATTAAAGACAATAAAAGACCTAAACTTGAGCCTATTGGGCAACGTTGCATGTGAACGGCCTCTCAAACACTTGCCAAACAAACCAGATGAAAGAAGTCGAATCATATTTATCGTACATCTCATTCTTCTATTCCACACCTCCAACACCCCGCGTGTTTAGAGTCCAACACTTCTCTATTAGATGAGTTTTTCTTCCACGCGTAGCTTTCTTGAGTTGTCCATCACATGAGTGATATTTGTTGCCAATTCATAAATGCTAATTTAATTAGTGATATTGAGAATGAAACCGTTAATATTGCTGGGTGATATTAGCTTGACACATGAGTAGGTATTTATACATATGAGATAGTAATATAATGTTAAAGAAGGCGGAAGGTATATAGGGTATGTTGGGAGATACTTTAAAGGTTGGTGGTGTTGAGGTGCGCAAACTCAAGAAAGACCAAGGGTTACGATGCAAAGTCAAGATGACCAACTCATGTTTTCTAACAATAAGGTAATCGTGTGCAAAATTTATCAAACAATTTGATAAGGGGTCAAATTTAATGAAATTTACATGTATCATAACATTATAATTTAATGATATTTATCTATAACATAAGTAACTTATTGGTTTAAGCTCAAAATTGAAAACACAGTTCTACTTCTTCCTCTCATCAGATTGCCGATCAAAACATTGTGAATAACTGATTAAACAAGGGGTAAAACCATGAACTAACTATCGTCAAGTTGTACCGCTCAAGAACTTGCTGCTGACTTATTAGTCGATCAGATCAATACCCTTGACTTATGGTAATTCCACAAACTAACATTTTCCGTTAGAAATGACAGAAAACGTTAGAAAAAACTCCAAAAAGTAACAAATCTACAGTTAGTTTTTGAGCTTAATGGTCATATGACAGTTAGTTCTTTGAGTTTTTTTTTTCTAACGTTTTCTGTCATTTCTAAATAAAAATGTTAGTTTGTGTAATTATCATAAGTCAATGGTACTGATCTGATCAACTAATAAATCAACAACAAGTACTTGATATGTACAAGTCAAGTTAGTACCGGAAGTTTTTTCATTAAAAAACAAACAAAACAAACTACAAGGTCAGAAGTTCGTTCCTATGAATCAAAAACACAAGAAACATAACATTTCTGTGTGTCCAACGTTTCTATTCTATTCAGAAAAAAATGATCTTCTCCGTAGAAAAGCTCTTAAACTTGCCGGTCGGAATCGTGCTATGAGGAGAGCTCGTCGGAGCTACTCTCCCGGAGCCGGAAACACCCAAACACAACACCTCCGCCAAGGGTCCTCCGGGAGGTGAATCCATCCACGAAACAGGGCTCACCCAATCGGCACTGCCGGTACCCATTTGAACAGTTTCATTCTCCTCCGGCGAGTCTTCTCCGCCGGACATTGACAGGGTCAGAGACGAAGAAACAGAGCTTTTCTCGTTCCCGACGCCAATGAACAGCCTCGTCTCTTGGGTTTGGGTCTGGATCGGACCTCCTCCGATCGGGCCGCGAAGCTCATTTTGATTTGTACCATGATTGAAGCAATGCGAGTACCTTCACGGGTTAACAAAAATGTCACATTTATCGATAATCAGACAAAGGAAACAAAAAAATCAAATCGAACAAGATCTAGTCTGGTTTTTAAGATCAAGAGAGGATAAAAATGGAATATAAGTAAACACTAATAGTAAACTATATTCATCCATCAAAATCTACCCGTGAATTATATTTCTATGAAAGACATCCGTGTCAAGCTCTGATACTATATTAGATGATCAACTCAATTAAAATCTTAAACTGATAGTTGAAGACTCAATTATAATTATATTCTAATATTTTTTAGACAAAAAAATATCTTGTTTCAAATTACAAAACACGTGTTATAAATTGAGCCCGTGTTATGTGAAAGACACGATAGTCACTTTCCAAAAAAAAGTACGGTCACCATTTCCTTAGACCACCGCAATGAAGTCGGTGGAATCCGTTCCTTAGACCACCCACTATGAAGTGGGTGAAATCCGTCGAATGGATAGGTTAAATCAAAATCGGAATCGGTAGTTTTTACAATAAAGGTCGGATTCGTTGAATCGAATCTAACCAAATTAAATACGTGTTGGACGAAGAGTGACTGAGAAATGAGAGAGAATCGGAAGGAAGGAGAGGGAGAATGGTCGCGGAATCAATGTCGATGATTTTGTAGACTCAGAAGACATCGAATCGCAAAAAAGATAGAGTCGAAACATCAACAAAACTTTTTCCTGCATTTTCGACAATTCTTTTGACCTCGCTATGAGGAGTCTTATAACTGGACAAAAGTAACTGAGTATATTGTTTTTTAAAATAGTCGGTCGACGATATCTGTAAAATGAACATAATTCACCTTTATTCTGCAAATGTAGTACTTGAAAACTTAAAAATTGAATTTTTAAGCCTAAACCCACCTGTGTTGGTCATAACCGGAGCTCGGAAAGGAACAGAGCCGATAATCTCCCCCGTTCTGGTTCCCAACAGCATGAGATTTCAGACAAGTTTTGTTGTGTCCGATGTTCCTGTCGGTGAAATCAGAGTTCAATTCCACAGGCTTTCTTGAACGGGGACGACCCTTGTGCGTGTGCCGCTCACAGTACCTCTGCTCCGGCGCCACGTCCCTCGAGCACCGCCACTTCTTCCCGTCGGTTCTCCGGCACCGCCACGGCTCCGGGTCGGAGTTCCCGGAGAACCCCAGCTCGATCGAACCTCTACCCACTAAAATCAACCCAACAAGTTTCAAAATTTCTTAGTAACCAAACAATAAACAGAAGAACAAGTGATTAGGATTTGATTAGTTAGTTAATTAATGGGATAACTTCACAAAACAACTATCGTCCGACTTTGGTTTTCAAATTATAGTCGACCATATCACATCGTTAAATATTACAGAAATTGTTGGGTTTTTTTTTGGCGTAATTGATCTGCCTCATAGAGGTAGATGTTTCCATAACACATATCTAGCAGGGTAATGATATTGGAGTTCCAAAATGTTTCAGAAATACAAAAAAAACCAACGATGTTGGTGGACTCTGGCTCTGGGACGACCAAGGGCCAAAAGTAAGGTCATGGTCGCGAAAAAAGTTAGTCCAATTCACCACCGCGACCCTTTGGAGATGTGTTTCCGCTACGAGGACGTTTGCGGATTAAGTGGGGGAGTTTGTCACGGTCCGAGAATTGGACCGACTTTTTTCGCTATAATATTTCACAGAAAGATTATGTTTTTGAAAATTATTTTACCCAATAATATGATATGATCGACTGAAAAAATTTGTAGTTATAATTTGAAAACCAAAATCGGAGAGTTATTTTATAAAGTTATCCCTTAATTAATTACCTTTCAAGATAGGATTGGTTTTTGGGATTGGTACGAGGAGCTCATGAGGGACAGGAACAGAGGCCACCATGTACTTGTAAATCAAGCTCTGTCTCTGAAGCTCTTGCCTCTGAGCCGCAGTGAAAGAACCTGGAACATAAAAATTCAAACTAACTATAATTTCAGATAGAAGCTATGAAATTGAAGACCTGGTACATAAAAATTCAAACTTTATCTATTATTTCAGATAGAAGCTATGAAATTGAAGACCTGGAACATAAAAATTCAAACTTTAACTATAGTTTCACATAGAAGCTGTGAAATTGAAACCGTACCTTCAGATAAATTGAAGCTGAGAGACTCGGGAGCAGGACCAGATACGACGTCGTATAAGGAGGCGAAACCAAAACCAGGCTGATTTGTGGGCATCGGCGTCGCCGTCGTGATCTTCTTATGAGGCGACGGTGACGGTGAGAGCTCGTGTTGGAGTTGGTGTTTATGTTGTCGTTGGTTCATTCTCAGACCCAAACCAAAATCACCGTCCTCTGTTTCTGAATCCCAGAAAAGACCAGCTCTTGTCGCCATGAGATGACAACTTTCCTCTGAGACAAACAAAATTTAAGTGATTTCCGAGAAAACCCAGAAAGATAGAATGAATCAGAGCCCAGATTGTAGCTTATAATTGCTACTTTTCTTCAGAAAAAGATGGTGGGTTTTGGCTTACACGGAGTGCAATGCAAGTTCTCTCTGATGATGATGATGAGGTGTGAGAGTTTTTGTTGCTGAAATGGTGTTGTGGTGTGGGTTTTGTTGGAGATGAGGCGGTGCCGCCATTTTTAGCAATGAGCTTGATTTGCTTGTAGTGTTGAATCCACACAAACCTGAACCCGGGCCCATCGGATCATATCTCTCTAAAACATGTATAATGCTACGGGTTAGGATGCGAACCATAAACAGTAACCCATTATTTAGCAGTTCGAAATCACGGGTTACGTGTTATAGAGCGCGATGTTTACGGCCATAAACTGTTAAATAACGGATCGTGGTCGCGACCCGTGGGCGCGACACGTGAGCTCTTATTTTTTTTAAAATACATAAAACCATATTTAAACTGAATAGGATTGGTCCACTCATAATTTGAACCTCAACCCGAGTCCCTATCTGATTGGATAAATTGATCGGATTCATCTAGGCAAATCGGCCGTGCATTGTAGATGCTCGAGCATGTTAATGGACTTTGAAAATAGGGTGAATCGTTGAAAGGATTGACTTTTGACGGTTTAGAATGATCGCTCTCCTCTTTTTTATTCTGATCGACAAAGGAATATTATAAAAAAAAACTCACTCTTTGAAGTAAAGAGTGAGAGTGAAAGTGACTACAAGTGATGGTCTAGCTACAAAAAAAAAATCGAGAGCTGACATGACATCTCAACCGCAAGACGATCCCAACAAGAATAGAAATCTAATACATGAAATAGCATTTTTAAACAAGAAACTTCGACACCCTAACATAGGAGCATAGCAGACTAAGAAGGTCTAAATACAAGAAATTACAACAATGAAACCCAAAACATAAACTCGAACACTGATATACGAACACAGCTTCAAAATTAACCCAATAAAAGAGGACAAAGGACCCCTCTCCTCTTGGTGAATGGTTCATTGTTTTTGAGTTCGTCGACGCATTCGATTCACCTACTAGATCACCTGATCGAATCGTCCTTAATGATTAAAAATGCGTATGGAGCCGAATCGGAACTAATCATGGAGAAGTTGGAAATGCTCTTACTTAGAGTAAATCCCCACCGCTTGATCAGGTAGGACAAGAAAGGAGGCAGGGGCAATATGGTAATTACGTACGACGACCATGTCTCTATCAGTCCAGCCCGCGGTTACCATATACAGCATCGGGACTCGCAACACATCGGGGCCCACACAGTTTCCGTGTGGGCTTCCGGTCGTAGAGTGGGGACCGAGTTCGAGCGGTTCGATCCGTAGACGAGGACGGACCAACCAACATCTAATGGGCTCTGATTGGGCCCAGGCCCACCGGTTTAGCCCCATTTGGTAAACGCTAGCCGTAGGATTTAATCATAATTGGTAATTAGTGTGTAGGATTAAGATTTCGTGTGGGATTAATTGAACTTTGGGGATGTGATGGTGACGGTTGAGGAATAATTGGAGGCAAAACGAAGTAAGAGGAGAAGCCTAAAACCTAAGCCAACCCTTTTGAGTTGGTTAGACAACAACATTAGTACAATACTAAGGATGACCCTTGAGAGTGATGTTCAATCTTAAAGTTTCCTAGTCTAAGTGAATTCCAAAACTGTTTGGATGTGAATGTTCGTGAGAAGTCGTTATATGATTATTATGTGTTCATATTAATAAGAGGGTCATAATTGCATCTTCGGTCCGGTTTTATCGTTGGTCTCCACCACCTCGTCGATCCACGTAATGACGTTTGTTTTCGAGAAAGTTGTCCCTTCGTCGAGTCCTTAGGTAGTTGACGTTGCTAGGTTCGAGGCTGTTCCCCTCGTTGTCCCGTCGCGTCAAGTCATACCATCGACACTTAGCTTGGAGATTATAAGACCGGAGCGCTTTCGGAGGAAGAAACGACCCCCCACCCACAATCTCTCTCTTCTTCTTCGATCTCCCTTAGCCTGACCCACACTACTTCCAACCCCCAACATAGATGTGAATGTATCATTATAGGACCACAGGGAGTTTCGATAGGCCAGCTACCCTCATCCCCGGTACATGGAGAACCTCAACCCGTTATTCGACAAGAAAACGGATTGTCGAGTTTATCCTGTCGCTCCACAGGCGATCCTTCCCTGTCGTGGGAGCCACCCATGCCCACCATGTTCCCTGGTTGGGGGTGAGCATCTTCTCATGCCATGTCGAATCTGGCTGGCTTATCTCGACGATCGCCCACGAATCAGGACCACCCCGACACTGTAAGTCCATTCCTTGATCTATCCCAAGCGGGGAACTCTAAGGGTGGAGGAGGACAACACCAGTACGATGCCGCTCCGAAGGACGAATCAATGGACTATGCTGGAGAGACTTGAACGCCGTCGTCGAGCCCCTTTCCATCACTCACCTCTACAAAGCTATCTTATTGCGACCCAAGACATGGAAAAATCGGAGTGGGAGTAGTCTAGTTTCGATCCGGTCGACATGATTATGTTAGGTCGAAGAATAGGAGTTAGTTCCAGTTTCGATCATTGGGTTTAAGATATGTTAGATAATCGATAAAATCAGACTACATTAATTATCGCCTACTTACGTGACATGCTACGGTTTGTTGATCAACCTTCACCGATGATCACAACTAGTTTCTAAACCCTAATATCCGAGCTTATGTAACACAACTTTACATCAAAGTATGCCTCCTCCTCCTTATTATCTATCGTTGCATCTCTTCTCCTACTTGCTAACGTTTGGATTATGTCCAAGGAAATCGATCCTCGGCCTCCGTCCACTACAATCGTCCTTCACTTCCATCCACGATGTTTATCCTTGACAAAACGTTTATGACAGTCCATCTCTTGACTTTTTCGGTTAAAATAAAAGACGAACGGTTTAACGACAATGATTGAAAGTCTAACCGATACCGATTAATAGACCGATGAGCTTCCCGATAAGATTCACCCTTTACCAAAAAATACTTGTGCTCTTTTCTTTTTGGTATGGGCTTCACTAAAAAAAGAAAAAAAAAGTCGGTGCATCTTCTTCAACCTTTGCTCCGATCCAAAGCAACACTTTCTCCTTCTTCTTCATGATTTTGCAATCTACAATCCATAACTTCGATCAAAACACATAATGATCTCGAAGACAACAGCACTAGCTCATCATTTCCACATAACAAAACCAACACAAACAACAAAAGTACAAAACTAATCAACAAAACATAGATTAAGATCATCATGAAACAATTAAACAAACCGATACACATATATAAGTATACATATCATATCATATTAAAAAAAACTAGCTTATGATAAAACTGTTGGATGATCCGATCGAGCTCTTCTGTTTCAGGAGAATCCTCAGCTGAGCTTTCTGGCACTCAAGCTTGCTTCCCCAATGCCGGCTCTTCGCCCCCACCGCCCGGACCACCTTCGGAAACTCCACAAACCCTTTGATCCCTCTCCTTATGTGCGGGTTCTCCGGCTCCGGCGAGGCTCGCCGGACACTCCCCGACGTCGAGACCGTCCCGATGTTGTGATTGCTCCAGCATTTCTCCCCCAAAACCAGCCTCGCCGGAGCTGAATTTTTCCTAGCCATTGTCGCCGGCGCCGGCGCCGGCGTCTTCAGTATCTTCTCTTCTAGAAGAATCCTGGCCTCGGTGAGCTTCATGTGAACTCTCTCCTCCCTCAAAACCTCGGCGACTCTCATCTCCTTCCTCATCTTCTCGATCTCGGCCTTCCCGGAGGAGATCTCTCCGGCGAGCTCGGAACAGAGCCTCTCTGTTTCCTCTGTTCTCCTCTTCTCCTCCAGAAGCTCGCCGGCGAGCTTCTGGCTCAGATCCTCCGCTCTCTTCCTCTTCCTCCGCTCGTCCTCGAGCTGGGATTTCAATTCCACGATCTGGGTTCGAGCCAGATCGAGCTCCGAAGCCATGGTTGGCTCCACCGAGCTCAGATCCCAGAAAAAAGGTGCGACCTTTGGACCTGAAAGAACCACCTGAGAACAGTAACATGGGTTGTCGTAGAGCTTCCAGCTCCGACAATCGGTGGTGCTCGTCATGTGTTCTTCGCAGGTTGTCTTGTTTCTGAGACTTTCAGGACTCTCCGTCGTCGTCGTCATCATCATCACCTCCTCATCCATGGCTTCTCTGTCTCTGTTCTTCTGATCTGCTTCTCTCTCTATTTCTCCTCTTTTTTTTCTCTGATTTTGTGATTTAATTTTTAATATTTTAATCGATGCAATGTAGGACCGTCAATGAAGATAGCAAGATCACATGTCCCTTACATATTAAATGGTCCACTTTGTTCTTATTATTAATTATTATATTTCCTCTTTATTCATCAAATTTGTAGTAACGTGAAGCAAATTTATGAGCGGCACATGGTGCAAAAATCATCAATTTTTCTCCCTTTATTAAAGATGGACTCATGTTTCATTTGTAAGGAACAGTTCTGGTTAATTACAGAGTTCAATGAGTTTTTATTGATATTAAAATCGAGCTTTGGATCCTTTTAATTAAGTCTAACATTTATTATTTAGTTATAAACAAATATGGAATCGAATTTAAATCGAAAATTATGTTGGCCCATTGGAGTGAAGTTATCAAATATTGTCTGAAGACTAGGAGACTCTTTGACCCATGAATTTACAGTCTTTTTTGGATCTATCCATGGAGCAGATGCAACCAGATCACAAGTTGCAAAGGTTATTATTGTGTTTTTGGATGGATTTTTTGTTTGTTTTGCTTTTTATGGATTGACTTGTAATTTTAATAAAAATGTTTTGTTTGTTATTTAAAATACAAGAAAATGTGACCATGGGGCCTCACCTCAACCACCACCTGAGGTGAGAGTATCTCTAACGATATTAGTTAAGTTTGGTTGAATTTTGATTAGCTAGAAGAAGAATATTGGGAAACAATAAGTTCATTGAAACAATCTTGTTAATTTTTGTAGGAATAGTTCGTTCAGTTTTACCGTAATTTTATGGATTTGTAAATAATCATTGTTTTTTTTTAGATGAATGACAATATTATTAAATAAGTAAAATAAATAGGTGTCTGTATGACGACAAACCCCTTACAAACCAGTAAATCAAAGATAAATAAACTGAGACATAAGTACTGAGTCAATGAAAGAACAAGTAGCATTTCGAAATTAAAAAAAGTACTTTTGATAAAAATTTAAAATTTATCATTGAATAAAAGTAACTTAGAAATAACTTTCAATATTTAATGTAACAATGTTGAAATGTTTGAATATTGGAATTCAAATGCTCCAGTTGTGCAATAACAACTTCAAAAATGTCTGAAATATAGATTTTAATATAAATTAAAATCAAGATTTTGAATTAAATAATTACATATATTCCTATATGTAAGATTTGAAATTTTAGTATTATATAAATTATTATATCTGGTATTTTCTAAATATTTATTAAAAGGTCAAAAACTTCGGTATTTTCACCCAGAAATGAACGAATTGTCTAAACAATGAAACCTTGGTCGAGACGATTCGCCCGGTCTTGGCCCGATTTGCCCACCGATCGCTCAATATTAGAGATGCTCTAATATATTTGATAAATAAGTATATTAACTTTTAGAAATACAAAATCAGAATGAAATTATATTTCAAATATGAAATTCAGAAACAATAAATTCTTTAACCACCATTTCTATGTCCATACAATGTTGTTACAAGTGTTCATTTGCTATGGACTTGATTCTCCAGGCCCATCCTCAAGTGAACTACAAATTTTACCTAAGCATTCCATGGGCAAAAACCAGAGGAAAAAGGACCACATTCCAAGGGTGAAGGTAATAACTCATCAATGCAGGTCTCTGGCATGAGTAGTTGAAGTAAATGCAATCATGTATCTTCAAGCTGCATTTCAGATTCAGACTTCAATGCATCTTTTGTGTCTTTACCCATCACCTGGTTCATCTCAAAACTGAAAGCACAAATCCTGAACAGATACAACACAAGAATATATCAAAGGAATAATCGCAAAGCCTTGCGGTGAACTATTTTTTTTGTTGTTGCAAAAACATCCCTCAACTGTTTTCCGTCTGCAAATCCACTAACGGGGTTAATTTTGTGCAAAAAATTGAAGATAACCATGCAAAAGTGTATACATAAGGGTTGCAGACTGCAAATCACATATAATGTAAAAGGCAAAACTGTCATTTCCAATTTTTTTGAAGTCATGCGACCGTCACATGACTAACTTCTGTTAAAGAACAACTTTACAGATGGAAAATAGTAGGGCCATCGGGGGATGTTTTTTTGCAAAAAAAAGAAGAAGAAGTTTAGCGATAGTATTTGCAAAATGCGCACAGTTCACTGCAAGTTTTTGCAATCATCCCTGTATCAAATGACCTCACTCACTTCCTTGAGGTTAGAGACTGGAATCCCAGTAAGTCCCCTACTTCAAAACAGATGCCCAGTGATCAAATGAGCTCTCACTTTCTTGAAGTCAGAGGTTCGAATTCCAGTGAGCACCAGCTTGTAAACAAGATGTAGATTCAAGGTTCGGTTAAGGATTAACATTTGGTTAACCGAACTTCCTTAGGAAACTCCAACCCAACTGAAACCAGTGTTTGTCACGTATCACGTAGTGAAAAACACTGCAAGTTTCAGCAAAGACAAGAAATGGAGGCATAATAATAAAATCCCAATCAAGTCAAGTAAGTTCATGCAAAAATGGGGTTTCAGGCTTAATCTGATGCAGAAAATAAGGCATGTGCTCACACATGCAAAGATGGGAGAATCCTAGACAAGAGCTGATGAGAGAAAATGTATTTTTGTGTCCTAATTCTTAAGTCAGATAACACTACATGTTCATTCTCATAATTGGTCATTTTGTCTTTCTGAATAATGAAATTTGAAAAGCTAGATTCTGTCAAATTTGTTTTCTTCCATACACATGAAAGACACTCCTGAATTATTTTAACAATAATGGAAGAGAAAATAAGATGCAAGATATAAATATAAATATAATACAACAACAATGGTCAATCTGCAAAGTTTTATAATTAGGAGAAATGAAACAGGACAAGACAAAGACAATAATGCTTTGCATGACAGGAAATTCAGACTTTTGACTTGGGAATTAGGCTGGTGCCAAACTGATATAATTGCTTTTATTGGGGGTACAAAGTTAAGTCACCTATAGTGATTTGGCCTCTTACCTACAATGCAATGGCTTCAACACTAATTGATATCTGAACCTAACCTCCAAATTGGTAGACCATCCCATGCCTATTCTAAAAAAAAGGAGCACTTTATAGCTGCATTCACAGGTGAAGATAATATAGAGCCCAAAGTAACAAATTAGTATGTGAATTTGAACTATGAGTACTTAAAATGATCCAAAAGTAATGCCTAACTGATATAATAAGATGTTTAATTCGACCTAGCATGCTTTAGATTAACCGAACAACAATACTAAATCGATTATTGCATTAAAGATCACTAACCTCCCGCCATAGCCATGAATTGGAGATTATTTGGAAGTCTTGGTGCTTCTAAGCTCTCTCACAACTCTCCTTGATGGTGCATCTCTCCATAACCGGATTATATGGAATGTATAAATTTTTAGTTGTGTGAGCTTAGGGACCAAGACCATGTTCGTCAGGTTAAAGAACATATGTGTATGAAAAAAAATGTACACTAATTCACATTTCCTCACTGAAACCCTATTTACATTTCCATTATACAGATGAGAATCAACACATGTCTAGAACATATGGCCAAGGTAATGAGAATCAAAATGAAGCACAATTACATACAAATTAAGGTGATTATCATTGACGAATAAGGTTCAGATTACTGACAGGATCAATGCAATCACGTTCAAAAATAAGATGCACATTAATCTAGAGCAAATAATTAAACTGCCATTTTCAAAAATCGGAGATGAATATCGAGTATCACTACTAACAAATACTATATGAGTATATAACTCATAGACAAACATGTAACTTACTCCATAACCGCTTCAGCTTCAAATCAAGATTGCATGATCATGGCTTCACAACATTGAAATTATTGCTCATATATTATTCTAGCTGCCTAGCCTGTCATACTTTTGAAATCAAAAGATTTGAGATGAGCTTGAAACATTTTATAGAAATCGATTCAGTTTCTTAACCTGCTTCGGGTAAAAAAGTGAAGCCAAGACATGAACAGGGGAAGAAACACAATGCAGGCCCAACACAAACACTGGTAGTTTGAGGAATCCAAATTTCAAGTTTAACTTGTTTCTCTTACTACAATAGAGGCTACATTCTGTAGGCATTTCTTGGTATATTCTACAACATCATTCGTTTATCACTATGTGACTTTAGGATGCTTTTAATAGCTTTAGTGTGGGCAAGGGAATCAACTCTTCTTCTCTATATGGCCTACTTGGGTTGGCCTGGTGGTCAAGGAGCTCTCTCATCTTCTTGAAGTCAGAGGTTCGAATCCCAGTGGGTACATCTGCTTGGGAGCAGAAGTGGGTGGAGGGTAAGCTAGAAATAGATACAAATTAAGGTGATTATCATTGACAAATAAGGTTCAGATTATTGACAAGAAAAAGGCAATTACGTTCAATAAATAAGATGCAAATTAATATAGAGCCAATGAAAAGACTGCTATTTTCAAAAAATTAAGATGAATATTGAGTATCACTACTTACAAAATACTATGTAACTCATAGACAAACATGCAAGTCCATGAAATTTCCAACTAAATTATGAAGAGGTCACAATAGATCACCAACCAAAAATAAAACGAATGCAAAACAATTTATATCTCTGTAGTTCCTATAAAGGCCAAAAAAATTAAATAGCAAGACCATAGCAATAATAAAAATCTACCTCAAGTCTCAACCGTTTCAATCTGGACGGAGAATTGTACCATTCTTCATGCAAATCAGCAGCTCATAACTCAAACTCATCCTCAAGCTTCAGCGCTTCTGCTGCAGCCTCTTCCTCCTCATCATCGAGCACAAAATAAGGATTATGTGCCTCAGGCTTGAACTTCAAACCAGTAAATACATAGAAGGCCAATGTAGCCAACTCTCCAGCCACAACACTCGTCCATAGATACTTATAAGACGTGATCGTCTCCAACGCATAGACCACAACCCGAGTGAAGTAAATGTAGCAGATAACCACAATGTAGTACTGCCTAAACAGAGTCAACTTCATCAGATTCACCGCAGCCTTCCCGTCGGTCCTCGCAGCCTCACGCAAGTTCTTAATGGACCAGACAATCGGGAACAACACCGCGCAGCAGCAAACCACGTCAACGAGCAAGAAGATCTGCTTCCAGGTGATCCAATCCTGCCCATAAGGCCCATTCTCATCAATCACAACCTGAGCAATGTTGGCCACCACCTGGAGAGGGATCACAACCATCAGAACCTTCTTCTCCTTGTCCTGCAAATAGGGTTTCAGGAACGACCAGCCAGTCCCAATCAGGACAATCAGAGTGAATAGAGTGATTCCCTTTAAGAAGCTGAATACGTAGAACACCACATCCCAGCCGTGAGCGCTCCCGGTGCGCTTGATGTGCGATTTGTCCTCGGCCTCGCAGAGGAGGTTCAGGGCCTTGAGGAGCACGACGGCGAGCATGAAGAGATGGATCTTAAAAACGGTGGATCGCTTCTTGTAGAGGACGTGAACCCAGAGGCAAGCGAGGACGATGTAGGAGAGAGCGAGGAGGAAGTAAACCCTAGGGAGGACGGTCTTACCGGCGGAGAGGTAATCGCGTGCTCCGGTCCGGCCGTCGACGTTGTACATGACGGATCGGACGTCCATGGAGATTTTGAGCTGCTGCTGGAGGCAGTTGGCGAAGACGAGGGTGAACTGGTCGGAGTCGGAGAGGCGGTACACGGTGCCGAAATGCGTCCGGGAGTTGAGGTTGCTGAAGTCGTAGACGGTCTTGATGAGGTCGGATTGGAGGGCGCAGGTGATCTCGCCGTCCTCGAGCTGCTGGAGGACGTGGAGCCATGTGTCGCGGGTGCAGAGGAAGAACCCTACCTTGGAGAAGTCCAGATCCGGATCGGTGTTCGAGAGGGCGATTCTGGAGACGTTGAGCTTGAGAAGGCCGTTGTGGTTGAAGCCGAATTCGTCGAAGGGGATGATTGGGCGGTTGTCGGATCTGATCTTCGAGGTCCGGATCTCGGCGAAGGACGCGGAAATGGAGAGGACGATGAAGATGTAACAGAGAGCGTATGAAGAAGAAGCCATGCCCAATTGTTGATTTTACGAGTTTCAGAGAACCGACTCAAATGTGAAGAAGCGAATGAGGAAGACGAAGGTGACGGGGCAAATAATCCTTTTTTTTTAATATTGATTTTAAAATTTTATTTTGTGACCCGTATGTAAATTACGGGTATTGAATACGGGTCTGGGCCTTCCCGCTACCGCCATTTTCGATTGATGAGGAGATTATAGTGGCAACATTGTTTGATCGAATTCTTACAAATTTATGACGACAGGATGACCCGTTGTTGTCATGAGCGGGGAGTGGTTTGGGGACGCCGCGGTTAGGAAGGGACGGCAAAAGGAGATGCATCCTCGAAATACGTAGACGCGACGGGCATGGTGGCGGTTGAGTTTCCTCTCAGTAGGACGATGAAGGCTGTCGGAAAGTGGGTGTCACTAGTGGCCTGAGATCGGTAGAGTAAAGAGATCCAGAAGGACTGGTGGTCTTTTAGGCGCCTCTGGTTCGGGTTCACGTCTTTTGCTGACAGGGGAGGGCCAACGATGGTGTCACCGACTCCATTGGTTTGGTTTTATCGAGGTCATGCAGAGTTTAGGATAACAAATAATTAGCGACAACTACGAGTCCTCTAGGTAGTTTGGAGCGCTTGTTAATCGATCAAGTGGCTTGTACCCGAAGGAAACAGAAGGTTCGGAGCCAGGAGCCTCAGAAGGCTCCGTTGGTGCTACTGGGAAACTGGCGTGAGGTGTTACGTGCTTTTGGTTCTCCCAATGAGCATCTTTGAGGCCACTGAGAAGTAGCAAATACCATCTTATTGGTATTCAGGTGGCAGAGGTTTCACCAAGGACCGATACGTACTCTCTACCTTCTCGAAAGTTAGCGTCTTCGTGTTTCTGGAGCCCTTATTTATCAGTCGTGGGAGGACAACACACGGTAGAACCCGGTGGAAGTACACAATCCGCCAAGACGGCAATTCTATTCTGATTGTGGGCCCACTCTGTCTTATCTCATGTCAACAACAATTGTACCGGTTTCCTCGGTCCCTATCACAATATCCTCTTATCGACATTTTTGGAATGGTTCGATAAATAAACACTTTTTCCTTATTTCCGTGTTAGCCCCATTGTATTAGAACTTTTACGTTGTTCTGTTACATCTGTTTCAGTTAAATTTTATTTATTCTGATCGACCCTTTTAAAGGGCGTCTTCAATTATTTACTAAAAATACATTTTAATCACTTTAAAACATTTATTCCGACCATTATCCGTTTGTTAAATTTCAGACTTCTAGACCTTAATCTCGTGCTTAGCAACTAGCAATTAAAAGTTTGACCAGGTCAATACATACGGAGACCTGTGAAGACCCATAACTCCATTGACCAGTTCATTCTGCAAACCTCACCCGCCATGGCCGATGCTGTAGTTTCCTTCGCCATAGAAAATGTCGGCAACTTTCTGATCGAAGAGGGTAAGTTGTTGTCAGGTGTGAGGGACCAAGTGGAGGAGATGCAGATCGAGCTGAGGTGGATGCAGGGCTTCCTCAGAGACGCGGAGAGGCGCAAAGGAGAGAGCCACAGTGTTCGAAACTGGGTTTCTGAGATCCGAGAAACCGCCTACGATGCGGAGGATCTGATCGAGCACTTTGCCCTCAAATCTGCTTTACGGAATCAAAAGGGTGCTCTGAAAAAGTATGCCTTGTTCATCAACCACCTCGTTGAGATTCACCAGGTCAGTATAAGGCTATTTGAGCAAATTCCCCAAAACTGAAGTTTTTTTGTGTAATTATCTTTTATTTTAGGGTAAATTACGTTCACACCCGTACTATACGCGTTTAACGGATAAATACCACAAAATTATTTCGTAACGAAAACATATCCTGAACTAACACTTACTAACAAAATTATTTTATGGCTGAAGTTGGTTTTAGGATTGTAATACTACGGATAGTTTCGGAATTTCTGAAAAAATGGATGGAAAAATGGATGAAATGGGGATGTTGTTACTGAGTGTTGTTAGTTCGGGGTATGTTTTCGTTACGAAATAAATTTGAGGTATTTATCCGTTAAACGCGTATAGTACGAGGTATGTCAACGTCTTTATTTTAATTAGTCTAAATTGATAATTTGTATCTAAAATGTGCATATAACTAGAGAAATAGTTGGGTTAACACCCAAATTTTGTGATACTACTAGTCTATTATATGCCCCGATTCTGCAGGTGGAATCCAGAATAAATTCTATTAAGGCTAGGCTAACTACACTGAGAACAAGATTGCATACTTATGGCATAAGAGGGTTCGTGGGCGGGCAAGAAGATCCTGCCCATGGGGCCTCTGCCTCCGGTGGGAGGAAGAGGCAAGACTACTCTCACGTTGTTGACTACAATGTTGTTGGGCTGGATGAAAAGATAACAGAGTTAGTTGAACGGTTGGTCCATGTAGGAGAACAACACGATCATGGTGGTCGTTCAGAGCCATCGGTGGTTTGTCTTCATGGTATGGGCGGTGTAGGTAAAACCACTGCTGCCAAGAAAGTCTACGCTGACAATAGAATCAGGGCGCATTTTGAGGGCTTTGCTTGGGTCTACATTTCTCAGCAATGCAACCCAAGACAGGTTTGGGAGTCAATCCTAACTCAACTTTCAGATGGTAAGGGGGACGTAAAATCTATGTCAGATGACGAGTTGACTTCAAAACTTTGTGGTCTCCAAAAGGACAAAAGGTGTTTCCTGGTAATAGATGACATTTGGAACAGTCAAGATTGGGTCAAGCTTTCTGCAGCATTCACCTATATGGACCAAGATAGTGAAAGCAAGATGTTAGTTACTACTCGCAATGAAAGTGTAGTATCAAATAGAGTGCATGTATATCACACAAACTTGAATGTTTTGGATCACAACAACAGCTTGCTCCTGCTTACTGATACTATATTGTTTCTGGGAGGTCCTAACCATCCAAGTAAGCATACATTGCTTCACTATTTATCGTCATTAATGTAAGTTGAATAACACAATTATGACTGCAACCCGTTGTAGGAAATGATTTTTGCTGAGGTTGTGTGTTGAGTAGACATGCAAAAGATAAGTCTTTGATGTCTGAATTGATCATAAGAACAAATTTTATATAACCTTCACGTTGAAGTAATAATTTCATAAAATTATGATATACTATGAAGGATTCACATAATTACTATGAACTATTTTTTTCACTTACTCTTTTTAATTTACTTTTACTGATCATAAGAATAAATTTTATATAACTATCTTGTGACGGCTAATTTCATTAAATTATGTTGTAATAAGTTATTCATGTAATTATGATGAACATTGTATGCATGTTTATCACTGCCTGTTGATTTTCATACTTCTCTACTCTCCGATTTTTCAGTAAAAGAAGACTCAAACATGAAGAAGTATGCTGGGGAAATGGTAAAACAATGTGGAGGACTGCCTCTGGCCATCATTGTACTAGGAGGGATTTTAGCCACAAAACATGAATTAATAAAGTGGGAAAGAGTTGGTGCTAATATCAAATTGGTTTTGAAGAGAAGGGAACAAGAAGGGAATGATGGAGTAATGAGCGTATTGGAGTCAAGTTACGAGGATTTGCCATACAATTTAAGATCATGCTTCCTCTATTTCAGTCAATATCAAGAAGACGAAGAGATAAAGACGACAGAGTTAAAGCAGAAATGGATAGCAGAGGGTTTTGTATCGTCTTCCGCAGAAGAAGGAGATGAAACAATGGAGGACATAGTTGAGGAGTATTTGGATGAGCTGGTACGCAGATGCATGATTCAAGTGGGAATAAAAGGCCACACACAAAGGGTTAAAACCTGTCGCATACACGATCTAATGCGGGATATGTGCATATCAAAGGCCAAAGAGGAAGGCTTTGCTCTTACGGTTAAACTTGGGGTTGAAAATGAGGGAACATACTTTAAAAATGTAAGTTTCCGTAGACTTTGTATTTCCTTAGGCAATCACAAGCTGGACGAATCCTTTCTATCTTCCCTCGGGAGAATCTCCCCACGGCTTAGATCCATACAGTTTCAGGAGAACCTTGATGATGAGCAATGTAAAAAGGCGGGGTTGACAGTAAAGAAGTTGAAGTCAGTCAGGATTCTAGAACTTCCAAGTACAATGGCTGAGAGCGGGAGGAAGCAGATAGGAAATCTCATTCACCTGAGGTTCTTAAACCTTGAAGTTTCAATGTTACCCACCTCCATTGGTAACTTGATTTGCTTGCAAACGTTGAACTTGGGGAGATGCAACTCAAATCTTAAAATTCCGGATTCAGTATGGCGGATGGAAAAGCTGAGACATCTATATCTTCCTAGGGATGGTAGTGTTTGTGAAAATGCGAAGCAGGTCGTTGTCGATTTCAAGAATTTGCAGACACTGGTAAATTTTCCTCCGTATAACTTCGACCTAGAACAAAATCTGGTCAAATTTATCAATGTCAGGAAATTAGTTATAACCAACAGGTGTGAAGAAATATGCAAGATATTACAAAGTGAGGTAATGGAGTTCAACAGATTAGAGTCATTATCTTTGACGGACTCCTCAGGCAATGTAGATTTGGAGGGCGTGACAAGAAGCTGTCCTTGTCTGTATAGACTACTTGTTATTGCACCAATAACAAGCTGCAGTGACATGTGGCCCTCCAATTTGACCAAGCTCGTCTTAGGGCATTCTCTCCTTGAAGAAAGCCATATGAGGTCACTGGGAAAGCTGCAGAGTTTAAAAGTTCTTTTCCTCCAATGGAATGCATTCGTGGGGGAGGAAATGGTTTTTCATCCAACTGATTTTCCTCAACTCCGCCATCTTATACTTCAAAACGTGAGGGACCTAAAAGCGTGGGCGGTACAGGAAGGAGGTTTGTCAAGTCTTTCCTGCTTAGAGATCATCAACTGTCGGGAACTCAAGTCCGTTGGTGATGGAGCCCAATATCTAAAGCAGTTGAAGGAACTAAAAGTTAGAACTATGCCTTATACATTCCAGAAGAGGCTGGAAAAAGGAGGAGAGGATTGGAAGAGAGTCAGAAATGTTCCTTCCATCTCTTTTTCTTATTGCTACCCAGGCAAGTAAACTGTCGGTACTTATAATTTTAAAACAATCATAATTGACTGTAGTTTCTAGTCAGAACCTACGATTTGTTTCTTGTTATTTGCCTACTTTATACGAACACTGATAGTATGTTTTTTTCCATCAAAATCATAATTGTTGTTAAAACCAGAGTTGGAGATTGATGTCTACATGGGCGCGGATATTTTGGATGAAAACTACAGCTTGGAGCTCCTTAATAAGGCAATATTATCTTTTGGAGGACCTTTACATCCAAGTAAGTACAAAAAATATTTCATTATTTTGAGCTCGGCTCATTCATCAAATGAACCCTAATATTAGGTTAGATTCAGTTTGGACTTGAGTAACTTATTGACGACTCGACTAGTTTATAGTTCTAATAGAAATGTAATGGGACAGAACAGAATAAAACATTTCTCGGACTCTCATCCATTGCAAAATTATTTTCTGATACTTTTATCTAAGTGGCAGGATTTTTATTCAAGTAAACCTCAAGTTTAGGAAATTATTAACCTTACTTTTTTAAGCATATTGTGGTTGCCTCCAAATTAACATATTTATATTTTTTCATCGTATGATTTATAAATTTATATAACATTTCATCAATTTATGTGGTTTGACTTTACCTTTTGATATCGATACAAAAAAACATTGGCCAAGTTCAAAATTTGTATGACATCTCATCAATTTGTGTGATTTAGCTTTACCTTTTGATACCAATACAAAAAAAAAATTGGCCAAGTTTAAATTTTTACAGTATTATTTATATCAAAACTATAATATCAATAAAAGAAAGAAAACTACTTTTGTATAATTGTCATACAGTGTAAAAGTTTCGTCGTTAGAGTCATGAAGTTAGAATATAAATATATAATTATAATTGGCCCTTCACATATAAGTTTGAGTTCTTAGTTGAGTTGGTCATCTAATGATGAAATATAGCTCCCAGCCCTAGGACATTTTGACAGGCCCTACTTATATAGTTCACTGTTTATCACTACATGCAAGTTGATTGTCATGGTCTTCCTCTTGTTTTTTCAGTAACAGAAAACTTAGAAATGGACACATCTGCTAGAAAGATGGTAAAAGTATGCAAAGGAATGCCACTGGCTATTACTCTATTGGGGAGAATTTTGGCCACAAAACATGAAATGAAAGAGTGGGAGAGTATTGAATTAGTTTTGAGGGAAGGGGAACAAAAAGGGAATGATGGATTTACAAGCTTGTTGGAATTAAGTTACGAAGACTTGCCGTGCAATTTAAAATCATGTTTCCTCTATTTCAGTCAATATGTAAAAGATGAAGAAATAAAAACAAGTGAGATGATACAAAGATGGATAGGAGAAGGTTTTGTACTGTCCTCAATGGAGGATGTTGGTAGGAAGCATTTGAAGGCGCTGGTAAGTAGACGCCTAATTCAAGTGGGGAAAAGAAGTCACAGAGGAAGAGTTAAAACATGTCGCATGCATGAACTTGTATGGCACTTCTGCGTATCAAAGGCCAAAGAGGAAGGCTTTGCAGATTCACTCAAACTTGGGGTTGACTTGACCTACTTAAAACTTGATGGTTCAGAACTGCCCAAATCCTTTGGAAATTTGAGGTGCTTGCAAACATTGAACTTGGAGAGATGTGTTGAAGGTCTCATAATCCCAGATTCGGCATGGGGAATTCAACAGTTGAGGCATTTGTATCTTCCCGAGAAAGGCAGTGTTTGTGAAAGTAGTCGGCAACAAGTGGGTGATTTCTCGAATCTACAGACACTCGTCAACTTTCCTCCAAAAAAATTCGACCTGCAACAAAATCTGGTAAAATTCAGCAATGTCAGGAAATTAGTTATAATCGACAAGGCTGGAGAAATGGGTAGCATCTTGAGGAGTCAGGAAACCGTGTTCAACCGACTACAGTCACTGTCATTGACGCACGCCACCTGTGGAGAGGTAGATTTGGAGGCTTTCACAAGAGGTTGTCTATCATGTCTGTATAGACTAGTTGTTGAGGGACCAATTAAGTTCCCAGCAGCTTCAAATTGCACTGCTATCTGGCCTTCCAACCTCACAAAGCTTGTCTTGACAAGTACTTACTTTGATCAAAGTAGATTGGGGTCACTAGCAAAGCTGCAGAGGTTAAAAGTTCTCTTCCTCCAACAGAACGCAATCGCCGTGAAGGAAATGGGTCTAGATACAAATGATTTTCCTCAACTCCATCATCTTAGAATTGAACGTTTGGAGGACCTAGAAACATGGGCTGTACACGAAGGAGCTTTGTCAAATCTTCTCTGTTTAGAGATCGTTGATTGCCAGAAACTCAAGTCTGTCCCTGATGGATCCCAATATCTGGAGCAGTTGAAGGACCTAAAAATCGTAAACATGCCTTCTGGTTTCAGAAAGAGGCTGGAAGAAGGTGGAGAGGACTGGGGCAGAGTCTGTCACGTGCCTTCCATCTCTTTTTTAGGTGCATGATAGAACCGGAGCAGGGAAACAGATGCAGAGCAACCATCAGGTTGGTAACATCAGCTCTACAGCATCTCTTTTTTGTATGCATTTAATTACCTACTAACACTCTGCCTAATACATGACATTGCAGGACATTGCTGTTTCAAGCAAAGGATTAGTACTAAACCTTCTTACTGAAGCAGCCTTCTTATACTATTTCTTTAGATGTTCTTAAAGTGTAAGGCTACCATGAGTTTGAGTTTTGAATTTAATTATTTACAAATTATTATATTTATAAAAAGATATATCAAAAAATTTCCTCCGACAGGCAATCCAAGATATTTCTCATGGTCGCTATCTTCCCAGTCCCTAGGATTTCCAAGATACAATTTATGAGGTCACCAAGATGGAGCTAGGTTATCATTGTTTCACCATCCAATTCAAACGAAAATGATACCGTTCGTATACACTCCATGATACAAGAATCAAACTTATGAGGAAAATTCATGCATGGATTGTTTGAAGAAAATCTTATTCTATCCGGTCATAAATCTTCAACATGTCTAGCTTGACAGTCCATCAACAGGTTCGATTCTTGATATTATGCCTTATTAAGTAACTAACTCAGACACATCGATAATGCCGTTTGAACTATTCTCTTTGAGGAAAAAAAACGTTCAGAAAAGTTTTTTCAAACGTTTAGAACCCCATTGTTTAGAACTTTTAAATATATAATTTGTGACCCATATATATATATAAGGGTATTGAATACGGGTCTGGGCCTTACCCGTTACGGCCATGGGACAGAGAAGCTCTATTGAACCGCCGCTACCGCCATTTTCGATTCCCATACTAGAGAGAGTCTGAGATTGCGGAGGAGATGGCCCTCCTCCACCTCTTCAACTCCATCCTCGCGAGCGTCCCCGTCCTCTCACGGCTAGGGTTTCGTCCTCGCCGCTTGAGCACTAGATCGCCGGCCAATTCCACTTGCATCGCTGGAGTGGTACTGGATTGCCGAGCTGGTCCAAGCTCGAATCTGCCTATTCACGGGTATTCTGGGCCAAACAGGTTCCTGTTGGTGAAATTGAGGATGCTTTTGAAGAAATGAGCTGATTTGGAGTGAAAGATACTGTGCATTTAGATTTCTAGGATGCTTTTCTTATGTATTAATTTTATGTTTCTTAAGAAAAATATTAAATTAAAAAAAAACCATAATTAGTGTGTAATGTGGTTTCACTTTGAATCTCATGCTTGTATTTGAGCTTTCCATTTTGATAATGTTGTTTAATCTGCTACTGTTCTTAATGATCGTACACTAAGCAATGAAATCAACCTTTCAGTTGCTGAACTTTAGAGATTGACAAGTCTTTTGGTGTGTCAAATGCATGCCTTATAGTTTCGGTCATGTTCCTTCCATCTCTTCTCCCCAAGCAGCTACACAACCACTCTTTTGCTTCTTTCTTCCTAACTGTATAAGATCTGTAAATAATACTAACTAATAGTATCTAATTCTATGCGTTTGTTTTGTTACTAGAACCGAAGTTGGAGAAGGTCGATGAAGAAGCAAAGGACAAGCCATCAAAAAACCGAGGGACTTAATTTTCCTAACTGCTAATAGTGAGTGTGAAAGTAGGAGTGGGAATTTATGGAATCTGCAGACTGGTCAATTCTCCTCAGAGGTTCGACCTACAACAAAATCTGAATCTATTAAATGATTAGAAGCGGAGGAGGAAATAGATGCAGAGCAATTAGCAGGTTGGTAACATAACCTCTACAATATTTCTACCTCTCATGCTGCTTAATTTACACATGAATGTATTCATTTTGTGTACATGCTCT
Source organism: Erodium maritimum (assembly GCA_963921825.1). Classification (NCBI taxonomy): domain Eukaryota; kingdom Viridiplantae; phylum Streptophyta; class Magnoliopsida; order Geraniales; family Geraniaceae; genus Erodium; species Erodium maritimum. The sequence goes on along the minus strand of OY997592.1, from coordinate 71,846,705 downwards.
GAATCCCTCTTTTTGTTTTGCGTTTAATTACATACTCAGACTCTGACCGACTGAAAGCATATTTGAAGAAAATTAATATCTAGCCTCGAATTCGGCTTGAATGAGCTCGGTTTATTTAGTTTTAAAATTTTTATTTTGATTTTATTAAGTAGAACATATGTAAATAATGAAATACTGATCGAGTTGGTTCATGAATTAGGAGCATTGAGCTCAATTTTGATTTTTTAAAATAAGTTCATTCTTGACTTTGACTTCGAGTTCGAGTTCAGGTCGTTTATTCAAAAAAAAAAAAAATACTAGTGTGTAGAGTTGCCTGCAAATACAAGTTGCATAACTTACATCTCCAGTGTCTCTTTATTTTATATACAACCATATTGATTATCTTACACTCAAATTATTTTATTGTTAGACTTCGAGAAAATACCTTGACTGAAAAGGAAAATGAAATATCAGAAAAGTCATATTATCCACACACCCTTTGAGCTCCTTTAGACAATCAATTTCCCAATAATTGATACCCTAGTGTCCTTTGCTTTAGCAAATAATTCCAAGTAAAGATAAGGTGATGGCAGTGATGCACATGACAGACAGCGACTGGCAATAGAAAAAGTAAGGTCATGTTTTTTGTTTTGTTGAAGAATAAAGGTTAAAAGTAAGGTCGTGTCATATCATTACTTTAATACTTTATCAAAATAAATAAATAGAAAGTATTACAATTTGCAACCATGACCTCCAAAATGTAGGATCCTCCTAAGACACATATAAATCTACTGCTCGAGAGAACTGTGAAACACAAATCAGTGATCCAGAGAAACACTCATAAGTTCATTCTGTAAAAGAGAGTGCCCAATTTTCACCATAAATCAGCAGCCATGGCTGATGCTGTAGTGTCATTTGCTCTTGAAAATGTTGGCAACTTTCTGATTCATGAGGGTAAGCTGTTGTCAGGTGTGAGAGACCAAGTGGAGGAGATGCAGATCGAGCTGAAATGGATGCAGGGCTTCCTGATGGATGCGGAGAGGCGCAAAGGAGAGAGCCACAGTGTTCGAAACTGGGTTTCTGAGATCCGAGAAACCGCCTACGATGCGGAGGATCTGATCGAGCACTTTGCCCTCAAATCTGTTTTACGGAATCAAAAGGGTGTTGTCAATCGCATCAACAAGTATGCTTTTTTCATCAACCAATTTGTGGAGCTTCACCAGGTCAGTAGGGACTGAGCCACGTTGGGAAACCATTTACTTATATTTCCATGATATTATATAGCCTACAAACTTATAAACGTATCGCCTGGTTACATTAAATTATTCGGAAATTAATGCTGACAAACTTGTTAGTTTTTTTTTCCCATATATTCTGAAATGAGGAAAATGACCTTGATATTAAAACCCTAATCCCTCTCGTATGAATTTTAAAATTACGAAAATATCGTAATATTCTATTGCCGGACTTTCAAAATTACATATATGTAATTTAATAAACTTAAATTCATAAAAACCTAAATAATTTCTTAAAATAATGAAAAAGAAAATGAAACGGTGATGGTACTCGCTTTATATAAAAAAAGAAATTTAATCTATTTCCTTTCTCCTCCATCCTCCATGCAAAAAGCGGGAATTACATGATGTTTCGAAAAGCTGATCAATGCCTTTGTTTGTTGTGCTTGTCACGGCCGCGAGCGACATGATAAGTCTTTTAGACTTCACATCTGAAGTCTACTCTATCTTTTACATCTACTTATAACTCACTCTATCTTCTCACTATCAGCCCTGGATATAATAGATCCAATGATTCAGAATTAGATAACAAGTAACATTTATAGATATTGGTAACCTGTAAATGTATACCTATATATATATATATATTCTGGAGGAGAGAAAATAGATTCAAGTCTAAATTTTTATACAAGTTTCCACACTAATTACTTACTATGTATATGCCTTGATACTGCAGGTGGGATCTAGAATTAAAACCATTAAGGCTAGGTTAACTACACTAAGAACAAGATTGGAAATTTATGGCATACAAAAGCTCAAAGTTGCTGCTGATGGGGCCTCAACAACTAGTAGGAGGAAGAGGCAAGACTATTGTCACGTTGTTGACCACAATGTTGTTGGGCTGGATGAAAAGATAACAGAGTTAGTTCAACATTTACTAGACGTCCGAGAAGCACCAGTGGTTTGCCTCTATGGTATGGGCGGTCTGGGAAAGACCACTACTGCAAAACAAGTTTACAACAAGAGTGAAATCAGAGCATATTTTGAAGGTTTTGCTTGGGTTTACCTTTCTCAACAATTCAATCCGAAACAGGTGTTGGAGTCAATCCTAACTCAACTTTCAAGCAAGAAAAAGGGGGAAGTAGAAAAGATGTCACTGGATGAGTTGACTTTAGAACTCTGTGGTGTGCAGAAAGAGAAAAGATGTTTGCTGGTAATAGACGACATTTGGCATAATCAAGATTGGGATAAGCTCTCTGCTGCTTTCCCTTACACCGAAGATGGTAACATAAGCAAGATATTACTTACTAGCCGCAATGAAGATGTGGTATGGCATAATAGGGCATATCGCACGCGCTTGGATATTTTGGATGACAGCTGCAGCATGGAACTATTGAAGAACACAATATCGTCTTTGGGAGGCCCTAACCATCCAAGTAAGCTTACATTTCCTAACCATTTATCTGTAATGAGGTCTTTTGCCACCAATAGTCCGTCTTGTCCTTTTTATCTATGATGATGGTTAGTTTACTATAATCATAAATATGAATAAACTTAGAATTCATCTAAGTTGATCATCAAAAATATATATATAAAATACTGACAAAATTGTATTTTGTAATTTAGCTTGTTTACAGGTTGTTATAACTGTCATCTAACAAAACTATGATTTACTATCAAGGATTTACATAACTACAATGGATTTTTTTTTCTTTCATACTTTTCCGCTCTCCTACTTTTCAGTAAAAGCAGACTCCAAAATGCCCGAGTGTGCTGGGAACATGGTAAAGCAATGTGGAGGATTGCCACTGGCCATCATTGTACTCGGAGGGATTTTAGCCACAAGACATGATCTCAAGCAGTGGGAAAAGGTTGGTTCTAATATCAAATTGGTTTTGAAGAGAGGGGAGCAAGAAGGGAAGGAAGGAGTATCAAGCGTATTGGAGTCAAGTTACGAAGATTTGCCATACAATTTAAGATCATGTTTCCTCTATTTCAGTCAGTATCGAGAAGATGAAGAAATAAAGACGACAGAATTGAAGCAGAAATGGATAGGAGAGGGTTTTGTATCCTCCTCTGTAGAGGAATTAGAAGACGAAACAATGGAGGACATAGCTGAGGAGTACTTGGATGAGCTGGTTCGTAGATGCATGATTCAAGTGGGAAAAAGAGGGCACACGGGAAGGGTTAAAACCTGCCGCATACACGATCTAATGCGGGATTTGTGCATATCAAAGGCCAAAGATGAAGGCTTCGCGCATACGATTGAACTTGGGGTCAAAAAGGAGGGAACAAGCTTTAAAAAAGTAAGTTTCCGTAGACTTTGTATTTCCTCATGCAATCACAAGTTGGGTGAATCTGTTGTATCCTCCCTTGGGAAAATTTCCCCACAGCTTAGATCCATATGGTTTCAGGACAACCTCGATGATGAGCAATGTAAGGAGGCGGTGTTGATAGTAAAGAAGTTGAAATCTGTCAGGGTTTTAGAACTTCCAAGTACAGTGGGTAAGAGCGGAAGGAAACAGATAGGAAATCTCATTCACCTGCGGTTCTTAAACCTTGAAGTTCGAAAGTTACCCTCATCCATTTGTAACTTGATTTGCTTGCAAACGTTGAATTTGGGGAGATGTCAGTCATATCTTAAAATTCCAGATTCAGTATGGCGGATGGAACAGTTGAGGCATCTGTATCTTCCTAGGGGTGGCGGTGTTTGTGAAAGTGCGAAGCAGCTCGTTGGTGATTTCCCTAATTTGCAAACATTGGTAAACTTCCCTCCAAGAAACTTCGACCTAGAACAAAATCTGGTCAAATTTATCAATGTCAGGAAATTAGTTTTAAACTGGAGCTCTAGAGATACACGCAACATCTTACAAAGGAGTCCGATAATGGTATTCAACAGAGTAGAGTCATTATCTTGCCCGTACGACATAGATTTGGAGGCCCTGACAAGAAGTTGTCCAAGTCTGTATAGACTAGTTGTTGACGGAACGATTATTTTCCCCGAAGTTCCAAGCTGTAGTGTTATCTTGCCCTCCAACCTAACCAAGCTCGTGTTAAGGCATGCTCACCTAAGTCACCTTGATGGAAGAGACATGAGGTCACTGGGAAAGCTGCAGAGTTTAAAGGTCCTCTTTATTTATCAAGATGCATCCAGGGGGAAGCAAATGATTTTCCTTGAAAATGAATTTCCTCAACTACACCATCTTTTAGTCGAAAAATTGAAGGACCTAGAGTTATGGGCTGTACATGAAGGAGGTTTGCCAAGTCTTTGCTGTTTAGAGATCGTCAATTGCCGTAATCTAAAGTCTGTTCCTGATGGATTCCAATATCTGAAGCAGTTGAAGGAACTAAAAGTCACAAACATGCCGTATCTTTTCAGAAAGAAGCTGGAAAAAGGAGGACAAGATTGGGAAAGAGTCAGACATGTGCCTTTCATCTCTTTTTCCGACTGCTACGGAGGCAAGTACCGTTTGCTTCTTCCTTGTTGATTTCCTACTCTTGTAAGGATGCTAATGATAGTACGTATTATACATTGTTTGTGTTTCTTAAAACCAGTGTACGCAAGCTTGAATATTTTGGATGAAAGCAGCAGCTTGGAACTCCTTAAAAAGACAATAGTATCTTCGGGTGGACCAGACCATCCATGTAAGTACACAAAATACTTTAGCATACCTTGTACCGTTAATACATGTATTTATAGTTTTTAAATAATTCTTAACGAGTAATTATATAAACACTAGAAAAGTCACATGCCATTTAGTTGAGCTTTGAAATGTTGGGCTCATTATATGCTTGTTTATTAAATGAGCCTAAATCTAAGCTCGAAAATTTAGCTTAAGTGGTTCGTTAATTAGTCCTAATGAAATGTAATGCTGCGATAAAAAAAAAAAATCTAATGCGAATGTTTCTTGGAGTCTCCCTCCTATCCAATCTCTTATCTAATACTTAGATCATGGAGAAATATATAAAAATATAAGGTTAATTGTCAAAAACTATTTTAAAGTATTGTTGAAAAATATTTAAAATCATAGACTTCAAACTTTAAATCATACCCATGAGTACTAGCATATAAAACATATACACAATACATTATTTACATCCTTCCAAAAATATGTACAAATTATAGGCTTCAAACTTTAAATCGTACTAGCATATACAACAAATACATAATACTTTCAAGCATACAATATTAATCTTCCAATTGTATTTGATCCTCTACCACAATAGAAAATTAAACATGGGCAAAAGTTATATAGTTTTTTTTTTGAAATGAGATTTATTAATAATTAATAAACCTAAGTTGATCCTGTTGAAAACCTCTCTGAGAATGACATGAAAACTCCATGGCGTCCAGCTCCGGCCCTCTCCTTCTCCGACTTCTGTTGGACCCTTTTATCCACTTACGATCATTATTGTAAGATTGTAGCCCGATCTGCTGCTCAACCTCGTCGTAAAACGGATGGGATGCAGCGGCAAGTTGGCACTGAAGCTCCGGCTAGCAGTGGTGGAGCTCCGGTCAAAACAAAATCAAAGAAGAAGTCTGAGGAGAAGCCGATTTCAGGGTCAGGGGAGCAGACGGAGGGCAACGTTTCTTCGCCTGACAACCTCAGTTCCGGCCAAGAGATAGAAAAATCTCGGGTTGTTGTTCCTCCAATCAAATTGTTGTCAAAAAACAGAGCTTACCGATGATTGAAGCCAAATGTTTATCAGTTGCAAGAAAATGAGGTGTTTGTTTGCAACCTACCTTATGGAACCACGAACGAGTGGGTACGTAACGTATTTGGTGAGTTTGGTGATATAGTGTCTTCCTCTGTTTTGTCCCGGTCAAATCGAAACAACAATTTTTACGGTTTTGTGCGGTACGCAACTCAGGAAGAGGCGTCTCAGGCCATGGCTTGCCTCAACGGGTTCAAAATCAATGGTTTCTCTTCGTTTGTTTCCATTGCTCAGCGCCGGAATGAGCAGGCGGTGAAACAGAGCATCGGAGTAACTGGGTCTCTCGCCATAATGCGACAACATGGGATTGAAAGGACGATTGAAACCATAATGGTGGTTCCCGTTCTGATATTTGTGTACTGGAGAAAGGAGGAGGAGTTCAGCGAATTGAGGTACTTGTTCCGACGTTTTCTCCGGGCAAGTCTAGTCTAAGCTTCGACCATCCATCCGGTGGGGAGGATTCTGGACGAGATTCAATTTCGAATTCGAAATCCATGAATCGCGGATGTACGTTGTTGGAGATTTCTTCGGAGGTTCGTTCTGCAAATCTTCGGTTGCGAGATCCCTTTTTCTCTGCTGAGGTATCGACGGAGAAGACGGGTCACTTGCATGGGCCACTTAATGTTGAGCTTCAAGGGGTGGGCCAACATTCACAGGCCGGTAGTTCTTGGCCGACTTCCCCCCCTGAGGAAGGATGGGCCAATGCCCCAAATTGCAAATGGGGTCCTGAGCACGGATGAAGAAATGGTTGGTTTGGACTTCGCCAGTGGGCTTGTGACTGGTAATGAATTTATAAGCCTAAGTTCCAGCCCCATTCCGATGGTGGAATTTATACTCGGGAAGGATATCGTTCCTGATTCCAAAGATCGCGATACACATGAAGATGACACCGAGTTTTCGTGCGCTAATTGTGGATCGAGTGGGCATGTGATTGGGTCTGCACAAGGTGCGGAAACTGGCGGGTCTGTGCCTGGGCCTGTGCTCAATTCAGATCAGTCAGCAGCAGGCGGCATCTCCGTGGAAGGATGCCCTCGTTAGTTCGAAGCGGGTGAGTCGTCCGCCTAAACATTTATCGGATTTCTATACCATGACGAGTAAGCCAAAGGTATCTTTGGATCAGGAGCGATATGTTCGTCCCTTCGATATTGGGGAACAGGTTGAGCAAGGCCGAATTGGAAAACTCAAGTCGATACTTCGTCTTAGAGAACCGACGTGTGGACTACAATTCGTGTTTTGACTGCCAAGAAGAAGGATGCGACGTATAGTCGTTGACTTCGGGAGGCGAGGATTGGCGGAGTTTCCTTATTTTGCTCTGTTTTCTTTTTTAAAGAGGTTTGGCCTTTTGGCTCCCTTAATGGAGCCCCTTTGTAATCGTTGTTTTTCTCCCTGTTTTTCGTGATTCAGGGCATTCTGTTTCTTTCAGAATCGGTCTTATTAATAAATTTTCGAGGTTATAAAAAAATAATTAATAAACCTTACAGATAGAACAATACAAGTGTTGCATCCACGAGTCGTTTTTGAAAACCCGAGAAACGACTAGTGAGATGAGAGCTCCCAAAAAGGGCGACACAACGCCTAGATAACTAAATACCAGATCGTTCTTTCTTATCAACGATCCAAAAAGATTCGTCGATAAAGAGACCCAACCGATAACGCCACCAAAGGTATCAACAACACCTATCGGTGATCCGCCGGTCAAAGACGGGTTTTTAATAACGAAAATACAATAGGGTGACTTCATGAAAAACAAAACAAACAGACAAAATAACAAAACAACATCGAAGCTGAAAAACTCAAGACCGGCCTTTGATGGTCGGGGCTGTGATCGAAGCGAGGGGGGAGGCGGACGGCGTCGACGATGCAAATCTGGTTCGCTTGGGACGGGTGCACGGGATTGGCCGGGTGAGTGCGGTAAAGCAGGAGCACGTCGGCTCGGACTGCGACGCTCCGACAACATGTGGGAGCAGATTTGGTCGTCTGTCTGGAAGAGAGTGGCGGAGAGGCTCGTCCAGAGTAGATCGGGTCGCCGATGTCGTCGGAAGGTAAGGTGGAGGCGCGAAGCTGAGCCTCGGTGGAGAAACGACTGAGCTCCGGCGGAGGCGAGCGGCGGATGAAAACTGAAGAACGCAAGGAGGGTGTTTTGGGGGCGGGTCTGGCCGGGGTTGGGGGTGGGGGAGAGCTGGGCGGTAAAGGGTGGAGGGGGACGGAGCGTGGCGGGGAAGGGCGGAGCGTGGCTGGCCTGACCGGAGAAGACCGGAGAGGGGGAGGATGAGGCTAGTGGAGGTCAGTATTGTGGAGAAGGGCTATGGCAGCGTGGTGGAGGAGGGCTGCGCCAAGAGTCCGGCGCAAGGTGGCCGAAGGTCGACTCGCCGGTGGAAATTGCAGAGAGGTGATCGGAGCTCAGCACAACCGAATGGGGAGGTGGGTGGCTGTCGTGGGTAGATCGGCGACGCCGTACCGACCCCGAAGGAAGAGAGACGGAGTGGGCTAAAAAAGGGTGCTACCGGCGACATCCATGCCCATGGTCACGAATGTCGCCGATGGCGACGCAGTACGAGGAAGAAGAACTTTTAGGTTTTTGTTGAGAGCGTCTGTGGTCACTTTTTAGTTTAACTTGCTTTTTGGATTCAAGTCACATGGTTTTCAGTCATGAAATGAAATTACGTTTTGATAAAAAGTCTTATTTTACAATGTGGCTCTAATCCCCTATGAGCTTTTGACTGCCTTGCTTATAGTTCTTAGTTTTCATCTCCTTTTGTTTTGTTTTCCAGTAAGAGGAAACTCAAAAATGGACACGTCTGCTATAGAAATGGTAAAAGCATGTGGTGGAGTGCCAGTGGCTATCAGTATACTCGGAGGAATTTTGGCCAGGAAAAATGAAATAGAAGAGTGGGAGAGTATTGAGTCAGTTTTGAAGGAATGGGAGCGAAAAAGGAATGATGTAGTGACAGGCTTGTTGGATTTCAGTTATGCTGATTTGCCGGACAATTTAAAATCACGTTTCCTCTATTTTGCTCAACATGAAGAAAATGAAAGAATAAAAACTTCTGAGATAATACAAAGATGGATGGGAGAAGGTTTTATAACCGATGAAACAATGGAGGATGTAGTTTATGATCATTTGAATGAGCTGGTAAGTAGATGTCTGATTGAAGTCGGGGAAAGAAGCCACAGAGGAAGGGTTAAAACCTGTCGCATGCATGAATTTGTGTGGCACTTCTGCGTATCAAAGGCCAAAGAGGAAGGCTTTGCACTTTCACTTAAACTTGGGGGTGTTGGAGATGATGAGGGAACAATTTTGCAGAAAGAAAAATTCCGCAGGCTTCATATTTACCCAGATGGAATTAGTTGCAAGGTTGGCGGATCCATTATATCTTCTTCCCTTGTAGAAATAATCCCGCAGCTTGTATCAGTGTGGTTTCAGGACCCACCGGTGTGGCCTAAGTACGAGTTTGATGATAAAGAAGGTGAAGCCGCGATGTTGATAGTAAGGAATTTAAAGTCAGTCAAGGTGTTAACACTTTCCCTTATGATATGGAGTTTACTAGATGAGAGTGGGAGAGAGCAGATAGGAAATCTTGTTGAGTTGACGTTCTTAAAACTTGGAGTTTCAGAGCTGCCCAAATCCTTTGGAAAATTGAGGTGCTTGCAAACATTGAACTTGAGGAGATGTGGTGGAGATCTCATAATCCCAGATTCAGTATGGGGAATGGAACAGTTGAGGCATTTGTATCTTCCCTGGGGAGGCGGTGTTTGTGAAAGTAGTCAGCAGCAAGTGGGCGATTTCTTGCATTTGCAGACACTGATCAACTTTCCTCCAAGCAATTTCGACATGCAACAAAATCTAGGGAAATTCACCAATGTCCGGAAATTAGTTATGATGGAGATGTGGGTGGGAGAAATGGGTAGGATCTTGAGGAATCAGGACATCGTGTTTAACCGACTACAGTCATTGTCATTTAATGAGTACTCCACCACTGAAAAGGTAGAGGTAGATTTGGAGGCTTTAACAAGAGGTTGTCCATGTCTGTATGGACTAGTTGTCAAGGGATCAATTAAGTCCCCAGCAGCTCCAAGTTGCACTCTTATCTGGCCTTCCAACCTGACAAAGCTCGTCTTGGTGGGTACTCAAATAGATGAAAGCCAATTCGGGTCAATAGCAGAGCTACAGTGTTTACAAGTTCTCATCCTTAAACGGAATGCATTCGCGGGGAAGGAAATGGTTCTTCATCACAATGATTTTCCTCAACTCTATCATCTTATGATTGTATGTTTGGAGCACCTGGAAACATGGGCTGTACACGAAGGAGCTTTGTCAAATCTTCTCTGTTTAGAGATTCACAGTTGTGACAAACTCAAGTCTGTTCCTGATGGATGCCAATATCTGAAGCAGTTGGAGGACCTATATGTCGGAAACATGCCTCATAGTTTCTACAAGAGGCTGGTAGAAGGTGGAGAGGACTGGTACAAAGTCCGTCACGTGCCTTCCATCTCGTTTTGCTAGTGTGACCGATCCAGGCAAGTAGCTACCTACCTTATAGCCAACCACTGATAGCTTATTCATTCATTGTTATAAATTTCTAAACTGCCTACTTTCTATCATGATGGTAATAGGTCCATAATAGAATCGGAGGAGGAAACAGAAGAAACAGAGCAATCATCAGGTTGGTAACATCAGCTCTACAGACTACAGCATCTGTTTTTGTCCTGCATTTGATTAGCAGAACAAAAAGAGAGTAACCCTTGGAATCAACACAACGATCGTGTATTCATGTTTTTGTCTTCTTTAGTACTAAACCTTTGCACTGAAGCAGCCTTATTTTCCGTTTCCTTTAAATAGAAAATCGACTTCTATGAACCTCTTGCACACTTACTATTGAGGTTTTATGCGTGTTTTTATCATAGTGACTTTGTGAGAACAATTATTGATTGAGAGCAGGTCGTGTTGCGTGGTTTTTGGAAACGGTGGTTGTGTATTGTTTCTAATGGAAGAACGATTAGCCTTTATCCATTTCTTCAATCCAATCTCGGTGTTTTTGAGTGTAAATCAATGACCCTTTTCATCAGGCATAAATGAGAGGTAAGGATGACTAAACTTAACCAAACACACATCTTGACCCGTATATTGTGATCAACATAGAATTCCAATCCTTTTGCAAACACTTTACATTCCGTTGTGTCCCGTTCGAAAGGTCCTTCAATAAAGTCTTTGCACCCACCAACGACCGCGCCTCCCCGGCTCCTCATAAATGCCTCGAATCCCGTACTAATCGCTCGCATGAAGTTTACAACAACCAACATGGGCAGGTAGGCTGCCCCACCACATTCTCAGAAAATACTTTAAAACTCATCATGTGTAGTTCTTACACACGGCTCATTTGGATATTAAGAGGAGGTTCGTTAACACATACTTGAATCAACTTTGTACCACGTAAATGTTGGATCCAATCTAAAAGCTGAAGCCGGTGGAAGCTACAATATGTTTATTAAATAACCCATTCATACACATATTTTCGATGTGTGACACATACTTGGACATAATCAATCCATTTGTTTGGAAAATTATTGCATATGACAATATGAAAATACTCACATTACAAATGAGGGTATCGCTCGAATTACTACCTTGATCAACGTCTTCCTCCCACTCATTCAAAACCATCTCATTTTTCATAAATTCATCTTTGTTCGAAAAAAAACCTCCAAAAATTATTTCCGATCTGATAAGCCAAGATATTTCTCATGGCCACCTCCATTTTTTGATCCCTATGTTATTTTTGGGGTCGCCAAGATGGAGCTAAATTACCCCCTGTTTTGTCATTCAATTCAAATGAGAATGCATACGCTCCATGATACAAGAAACAAATCTTAGAGAAACAACTTTTTTCAAACGGTCAACTAAAATCTTCCAAATAATATTATACACGACATTGCATGTTACAAGTTGAAAATCACATGATTTCCTCGCATTAGGCTTCTTCAAAACGAGAGTGATATTTTGATTTGAAGGTTCACAATCACAGGACCGACGCAAATATGACTAAGCAAATACTTCTTATTAAAACAAAAAAATATATTTAATTTGTAACCCATAACCCATATATAAATACGGGTATTGAATACGGGTCTGGGCCTTACCCGCTACCGCCATGGGACATAGAAGCTTTACTGAACCGCCGCTACCGCCATTTTTGTTTGGTCTACTTTTACAGAGAGAGAGAGGCTGCTGAGATTGCGGAGGAGATAGCCGTCCTCCTCCTCCTCTTCAACTCCATCCTCGCCTGCGTTCCCGTCCTCTCGCTTCTGGGGTTTCGTCCTCGCCGCTTGAGCCCTAGATCGCCGGCCAATCCCACCAATCGCGCTTGTATCGCAAGCAGATCTCGGAGATGCCGAGCTGGTCCAAGCTCGAATCTGGCGATTCTCGGGCAGTCTGGGCCGAACAGGTTCCTGTTGATGAAATGAGCTGATTTGGAGTGGAAGATACTGTGCATTTGGATTTGGGAGGGACAATGTATAGAGAAATCTAGGGCATTGCCTGTTGGGTCCTCTGAAGTGAACTCACAAAGGTGTCTACAAATGCAAAGCCAAGAGACCTGAGGTAATAATGTATACTTTGTTTGAGTCAATTTCAACATGTTTAGTCAGTTTGTGGTTGTAATAGTCCCAACCAATTTTGATCACAAAACCCAGTTCCACGATCAGGCTCCTGTTAATGAAATTGAGGATGCTGTTGAAGAATTGAGCTGATTTGGAGTGAAGGATACTGTGAATTTGGATTCGAGTGGGACAATGTATGGAGAATTCTAGGGCATTGACTGTTCGCTCCTCTGAACCGACAACGATTCAGTTGCTGTAAGGTGTTTATATGCTATGATGTGGCTCCACATTGCAGAGCTTCAGAGTTTGTAGATGCAGTGAATGTATCTATGGATGCAAAGCCAAGAAATCTGAGGTATGCATAGTTTGCTTTTCAATTCATTAAATGTGTACTTTGTTTGAGTCAATTTCAACATGTTTAGTCAGTCTGTGTTTTATAATAGTCAAAACTCATGGGTTATGGTTCCTATTCCTATTCCCGACGGCTCAAGACAACTGGCTGAGCGTCCCACTTGGCCAGTTACGAGCTCCCGAAGAGGAACCAATGTGTTCTGCCTCCAAGCTTATAAAACACACCGGTGTTATCTGACTCCAAGCTTAATGATGAAGAACGTGAAGCCGCGATGTTGATAGTAAAGGATTTAAAGTCAGTCAAGGTTTTAACACTTCCAAACATGATATGGAGTTTACTAGATGAGAGTGGGAGAGAGCAGATAGGAAATCTGGTTCACCTGACCTTCTTAGAAATTAAAGGTTCAGAGCTGCCCAAATCCATTGGAAATTTGAGGTGCTTGCAAACATTGAACTTGGAAAGATGTGAAGATACTTGTATAATCCCAGATTCGTTATGGGGAATGGAACAATTGAGGCATTTATATCTTCCCTGGGGAGGCTGTGTTTGTGAAATTAGTCGGCAGCAAGTGGGTGATTTCTTGTATTTGCATACACTCGTCAACTTTCCTCCAAACAATTTCGACCTGCAACAAAATCTGGTGAAATTCACCAATGTCAGGAAATTAGTTATAATCAAGGGGTGGAGAGAAATGGGTAGGATCTTGAGGAGTCAGGACATCGTGTTTAACCGACTACAGTCGTTGTCATTTGATAATCGGTGCTTCACCGGTGAAGGAGAGGTAGATTTGGAGGCTTTCACAAGAGGTAGTCTATTATGTCTGTATAGACTAAATGTTCATCGATCAATCAAGTGCCCAACAGATCCAAGTTGCACTGCTATCTGGCCTTCCAACCTCACAAAGCTTGTCTTGAGTCATACTGAAATTGATCAAAGCCAATTGGGGTCAGTAGCAAAGCTGCAGAGTTTAAAAGTTCTCTTCCTCGTATGGAATGCATTCGTGGGGAAGGAAATGGTTTTTCATACAAATGATTTTCCTCAACTCCATCATCTTATTATTGAGCATTTGGAGAAGCTAAAAACCTGGGCTGTACATGAGGGAGCTTTGCCAAATCTTCTCTGTTTAGAGATTATGGAGTGCAGGGAACTCAAGTCTGTTCCTGATGGATGCCAATATCTGAAGCAGTTGAAGGACCTAAAAGTCAGTGGAATGGATGTTAGATTCATATCAAGGCTGAGAGAAGGTGGAGAGGATTGGGACAGAGTCAGTCATGTGCCTTCCATCTCTATTGGCTATTGTTATTCTGTCAGGCAAGTAGCTACCTAGCCAACCACTGTTGGCTTATTCATTCCTTGTTATAAATTACATATAGTGATAATTGTCAAAACATGCACTAAAGTTTCGTCCACAAATGAAATAGTGCACAATGTTTCGTTCACGTTGTGTGGCTACCCTAAAGTTTCGTCCACGAACATTTGTTAGTAAAATTACTTATGAAACCTAAATCAGCAAATTACTTTAGGGTAACCACAGAACGTGGACGAAACGTTGTGCACTATTTCATTTGTGGACGAAACTTTAGGGTAGCCACACAGCGTGGACGAAACGTTGTGCGCTATTTCATTTTGTGGACGAAACTTTAGGGTAGCCACACAACGTGGACGAAACGTTGTGCACTATTTTATTTGTGGACGAAACTTTAGTGCATGTTTTGACAATTATCCCTTACATATATAATATCACTCATAATAATAAGTATCTGCTTTCTACAGTAATTACAATAATAGGTGCACAACAGAAGCAGAGGAAACAGATGCAGAGCAATCATCAGGTCGGTAACATCAGCTCTACAACATCTCTTTTTGTTATGCATTTAACAACCTAGCTACTCACACTTATCCTCGCATATATATAACTGCAGTTGGCTATGACAGTGACATAACTGCAGTTGGCTATGACAGTGAAATAACCGAATTTGGAGAGTAACCAATACAGTCAAAGCTCCTCGAAACAATGATCGTTTTTTTACAATAATAACAATAGGTGCACAACAGAAGCAGAGGAGGAGGAAACAGCTGCAGAGCAATCATCCTGACGATAACGTCAGCTCCACAACATCTCTTTCTGTTATGCATTTGATTATGATGATGGCAATGAAATTGGGAGAGTAACCTATGGAATCAAAGCTCCTCAAAGAGGTAAAAATCCGGCTGAAGTGGCCATCTTTTTCTATTTCTTTGCAGGGAAGGGATAGTTAGGTCTGGCCTAGTCCCAAAACTTTATTATAATCTAGGGATAATTGTCCAAAACTACCCAAAAGTTTCGTTCACAAACGAGTTGATGTACAGAGTTTTGTCCACGCTGTGAGGCTATCCTGAAGTTTTGTCCACGTTTTTGTGGGTGCATTGAAATTTTGGCCACGCTTTTGTGGGTGTATTGAAGTTTTGTCCATGCTTCTATTCAATCCGGGAAGCACTGTCCAGAGGCCCCAGACCATCATTCTAAACATCCCTATTACATCAAAACTAAAAAAGTCGTGGACAAAACTTCAAGATAACCACACAGCGTGGACGAAACTTTGTGCATCAACTCGTTTGTGGACGAAACTTTAAGGTAGTTTTGGACAATTATTCCTATAATAATCTATTATTCATTTTATATGCTTCCTAAAAACATATCAAATCCAAAAATCTTAATCAGTTTATAATGTGGTTAATTCCCATGCTTATGTTTGAGCTTTCCATTCTGATAGTGGTGTTTTATTTGCAATGAAATCAACCCTTCCCTTGAGGATGAAAAGGCTTAATTGAGATTTAAGAAGTAGACAGGGTAATTCTTCGTGTTTGTTTTGTTATTAGAACCAAAGTTGGAGAAAGTTGACCAGCCATCCAAAGACCCAGGGCACTGTGTTTCCCACTTCCTATGCTCTAGCGGCCGATAACTTCGCAACGTCCTAAAACAAAAAAATAATACTTTAGTATGAACCTATGTTGTTCGTAGCAGGGATAATTGTAAAAAAGTATGTGGAGACATTCACTTTTTGCAAGTTATAGTCTATTTTATCAGCAATTTTTTTACAATAATCCAACGGCTTTAAAGTGAAGTCGGAGAATAAAGATAGAAATCCCCAATACAATCGGGAGCACAAGTTAGAAGCACTGCCTCAAAACAACCCAACAAGTGGTGAACAGATCAACCAAACAACAAAACAGGTCTTTGAACCCTGATTTGCCTAACTCTAAGCACAACTATTACAAGGGCCATTGTAACCTAGATCAACAAAAATAGTTACAGCCAGAACAAACTGTTGAAAACTCCAAACACCTGAGAAGACCAGCAAAACCGAGCAAGAAAAAAAAACAGAAAATAAAAATACAAGTAACCAATCTCCAAACCTCCAACCACGCAAAATCAGTCCAAGCCGATAACCCCAACCTGATAAACACATCTAATACTCGGTCCACCAATACCTAAAAGTGTGAAACTCCAGCCAACACTGAGAGAAACTCCAAATCGGACAGTGAACCAGTATCAAAAGATACCGAGTAAAGATATAGATTACCAAGAGGGGACCGACGGTCATTCGTCATCGGCATTCCTCCCCACTCAATTACGTCACATCCAAAACCAGTTGGGAAAATGGCCGGTTCCAAAAAAGGGAAATACATGTCGGTGTTCAGCTTGGTCGGTGACGTTTCGCCACCGCAAAGCCGTACCGAGGAAAGTCAGGACGACTACCGACGTGGAGGACGAGGAGGAGGAGATGTACTGGGCTCAGGAGGCGAAGGCATACGTCCTGTCGCTGCCGGAGCAACGAACATTTTCTACAACTCCTGTGTTGAACCGCTACAACGAGAACTTGGGTTCAACGTCGCCATTCCTCATTGGCATGACGTACGACGTCCCAATGAATTTGGAAGCCGGGACGGGCTATACCGGGATGGAATTCACTACAGTTCAGCGTCCAAGACCTAGGTACCTCATCTGTGTCCCACCACCTCCTCTAGTGGAGACGGAGGCTGACCAATATGCTCTTGCCCATGTTTACCGAAAATGGACTCGGCTGTAGGAGACGACATTGGTCACTACATGGCTGAAGAACTCCGAAAACTCGGAGTGTAGGCTGATCAGACGGCCATGTCTTTTTGGAACGCCATCCATCGTGAGTTTGTCCAAGTGACGGTCCAAACGCATCGACCAGATCGGTTGGCGAAGAAATGCAAGCAACTTTGGAGCGTAACGAACCGAAAGCTTAAGATGTTCCAAAGTTGTTGGACAAAATTCAAGCACATCTACCAACCCGATAGATCCGATGACTATGTCACGGAGGATGCGAGGAGGGACTACTTGGAGAGATACAATCACGTATTCGCTTGGAAGCACTGGTGGCAGCTCGTGTGACACAAGCCATGTTGGGAACATCGTTTCTGGAACGAGTTCTCGATGACAAACGGTGATTTCATCGGGACTGAGAAAGAACGCACACCGGGATCTCCCGGCCTAAGCAACACAATGTCTCAAATGAACATGATGGATGTCGTTGTTGAAGATGTCGATGGGTCACGGCCAGGACCAGTCCGCAAGCGCCGCCCTTAGGGTCGGAATGTCGCAAATGCTAGAAAGAAAGAAAGGGTAGAGGAGATGATCGATAGTCCTACCCACGCCGCATTGACTGAGAGCTCGAGGTCCATCGAGAAGGAGTGGTCGGCGCAGGTACTGACCTATAAGTCCCTTATGCATGAGTTTTGCTTACTCCAGTAGAAGGATACCTCCAACATGGACCCCGAGGATTTGGCAACCCACCGGGTTTTTTCCTAAGGCATGGCCAAGTGGATTTAGGGGTTGGTATGATATATTGTTCAGTGTTTTTTGATAGTACCTAAATGTGATCTTTGTACTCGGCCCTTTGAATATTAATCTACGTTATTTATGTTTCAGGATGTTGGGGAGGTTTATCATTTGTTCGCACAGCGCTAACAACATTCCACCAAAGAATTACAACAACAGGTACGACAATGCACCTGATTTGTACCAACAAATAACGACTAAATTAGGCAAGCAAAAGAGGAATTAAGGGAGTTTCTGTAGTCAAAGATTTTTTTTATCTCTGTAATTTACATGCAATTCGAACAATTATAGTCGTCTAACTATTTTTTTACATTGTTCCCATCGGCATTTGAATAGAAAAACGCTATACGTCATCTGTACGTGATCTAATCAAGGTCTAATTGTCACTGTGATACCGAAAAGATTAGACTACACATCAGTGTTTATTTAAGGTCTAATTCACTCTTTTTTCCTTTAAATTAGTCAATTAAATTAGGATTAGACCGATTCAGTCTAATCTCATTATGAAAGGTCTCGAGCTTTTACTATATGGGTGCTTCCATCGATTAAGTAGTAATGACAAACAATAAACGTCGTGAGACTAGGGTTTTATGATATCTACTATTTCAAGCTTGGCTTCAGAGGAAACAACCCATAACAACACGTTAAAAGCATATGCAATGGTAAATTTTGATCCACTATGCTAAAAGACCATTTCATCGATCAAAACACCCACTATCTTGTAGTGCACAAGACGTTTACATCGACATCTGTGTGTAAATTCACATTATTAAACCAATTTTCATGTTAACGTCGACACAAATTGTGGACGTTAACTTTTAGGGGTAACCATGGGACCTAACCACCCTTGAGGTTTATTTTGGCGATCCTAACTGGACTTGATCTTTCCTTGCACTTCCCAACTATGACCTTTCCATTTTTGTGCAAACTAACATTTTTCGTATATTTTGACGATTCCGTTAAAAAAATGCTACTGTGCACGTGACCAACACGTGTCAAAAACCTAACAGAATCCGCTGAAATAGACGGAAATTGTTAGTTTTCGTAAAAAAGGTTCAGCGTAGTTGGGAAGTGTAAGGAAAGGTCAAGCCCAGTTAGGATCGCCAAATCAAACGTCTAGAGGGGCTAGGACCAGTTGCAGCGCTAACTTTTTCAGTGGGGGCACCGGAATTTTTTAGTATCAATACGTGACTGTACATAATTTTGAGGGGGGCACAACTCCGAAGTTAGAAGAAATTAAGGGGTATTTAAAAAAAAATCAAAAAAAATATTTGAGGGGAACATGTGCCCCAGGGCCTATGTGGCTCGCTACGGGTTAGGAACCATGGTTTTCCTTGACTTTTATTTGAATTAATTTTTAAAATATGATATCAAAATTGGCACAGGAGGTCAGCGCTTGAACCAAAATATCCTTTGCTAGCTGTATATACATCTTTGATGATGTATAGTGATATGTATGGGCCGAATGGAGGATACACAACTTGATGACGTTTGGCTACAAAAAAGTAAAAAGGAGTGTTGGAAAGAAAAGTTGATGGTGGTGGGTTTTTTTATATTTATTTATTTTCTTTTGTTTATTCGAAACAGAGATTGACTAGACACGTTAGTGGTAGACAGGTAGGGTTCATGTATCACTCACAAGTCACTGTCTTTTCAAACCTTTCATGTATTTATTCATTTATGCATTTGAAGTCCGTTGATCATTTCATTCTGTAAGAGGAGAAACTCATTCGCCATGGTTGATGCTATTGTTTCATTCGCTATAGAAACTCTGGGTAACTTTTTGATTGAAGAGGGTCAGTTCTTGTACGGGGTGAAGGGTAAAGTGGAGGAGATGCAGACCGAGCTCAAGTGGATGCATGGCTTCCTCAAGGACGCCGAGGCAAGGAAAGGGGAGAGCGAAATGGTTCGAAACTGGGTCTGGGAGATCCGAGAAGCAACCTACGAGGTCGAGGATCTGATCGAAGTTCTCATCCTCAAGGCTGCTTTGAGGAATCGGAAAGGTATTAGGAACCGTATCAAAAAGTACTCTGGCCTCATCTACCGTCCCGTGGAGCTTCATCAAGTGAGTTCCTAAACTTCCTACTGTGTGGCTCAAAATTGAATGTCCATATTTATTTATGCTTATAAAATTTATATCAGAAAACATGTTTCCGCGTTATTAAGGTCAGCCAGAACGAGTAATGGCTCACTGAACCTTTTACCACTAGGACCGTCAAAGACGGTATTTAAAAACCATGTAGGCAAGGACAAAATACGAAAAGATCTCAATAACGGTGATGATGGGAGGTAAAACATCTACATGGGACCCTCTCAGGCCAGTCCCCGATGCTCATTCAACCTCTAATTTCTCCTGGCGGGGCTGCTTCCCCGCCCTGACCTGCTCCTCCCGAGGTGCTTCACCAACTGACCTCTCGAGTGCTCTAATTCCTTCTCCAGGTACCTCAATGGGTGCCGGGGCTTCAACCTCCTTTCTCCCCAGACCTCTGCGCGGTCCACACCTAACTCACTAGAGAGCGATTGTGGAGTCCCCAAGAACGAGCTAGCATGGGACTGAACGGTTTCTAGTCGGGTCGTACCCCGAGTCCCCAGCTCAGGAGGCACGGAGCTTGTAGCAACCTGAGGGGGCCCTATCTAAGGTCAAGGTGCCCTTAGGGCCGACGCCCTCGGGGGTAGATGACCAATCAACCTCTCCCCTATCTGTCGCATAGGCCTTGACCTGCTTACCCCTTTGGTACTCTAGCAAAGAGGAATCAAATTGCGGGGGCCTTTGATTGCTCATGTGCACTCCTTCAAGTTATGCCCGAGTCTACCACAGTTGTAGCAGATGCTCAGAAGTTTAGAATAGGTGAGTTCAATGTGAACCGGCTCAGGAAACTCCTTGAACCGAATGACCAATCCCCTCCGGAGTGGCTTCTCGATGAGGTGCCAAAACCGAACTTTAACAGTTCCGCCCCAACACATGCCTAATTGGTCACATGAGACATCCGCACACGCTCCCAGAGCGTCCTCGATAGAGGTACCCGTCTCCCTTGTCCTTACCAGAGGCGGCAGACCCCTAACGTGCACCCACAATTGCACTCGGTCAAGAACAGACATCTCCCGAACACACGGATCCAAATCACCGAGCAGCAAGGCCCGGCCGTCGAAGCATCAGGGCTCATTGCCTTGGACCCACGCCCGAGCCTCATAGGACCGGAAGTAAAAGCCAAAGAGCCCCGGCTCTAGGTCCTTAATCACAAGACCCTTAGCTGCCTTCGCTCATGCTTTTGTAATGATACGTAGAAGAGTCCTTACGAGGGGTCTTTGGAGACCACAGTCTTCCCAGCATCCCCCATTGCTGGCGGGCAATAGCCGTCGATGTTGCCTGGAAAGACGGGACAACCACTTCGACCTCCGCTTCCTCTTCCAAACAACGGGACGAAAGGCCGTCCTTGAATGATATATATCCTCCAACTGCTACTGTTGAGTTAATGTTTGGTCTCGCTCCTCACGGCGAAAAAAGTCCTCCCCATAGGATCAAGCAGCGTTTAAGCACCACCTTGAGCGGTTTTCTCCAGTTTAGTGGAAATCCGTTTGGATTTCCTGTTCCTATCGTATTGTTCGATTATGGTTGTAAAAAAGTCCGCGAGTAGAGAACTGCGATTCTTCATTCTATTTTCTGATTCAAGTTGATTAATAATATATGCTTGCAACTTTCGTTCAAAAAACAAAGATACCAGCACAAAAGTGCCTCATATACCTGGTAAAACCCATCCTCATATACAAGCTAATAACTTGTTTGGACCTTTTAATCAGTAGATTTAGTGGCCCATAATATTTAATGAAATTAGTGACAGTGCACTTAAAAATATCAAGGGCATTAATGATTCAGCGGCCCGTGATATTTAATGGAATCAATGGATTTAGGAGCCCGTAATATATATAGGCTCATTATCTAATGTAAATTAAATTTAAAAAATATACGTTAAAATTTGTTCTTGACCATTAGGTTGAAACTTATCAAATGACTCTTAGTTTTTATTATTTTTAGGGATAATTGTCAAAACATGCACTAATGTTTTGTCCACAAACGAAATAGTGCACAATGTTTTGTCCACGTCGTCTGGCTACCCTTATGAATCGTCCACGCACTTCTGTTAGAAAAGTGTAACAGCAGAACCTGAATTGACATTTTTGCCCTTTTGGTTTGAAATTCAAAAATAAGAATGAGTTAAAAGACTGATATACCCTCAATTTTGCCCTTTTGGTTTGAAATTCAAAAATTCATATTTTAATTTAAAAAATAAAATAACAATCAGTTTTAAAAAAAAATACAAAAAATCAGTTTTTTTTATAAAATTTCATTAATATTTTTATTATAAATATATATATATTTTCTTTCTTTTTTCTTTTTTCTACCCAAATATAATTAAATAAAAAAATTGATTTTTATGTATTTTTTAAATTAAAATCTGAATTTTTGAAAATAAAAATAATTTTTATAAAAACAAACTGATTTCTATGTATTTTTTAAAATTAAAATCTGAATTTTTGAAAATAAAAAGAATTTTTATAAACAAAAACTGAATTTATAAAAAAAACTGATTTTATATAAAAAATTATTTTATTTTTTAATTTGTTTTTTATTAGAAAGGGTAGAATGGTAATGTCTCATGCAAAAGTCAATGGGAAAAGTCAAAAGATTCATGATAAGGGTAAAATGGTCATTTCGGTTATACTTTAACTGCACATGTATAAAAGAAATGGAGTATTCCATTAATTTTTCTAACAGAAGTGCGTGAACGATTCATAAGGGTAGCCAGACGACGTGGACAAAACATTGTGCACTATTTCGTTTGTGGACGAAACATTAGTGTATGTTTTGACAATTATCCCTTATTTTTATACATAAATTTAATGAAAATAATAATAAAAAAAATATATTTAGTTTTGTCTATAACCACCAACAGCAAACAAATAATTATAAATAACTTTGTTACACCTAGATTCAGTTCTAAATTGTTTTACAAGTTTCCCTACTAATTACTTATTATGTATGTCCACCGATACTGCAGGTGGGAACTAGAATTGAAGAAATTAAGGCCAAGCTGACTGCACTCACAACAAAATTGCAAAAATATGGCATAAAAGAGCTCAAAATGGGGGAGGAAGATGTTGTCGGGGCCTCCGCAACCCATAGGAGAAAGAGGCAAGACTATACTCACATTCCTAACCACAGTGTTGTTGGACTCGATGGAAAGATATCGGAGATGGTTCAACATTTACGAGACCACCAGAAAGAAAAATCAGTGGTTTGCCTCTATGGTATGGGCGGTCTGGGGAAGACCACCACCGCAAAGCAAGTCTACAAAAATGATGGAATCAGGGCATATTTTGAAGGTTTTGCTTGGGTTTACCTTTCTCAACAATTCAACCCAGAACAGGTTTGGAAGTCGATCCTAACTCAACTTTCAACGAAGAGTAAGGATGAAATGGAAAGGATGTCAACGGATGAGTTGGCTTCACAGCTCTTTCAACTGCAGAAAGAGAAAAGGTGTTTGGTGGTAATAGACGACATTTGGCATAGTCAAGATTGGGCTATCCTCTCCCCTGCTTTCCCTTACATCGAGGGTGATAATAAAAGCAAGATACTACTTACTAGTCGCAACCGAGATGTAGTAGCATCAGATTGGGTATATCGCACAAGCTTGGATATTTTGGATGACAGTTGCAGCTTAGATTTATTGAAGAACACAATTTTATCGTCTTTAGGTGGGCGTGACCATCCAAGTAAGCTTACATTTCCTTACTATTTATCTGTGTAGTCTTTTGCCTGTTGATAATTTAGTGAATGAGACAATTCATTTCATGAAGTCATCTGTGTGGTCATTCATGGATACTATTCCTTGATTCAAGAACAACTACCAAGTAAATTGTATATATAAGGTGATCCCATTTCATAAAATTTTTAGACCTATGTGCATGTCATGTGTTTTATGATAGTTAGACTCATGCATTATAAGTGCATGTCATATCAGTATCTAGAGAGACACACCATCATTAAGAGAGTTGTGGGAGAGTTAAGAAGTACCAAGTGCCCCTAACAATATTTAATTCATGGATATAGCGGGAGGTTAGTCGATCTTTAAAAATCCCGCAATTATCGATTTCGTTATGCTATTATGATGATATGAATCATGCTAGGTCGATTAAAACATCTTACATTTGGTATCAGAGCATAATAAACCTCTGTCTAGCCATGTTAGTAAAAACCAGTATATGCTAAAAACATAGCAAAATAAAATGGCTAGAAGTTGAAGAAGAAAAAAATTTACGATGTTTTGGGACTCAGTTTAAAACTGAAAATCAATGATAAAAATCAGCATGCATGGAGAGTTGAACCCGAGTCTTATAAGGAAAGAAAGCACATGCTACCAATTTAACTATGCTATTTTATGTGTTATATCACTTCCATAAATATAACACCAAGTTTTATACTTGTTTAAAATCTAAAAAGTCTGTTTGGAGTAGGATTTAGACCCAGGTTAACTATTGTTTAAATGCAGGCCTAACCAATAATACCACTTGTATATGTAGTTATTTCCTTACTCAGAATAATCTGGAAAATATATGCATGTGAAGGGATTTACTTGGTTTGCATGTAATAACCAATTGAGCTACATGTTATTTTTAGTAATATCTGTTTTAATCTGTATGTATACATGTTTGTTCTGTTTGCATGATTATAAACTTCGTTGTTATAATTTAATAAATACTATTAAATTATGTATTTGTCCATTATTGTTCATGTCAATATTGTTTCACATAATCATCATGCAGTGCTTAATTTCACTAAATTACTAGGTCCTAATAAGTGACTCACATAACTATACTGAACAAGTGATTCACATGCTCTCCGGTTTTTCAGTAAAAGAAGACTCCAAGATGCAGAACTATGCTGGGGACATGGTAAAACAATGTGGAGGATTGCCACTGGCCATCATTGTACTCGGAGGGATTTTAGCCACAAAACATGATCTACACAAGTGGGAAAAGGTTGGAGCTAATATCAAATCGGTTTGGAAGAGAAGGGAGCAAGAAGGGAAGGAGACATTAGGAGTATCAAGCGTGTTGGAGTCAAGTTATGAAGATTTGCCATACTATTTAAGATCATGTTTCCTCTATTTCAGCCAGTATCGAGAAGATGAAGAAATAAAGGCAACAAAATTAAAACAAAAGTGGATAGGAGAAGGTTTTATATCGTCCTCGGTGGGAGAGGCAGATGAAACAATGGAGGACATTGCTGAGGAGTACTTGGATGAGCTGGTACGTAGATGCATGATTCAAGTGGGAAGAGAAGGCCACACAGGAAGGGTTAAAACATGCCGCATGCACGATCTAATGCGGGAATTTTGCATATCAAAGGCCAGAGAGGAAGGCTTTGCGCATACGATTAAACTTGGGGCGGAAAATGAGGGAACAAACTTAAAAGAACTAATTTTCCGTAGGCTTTGTATTTCCTCCGGCAATCACGAGTTGGACAAATCCGTTGTATCCTCCCTCTTGAGAATTTCCCCACAACTTAGATCCCTATGGTTTCAGGACAGCCTTGATGATGACCAATGTAAGGAGGCAGTGTTGGTAGTAAAGAAGTTGAAGGTAGTCAGGGTCTTAGAGCTTCCAAGTACAATGTGGAATCTAATGTGTATGACTAAGAGCGGGAGGAAGCAGGTAGGAAATCTGATTCACCTGAGGTTCTTAAACCTTGAAGTTTCAGTTTTACCAACATCCATTGGCAATTTGATTTGCTTGCAAACATTGAACCTGGGGAGATGTGATTCATATCTTAAAATTCCCGATTCAGTATGGCAGATGGAACTGCTGAGACATCTGTATCTTCCCAAGGATGGCGGTGTTTGTGAAAGTGAGGAGCAAGTCGTTGGCAATTTCAAGAATTTGCAAACATTAGTAAACTTCCCTCCGGAAAACTTCGACCTAAAACAAAATCGGGTCACATTTATCAATGTCAGGAAATTAGTTATCATCAGGAGGTTTGATGATATACGGCACAGCTTTTGGTGGAGTCCGGGAATGGTGTTCAACAGATTAGAGTCATTAACTACTTTGGGATCATTCATAGACTCGGATGCCATGACAAGAAGTTGTCCTAGTCTGTATAGACTAGTTGTTTATGGAAAAGGTAAGTTTGGTGAAGCTTCAAGCTGTGGTACTGTTATCTGGCCCTCCAACTTGACCAAGCTCGTGTTAAGGCACTGTAGTCTTGGTGAAAGCCATATGAGGTCAATGGGAGAGCTGCAGAGTTTAAAGGTCCTCTTTCTTTGTGTCAATACATTCAGAGGGGATCGAATGATTTTCCATGGAAATGAATTTTCTCAACTCCGCCATCTTTTAGTTGAAGAATTGCAGTTCCTAAATTCATGGGGTGTACATGAAGGAGGTTTGCCAAGTCTTTGCTGTTTAGAGATCGTCAATTGCGAGAAACTCAAGTCTGTTCCTGATGGATTCCAATATCTGAAGCAGTTGAAGGAACTAAAAGTACGAGCATGCCGTATCTTTTCAGAAAGAAGCTGGAAAAAGGAGGAGAAGATTGGCACAGAGTCAAACATGTGCCTTCCATCTCCTTTTCCCATTGCTACAGAGGCAAGTGGCTATATATATTCCTACTGTTTGCGTCTTCCTTGTTAGATTTCCTACACTTGTAAGGACGCTGATGATACTATGTATTATACATTGTTTGTGTTTCTAAAAAGCAGAGGGGAATGCTTCCGCCACAAGCTCGAATATTTTGGATGAAAGCAGCAGCTTGGAGCTCCTTAAAAAGACAATATTATTTTCGGGAGGAGGACTAATACCGGACCATCCAAGTAAGTACACAAAATACTTCACCATTCCTTGTACCGTTCATATATACATGTAATGAAATGAAATTACGCTTTTATAAAAAGACTGATTATATTGTTCATTGTTTTTCATCTCCTTTTGTATTATTTTTCAGTAAATGAATACTCAAAAATGGATACGCCTTGTATATTAGAAATGGTGAAAGTATGCAAAGGACTGAAAGTGGCTATCACTATACTGGGAGGAATTTTGGCGAGGAAAAAAGAAATAAAAGAGTGGGAGGGTATCAAGTCAGTTTTGAAGGAAGGAGAGCAAAAAGAGAACGATGTAGTGGCAGACTTGTTGGAATTAAGTTAGCGGATTTGCCGTGCAATTTAAAACCATGTTTCCTCTATTTCAGTCAGTATGAAAAAGATGAAAAAATAAAAACAAATGAGATGATACAAAGATGGATAGGAGAAGGTTTTGTAATGGAGGATGTAGTAGCTGAGGAGCATTTGAATGAGCTGGTAAGTAGACGCCTAATTCAAGCGGGGAAAAGAAGCCATAGAGGAAGAATTAAGACATGTCGCATGCATGAATTTGTGTGGCACTTCTGCGTATCCAAGGCCAAAGAGGAAGGCTTTGCACTTTCACTTCATGAACTTGGCGGGGTTGGAGATGATGAGGGAACAATTTTGGATAAAGTAAAATTCCGGAGGCTTTGTATTTACCCAGGTGGAATTATACCTTCTTCCCTTGTAGAAATAATCCCGCAGCTTGTATCAGTCTTGTTTCGGTACCCACTGTTGTCGCCCGAGTACAAGCTTAATGATGAAGAAGGTGAAGCCGCGATGCTGATAGTAAAGAATTTAAAGTCAGCCAAGGTTTTAACACTTCCATATCAAATATGTGATTTACTAGATGAGAGTGGGTGGGAGCAGATAGGAAATCTCGTTGACTTGAGGTTCTTAAAACTTGTAGTTCAAGATTCAGAGCTGCCCAAATCCTTTGGAAATTTGAGGTGCTTGCAAACATTGAACTTGGAGAGATGTTTTGGTAGTAAAATCCCAGATTGGGTATGGGGAATGGAACAGTTGAGGCATTTGTATCTTCCAAGGGGAGGCGTTGTTTGTGAAAGTAGATGGCAACAAGTGGGTGATTTTGTGAAGTTGCAGACACTCGTCAACTTCCCTCCAATCAACTTTGACCTGCAACAAAATCTGGTGAAATTCACCAATGTTAGGAAATTGGTTGTAATAGGAGCGGTCGAAGAAATGGGTAGGATCTTGAGGAGTCAGGACATCGTGTTTAGCCGACTACAGTCGTTGTCATTTAATGGGTACTCCACCACTAAACCGGTAGATTTGGAGGCTTTCGCAAGAGGTAGTCTATTATGTCTGTATAGACTAGTTGTTAAGGGATCAATTAAGTTCCCAGCAGCTCCAAGTTGCACTTCTATATGGCCTCCCAACCTCACAAAGCTTGTTCTGATACGGACTAACATTGATCAGAGCCAATTGGAGTCACTAGCAAAGCTACAGAGTTTACAAGTTCTCTTCCTCAAATGGAAGTCATTCGCGGGGAAGGAAATGGTTTTTCATAGAAATGATCTTCCTCAACTCCATCATCTTATGATTGAAGATTTGCCAAGTCTACAAACATGGGTTGTACACAAAGGAGGTTTGCCAAGTCTTCTCTGTTTAGAGATTGACAGTTGTAGGGAACTCAAGTCTGTTCCTGATGGATGCCAATATCTGAAGCAGTTGAAGGACCTAAAAGTCAGAGGAATGGATGTTAGATTCACAGACAGGCTGAAAGAAGGTAGACAGGATTGGGACAGAGTCAGTCACGTGCCTAACATCTCTTTTTATCGATCCAGGCAAGTAGCTACCTAGCCAACAACTGTTGCCTTATTCATTGCTCATTATAAATTACACATTTCTCTCATACTAGCTACCCACTTTCTTTTACAATAATGATAATAGGTGCATAATAGAAGCAGAGGAGGAAACAGATGACGGAGAGCAATGATGATGTTGAAGCTGATCCAAATTCAATCGAGGTACGTCGCCTGAATGCTTAGGCCGATAGAAATATTTTGTGGTTTGGCCATCAAGTAACTATTATAGGGAAGCCTAACGGATATTAGAAAATTGTGTCTTAATTGCCAAGATCTTTAGTTACCTTATAGTGTATGTACCCATCCCTATATATATCTCTTATAAGCAGCTGATAGGGATAAGTTGAATCAGTGTAAATCCCCGGCGTTGTGTAAACACTCCCTATACAGTGAAGTTTCGCTGGTTGGCGTCCGTGGTTTTTTCCTCTCCGTTGTTTGGAAGGGTTTGGTTTTTGATCTATTTCGTTTTATTGTCTATCGTTTTATTACAGGTGAGGTTGATATATATATAATTGATGATGACAATGAAATAGGTAGCGGAATTGGGAAAGTAACCCATGGAATCAAACCAACGATATATCGTCATGTCCTAATGAATTCTCTCATTTGTTGCTTGCTTGTTTATGTCTTATTATTACTGCTAAACAACCCAACTCAGATGCAGGCAACTGAGGAGCCCGGACACAATCAGTCCATTTGCTTGGAAAATAATTGCATTTGGCAAAATATGAAAATACTCATTGCAAGTGAGGGTATCACTTGAATTACTACCTTGATCAACGTCTCCCCCACTGAAAACCACTATGTTAAAAAAAACTTCCAAAAATTATTTTTGACCGATAACCCAAGATATTTCTCATGGCCAGCACCATCTTCTGATCCTTAGGATTTCCAAGATATTATTTTTGAGGTCGCCGAGATGGAGTTAAATTACCCCTGCTTCGTTATCCAATTCAAATGAGAATGCATACACTCTATGGTACAAGAAACAAATCTTTGAGGAAAACTCATGCATATATTGTTTAAAGAAAATCTTATTCTATCTTATCATAAACCTTCACCAGCAAGTTCTATTCTTGGTATTATGTCTTATTAAGTGAACTAGTTCAAACACATCAAGGGTGTTGTTCGTATAGTGTTCAAACACGACCAGTCAAAGTCTTCGAAATAATTTTATATACGACGTTGCATGTGCTGACAGGTCGAAAATCACATGATTTCCTCGCATTGGGCTTCTTCAGAACGAGAATGATATTTGTATATGATTAATACATACTACAGAACCGGCAGTGGATTTTTCATTAACAATGGAAATCTCTGTCTCCTTCCTTCTCAGACCAAATTGTTGATTTTGATTTCAAGATTCATAGTCACAGAATCGACACAAATATGACTAGGCAAATACTTCTTATTAAAAGGGTTAATTGTCAAAAGTTACAGTAAAGTTTTGTCTACAAACAAAAACATGGAAGAACTTTTGTCTACGTTTTGTGAGTGCGATGAAGTTTTGTCCATGCACTGAAGTTTTATTCATGCTTTATGGGTTCATCATGTACTGCCCACAAATGTATTGAATCTGGGAAGCACTGTTCAAACCATCATTCATAATATTTCGTGCAACGCTCAAACTAGAAAAGTCGTTGACAAAATTTCAGTATACCAACAAACGTGGATAAAATATTGTGCATGACTTCGTTTATGGACGAAACCTTCGTTTTTAACAATTAACCCTATACAAAAATATTTAATTTGTAACCCATATATAAATACGGGTATGGAATACGGATCTGGGCCTTACCCGCTACCGCCATGGGACAGAGAAGCTCTATTGAACCGCCGTTACCGCCATTTTAGATCGGTAGGCTGCTGAGATTGCGGAGGAGATGGCCCTCCTCCTCCACCTCTTCAACTCCATCCTCGCCGGCGTCCCCGTCCTCTCACTTCTGGGGTTTCGTCCTCGCCGCCTGAGCCCTAGATCGCCGGCCAATCCCACCAATTGCTCTTGTGTCGCCGGAGTGGCACTGGATTGCTACTATCTCGGAGATGCCGAGCTGGTCCAAGCTCGAATCTTCCGATTCTCGGGCAGTCTGGGCCTAACAGGTTCCTTTTGATGAAATGAGCTGATTTGGAGTGGATGATACTGTGCATTTGGATTTGGGAGGGACAATGTATAGAGAAATCTAGGGCATTGCCTTTTGGGTCCTCTGAACTCACGAAGGTGTCAGGTAAGGCACTGATTCAGTTTGTAGATGCAATGAATGCAAAGCTAAGAGACCTGAGGTATGCATAGTTTGCTTTTATCCAGATCATTAGCTAATAATGTATACTTTGTTTGAGTCAATTACAACATGTTTGTTCCACGATCAGGCTTCTGTTAATGAAATTGAGGATGCTGTTGAAGAATTGAGCTGATTTGGAGCGAAGGACAGGGCATTGATTCAGTTTCTGTAAGGTGTTTATATGCTATGATGTGTCTCCACATTGCTGAGCTTCAGAGTTTGTAGATGCAGCGAATGTGTCTACGGATGCAAAGCCAAGAAATCTGAGGTATGCATAGTTTGCTTTTCAATTCATTAAGGGATAATGTGTGTTTTGTTTGAGTCAATTTCAACATGTTTAGTCAGTCTGTGTTTTATAATAGTTAAAACTCATGGGTTATGGTTCCTATTCCTATTCCCGACGGCTCAAGACAACTGGCTGAGCGTCCCACTTGGCGAGCTACGAGTTCCCGAAGAGGAACCAATGTGTTCTGCAGACAACCTGATATTGCAGGCCTTCTAGTTTATTGTATCCTATCTTGTGCTTACTTGGTTTTTCTTAAATCTGCGATGCTAGGCAGATTCGGTTACCATGATCCCGAACATTGGTACACTACTTATAATGGGGTCTTAGACTATATTACGGATCATCCTTATATTATGCACTCTTGTACTTCATAACAAGTTTTATTAATAATATATATAGATATCCATTAAAAAAAAGATCCATTTATGGACTTTTATTCACGGACTTTTCCGGGTAGCAAGTAGCCATAAAAGTTGAATAATACTACATACCTAGCTTCCTCTGATCTCACACACTTTTTCCTGGTAGTTTTCCGTCATTTTATTTCCATTTCCTCTTCGGTTTTCAAGTCTCATTCACGCATGCTTTAGGACAACCTTAATAGTGAGTTAGTGACGAAACTAGCAATATGATAAAAGCAGTATCATGACTCAATCAAAGAGAGAAAAAAACACAATATACTACCTTTCTTTCACCTGCCCCCATTTTGGCCATATTCATGATAGTCGTAGCAACTACCAATTTAAAATTAGGGTCTTACAATATTATTATTTCAAGCTTGGCCTTAGAGGAACCAACACATAACAATACATAAGTATATGGCTTTGGATCAAACTCACATTTGAAGTCCGTTGACAACAAACTCATTCGCCATGGCTGATGCTGCAGTTTCATTCGCCATAGAAACTCTGGGTAACTTTCTGATTCAAGAGGCCAGCCTTCTCTCCGGGGTGAGGGACCAAGTGGAGGAGATGCGGACCGAGCTGGAGTGGATGCAGTGCTTCTTAAAGGATGCCGAGAAGCGCAAAGGAGAGAGTCATCGGGTCCAAAACTGGGTCTCGGAGATCCGTGAAGCCACCTACGATGTGGAGGATCTCATCGAAGGTTTCGTCCTCAAAGCTGCTATGAGGAATCAAAAGGGTGTTGTGAACCGAATTAAGAAGTACGCTTACAACCATGTTGCGGATCTTCATCAGGTGATTTCCTGAAATTCATACTACATACTGCATGATGAAATGTTATATTCTATTGATGGTTATGCGCTGACACAATATTACAATAAGAAATTAATACATAAATCAAACAAACACAGACATAATTCTACGTGGTATTAAAGTGAAATTTGAGGGGGTTAATTTTAAGTTTCTGAATTAAATATGAAATTTGATGTTTTTTTATTTAAAAAAAGAATCTGAAATTTCATGGTTAAATTTTGAGGGTTTAATTTTAAAATTTCATGTATATTCTATATTTTCAAATAAAATAAATGTTCTTACATTGCGTTTTGAATTTAAAAAGTAAAAGAAATCCAATAAACTAATAATAAAATATGAAGTGGTGTTACCCCTAAACTTCAAGGGGTTAACAATGGGAGGAAAAAAAATGTAACATGGGTAATACACTTTTTTCTTTTTATTGTCATTCTTACCTAACATCTTTTATATTTCTCATATAATTCTACCTTAAAATAAATCAGGTAAAAATAGTAATGAGGATGTTTTTATAATTTCATTAAGAATCTCAAAGCTGATTGTTCTTTTAGTTAGTGCATATATAGTTAGATTTGCCCAAAACTTTTGGAAGAAACCTTGATTTATGTAGATCCGTTCTCTAGCTTTTGTGCGAAACAAAAGAAATTTATATAGCTTTAGTTTTAAACTTGTTAGAGTGACGACTAAGAGGTTAGTTAAGATTTAGATTGTCGTAGTTCGAGTTTAACAATAAGAAAAAATGAAAAACAAAATATCATTTCAAGATGGATTTTCTCATAAACTACGTTTATAGTAGTAGTTATGTAAGTTTCCACATTAATTAGTTATATATGCCCTGACAATGCAGGTGGGATCTAGAATTAAAGCCATTAAGGCTAAGTTAACTACACTGAGAGCAAGGTTGCAAGATTATGGCATCAGAGAGCTCAAAGTGGACGGGGAAGAAAATTCCTCAACCGGTAAGAGGAAGAGACAAGACTACCCTCACGTTGTTGACCACAATGTTGTTGGGCTGGATGAAAAGATAACTGAGTTAGTTGAACGGTTGGTCCACAGAGGACAACACGATCATGGTCATCCGACTCCAGGATCTGTGGTCTGTCTTCATGGTATGGGCGGTGTGGGTAAAACCACTACTGCTAAGAAAGTTTACAATGACAACAGAATCAGGGCGCATTTTGAAGGCTTTGCTTGGGTCTACATTTCTCAACAGTTCAACCCGAGGCAGATTTGGGAGTCAATCCTAACTCAACTTTCAGGCAGTAAGGGGGACGTAAAATCTATGTCAGATGAGGAGTTGACTTCAAAACTATGTGGTCTCCAAAAGGACAAAAAGTGTTTTATGGTAATAGACGACATTTGGAACAATCTAGATTGGGTCAATCTTTCTGCAGCATTCCCCTATATGGATGAGGACAGTAAAAGCAATATATTACTCACTACTCGCAATGAAGGCGTAGCATCAAATGGAGTGCATGTGTATCCCACAAACTTGAATGTTTTGGATTACAACAACAGTTTACGCCTACTTACAGATACTATATTGTTTCAAGGAGGTCCTAATCATCCAAGTAATAACTTCACTGTTTAAAGTAATTAATTAACTTGAGTTGAATGACACAATTGTGAGTGCAAATATTATTACTTTGTCGTCTATAACACCGTTGTTATGAAAATTTACTTTTACTTGTATACAACTGTTATATAGCGACCCATTTCACAAAATTACAAGGTCATAATAAGTGATTCACATAATCACTGAATGTTGATTTTCATACTTTTCTTCTCTGTTTTTTTTTCAGTGAAAGAAGACTCAAACATGCAGAAGTATGCTGGGGAAATGGTAGAACAATGTGGAGGATTGCCATTGGCCATCAAAGTCCTCGGAGGGATTTTGGCCACAAAACATGAATTGATAAAGTGGAAAAGTGTTGGTGCTAATATCAAATTGGTTTTGAAGAGAGGGCAGCAAGAAGGGAATGAAGGAGTAGTGAGCGTATTGGAGTCAAGTTACAAGGATTTGCCATACAATTTAAGATCATGTTTCCTCTATTTCAGTCAATATCGAGAAGATGAAGAGATAAAGACGACAGAGCTAAAGCAGAAATGGATAGGCGAGGGTTTTGTATCGTGTTCCACGGAAGAGGGAGATGAAACAGTGGAGGACGTAGCTGAGGAGTACTTGGATGAACTGGTACGTAGATGCATGGTTCAAGTGGGAGTAAGAGGGCACACGGGAAGGGCTAAAACCTGCCGCATACACGATCTAATGCGGGACTTGTGCATATCAAAGGCTCAAGAGGAAGGTTTTTCTCATTCAATTAAACTTGGGGCTGAAAATGAGGGGACAAAATTTAAAAAAGCAAGTATCCGTAGACTTTGTATTTCCTCAAGCAATCAGAAGAAGCAGGGTGAATCCGTTCTGTCCTCCCTCGGGAGGACGTCCCCACAGCTTAGATCCGTATGGTTTCAAGACAACCTTGATGATAACCAATGTGAGGAGGCGATGTTGATAGTAAAGAAGTTGAAGTTAGTCAGGGTGTTAGGCCTTCCAAGTACAATGTGGACATTATTGGGTAAGACTAAGAGCGGGAAGAAACAGATAGGAAATCTCATCCACCTGCGGTTCTTAAACCTTGAAGTTTCAACGTTACCCACATCCATTGGTAACTTGATTTGCTTGCAAACGTTGAACTTGGAGAGATGTGATTCAGATCTTACAATTCTGGATTCAGTGTGGCGGATGGAACAATTGAGACATTTGTATCTTCCCAAGGATGGCGGTGTTTGTGAGAGTGAGAACCAACATGTTAGTCATTTCAAGAATTTGCAGACATTGGTAAACTTCCCTCCGAGAAACTTCGATCTAGAACAAAATCTGGACAAATTTATCAATGTCAGAAAATTAGTTATAACCAGCAGGTGTGAAGAAATATGCGAGATCATTCAGAGAAGTCCGGAAATGGTGTTCAACAGACTACAATCATTATCTTTTACGTACTACAATCAAATTGTAGACTTTTTGTACCATAAAAAAGTAGATGTGTCGGCAGTGACAAGAAAGTGTCCTTGTCTGTATAGACTACTTGTTATTGCACCAATAAAGTTCATATATGGGAGGGTTATTTGGCCCTCCAACCTGACCAAGCTCGTGTTAAGGGATTCTGGCCTAGGTGAAAGCCATATGAGGTCGCTGGGAAAGCTGCAGAGATTAAAGGTCCTATTTCTTTATGGTGATGCATTGAGACGGGGTCGAATCATTTTCCATGAAAATGACTTTCCTCAACTCCGCCATCTTCTAGTTGAAGAATGGGAGTTCCTACATGTGTGGGTTGTACACGAAGGAAGTTTGTCAAGTCTTTGCTGTTTAGAGATCGTCAATTGCTGGAGACTCGAGTCTATTCGGGATGGATTCCAATATCTGAAGCAGTTGAAGGAACTAAAAGTCACAAGTATGCCTTATGTTTTTAGAAAGAGGTTAGAAAGAGGGGGAGATGATTGGGACATAGTCAGACACGTGCCTTCCGTCTCTTTTTCCGATTGCTACCGAGGCAAGTATCTATGTGCCTACAATCCTTGTTGATTTCCTAATTGAAAGGATGCTGATTGCATGTATTATACATTGTTTGTGTTTCTTAAAAACAGGGGAGAATTGTGGCGGCACAATATCGAATATTTTGGATGAATGCAGCAGCTTGGAGCTCCTTAAAAATACAATATTATTTTCGGCGGGACCGAACCATCCAAGTAAGTACACAAAATACTTCACCATGCCTTGCACCGTTAATATATACTTTGTAATTATATTTTTAAATAACTCTTAATCGAATAATTATATAATGATGGGAGAAGAATAGAGCAGCGGCTAGGGTTGGTTCGCTCCGCCCGCCTCCTATTTTGGTTGTGGTGGCTGATCAACATACTTTGTCCATGGGATTAATCCTTAGTGAGGTATATTTTATATGTTCTCTGTTGGTACCGCTCGACGACAGGAAGAATGATACAAGGGGATCGAAACTTTCGGTGGTTACGAAGGAAACATCCACGTTACCGTGGGATCCTCCCTACCTGTTACTGGCTCGATTGGTGTTGTGGTGCAGGAACGTCCCGATAAATTAAACAGTCCTTGCTCTCTCGGTAGGGTTTGTAGAGACATGCCTCAAGGTGTAACAAATGCTGGCGGTGGCGACTCTCGACGGCGTGATCAGTGGCTCATCCATCGGTGCGTACAATGCTTCTCATCCTTCTCCCCCGGCCGTACATCCGATTGAACTAGCGACGACAACAAAAGTGGAGATTGTTTTTGCGGCACAAGTAAGAAAGACTGATTCCCCCGAGGCGGTGGGAGGTAGAGGTCTCCGATAAAGGGTCTTTCTGGGGAGTCCTCGCGAGTTGGTGCGACGGACACTGGCCAGAGGCCCGTGCCACAGTTTGCACGGGCGGTGGAGAATTGTTTGTCTTCCTCGCCTCGCCCCGTCTTGCCAATGGAGATGACATGAGTGAACTCGGTCTCTCCGGGGCTAATTATACATGGTGGGTCTTAGATGGGGTACTGTGGCGGATGACGATGGCATAGAGCCCGAGGACAGAGTTTTGTGTGGTAGTGATGAAATCACAGAACCAGAGGGCTTTACGGATCCCGATGGGGCATCAGGATTACCAGCGAGGGGTGGCACGCACCTTCGCCTTCTTTAATGAGTAATCGAGGGGTTAGTGAGGGGTCCGCGGGTACTCCCCTTCATCGACCATATGATGGCATCGATTCCACTTAATACTGGCGCATCATTCTCTAATTTTATCGGGAACCAACTCTTTTTTTTGGTTAAGCACAAAAAAATTTATTTAGTAAGAAGTTAGATTCAAGAAGAATCTAACCAAAGGCAACGATTACACAGAAGGAGTTGCGCGAACAAATCCCGAAAAAAACAAAGAGTGTCACTAAATCAACCATCAGTGACCCACTCTTCATCTTCCGAAGTTAAGGTTGGATCATCTAAAGCTTTGTCTGAATGAGGTATCTGAGCGGCTTGAGCTTGCAAAATCTGCTTCCCAACGTCCACATGATACGCACGACTCAAGGTGCGAGAAGGAACATTCAGGGTGTAATAGTCCTCTAAAAACTTCGGGGGGCGGCTCTGCCGATTCGAAGCTCTGGAAGGAGCCTGCTTCAAGAAACGACCCTTGGTGAACGGGTTGGGTTTCGAAGGTTGAAGGAGAGCCTCCTTCCACGGACTACCTTTTTGAGACCCGATCGGATCACTCACAACATTAACTGGTGAGACGTGAATCTCCGGACCCCCTGACGATACAGTACCCGGAGTTGTTAGGCCCTCTCCGTTGGCTCCAGCAACAGGTCCACACACCTTATCAATAGGCCCAATGAGCGGGCCCAACCCATTCACCTTATGAGGCTGTTTTGAAATAACAACCACTTCTGCAGGCCCATCAATACCA
This sequence comes from Erodium maritimum, assembly GCA_963921825.1. NCBI lineage: Eukaryota > Viridiplantae > Streptophyta > Magnoliopsida > Geraniales > Geraniaceae > Erodium > Erodium maritimum. The sequence goes on along the minus strand of OY997592.1, from coordinate 71,809,021 downwards.
ATTGACTTGAGCCCAAAAACAGCTTCGTCAACGTCCTCACCACGGTAATTACGGTCGCTGCAACCAGAAACAGAAATCTCTCCAACTGAGCCGAAATCATTGTGATCTGATAGCGCTCGAAGATCGGACGCGTTTTGAATTTCCGAGGAAGGAGGAGATCCCGAGAATACAGGGTGTCTTGTAACTCCCTCTCCGGCATAGTCTCCGAGCAACCCAGCTCCCTCTCCGGCATAGTCTCCGACGAGACCGTGACTTGTTCCTCGACAGGTAATAAGCCTGATTTGAATGGGCTCGGACCTTCTAAACTAGGGAACTAACTCTTTTATGTTTGTAAAGGCTCTCATTATCATTAGATAGGGACGACGTAAACTGGTTACTCGGGAGGATGCATAGTCCAATTGAGTCATCTCAATCTCTAATTACAAGGCTGCCCATGTCGTTACTGAATGTAGCAATTGTTTCAGTGGTTGTGATCACTGCCCCAGTATTCTCATAGAGTACTTCCTAGAGTCGATTGGTGTCTATTCTGATCATGGGCTCGCTCTGTCTTATCTCGGAGTTTTTAGTCGTTGTACCGGTTTCTTCGACCGTTATCATAGCATCTCCTCGTCGAAATCTTTGGAGTACTTAAGTGAAAGAGCATTTTTTAGTTTCATGTGTCCCACGATGTGTGGACTTATTAGTTGTTTATTCAAGATTATCTCAGTTGGTTTTTGTTTCTCATGAGTGACCCGTTTTGGATCAGTACCTCATAGTGTTTCTTTTTATTAATATATTGGTTACGATTACCACTCAAATATATATGTATACATATATGTTTGCAATCAGGTGCGCACCAGTTGTTACGGTGTGAACCTGCAAACTCGCGTGTTTAGTGTATGCGGTTTGAGAAAATAGCATTCCCTATTTGAGGTGAATATTCTCAGACAAAATTTCTCAAACCAAAAACGCTATTTTCGCAAACTATATTTTCTCAAAATAAAATGTTATTTTCTCAAGCTTTTTTTCCTCAAAGTGGGATGTTATTTTCTCAAACCATGTTCGCTATTTTTTCAAACCATATTTGAGGTTCGCAGATTCACACCGTGAAGAAGGTTCACACGTGATTGTCTCCCTCTATACATATATAATACTAAACCAGTCGCATGACACTTTGTCAAGCTTTGAAATGCTGGGGGTTTATCATCTACTTGTTTATTAAACTAGCCTAAATCTATGCTCAAAAACTTGAGGTTGAAAGATTCATTAACTAGTCCTAATGAAAATGCAAGGAGGATTTGGGACCAAGGTAGGGACGAGTATCACTAAACCCGTCTCATAAGAGACAGCACGAGGGGATGAGGATAGGCATTTTCGGTGGACAATTACAACTCGCTGATCCCAAGATTATAACTGAAAGACAAGCACGATTTTAATAAATGTTGCCAATGACATGATAACAAATTCTACGCACTTTAGGCGACCTGATACATACTGTATTGTTTGACTGCCGCTTGATCCTATGATGGGGACTTGTTGCTTTTTGTGAGAAGTGCACTAGTAAACCATGGATCACGTCAATCGGTTGAGGATAATGTTTAGTTGATGTTAATCGTTGGATGAGACGCTTTTTCTCCCCAACGCCTCGCGCAACCTAGGACCTTTTATTGACCTTGACGAGACTGTGCTCCAGACCTCGCCTGATACTCCTGGAATTCTTTTATAACAATTGTGGCAGTTAGGTCCAGAGTCTACTTCTTAGCTGCGGCCTTCTTCTGTTATTCATTAGAACCGTTTTTTTTTTTCTCTGATAAAATATGAAACGAAATTACATTTTGATAAAAAAGATTCATTTTACAATGTGGCTCTAATCCCTGTGAACTTTTTACTGGCCATGCTTATAGTCATTGTTTTTCACCTCCTTTGGTTTTTTGATTTTCAGTAAGAGAGAAATCAAAAATGGACGCGTCTGCTGTAGAAATGGTAAAAATATGTGGTGGAGTGCCAGTGGCTATCAGTATATTGGGAGGAATTTTGGCCAGAAAACATGAAATAGAAGAGTGGGAGAGTATTAAGTCAGTTTTGAAGGAAGGGGATGAGGTAGTGACAAGCTTATTGGAATTAAGTTACGAAGATTTGCCGAGCAATATAAAACCATGTTTCCTCCATTTCAGTCAATATAAAAAAGATGAAGAAATAAAAACAACTGATATGGTACAAAGATGGATAGGAGAAGGTTTTGTAACGGATGAAACAATGGAGGACGTAGCTCAGGAGCATCTGAATGAGCTGGTAAATAGAAGCCTGATTCAAGTGGGGGAAAGAAGCCACAGAGGAAGAGTTAAAAGCTGTCGCATGCATGAATTTGTGTGGTACTTTTGCATATCGAAGGCCAAAGAGGAAGGCTTTGCACTTTCGCTTCATGAACTTGTAGAAATGATCCCGCAGCTTGTATCAGTGTTGTTTGAGTACCCACTGGTGTTGTCTGAGTCTCAGTACAAGCTCAATGATGAAGAAGGTGAGGCCGCGATATTGATAGTAAAGAATTTAAAGTCAGTCAAGGTTTTAACACTTCCGTACGTGGTATATAGTTTACTAGATGAGAGTGGGAGAGAGCAGATAGGAAATCTCGTTGAGTTTACCTTGTTAAAACTTCAAGGTTCAGAGCTGCCCAAATCCTTAAGAAATTTGAGGTGTTTGCAAACATTGAACTTGAAGAGATGTGTTGAAGATCTCATAATCCCAGATTCATTATGGGGGATGAGACAGTTGAGACATCTCTATCTTCCCAACAAAGGATGCATAAGTGAGACTAGTACGCAACGAGTTTGTGACTTCCCGAATCTGCAAACACTGACCAACTTTCCTCCTGCCAATTTCGACCTGGAATCAAATCTGGTCAAATTCGCCGGTGTTAGGAAACTAGTTCTAAGGGGTTGGGTGCGAGAAATATGTGGCATCATGAGGAGTCAGGAAATCGTGTTTAAGCGACTACACTCATTGTCGTGCTGCCGCGTCCATTATATAAGAGAGGGAGATTTGGAAGTTTTGGCAAGAAGTTGTCCATGTCTCTATAGGCTAATTGTTGAGGGACAAATTGAGCTCCGAGCAGGTCCAAGTTGCACTGCTGTATGGCCTTCCAACCTGACGAAGCTTGTCTTAGATGAATCTAATCTTGATCAGAGCCAATTGGGGTCACTAGCAAAGCTACCGAGTTTGCAAGTTCTCTTCCTCAAATGGAATGCAGTCGCCGGGAAGGAAATGGTTTTTCATAAACATGATTTTCCTCAACTCCGTCATCTTAGTATTGATCATTTGAATGACCTGGAAACATGGGCTATACATGAGGGAGCTATGCCGAATCTTCTCTGTTTAGAGATTCTCTGTTGCGAGAAACTCAACTCTGTTCCTGATGGATCAGATTATCTGAAGCAGTTGAAGGAACTAATAGTCAGAGCCATGCCTCGTAATTTCAAAAAGAGGCTGCAAGAAGGTGGAGGGGATTGGGACAGAGTCCGTCACGTGCCTTCCATCTCTTTTATCTATTGTGACTGATCCAGGCAAGTAACTACCTACCTACCTATGTAAATTACATGTATCTCACTCATACTAACTAGTGCTGGGTGTGGTCGGGTTTTCTGGCGAACAGAGGAGTTCAGTGCGTGTGGCTTGCATCGGTGGAGAGGTGTGGCTTGCAACGATGGAGAAGTGTGGCTTGCGGCGGTGGAGAGGTGTGCTTGCGGCGGTGAAGAGGTGTGGTTGGTGGGCGCTGGTTGTTGGATGTGTTCGTTCCGACGTGAAGCCTCGTTTGTCAAGGTCGGTTCGGGTTTACGTTATCTCCCTGATTTATGTTATACGTCAAATAGGATTGACGCATGTTTCATTTTGCATTAACCGATGGGTCACGGCCAGGACCAGTCCGCAAGCGCCGCCCTCAGGGTCGGAATGTCGCAAAGGCTAGAGAGGAGAAGGGTAGAGGAGACGATCGATAGTCTTACTCACGCCGCATTGACCGAGAGCTTGAGGTCCATCGAGGAGTGGTCGGCGCAATACTGACCCATTAGTCCTTTATGCGGGATTTTTGCTTGCTCCAGTAGAAGGATACCTCCAACATGGACTCCGAGGATTTGACAACGCATCAGTTTTTTTTTCCTAAGGTATGGAATAGAAGATTTCAGGGTTGATCTGATATATTGTTCAGTGTTTTTTGATAATACCTAAGTGTGATCTTTGTACTCGGCCCTTTGAATATTAATCTACGTTATTTACGTTTCGGGATGTTGGGAAGGTTTATCATTTTATCGCATAACGCTAACAACATTCCACCAGAGAATTACAGCAACACGTACGACAATCCACCTGATTTGTACCAACAAATAAGGACTATATTAGGTAAACAGAAGAGGAATTAAGGGAGCTTCTGTAGTCAGACTTTTTTTATCTCTGTAATTTACATGCAACTCGAATAATTATAGTCGTCTAACTATATTTTACATTGTTCCCATCAACATTTGAATAGAAAAGCGCTATACCTATACGTGGCCTAATCAGTGTCTAATTGTCACTGTTATACCGAAAAGATTAGACTACACATCAGTGTTTATTTAAGGTCTAATTCAGTCTTTTCCCCTTAAAATTAGGTCAATTAAACAAAGATTAGACCGAGTTAGTCTAGTCTCACTATGAAAAGTCTCAAATTGTTACTACATGAGTGCTTCCATCGATTAAGTAGTAATGACAATCCAATAGATCGCCGTAAGACTAGGGTTTTAGGATATGTACTATTTCAAGCTTGACGTTAGAGGAACCAACACATAACAACACATTAAAAACATATACGCTTGTGTGTAAATTCACATTATTAATCCAATTTTCACGTTAACGCCGACACAAATTATGGGCGTTAACTTTTATTTGAATTAATTTTTTAATATGATATCAAAAAAGGTACAGGAGGTCAACGCCTGAACCAAAATATACTCTGATGATGTATGGGCCGAATGGAGGATACACAACTTGATGACGTTTGGCTACAAAAAAGTAAGAAGGAGTGGTTATGAATGATTTCCACGAAGATAAGGTAAGGGTGGTGGTGGTTTATATATATATATATATATTTATTTATTCATTTATTTTCTTTTGTTTTATTCAAAACACAGATTGCCTAGACACGTTGGTGGTAGACCAGTAGTGTTCATTTATTACTCACAAGTCACTGTCTGTTCAAACTTTTCATGTATTTATTCATTTATGCATTTGAAGTCCGTTGATCATTTCATTCTGTAAGAGGAGAAACTCATTCGCCATGGTTGATGCTGTTGTTTCATTCGCTATAGAAACTCTGGGTAACCTTCTGATTGAAGAGGGTCTGTTCTTGTCCGGGGTGAAGGGTCAAGTGGAGGAGATGCAGACCGAGCTCAAGTGGATGCATGGCTTCCTCAAGGACGCCGAGGCAAGGAAAGGGGAGAGCTATCTGCTTCGAAATTGGGTCTCGGAGATCCGAGAAGCTACCTACGAGGTCGAGGATCTGATCGAAGGTCTCATCATCAAGTCTGCTTTGAGGAATCGGAAGGGTGTTAGGAACCATATCAAAAAGTACTCTGGCCTCATCTACCGTCCCGTGGAGCTTCATCAAGTGAGTTCCTAAACTACTGTGTGGCTCAAAATTGAATGTCCATATCTACTAATGCTTTTAGGTTTTTGAGTGAAAGGTGTAATTATATAAAATTTATACCATGACATAGATGTGCGTCAGAGAACATATTCTTAGGCCACTAAAGTCAAATAGAACGGGCAATGACTCTGAAATTTTTACCATTAGAACCGTCACAATGGTATTTGAAAACCATATAAATAAGGACAGAATACGAAAAGGTGGAGGGGGTGTCGGAAATCAAAGATCTCAACAACGATGATGGTGAGAGGCAAAACATCTACATGAGACCCTGTTATGGGCCACTTGGGCCGGTTCAAGGGCCTCGTATATACAAGGCAGAAGACGCGCGCAGGAAGCAAGGGGGAAAAGGGATCGCGCGTCCCTGCAGCAGAGTCAGCTGCTTAAGCCAATTAGTTTATTTCCTGTTTTATTGCTTTCTTAATTCCAGTTGCATTAGGATTTGGGAACTTTGGGTAGTTTGGAATTATTGTTGAATTAGGAATTTGGGTTGTTTAGGAAAGCCCTCTGGCTATATATACCAGAGGGGTTTTATGAATAAAGGATTGAGAATTAAATTGACTATCTTTAGTTCTTTACCAAGGTCTTTGAGTTCCCTTACACACGAGCTCATAAACTCTACACAATTGGGAGGAAGAAGAACAAGGATTCGTTCCAACGAACCCTTGATTTGAAGTCCTACCAAGGTCGCATAACGAGATCCATTAGCGAGGCACGTAACAAATTGGTACCAGAGCCACACGTTATGGACCAAGAGCAATCGTTTCAGCAGCAAGTTCTGGCATTCATGGCCGAATATAAGGCTGATAAGCTGCAAATTGAAGCTGATCGACTGAAGAGTGAAGCTGATCGGAGAGAGGTGTAGAATTTGGCTGTCCAGATCCGCGCCCTATCCCTTCCCCAGCAGGAGCAGCCTCCGGAGGGAAGCTCGGCCTCGGGCAACCGGCAGCGCACACCCCCGCCGGAGGGAAGCTCGGCCGCGGTCAACCGGCAGCGCACACCCCCGCCGGTCCCAGCACCGGTCGCCACCGGCCCTGGGGGGGACGGAACTATCGTCCCTCGCGTTACACGCCTCGAGTTTCCTCGTTTCGATGGCCGATCCGACCCGACATCATGGTTGAACAGGTGTGAAGCATTTTTTCTCCACCAACGTACTCCGGCAGACGAAAAAGTTTTATTGGCAGCTTTCCATTTGGAGGATGCGGCACAACAATGGTATACGAAAACCCAAAGAGATGTTCAAAACTTGAATTGGCCTTCCTTCAAACTTTATTGCAATTCCCGCTTTGGGTCTATTCTAGCAAGCAATCGATTGGGGGAGCTCGCCAAATTACGACAGGAGGGTTCGGTAGACGAGTATGCCATTCAATTCGAATGCCTGGCAGCGCAGATCCCAGATTTGACTGTTAGCCAGGAAATCTCCTTGTTCCTTAGTGGCCTGCAGGTGAAATTAGCCATTGACGTCGATATCCAACAACCACCAGATTTGACGACGGCTATTGGACTGGCTAAGCTCTATGAGAGGAGGAATCAGGAAGACGTTCCGATGCCACATAGGCAGCGCCCGCCACATCCGTCGCCGAGGCCGTTTGCTAAGAGAATCTCGAAAGAGGAAAAATAGGACCGGATTGCCAAGGGTCTCTGCTTCAATTGCGAGGAGCCATATGCCTTTGGGCACAAGTGTAAAAATCTTTTCTGGTTGGAGCTGATTGAGGACGAGGAAGACCCGCCAAATCCCGAGGAGGTCCCTCCGTCTATATCACTACACGCCATGACTGGGACAGTCGCACCACAGACTATGCGGGTCCGGGGAGCCCTACAAGGTGCAGCTTTGTTGGTCTTAATTGACTCAGGCTCAACTCACAGTTTCGTGGATGAAGGATTCGCTCGCAGGGTAGGGTTACCGGTCCAGTCGAGGTCCGGGTTACGGCGTCTTGGTCGCCAATGGAGAAAGTGTTTCTAGTCCGGGCGTATGTCGTTTGGCCCCACTTAAGGTTGGTTCCGAGATTTTTCCATTCGATTTGTTTGTTTTTCCTTTGTGTGGCTTCACTGCAGTGTTGGGAGTGAATTGGCTACGCACCCTGGGGGATATCCTGTGGAATTTTGATCAAATGACTATGCGGTTCTCTCTTGCTCACCGCCCCATAGTCCTGCGGGGACTGCAACCCGAGGACAAACGACCCGTATTAGCTGCCTTGTCAGGGAGCCGTTCACAGGAGCAATTGTGCACATCCCTGCTGGGGGAATTCTCGGATGTCTTTACCGAACCTCAGGGCTTGCCGCCTTCCCGATCAGCAGATCACCGTATCCATCTATTGTTGGCTACGGCTCCAGTGGTGGTTCGGCCCTACAGATACCCACACCGTCATAAAGATGAAATAGAAGCCCAGTGTCGGGACATGTTGGCGCAGGGGATCATTCGCCCCAGTAAGTCTCCTTTTTCCTCTCCGGTATTATTGGTTCCGAAGGCAGACAAGACTTGGCGCATGTGCGTGAATTACAGGGCCTTGAATGAGCAGACGGTCAAGGACAAGTTTCCCATTCCAGTGATCGATGAATTATTGGATGAGCTGCATGGGGCGTGTTATTTCTCCAAATTGGATCTCCGTTCCGGGTATCATCAGGTCAAAATGCACCCAGAGGACATTCCAAAGACGGCATTTCGCACCCATCATGGTCACTTCGAGTTTCTGGTAATGCCATTTGGCCTGACTAATGCACCGTCCACGTTTCAGGCCTTAATGAATGACATTTTTTCGCCATATCTGCGACGCTTTGTGCTGGTATTTTTTGACGATATCTTGATCTATAGTGCCTCTTATGCCGAGCACCTCCACCACTTGCGGGTAATTATGTCCTTACTACGTTCCAATTCCCTTTATCTAAAGCGTAGCAAGTGCTTGTTTGCTCAGACACAGGTGGCATATTTGGGATTCATTATTTCGGGACAGGGAGTACAAGCTGACCCTAAGAAGATCTCGGCCATGACCGACTGGCCCCGTCCCGAGACACCTAGGGCTCTGCGTGGCTTTTTGGGTCTCACCGGTTACTACCGGAAATTTGTCAAAGACTACGGGGTTCTCGCAGCTCCGATGACTCGTTTACTAAAGAAAAACTCATTCGGCTGGGACCCTGAGGCGCAGGCCTCTTTCGAGGCTTTGAAAATTGCTATGACGACCACACCGGTGTTAGCTCTTCCGGATTTTGAAAAGGAGTTTACTGTGGACTGTGATGCATGTGATTCTGGCATTGGCGCGGTTCTCCATCAATCTAACCGGCCTATTGCTTTTTTTAGCAGGACATTTGCAGCTAGGTACACCAAGTTGGCGGCATACGAAAAGGAGTTGATTGAGTTAGCTCCGGCTATTCGCCATTGGCGGCCCAACTTATGGGGTCGTCAGTTCCTCATTCGGACGGACCATTATAGCCTCAAATACTTGCTAGATCAAAGGGTGGCGACATCTCCGCAACAGTGCTGGCTGTCCAAATTGATGGGCTTCGATTTTCGGGTTGAATATCGTTCGGGCCGCGAGAATGTGGTAGTGGATGCCCTCTCTAGGCGTGACGAGGAGGTCGGCCTCTTCTTGGCTCTCTCCGCCCCATTACTACACTTGTGGGACGAGCTGGTAGCCGAGAACAAGTCCTCACCACTCATCCAAGAGAAGGCTACTGCGATTCAGTCCGGGTCACTCTCGGATTTATGGGAAGAAAGTGGCGGGGTCGTGCTTTTTAAACAAAGGGCTTGGTTACCAAGGGATTCGGCCTTGATCCCCTCTATTATGGCTGTTGTCCACAACACCGCTCACGAGGGATACCAGAAGACGCTTGTCCGAATTGCGGCTGATTTCTATTAGCAAGGCATGAAAGCTCACGTTCAGGCTTTCGTACGTACCTGTGACGTTTTCCAGCGTAACAAAGCGGACTCCTTACGTCCGGCGGGCCTCCTTACGTCCGGCGGGCCTCCTCCAGCCCTTGCCCGTCCCTTCGCAGGTTTGGGCCGATATTAGTATGGATTTTATTGACGCCTTGCCCTGTTCAGGCGGGAAATCGGTTCTTTTGGTGGTGGTGGACAGGTTCTCTAAATACAGCCACTTCATGGCTCTCTCACACCCGTACACGGCAACGTCGGTAGCCAGGTTTTTTTTGATACGGTGGTCAGGTTGCACGGTATTCCCGAGACCATTGTGAGCGACAGAGATAAGGCATTTACAAGTGCTTTTTGGCGGGAATTATTCCGTTTGAGCGGGTCATCCCTCCACATGAGTTCGGCATATCATCCGCAGAGTGATGGTCAGACAGAGGCGGTGAACAAGACCTTGCAAATGTACCTCCGATGCTTTGTGGCCGAGAATCCGAAGCAATGGACTCGCTGGGTGGCGTGGGCGGAATACTGCTATAACACCAGTTTTCACTCCACTATCCGCTCCACGCCATTTGAGGTGGTTTATGGCCGGAAGCCACCTCGGCTGCCGGATTATACACCGGGAGCAGCTAAGGTCGAAGCAGTAGATCGAGAGCTGCAGGAAAGGGACGAGAAGTTACAGGCCCTTCGGCTACAGCTCTTGCGGGCGCAGCAGGCAATGAAGGCCCGCTATGATAAGGGTCATCGGGATGTCACATTCGAGGTAGGGGCTTTGGTTCTCCTGAAGTTGCAGCCTTACCGACAGAAGACGGTAGCCCCTCGCAGCGGGAGGAAGCTGAGCCCGCGGTTTTACGGGCCATTTCGGGTGACTGAGTGTATTGGCTCCGTGGCATACAAGCTGGCACTCCCGGCTGAGTCGCGCATTCATCCAGTTTTTCATGTGTCGTGTTTGCGATTGTTCCTTGGCAATGATACGGCTGTGTCACGTCTTGCCCCATCGGAAGTTCTGATCGCCCCGCCGGTCCCGCTTTCTATATTGGATGTACGCACGAAGGAGGGGCAGCCCGAAGTCCTGATCCATTGGTCCACCAAATCACCTGCGGAGGCTTCATGGGAGCTTGCACACAAGATGATAGACTCTTTTCCTTCATTTGCACTTGAGGTCAAGCGCTATTTGGATGGGGGGAGTGATGTTATGGGCCACTTGGGCCGGTTCAAGGGCCTCGTATATACAAGGCAGAAGACGCGCGCAGGAAGCAAGGGGAAAAGGGATCGCGCGTCCCTGCAGCAGAGTCAGCTGCTTAAGCCAATTAGTTTATTTCCTGTTTTATTGCTTTCTTAATTCCAGTTGCATTAGGATTTGGGAACTTTGGGTAGTTTGGAATTATTGTTGAATTAGGAATTTGGGTCGTTTAGGAAAGCCCTCTGGCTATATATACCAGAGGGGTTTTATGAATAAAGGATTGAGAATTAAATTGACTATCTTTAGTTCTCTATCAAGGTCTTTGAGTTCCCTTACACACGAGCTCATATACTCTACACAATTGGGAGGAAGAAGAACAAGGATTCGTTCCAACGAACCATTGATTTGAAGTCCTACCAAGGTCGCATAACAAGATCCATTAGCGAGGCACATAACAGACCCCTCACAGGGTTAGTTCTCGATGCTCATCCAGCCTCTCATTCCTCCTGGTGGGGCTGCTTCCCCGCCCTGACCTGCTCCTTCCGAGGGTCTCCAACAACAAACCTTTTGAGTGCTGCAGTTCCTTCTCCAGGTACCTCAATGGGTGTCGGGGCTTCAACCTTCTTCCTCCTCAGACCTCCACGTGGTCCACCACCTAACTCATTAGAGAGCGATGGTGGAGCCCCCAAGAACGAGCTAGCATGGGACTGAACGATTTCTAGTCGGGTCGTACCCCGAGTCCCCAGCTTAGGAGGCACGAAGCTTGTAGCAACCTGGGGGCCCTGTCTAAGGTCAAGGTGCCCTTAGGGCCGACGCCCTCGGGGGTAGATGATTGATCAACCTCTCCCCTATCTGTCGCATAGGCTTTGACCTGCTTACCCCTCTGGTACTCCAGTAGAGAGGAATCAAATCGCGGGGGCCTTTGACTGCTCATGTGCACTCCTTCAAGTTATGGCCGAGTTTGCCACAGATGTAGCAGAAGCTCGAAAGCTTAGAATAGGTGAGGTCAATGTGAATCAGCTCAGGAAACTCCTTGAACCGAATGACCAATCCCCTCTGGAGTGGCTTCTCGATGAGGTGTCAAAACCGAACTTTAACAGTTCCGCCCCAACACATGCCCCATTGGTCACATGGGACATCCACACATGCTCCCACATCGTCCTCGATATAGGTACCCAACTCCCTTGTCCTTACCGAGGCGGCAGACCCCTAGCGTGCGCCCACAATTACACCCGGTCAAGAGCATGCATCTCCCGAACACACGGATCCAAATCACCGAGCAGCAAGGCCCGACCGTCAAAGCACCATGGCTCATTGCCTTGGAGCCACGCCCGAGCCTCAGAGGACCGGAAGTAAAAGCCAAAGAGCCCCGGCCCTAGATCCTTAATCAGAAGACCCTCAGTAGCCTTCACACATGTGTTCGTAATGATACGCAGAAGAGTGTCCTTTCGAGGGGTCTTTGGAGACCACAGTCTTCCCAGCATCCCCCATTACTTGCGGACAATGGCCGTCAATATTGCCCGAAAAGACGGGACAACCACTTCGACCTCCGCTTCCTCTTCCAAACAACAGGACGAAAGGCCGTCCTTTGATATATATCATGCTACTGTTGAGTTCATGTTTGGTCCCGCTCCTCACGGCGAAAAAAGTCCTCCCCATAAGATCAAGTAGCGTTTAAGCACCACATTGAGCGGTTTTCTCCAGTTTAGTGGAAATCCGTTTGGATTTCCTGTTCCGATCGTATTGTTCGATTATGATTGTAAAAGAGTCCGCGAATAGAGAACTACGATTCTTAGTTCTATTTTCTGATTCAAGTTGATTAATAATATATGCTTGCAACTTTCGTTCAAAAAAAAGATACTAGCACAAAAGTGCCTCATATATTGGGTAAAACCCATCCTCATATATAAGCTAAGAACTTGTTTGGACCTTTTAATCGGTAGATTTAGTGGCCTGTGATATTTAATGAAATTAGTGACTGTGCACTTAAAAATAACGAGGGCATTAATGATTCAGCGGCCCGTGATATTTAATGGAATCAATGGATTTAGGAGCCCGTAATATATATAGGCTCATTATCTAAGGCTCATTATCTAATGTAAATTAAATTAAAAAAATATACGTTAAAATTTGTTCTTGACCATTAGGTTGAAACTTATCAAATGACTCTTAGTTTTTATTATTTTTATACATAAATTTAATGAAAATAATAAAAAATATATATTTAGTTTTGTAATTACATTTTTATCTATAACCACCAACAGCAAACAAATAATTATAAATAACTTTGCTAGACCTAGATTCAATTCTAAATTGTTTTACAAGTTTCCGTACTAATTACTTACTATGTATGTCCACCGATACTGCAGGTGGGATCTAGAATTGAAGCTATTAAGGCCAAGCTGACTGCACTCACAACAAAATTGCAAAAATATGGCATAAAAGAGCTCAAAATAGGGGAGGAAGATGTTGTCGGGCCCTCCGCAACCCATAGGAGAAAGAGGCAAGACTATACTCACATTCCTAACCACGGTGTTGTTGGACTCGATGGAAAGATATCGGAGTTGGTTCAACATTTACTCGACCACCAGAAAGAAAAATCAGTGGTTTGCCTCTATGGTATGGGCGGTCTGGGGAAGACCACTACCGCAAAGCAAGTCTATAAAAACGATGAAATCAGGGCATATTTTGAAGGTTTTGCTTGGGTTTACATTTCTCAACAATTCAACCCAGAACAGGTTTGGAAGTCAATCCTAACTCAACTTTCAACGAAGAGTAAGGAGGAAATGGAAAGGATGTCAACAGATGAGTTGGCTTCACAGCTCTTTGAACTGCAGAAAGAGAAAAGGTGTTTGGTGGTAATAGACGACATTTGGCATAGTCAAGATTGGGCTATCCTCTCCCCTGCTTTCCCTTACATCGAGGGTGATAATAATAGCAAGATACTACTTACTAGTCGCAACCGAGATGTAGTAGTATCAGATTGGGTATATCGTACAAGCTTGGATATTTTGGATGACGAATGCAGCTTAAATCTATTGAAGAACACAATTATATCGTCTTTGGGGGGACGTCACCATCCAAGTAAGCTTAAATTTCCTTACTATTTATCTGTGTAGTCTTTTGCCTGTTGGCAATTTAGTGAACGAGAACATTCATTTCATGAAGTCATCTATGTGGTAATTCAAGTACACTATTCCCTTGAGTTAAGAACAACTACAACAAGTAAATTACATGCATAAGATGGTCCTATTTCATTAAATTTTTAGACCCATATTCATGTCATGTGTTTTATAATAGCTAGACTTATGCACTATAAGTATATGGTCTTGGTCCCTAAGCTCACACAACAACATGCAACACACAAGAACACTCTCATATCATATTCTAGATAGACAGACCATCATCAAGAGAGTTGTGGGAGAGTTTAGAAGACCAAGTGCCCCTAACAATCTTTGATTCATGGTTATGGCAGGAGGTTAGTCGATCTTTAACAATTTCGTAATTATCTATTTAGTTATGCTATTATGATGATATGATAAAAATCAGCCTGCATGGAGACTTGACCCACCAGGTCTGATAAGGAAAGAGAGCGCATACTACCAATTCAACTATGCTATTTTATGTATGGGATAATTGTCAAAACATGCACTAAAGTTTCGTCCACAAATGAAATAGTGCACAATGTTTCGTCCACGTTGTGTGGCTACCCTAAAGTTTCGTCCACGGACATTTGTTAGAAAAATTACTTATGAAACTTAAATCAGCAAATTACTTTAGGCTAGCCACACAACGTGGACAAAACGTTGTGCACTATTTCATTTGTGGACGAAACTTTAGGGTAGCCACACAGCGTGGACGAAACGTTGTGCACTATTTCATTTTGTGGACGAAACTTTAGGGTAGCCACACAACGTGGACGAAACGTTGGGCACTATTTCATTTGTGGACGAAACTTTAGTGCATGTTTTGACAATTATCCCTTATGTATTATCCCACTTCCATAAATATAAAACCAAGTTTTAAACTTGTTTAAAATCTAAAAAGTCTGTTTGGAGTGGGATTTAGACCCAGGTTAATTATTCTTTAAATGCATTTAGTAACACCAATTTCATATGTAGTTATTTCCTTACTCAGAATGTATATACACCATCAATATATGCATAATAATCTGGAAAATAGATGCATGTGAAGGGATTTGAACTTGTATTGTTTGTAATTACCAACTGAGCTACATGTTATTTTTGGTAATATGTGCTCTAATATGTATGTATGTATGTATGTATGTTTGTTCTGTTTGTGTGATTATAGACTTTATTGTTATAATTTAATTTATACTATTAAATTATGTATTTGTCCATTATTGAATATTGTTTCACATAATTTTCATGGAGTGAGTAATTTCACAAAATTACTAGGTCCTAATAAGTGATTCACTTAACTATACCGAACAAGTGATTCACATGCTCTCCGGTTTTTCAGTAAAAGAAGACTCCAAGATGCAGAACTATGCTGCGGAAATGGTAAAACAGTGTGGAGGGTTGCCACTGGCCATCATTGTACTCGGAGGGATTTTAGCCACAAAACATGATCTAAAGAAGTGGGAAAAGGTTGCTGCTAATATCAAATCGGTTTGGAAGAGAAGGGAGCAAGAAGGGAAGGAGACATTAGGAGTACCAAGCGTGTTGGAGTCAAGTTATGAAGATTTGCCATACTATTTAAGATCATGTTTCCTCTATTTCAGTCAGTATCGAGAAGATGAAGAAATAAAGACAACAAAATTAAAGCAAAAGTGGATAGGAGAAGGTTTTGTATCATCCTCTATGGGAGAGGGAGATGAAACAATGGAGGACATAGCTGAGGTGTACTTGGATGAGCTGATTTGTAGATGCATGATTCAAGTGGGAAGAGAAAGCCACACAGGAAGGGTTAAAACATGCCGCATGCACGATATTATGCGGGAATTTTGCATATCAAAGGCCGAGGAGGAAGGCTTCGCACATACGATTAAACCCGGGGCAGAAAAGGAGGGAACAAACTTTAATAAAGTAAGTTTCCGTAGACTATGTGTTTCCTCCTCAGGTGATCACAAGTTGGACGAAGCCGTTCTATCCTCCCTTGAGAATATTTCCCCACAGCTTCGATCCATACGGTTTCAGGACAACCTTGATGATGAGCAATGTAAGGTGGCGGCGTTGATAGTTAAGAAGTTGAAGTCAGTCAGGGTTTTAGAACTTCCAAGTACAGTGGGTGATAGCGGGAGGAAGCACGTAAGAAATCTCATTCACTTGAGGTTCTTGAACCTTGAAGTTTCAATGTTACCCACCTCCGTTGGTAACTTGATTTGCTTGCAAACGTTGAACCTAGGGAGATGCAATACAAATCTTATAATTCCGGATTTAGTATGGCGGATGGTACTGTTGAGACATTTGTATCTTCCGAAGGATGGCGGTGTTTGTGAAAGTGCGAAACAGGTCGTAGGAAATTTCAAGAATTTGCAGACATTGGTAAACTTCCCTCCGGAAAACTTCGACCTGGAACTAAATCTGGTCAAATTTATCAATGTCGGGAAATTAGTTATAATCAACAGGTGTGAAAAAATAAGCAAGATCTTACAGAGTCAGGGAACGGTTTTCAACCGACTACAATCATTGTCTTTTACAAACTCCTCGGAAAGTGAGTATGAAAGAGTGTATGTGACGGACGTGACAAGAAGTTGCCCATGTCTGTATAGGTTAGCTGTTCATGGAAAGATTGGTTTCCGTGCAGATCCAATCTGTAGTGGGATCTGGCCCTCCAACCTGACCAAGCTCGTCCTAAGGGATTCTTTGCTTGATGAAAGGGGTATGAGGTCAGTGGGAAAGCTGCAGAGATTAAAGGTCCTCTTTCTTTATAGCAATGCATTCACAGGGTGGAAAATGATGTTCCATGAAAACGATTTTCCTCAACTACACCATCTATCATTTCAAGGATTGGAAAACCTAAAGTCATGGGGTGTACACGAAGGAGGTTTGCCAAGTCTTTGCTGTTTAGAGATCGTCAATTGCTGTAATCTAAAGTCTGTTCCGGATGGATTCCAATATCTGAAGCAATTGAAGGAACTAAAAGTCACAAGCATGCCGTATCTTTTCAGAAAGAAGCTGGAAAAAGGAGGAGAAGATTGGCACAGAGTCAAACATGTGCCTTCCATCTCCTTTTCCCATTGCTACGGAGGCAAGTGGCTATATATATTCCTACTGTTTGCGTCTTGTTAATTTCCTACACATGTAAGGACGCTCATGATACTATGTACTATTCATTGGTGCAGAGTCAAGCTCGAATATTTTGGGTGAAAGCAGCAGCTTGGAGCTCCTTAAAAAGACCATATTGTCTTCGGGAGGACCGAACCATCCAAGTAAGTACTCAAAATACTTCACCATTCCTTGTACCGTTAATATATACATGTAATGAAATGAAATTACGCGTTTATAAAAACACTGATTTTATTGTTCATTGTTTTTCATCTTCTTTTGTTTTTTTTCAGTAAATGAATGCTCAAAAATGGACACGCCTTGTCTATTAGAAATGGTAAAAGTATGCAAAGGACTGAAAGTGGCTATCACTATACTGGGAGGTATTTTGGCAAGGAAAATGGAAATAGAAGAGTGGGAGGCTATCAAGTCAGTTTTGAAGGAAGGAGAGCAAAAAGGGAATGATGTATTGGCAGACTTGTTGGAATTAAGTTATGCGGATTTGCCGTGCAACTTAAAACCATGTTTCCTCTATTTCAGTCAATATCGGGAAAATGAATTTATAAAGACAGGTGAGATGATACTAAAATGGATAGGAGAAGGTTTTGTAATGGAGGATGTTGTAGCTCAGGAGCATTTGGAGGAGCTGGTAAGTAGATGCCTAATTCAAGTGGTGAAAAGAAGCCACAGAGGAAGGGTTACAAGCTGTAGCATGCATAAATATGTGTGGCACTTCTGCGTATCAAAAGCCAAAGAGGAAGGCTTTGCACTTTCACTTCATCGACTTTCAGGGTTTGGAGATGATGAGGGAACAATTTTGGAGAAAGTAAAATTCCACAGGCTTTGTATTTACCCAGGTGGAATTATACCTTCTTCCCTTGTAGAAATAATCCCGCAGCTTGTATCAGTGTTGTTTCTGTCCAAATCTATGTTTAGTGAGTACAAGATTAATGATGAAGAAGGTGAAGCGGCGATGTTGATTGTAAAGAATTTAAAGTCAGTCAAGGTTTTAACACTTCCACACCCAATATGGAGTTTACTAGATGAGAGTGGGAGAGAGCGGATAGGAAATCTTGTTGAGTTGACGTTCTTAAAATTTGGAGTTAAACATTCAGAGCTGCCCAAATCCTTTGGAAATTTGAGGTGCTTGCAAACATTGAACTTGGAGAGATGTGTTGAAGGTCTGATAATCCCAGATTCGGTATGGGGAATGGAGCAGTTGAGGCATTTGTATCTTCCCAGGGGAGGCGTTGTTTGTGAAAGTAGTGGGCAGCAATTGGGTGAGTTTTTGAATTTGCAGACACTCGTCAACTTTCCTCCATACAACTTCGACCTGCAACAAAATCTGGTCAAATTCACCAATGTTAGGAAATTGGTTGTAGTCAGGGCGGTAGAAGAAATGGGTAGGATCTTGAGGAGTCAGGACATTGTGTTTAACCGACTACAGTCGTTGTCATTTAATGAGTACTCCACCATTAAACAGGTAGATTTGGAGGCTTTCACAAGAGGTAGTCTATTATGTCTCTATAGACTATGTGTTAGGGGATCAATGAAGTTCCCAGCAGCTCCAAGTTGCACTTGTATATGGCCTCCCAACCTCACAAAGCTTGTCTTGAGAGATACTGAAGTTGATCAGAGCCAATTGGGGTCACTAGCAAAGCTGCAGAGTTTACAAGTTCTCTTCCTCGAACAGAATTCATTCGTGGGGAAGGAAATGGTTTTTCATAAAAATGATTTGCCTCAACTCCATCATCTTATGATTGACTATCTGGGGATAGAAACATGGACTGTGCACGAAGGAGCTTTGTCAAATCTTCTCTGTTTAGAGATTCACAGTTGTGAGAAACTCAAGTCTGTTCCTGATGGATGCCAATATCTGAAGCAGTTGAAGGACCTAATAGTCCAATGGATGCCTCATACATTCATAGACAGGCTGAAAGAAGGTGGAGAGGATTGGGACAGAGTCAGTCACGTGCCTAACATCTCTTTTATCGATTGTGACTGATCCAGGCAAGTAGCTACCTAGCCAACAACTGTTGCCTTATTCATTGCGTATTATAAATTACATATTTCTCACTCATACTAGCCACCTACTTTCTTCTACAATAATGATAATAGGTGCATAATAGAAGCGGAGGAGGAAACAGATGGTGGAGAGCAATGATGATGTTGAAGCTGATCCAAATTTAATTGAGGCCCGTCGTCCAAAGGTTTGGGCCGAAGCGTAGAAATATTTTGTGGCTTAGTCACCAAGTAATTATTATAGGGAAGCCTATATCTTGTTATGTTATCAAAGTAACCGATATTAGAAAATTGGGTCTTAATTGTCAAGATCTTTAGTTACCTTATAGAGTATGTTTCCACCTCTATATATATATCTCTTGTAAGCCATCGGTACTGATAAGTTGAGTCAGTGTAAATCTTTGGCGTTGTGTAAACGCTCCATATGAGGAGAAATCAAATACAAACCATATCTTAACCTAAAAACTAGAGAACCAATCTAAGCCATCTATTTTAAGAATGGATGGATGAGATGCAATTGAGTAGTTGACTGCAAAAAAACAGCACTTTTTAATAAGTGGTAAGGGCTTTTTAGTAAAACTATCATGTTATTTTTTTTAATCAATTCACTAATTTAATTTTTCCCGCTTCGTTTGAACTCCGATTGGCTTCAAACTTGCGCCATTAGTTTTGTTTTTGTAAGGGCTTTAAATTAAGATCAGTCATGAATATATTTTGAAGCACGAAAAAAAAAATTATTTCGGTGTTGATTTTTTTTATAAAAAAATCTGGGTAATTTTTATCAACACTTTGCTCTAGATTTATCAACACTTTTACACTGGTTTTATCAACACATTTATCACTTCATCATGTGCTTTTTATGAACACTAGTTTTATCAACACTAAACACTAGGTTTATCATTCAATTACGTGTGTTTTATCATCCCCATCACATGGTTTTTTTGAAGCACGATTTTTTTTATTTCGGGGCTGGTTTTTAAAGAAATTATATCTGTCTAATTTTTATCAACACTTTGCTCTGGTTTTATCAACACTTTACACTGGTTTTATCAACACTCTACACTGGGTTTATCACCCTATTCTCCAAAACTGATCATGATTAGTTTATCACACTTATTATCAAAATTGAACATGGTTTTTATCACCTCAGTATATGTTTTTATCAACATTTAGCACTAGTTTGATACCTCCGATATAAAACATTTATTAGTGAAGATTTATCAACACTCAACATTTTTTTATCACTCCAATATACCTTTTTATTTTCGTGCTTCAAAATATATTCATGATTGATCTTGATTTAAAGCCCTTGAAAAAATAAAAATATTGGCGCAAGTTTGAAGCTAATCGGAGTTCAAACGAATCGGAAAATATTAAATTAGTGAATTGGTGAGAAAAAAATGGACACTTGTCCACATGGCACCATGCTTTTACAATTATGCCCTTGCTTGTGTGAGAAATGATGACATTGGCGTGAGTTTGGGTGAAATTGGGGTGGTGATGTGGCATCATATCATGTGGAATGTTGGATGTTAGGTGTGTGTGGCTAGGATTGGTTCTCTAGTTTTTAGGTTAAGAGGAGTTTGTAGCCGATTTCACCTCCACTCCATATCTAATGAAGTTTTGCTGGTTGGTGCCCGTGGTTTTTTCTCATTTGTTGCTTGCCCTGTTTATGTCTTATTATTACTACTAAACGACCCAACTCAAATGCAGGCAAAGGAAGAGCCCGGACAGATTCAGAAGATCTGGTAGAGTGGTGGCCAACAGAGACCCGGACGAGAAGACCATGATGCTTGAGTCTTTCATAACTAAATTGGGTTGGTCGTTTACCTTGCTACTGCTTAGTCGTGAAAAAGCTAGTTTGTCCTCTTTAATGGTTAATCTTGAGAAGATGGAGAACAAGACATTTAATGATATAATGACAAGTTAGATAAACAAAATCAAATGAAAGTGTACGTATAAAATCAAAACTTGACGGATCTTTATTGACAGATAAAATAAAAGTTGTCCCACTCTTGTTCCACATCCTAGACTTATTAGAATCTTGCACTTCTAATTTGGTTTCTGGTTGAGGTATTTTGGATAAGTTGGCTTTTTGATTCTCTGTTGCTTTCAAATCCATCTTTTGATTTAGCTACTTAATGTTTAATTATGGGAAAACGTTGTTTCAGGATCTTCTGTAACCTTTAGTTATCACTTCCTAATTGTAGTAGACCTATCGAGACATTTATTTACTTAAAAGGTCGTACAATTTATATAAACCATAAAAAAACTATTAAAATTTTGAATGATGTTAGTTTTAGTTGTGAAATGTCTTTTATACCCTTAAACCCTCTTCTTCAACCTACATCACTACCAATCTCTCTGCTCTGCCAACAATAGAGGCAATAGAGGCAACAATGAGCACATCAAGAATGGTCACTATCGATACCCAATCTTAGCTTCAGGATCTGCGTACCTATTCATTGTGATTGTTGGACGATAAATTCACTGCATCAGCGAGCAACGAAACTTTGTCCATTTTGGACACGTAGGGCACGACCGACCTCAGTGCATAGAATCGTTGGTTCAGCTTCTCTCTCCTCAGTCTCTCTGCCTCCACGTTGTTTGGAACCGGTTCTTTCTTTGGTTTTCTCACTCTCTTCTTCTTGGACCGGTTGGATTTATCGTCTTCGAATCCAACCGGCCTTACCTGAATGACGACCGGCCATGAACTGGTTTGCTCACGTCAAATTCATCAGACCTATCCGGGTTGTTTATGTCCAACCCGGTCCACTCCGTCTTCATGACCTCACAGCCAAAAACATGTTGAGGTGGCTGGTTCTGGTCCGGTTCCCCGAATAGCAATTTGGCTATCTGGACCAGCCCCCAATCTCGCCCGATCAGATGTGACGAACCCAGCTCGACGACGTCGTTTGAGGTCGGGACGAAGACCAGGGTTTGGATCCCATGAAACTGAGCCTCCTGACCCGGTCGCCAGTGGCGGAGCCACATGATGCCCACGGGGACACGTGCCCCTTTCAAAAAAAATTGAAATTCTTTGGATGTTTTTTTATTTTTTTCAAAAATACCACTTATTTTTTTTTAATTTCGTAGTTGTGCCCCCTTCAATTTCTTTTACAGTCATGTATTGACACTGAAAAATTTCGGTGCCTACCTCACTGGAAAAGCTACCTCCGCCACTCGTAGTCCACGTGAGTGGCTCGTGTGTTCGTGAAGTCCGATGAATTGGTAAGAGAAACTAGAGTTCTGATCTCCTTTATACAAAGATGTTACGGGGTTCTTGACCCAGTTGCCGGAGAGACTTGAAGCTTGGACGGTCGATAGGTTGTTTGTCCCAGGGAGGATGGAATGGAACATGCAACTTATTGCTCGATTATTTTAAGAGGAGGACTGCATCCTGATTTTAGGGGTGCCTTTGTCGGAAGGACGGGTGAAGGATGGTTGGTACTGGGAGGGTAGCCGAACGGGGGAATATGTGGTCCGAGATGTTTACAAGAAGCTTCAGGTCGAGAAGGGGAGATGGCGAACAGAGGACCGAGACCCCTTCTGGAAGACGCTGTGGTTTTTACAGATGTCACCTAAAGTGATGCATTTTTTTGTGGAGAGGGATCACGGGTTGTCTTCCTACAAATACGGTATTGAGAGGTCGCAGGGTTCCCATACAAGCGGCATGCTCGGTATGTGGGGAGGAAGAGACGCCGGTGCATGTGTTGGTCAATTGTGCAGTGGCCCGGGAGGTGTGGAGTAGAGTGCCGGGGATGCCAATAATTAACACCGGATCGAGTAGGTCTTGGCTGGAAGAGGCGTGGGGTGCTTTGGCGAGGCCGGAACTTAATTTACTTGGGGTGTTGTGTTGGGAATTGTGGAAGGGGCGGAATAGTAGAGTGTGGAAGGGAAGGGAATTGAGACCGGAGGCTATTTATAGGATCGGTGTCAATTTAATGGAGGAATGGATGGAGGCAAACAAAACAGGGGGTGCCATAGGGGGTAGCAGGTTGGTGCCGAAGTGGGGGAAGCCGGAGGAGGGGGTTCTGAAAATCAACACGGATGGGGCAATTTTTGCAGGGAGCGGCGGTGGAGGGGCGATGATTTGCAAAGACTCTGAAGGGCAAGCTCAGGGCATACATTGTTTTGTGCTTGCAGGGATGCAGGACCCTGAGGTGATGGAGGCACTGGTGTTTCACAGGGCCCTCTTGTGGATCAAACGGAGTGCTTGGGCGAAAGTGGTCGTTGAATCTGATTATTTGGGAGTAGTGTTAGCTATTACCCAACAGGGGTCGCTCTTGACACCTCTGGGAGCAATTATTCATGATTGTAGAGTCATCTTGCAGGAACTACCGGAAGTTCAGGTGGTGCATGTGAGAAGAACTGCTAATGAGGTTACAAATGTAATAGCTAGAAATGCTCGTGAGTGGGCTTCTATTGTTTGGGATTGTAATGCTTTGCCAATAACCATATCCAAACTAGTGGCTTTAGACTATGCTGAATAAATACATACGTTCTTCAGAAGATGAAAAAAAGATGTTACGACTTATTGGATGTTTTGTTATCTTGTAAATTCCCCATCTCAAACACGTGCTGTGGTGAATGATTGGTAATCCGACAAGGAGCTTTGAAGTCCGTACTTCGGACAATCTTATCGAACATGATCCGAGTTTTGAGGATATACACACGTGAAAATATGATTCAAAATTCGGACAATCCTTTGTTCATTTGTCAAGGGACAATAGTTTAATTGTAGGTTAATATATAAGTAAAGAAAGATTACATCATGTCATGTTCATCTAGATGTCAACAACCCCAATCTACATTCGTAGTGGCAGTGTGGGTTGTGACTCATTTTGTTTGGATATGAGTAAATCAGGCTTTAATATTTGTTTATTAAGGAGAATCATTTTTAACCTATAGTGGCTTTGTAGACGGATCCTCACTAGATCTGCTAGCCACGATGATAAGAATTTTATATATATTTGTTAAGTAGGGTACTGTGAAACGTAAACCATACAAGATAGGGCGTAACAGTTCAGGATTCTAGATAATTGTCACGGTCGACCGTAGTCTGTTTTTGTTTGCAGATCTTAACTCAGGAGTTCACTTTACCGACATTTCAAAAATACAAGAAAAAACATGCATAAACCAACAAAGCCAAAGAGCTAACTGAACTAAAGACAGGTAATAAGCAACATTAAAGAAAACTGGAAATAGTGCTCTGAGTGCGGCTTTCCCGAGACTCCCCAGCACCGGTAGTCCCGGGTCTGTGGGTGTGGTCCGTAGTCAGACCCTCCCATCCCCTCCGGGTCTTCTCATTCTTCCAAAGGAGGCTCTAACGCCTCCGTTTGTGGGTCCTGGGCTACCTCCTCGTCCCCCATCTCCGAACAGATCTGACGGGGCTCTGATGTGTCACGGGGTCGCGACGTTGCTCTCCCAGACTCAGCATGGGGCAGTCGCAAGTTCGACTAGGCCGGAGACTGTGCATGCTCGCGTCGGCGAGGTTGCATCATTGGTTCCCGATTGGTCGGCGAGAAAAAAACCCGGCGTGGGTTGCTCGCGAGGGAAATCGGTCGGTGGGACGGATCCCGGAGTCGCCAGATCCAGAAAACCAGCCGGTGGGAAGGGGTACGTGGCCTACAACTCGATGGTGGAGGGCCGTGACGGGGGCGGGGCCAGCTTGTTCGGTGGGGCACCGTTGTCCATGGTTGCGAGCGCATATGGAGATGAAGGGCACGATGGCTCGACCAGCGGAGGCTCGACGGTCTGGGGTTTCACGGCCGGGATGGGGACGGAGCCATCAAAAACGATGGGGCGCCGTGGTCCATGGCCGCAACGGAGGTTTGGCCGGCATCCATGGCTGTGCTGGTGGGGAGGAGCACAGGCGGGAGCGCAGGTTGCAGCGTGGAAACAACATCGGTGGTAGCTTGGCCAACTTCCATGACTACGCTGGTGATGGTAAGGATGAGGCTTATGGCAGGGATGTTGAAGGTTGGCATGATGAACGGGGTCATTATATTGTATTAAACAATAATATAACACAGGTATAAAGTTTATCCGCTTTACTAATTCACAACATATAGATATGAGTTGAAACCACGTTTTTACAACTACACCTTAGAATTATGACATGTGTTATTGAGACCCCTTTACAATGTACTTAATAACAGTTTATGTCCCAAATAGAAATAAAAGCCACAGAAAAATAAAAACAAGACATATCGACTATAGGCCATGATGACCATTGATTAATTATGCAATATCCTAGTAAGAATCGAAGTCCTCGTGGCCTCTTCCGATCTAAACTCATCCCCAACTCTCACCACAACGTCTTGCACCAACGTGTCCTTCACGTCCGACATGCTTGCGTGACGAATCTGTAGCTCCAAGTCTCTCAGAGCACATGTCAGCCTCGTCGCCGGGTGGTTCACATTCTTGCTCCGTGCCCTTATCATCGCCTCGCTCCCCACTATCTTCACCTCCACCTCCATTCCGACATAACCAACCGGCGATGACCTCACCACCTCATCGTCCTCACCAAACAAACACATCGTCCCATTTTTGTTCACGTTCCTCATCATCCTAGGTGATAATTAGAATTGTAGTAGGACTTGGTGAACAAATAATCTCCTTGGCTATATATACCAAGGGGTTATATTGAATAAAGTAGACTAAGAATTATAAAGAATATTTGGTCTCTCCCACGAGGTCCTCGAGTTCCCTCGATAATCATGAGCTTGTATCAAAGGGTCTTCGGGTTCCCTTCTAACGAGCCCGTATCCTATCCCATAACGCGATCGATCACGCAGGATCATAACATATGAGTGATGTTATGGGCCTCACGGACCGTGACAGAGTGGGATAAGCACCCCACAAGGGTGTGGCCGGCTAGGGTTGGGGTTGAATATTGGTTTATATTTCCTTTTTTAATTAATGTCCTAGTTTGAGAGTATTTCCTTTTAATTAATGAGTTGTATTAGGTTTTGGTAATTAGAATCGTAGTAGGACTTGGTGAACAAATAATCTCCTTGGCTATATATACCAAGGGGTTATATTGAATAAAGTAGACTAAGAATTATAAAGAATATTTGGTCTCTCCCACGAGGTCCTCGAGTTCCCTCGATAATCATGAGCTTGTATCAAAGGGTCTTCGGGTTCCCTTCTAACGAGCTCGTATCCTATCCCATAACGCGATCGATCACGCAGGATCATAACATATGAGTGATGTTATGGGCCTCACGGACCGTGACGGAGTGGGATAAGCACCCCACAAGGGTGTGGCCGGCTAGGGTTGGGGTTGAATATTGGTTTATATTTCATTTTTTAATTAATGTCCTAGTTTGAGAGTATTTCCTTTTAATTAATGAGTTGTATTAGGTTTTGGTAAGTTAAGTAGGTTTTGGTAATTAGAATTGTAGTAGGACTTGGTGAACAAATAATCTCCTTAGCTATATATACCAAGGGGTTATATTGAATAAAGTAGACTAAGAATTATAAAGAATATTTGGTCTCTCCCACGAGGTCCTCGAGTTCCCTCGATAATCATGAGCTTGTATCAAAAGGTCTTCGGGTTCCGTTCTAACGAGCCCGTATCCTATCCCATAACGCGATCGATCACGCAGGGTCATAACAAATTGGTATCAGAGCCACGCGTTATGGACCAAGAGCAATCGTTTCAACAGCAAGTTCTAGCATTCATGGCCGAATATAAAGCTGATAAGCTGAAAATTGAAGCTGATCGACAAAGGAGTGAAGCTGATCGGCGAGAGCTAGAGGAATTGGCGCTGCAGGTTCGTGCGCTGCAGGTTCGTGCGCTGTCCGCACCTCCGCAGGAGGCGATCTCAGCCCCGGCTGGCCGGCAGCAACCACCACCAGCTCCGGCAGCCACTACCACCAGATCCGGAGCGCAACTCCAATGCCAAGCAAAGCCCTGTCAGGAGGACAGTTCTGCAGGAGACTTGGCTGTCCGGATCAATTCTTTATCCGGCACAACACCGCTGAATCAACATGAGGATTCTAAGCATACACTGAAGAGACCAAGGCACTCTGCAATATCAGAAGAGCCAACTATGCTTCTTGTTGGAACACATATTGGTGTCATGGCACTTTGGGAGGTAATTAGCAGAGAGAGGCTTAAACTAAAAAAGTTTCTGAACTTGATTGAGGACGAGTCCGTAGGTGCCACCGCGAATACAAAGGACATCAATCTATCTAGTGCGCTTGAGGACAAGCGCCATGTGCAAGGGGGGAGTGATGTTATGGGCCTTACGGACCGTGACGGAGTGGGATAAGCACCCCACAAGGGTGTGGCCGGCTAGGGTTGGGGCTGAATATTGGTTTATATTTCCTTTTTTAATTAATGTCCTAGTTTGAGAGTATTTCCTTTTAATTAATGAGTTGTATTAGGTTTTGGTAAGTTAAGTAGGATTTGGTAATTAGAATTGTAGTAGAACTTGGTTTTGTTAATTAGAATTGTAGTAGAACTTGGTGAACAAGTAATCTCCTTGGCTATATATACCAAGGGGTTATATTGAATAAAGTAGACTAAGAATTATAAAGAATATTTGGTCTCTCCCAGAGATCCTCGAGTTCCCTCGATAATCATGAGCTTGTATCAAAAGGTCTTCGGGTTCCCTTCTAACGAGCCCGTATCCTATCCCATAACGCGATCGATCACGCAGGATCATAACACGATTTCAAGAATTTGCAGACATTGGTAAATTTCCCTCCGTACAACTTCGACCTAGAACAAAATCTGGTCAAATTTATCAATGTCAGAAAATTAGTTTTAACCGGGAGGTCTAGAGATATATGCCACATCTTACGGAGGAGTCCAATAATGGTGTTCAACAGAGTAGAATCATTATCTTGTCGGAACATGGATATGGAGGCCGTGTTGAGGAGTTGCCCTAGTCTGTGTAGACTAGTTGTTTATGGACTAATTAGTTTCCCTGAAACTCCAAGCTGTAGTGTTATCTGTCCCTCCAACCTGACCAAGCTCGTGTTAAGGCATTCTTGGCTTGATGAAAGCCATATGAGGTCACTGGGAAAGCTGCAGAGATTAAAGGTCCTCTTTCTTTATGGCGATTCATTCACAGGGGAGCAAATGATTTTCCATGAAAATGATTTTCCTCAACTCCACCATCTTTTAGTTGAAGAATTGAGTAACCTACAATCATGGGGTGTACATGAAGGAGGTTTGCCAAGTCTTTGTTGTTTAGAGATCGTTAATTGCGAGAAACTCAAGTCTATTCCGGATGGATTCCAATATCTGAAGCAGTTGAAGGAACTAAAAGTCACCAGGATGCCGTATCTTTTCAGAAAGAAGCTGGAAAAAGGAGGAGAAGATTGGTACAGAGTTAAACATGTGTCTTCCATCTCTTTTTCCCATTGCTACGGAGGCAAGTACTTATATATATTCCTTTTGTTTGCTTCATTCTTCTTCATTTCCTACACTTATACTATACATTGTTTGTGTTTCTTAAAAGCAGAGTATATGTTCACTGGTTTCAACACAAGCTCGAATATTTTGGATGAAAGCTTGGATCTCCTTAAGAAGACAATATTAATTTCGGGAGGACGGAACCATCCAAGTAAGTACACAAAATACTTCACCATTCCTTATACCGTTAATATATACATGTAATTATAATTAAATAACTCTTAGGTGAGTAGTTAAATAAATACTAAACAACTCATCTGCCATTTTGTCAAGTTTGAAGTGTTTGCTCCTTATTTGCTTGTTTATTGAATGAGCATAAATCTAAGCTCCAAAACTTGAGCTTTGAGTGTGGTTCGCTAATTAGTCCTAATGAAAATGTAATGCGTATGTTCCCTGGGTGTCCCTCCTATCCAATCTCTTTTCTAATATTTTTATATTGGTGATAGGATTTTTGTTCAATCGCTCTCTTTCATTTTTGTTTGAAAATGTTATGTTTTATTAATAATTTCAAAAAACATATCGAACAATAACGTGGGAATATTCCCTTACAACCGAGAGTATAGTCCGGAAAACCCCATTTATCACAGATGTTTCGGCATACTAGGTTACATAAACTACTTCTATTATATCCAATAGAAGTTACACGACAACAGGAGATTAGCTCAATTACGCAAGGTCAAGGTTCTAAATACTCGTCTGGGTGGTTGTCTTGACTTGCGAGGTGATGACCCGAATCACCCCAAGGAACATGACCCCTTTAGGTAGGGCCATACTCAGGATGGGAGGGTTGTTCCGAAAAAAAACCCACCCTCAATATCGCATATCATGGCTCCCGACGAGATTGTTTAGTAGTCTTCGTCGATTGCCTCGATTAGGAAGAGAAATGCATGTCTTTGACATTTGGGTCAATATCCATTAGCTCGAAGATCCTCTTCTTGATTTTGTCCTTCATTGCTACTGCTTAGTGAGCTTTCTCTCCCAAGCCTTAGGGTTTCTTAGAGAACCGCAGAGCCAACGCTTCCAAGTTAAAAATACTAATTTAGTGGTACAGATACCTATTAATACCAATACAGTTAGTTGTACAATCAGTGGTTATCCTATATCGAGATTTTAGTATTATTGTTGTTGTCCATGATACAATCACTGATTTTAGTACAATCAGTGGTCATGTATTATTGTTGTCCATGATATAAGACATTCATCTTATACTATGCTTCAAGTTTTTGTCGGTTAATTGGTTTTGTTGTTGGAAGTCCTATCTTTTTATGCTTCAAGTTGGTAAAATATGGATATTTGAGATCTTTTGCTTTCTCTTTATGCACTTGATGGTTGGTAACTTTGGGTTCTAGATCCTGTTTTTTGTTTGTTGGCTTTCTGCATAAAGTGAGCTAGTATTTAGTTTTCAACGTTCTTGTGATCTTCATGTAATCGGTGTAGTATACACTCTCCTCACTCAATGTAACTCTTCTTTTCCCTTAAATGAGATTTAATTTAAATTTGTTTTACTGATAAAAAAAAGGGATCTTAACAGATAACTCTAGACTATGATGATCGTTTAAAACCATTTGAAAAACCCTATATAGAAGAACATAAAATTACAGAATCGACGAACACTGAAGAAGATGATGCCTAGACACTATTCAATTTTAAAGTTCACAATTATGGAACTGACGCAAATATGACTCGGCAAAAACTTATTAAAAAATATTTAGTTTATAGGGATAACTCCACAAAACAACTATTGTTCGATTTTCGTTTTCATAATATAACTGTAAACTATATTATCCACCATATCACATCGTTGGGTGAATTTTTTTTCAAAAACCATAATCTGCCTTGACAATTTTAACGAATCGTTGGTTTTTTGGTGTGCCACGCACGTGCTTAGGTGGAAAAGCACGTGCGTGACACACCAAATCAGTGGATTATGGTTTAGTCGTGCGTGACACATCAAAAAAAACCAACGATTCGTTAAAATTGTCACGGAAGATTATGGTTTTTGAAAAAAAATTCACTCAACGATGTGATATGGCTAAGATTCAACAATTATTTGATAAAGACGACCAACGGGCGATTCTAGCCGTCCCGATAAGCAGATCGGCTATATCAGATTCCTGGTATTGGACGGGGGATTACCAGGGCCAGTATACGGTGAAGGCGGCATATGGATTGTGTCAGCATGAGCAGGCTAATTTCCAACCTCAGACGGACATTTGGACAAGGATTTGGAAACTGGAGGTGCTACCTAAGGTGAGGACGTTTCTGTGGAGAACGTGTTCAGGATGTCTCCAAGTCGCAGTCAATCTTAGGAGGAGACATGTGGCAATGGAGGCGACGTTTCCGGTTTGCACGGGAGCAGACGAATCGCCCCTTCATCTCCTAGTCTTCTGTCCGGTGGCGGCAGAGTGCTGGACAAAGTTGGGTTTAAATACTCCCCAAGACGCGCAATCTATCTCAGAATGGCTGCAGAGAACGCTGAGCAGTAACCCTCTGGCAAGTGGAGGACTAATAGGATGCATATTATGGGAAGTATGGAAAGCCAGGAACAAGGTGGTGTGGGAGCAGACGTCACAAACGGCGGCAACTATTTTCCAGACAGCGTTCCACTTACAAGTAGGGTGGTTGGAGGCTATGAAAAGGAAACAACGGTCTCAGGCACGGTCGGGTCAGGCACAGGTAGGGGCGGCAGAGACATGGGAACATCCGGCCCCGGGGGCGTGGGCAATAAATACGGATGTAGCGCTCTTCGCAGCGGCAAACTTGATGGGGACTGGTTGGATATGCAGGGATGACCGGGGATATCTCACAGGAGCCCGATCAGCATCTTTTCATGGCCCTCATAACCCGGGATTAGTGGAGGCTTATGCAATCAGGGAGGTTTAACATGGCTCCTGCAACACCCACATCAACGGACGATAGTGCGAAGCGACTGTAAGATCATAGTGGATATGATCAGGAAAGGAGGACGGCTGCTCTCTCCTTTAGAGACAATTATCACAGATTGTATCTCCCTTTTAGATAAACTCGAGTACGTGCAACTCGTTTTTGTAAAGCGGACAGCGAACAAAGCAGCTCACTGGCTTGCCAGGGCGGCTTGTTCCTCACCTGTCTGGAATTAGTCCGGGGGTTATATCCCCGAGCCTCTTCAAAATATCCTTATTGTCGATATTTAAATAAACATGTTATCATCTCAAAAAAAAATAGAATAATAATTGTTTTGTGGAATTATCCCTAGTTTATAACCCATATATAAATACGGGTATTCAATACGGCTCTGGGCCTTACCCGCTACCGCCATGAGACTGAGAAGCTCTATTGAACCGCCCCTACCGCCATTTTAGATCGGCAGGCTGCTGAGATTGCGGAGGAGATGGCCCTCCTCCTCCTCCTCTTCAACTCCATCCTCGCCGGCGTCCCAATTCTCTCGCTTCTGGGGTTGCGCCCTCGCCGCTTGAGCCCTAGATCGCCGGCCAATCCCACCAGTCGCGCTTTTATTGCCGGAGTGGCACTGGATTGCTACTATCTCGGAGATGCCGAGCTGGTCCAAGCTCGAATCTGCCGATTCTCGGGTAGTCTGGGCCGAACAGGTTCCTGTTGATGAAATGAGCTGATTTGGAGTGGAAGATACTGTGCATTTGGATTTGAGAGGGACAATGTATAGAGAATTTCAGTTTGTAGATGCAACGAATTTCAGGGGCATTTCCTGTTGGGTCTTCAGAAGTGAACTCACGAAGGTGTCAGGCAAGGCACTGATTCAGTTTGTAGATGCAACGAATTCAAAGCCAAGAGACCTGAGGTGTGCATAGTTTTCTTTTATCCAGATCATTAGCTAATAATGTATACTTTGTTTGAGTCAATTTCAACATGTTAGTTCTACGATCAGACTCCTGTTAATGATATTGAGGTTGTTGTTGAAGAATTGAGCTGATTTGGAGCCAAGGATAATGTGAATTTGTATTTGAGTCCGACAATGTTTGGAGAATTCTAGGGCATTGATTCAGTTGCTGTAAGGTGTTTATATGCTATGATGTGTCTCCACACTGCAGAGTTTCAGAGTTTGTAGATGCAGCAAATGCCAAGAAATCTGAGGTATGCATAGTTTGCTTTTCAATTCAATAAGGGATTATGTGTACTTTGTTTGAGTCAATTGCAACATGTTTAGTCAGTCTGTGTTTTATAATAGTCAAAACTCATGGGTTATGGTTCCTATTCCTATTCCCGACGGCTCAAGACAACTGGCTGAGCGTCCCACTTGGCCAGTTACGAGTTCCCGAAGCGGAATCAATGTGTTATGCAGACAACCTGATATTGCAGGCCTTCTAGTTTATTGTATCCTATCTTGTGCTTACTTAGTTTTTCTTAAATCTGCGATGCTAGGCAGATTCGGTTACTATGATCCCAAACATTGGTACACTTTTTATAGTGGGGTCTCAAAATATATTACGGATCTTAGGGATCATCCTCATATTATACACTCTTGTACTTCATACCAAGTTTTATTAATAATATATATAGATATCCATTAAAAAAAAGATCTATTTATGGACTTTTATTCACAGACTTTTCGGGGTAGCAAGTAGCCATAAAAGTTGAAAAATACTTCATACCTAATTTCCTCTGATCTCACACACTTTTTCCGGGTAGTTTTCAGTCATTTTATTTCCATTTCCTCTTCGGGTTTCAAGTCTCAATCACGCACGCTTTAGGACGACCTTAATAGTGAGTTAGTGACGAAACTAGCAATATAATAAAAGCAGTATCATAACTCAATCAAAGAGAGAGAGAAAAAACACAATATATTATGTTTCTTCACCTGCCCCCATTTTGGCCATATTCATAATAGTCGTAGCAACTAGCAATTTAAAATTTGGGTCTTACAATATTATTATTTCAAGCTTGGCCTTAGAGGAACAACACAGAACAATACATAAGTATATGGCTTCGAATGAAACTCGCATTTGAAGTCCGTTGACCACAAACTCATTCGCCATGGCTGGTGCTGCAGTTTCATTCGCCATACAAACTCTGGGTAACATTCTGATTCAAGAGGCCAGCCTTCTGTCCGGGGTGAGGGACCAAGTGGAGGAGATGCGGACCGAGCTGGAGTGGATGCAGTGCTTCTTGAAGGATGCGGAGAAGCGCAAAGGAGAGAGTCACAGGATTCGAAACTGGGTCTCCGAGATCCAAGAAGCCACGTACGATGTGGAGGATCTCATCGAAGGTTTCGTCCTCAAATCTGCTCTGAGGAATCAGAAGAGTGCTGTGAACCGCATTAAGAAGTACGCCTACAACCATGTTGGGGATCTTCATCAGGTGAGTTCCTAAAATTCATACTATTGCATGATGAAATATCATTATCGTTTGATGATAATTATGCGCAACATAAATATTACAACAAGAAATTAATACATAAATCAAACAAACAGACAGAATTATGTGGTATTCACTTAAATAACACCGTGTTTAGTTGATGAATAATATATAGAAGGGATGATTACAGAACCTCATGGTAAATCATGTAAATTTTACAAATACTTACGGGGTATTATCTTTTGTTGCAAATCTTTACGATATATTATTTTCCATCCGTAAAAATTGTGAAAACAAAAGAAAAATTAGATTTATATATATATTTGAAAATTATAATATGATTTTTCAAAAAAAATTGATTTGTATATACATATATATGTTTTTTTTAATTTAAAAGTGCACATGATATACACATGTTCTAAATCCCAATTTTCAGTTAGTTTTCATACATTTTGTGGATGCAAAATAGTACACCATAAGTATTTGTAACAAAAAATGATAAATCAGAAGCATTTGCAAAACGCTTATTATAAGTTACACAATTATTCATGTATAGAATAACAAACAAAAAAATGAAATTTGAAGCGGTTAATTTTAAGTTTGAGAATTAAAAAAAAGCCGAGAACAATCCCTAAAGACTTGCGGTTTGCTCTCTAAACCCTAGCCGCATCGTCGTCTTCTTCATCCGTCGCCACTGGCGACCAGATCGGCCTCGGCCAGGATGGTTGCTGGTGGGGCCTATCCTGGTCAAGCTTTCCCAATAGCCGTTTTGAAGTTTGCAGGCGAGAAGGCGCCCAACCGCCATTGCGCCCTGCGTCCTCCCCCTCCTCTTCTGGTGGTCGTGTGTGGGAGCGTGGCTCAAATGGCCGGGATCTGCTGCCGTGAGTCCGGACTTGTCGCCTCTGTGTGCAGATCTGGAGCACGATGTTCACAGCTCCCCCGGCTTGGCTCGTCGCTTGCCTCACAGACATCGTCCTATCTGGGCGCCTCCCTACTTGTTTTGATCTCCTCTCTGCGCTAAGTATTTTCGTCTCAGCCGCCACAGTCCTTAAAGTCGTTGCAGCCCCTTATGCCGTCGCCCCCTCTGTTGCCGTTGCCGTCTCTGATGCCGCGACAATCCCTAGAGATGGCCCTGGGTTCGCAGCCGCTTGCTCGGCCGGCAAATTCCAGCCTTGGGTTGCTTCCTCCCAACCCTTACCACGACCTTACTCTGGTTCCTACTTCGGGTGGTGCGAGATCTAGGGTCCCAAGGTTTTGGCGCACAGCACCCTTCAAGGATCTCCCTAAGGAGGGGTGCATTGGGGACTGGTCCCGGGAGCGGTCCCCGGACGATGCTTTGCCTCCCACCATCACTATTGTTGTTGAGGTCTTCACTGATCTCCGGTACCCCACCCCCTTTATCCATATTCTGTCCTTGCACTTAGGTCCCCTCGTCAATACCATCCAGGATGGTTACTTTACGAAAATAATAGCGAATATTTTTTTGAAGTTTTCTTGCCCTACTCTTCGTGGTCAGAGAGTCTCTGATGCTCTGTATTGTACTTGAAACACCATGATTAATGAAAAGTACCTTTCGCTAAAAAAAGTTAGAGAATTAAATATGAAATTTGAGTGTTTGAAAAAAAGAGGCTGAAATTACATGATTAAATTTCGAGGTTTTTTGTTTTGAACGAAAGGTGCAAATATAAAAATCATAAACAGAATCAGTATAGAAATGGGGAATCGTAGTTCCCTATTTAACAGACTCTGGTCCACTTAATCGAAACTTTCGGTCTTGACAATAAGAACATTAGAACTGAGAATGAAAGTCGAGTTGTGGAGAATTACTCAAGATGGTATCTAAACGTTGTTTGATCCCGTGAGGATGATTCTTTTTCGTCGTGGGGAGTACGATCGAACTTGAACTCGACAATAGGTAGGAGAGTGTGTGTGATTTAGGGACTCATCCCGTCTAAACACCCTAAACCTCTGCTCACTAATCATTGCATCTGGTGGCAGAGGAGAAGGTGATGATGGCAGCTCCTGTGGCAGAGGAGGAGGTGGCGATGGAGGCGTTGGTGGCAGAGGAGGAGGTGGTGGTGCTAGGTCGTGAGCGATGGTGGGGGAGGGCGGAGGCTGCGGCTGTGGGGCGACCGTGTTGGGGGCAACGGTGTTGGAGACAACATCAAAGAGGAGACACGCACACATGGTGAGAGATCCATTTGGACAGGGAGACCGGACGAAGCCCAAGAGAGACGACAATAGTGTCGGCGAGACCGGGCACCTTCGATGATAGGTTGCATGACAGCGACGACGGGATCGGATAACCATGAAACCCAAAGGAAACTTGAAGCTACCCAATACCTTGCTTAAGATTGAAGAGCACCCTGTCTCATTAGGACCATCAACGACGATCATTAACAAGTCGGTGGCCAACATCGCAAACGACAGAGACTATGGGCAATACCCACCAAAAGCAGTGAACCCTAAATCGACACTGTCGGAATCAACTAATAGGCTGAATAGTCAAAACCACTCGCCGACGGCCAACACCTATAAACTGGCGAACCCTTACAACCGAGGTGGAAGAAAACCGATGAAACCAAACAGAAACGAAATAAAAACAGAAATGATACCACAATAGTCATGCAAAGGATAAGGAGCTCAATAAAACATCTAATGAAAAGGACCATCAACTGAGCAAAGTGCCGTCGAGCTGGACCATTCTCTTGTGACATCTTTTATATTTCTTGTCTAATTCTACCTTAAAACAAATTAGGTAAAAATAGTAACGAGGATGCTTTTATGATTTCATTAAGAATCGCAAAGCTGATTGTTCTTGTGGTTAGTGCATATGGAGTTAGATTTGCCGAAAACTTCCGGAAGAAACCTTGACTTACGTAGACCCGTTCTCTAGCTTTTGTCCGAAACCGAAGAATTGTAATAGTTTTAGTCTTAAACTTGTTAGAAAGACGACTAAGAGGTTAGTTAAGATTTAGATTGTCGGAGTTCCAGTTTAATAAGAAGAAAAAGTGAAAACATATATAATATCATTTCAAGATGGACTCCCTCTGAGATTTCTCTTTCAACTCTTTTGGATGGACTTCCCTACATGTTTATAATAGTTATTATATAAGTTTCCACATTAATTAGTCATATATATGCCCGAAACTGCAGGTGGGAGCTAGAATTAAAGCCATTAAGGCTAAGCTAACTACACTGAGAGCAACATTGCAAGTTTATGGCATCAGAGAGCTCAAAGTGGATGGGGAAGAAACTTCTGCAAACGGTAGGAGGAAGAGACAAGACTATCCTCACGTTATTGACCACAATGTTGTCGGGCTGGATGAAAAGATAACAGAGTTAGTTGAACGGTTGGTCCACAGAGGAGGACAACACGGTCATGGTCGTCCGACTCAAGGATCTGTGGTTTGTCTTCATGGTATGGGCGGTGTGGGTAAAACTACTACTGCTAAGAAAGTCTACGGTGACAGTAGAATCAGGGCGCATTTTGAAGGCTTTGCTTGGGTCTACATTTCTCAGCAATGCAACCCAAGACAGGTGTGGGAGTCGATCCTAAGTCAGCTTTCAGATAGTAAGGGGGACGTAAAATCTATGTTAGATGATGAGTTAACTTCAAAACTTTGTGGTCTCCAAAAGGACAAAAGGTGTTTGCTGGTAATAGATGACATTTGGAACAATCAGGATTTGGTCAACCTTTCTGCAGCATTCCCTTATATGGAGGAAGATAGTAAAAGCAAGATGTTACTCACTACTCGCAATGAAGGTGTAGCGTCACATGGAGTGCACGTGTATTACACAAATTTGAATGTTTTGGATCACAACAACAGCTTGCGCCTACTTACAGATACTATATTGTTTCTGGGAGATCCTGATCATCCAAGTAAGTGTACAGCTTCACTTTTTATTGTAATTAATTCACTTTGAGTTGAATGACACAATAGTGAATGCAAATATTATCACTTTATAGTCTATAACACTATTGTTATGAAAATTTACTTCTACTAATCATAAGAGTAAATTGTATATAACCATTATATACACATTTTCATACTTTTCTCTCTCTGTTTTTCAGTAAAAGAAGACTCAAACATGCAGAAGTATGCTGGGGAAATGGTAGAACAATGTGGAGGATTACCAATGGCCATCATTGTACTCGGAGGGATTTTAGCCCCAAAACATGAATTGTCAAAGTGGGAAAGAGTTGGTGCTGATATCAAATTAGTTTTGAAGAGAGGGCGGCAAGAAGGGAATGAAGGAGTAATGAGCGTATTGGAGTCAAGTTACGAGGATTTGCCATACAACTTAAGGTCATGTTTCCTTCATTTTAGTCAGTATCGAGAAGACGAAGAAATAAGGACGACAAAGTTAAAGCAGAAATGGATAGGAGAGGGTTTTGTATCTCCCTCTATGGTAGAGGGAGATGCAACAGTGGAGGACATAGCTGAGGAGTACTTGGACGAACTGGTACGCAGATGCATGCTTCAAGTGGTAAGAAAAGGCCACACAGGAAGGGTTAAAACCTGTCGCTTACACGATCTAATGCATGAGATGTGCATATCAAAGGCCAAAGAGGAAGGCTTCGCACATACGATTAAACTTGGGGCTGAAAATGAGGGAACAAACTTTACACAAGCAAGTTTCCGTAGACTTTGTATTTCCTCAGACAAGCGCAAGCTGGGTGAACCCGTTCTATCCTCCCTCGGGAGGATTTTCCCACATCTTAGATCCATACGGTTTCAGGACAACCTTGATGATGACCAATGTAAGGATGTGGGGTTGATAGTAAAGAAGTTGAAGTCAGTCAGGGTTTTAGAAGTTCCAAGTACAATAGGTAAGAGCGGGATGCAACACATAGGAAATATAATTCACCTAAGGTTTTTACACCTTGAAGTTTCAATGCTACCTACATCCATTGGTAACTTGATTTGCTTGCAAACGTTGAACTTGGGGAGATGTGATTTAAATCTTAGAATCCCAGACTCAATTTGGCGGATGGTACAGTTGAGACATCTGTATCTTCCCCAAGACGGCGGTGTTTGTGAAAGTGGGAAGCAGCCCGTTGGCTATTTCAAGAATTTGCAGACATTGGTAAACTTCCCTCCGGTAAACTTCGACCTAGAACAAAATCTGGTCAAATTTATCAATGTCAGGAAATTAGTTATAACCAACAGGAATGCAGAAATAAGCGAAATCTTGGACAGGAGTCCGAAAATGATGTTCAACAGAGTAGAGTCATTATCTTTCAGGTGCTCCTCAAAAAATGTATATTTGGAGGCAGTGATAAGAAGGTGTCCTTGTCTATACAGACTACTTGTTATTGCACCAATAAAGTTAAAAGATTGCATGGTTATTTGGCCCTCCCACCTGACCAAGCTCGTCCTGAAGGATTCTCATCTTGACGAAAACCCTATGAGGTCACTGGGAAAGCTACAGAGTTTAAAGGTCCTCTTTCTTTACAAAGATGCATTCATAGGGGAGCAAATGATTTTCCATGAAAATGATTTTCCTAAGCTACACCATCTTTTAGTTGAGCATTTGAATCTATCGTCCTGGGCTGTACACAAAGGAGGTTTGCCAAGTCTTTCTTGTTTAGAGATCGTCAGTTGCTCGGATCTCGACTCTGTTCCTGATGGAAGCCAATATCTGAAGCAGATGAAGGAACTAAAAGTCACAAGCATGCCTTATCTCTTCAGAAAGAAGCTGGAAAAAGGAGGAGAAGATTGGTACAGAGTCAAACACGTGCCTTCCATCTCTTTTTCCAATTGCTACCTTGGCAAGTACCTATGTTCCTACTGTTGGCTTCTTCCTTGTTGATTTCCTACTTGTTATAAGGATGCTGATACTATACAGTGTTTGTGTTTCGTAACACCAGGGCTGTATGATTACCACATAAGCTCCACCTTTTTGGATGAAAATAGCAGCTTGGAGCTCCTTAAAAAGACAATACTATCCTCGGGAGGACCGAATCATCCACGTAAGTGCTTTACCATTTCTAGTACATTTAATTCATGTATTTGTAATGTTGTTGAAGTTGAACCCACGTCACTAAAAAGAACAAAGTACTTCTAAAAAGGTTAGGAGATACACCAGGTAATAATGTTGACTTTTTAGTTACAAAAGCCCTACTCGATATAAATCATCTCACCTCCTTTTATTTTATTTTTCCAGTAAGAGAAAACTCTAAAATATACACATCTGCATTAGAGTCAATCGAGAGTATTCAAACCATAGTTTTGCAAGACAAAATCACGATAAATTAACCACTTAAACCATAGTCATTTGATATTTATTTCTTTTTGAAATTAGTCGTTGAAGAAACATTTGTTATTATTATGAAATTTACTTTATATTTTCTATTTAAATGGATTGAATAATTTTATTAATCATTTATAACATCCACATGGTTCTTGATTTCAAAAATTTAATAATATGTTGGGGGTTATAATTTGTCATTCGGATGCTTGATTGCATAGCAATATATATAATAAAGTGGACTAATAAATATTAAAAGACTATAACACGTATAAGTAATTTAGTTCCCGGGATTAAATCATTGTGATTTTGTTTTGAGCACATAATTCACAACATATGGATTTTTTTTTTGAAGCTGAGTATAGAGGTATTGTATTACTGTAGAACAACAACTTTACAGGGTAGGACATAACTGTCCAGGATTCTAGATATTTGTCCCAATCGACTGCAGTCCATTAGGCGCTCATGGATCCATAGAAATAGTCTGCTTTGAATCGCAGATCCGAACTTAGGAGTTGACATTTCAAAAAATCTAAAGCCCAAAGTCCTAAACCTAGGTAACCAACCGTCTATTCGACCTAAAACAGAATAACAACCTGAATAATGCCTTGAGTGCGGATTTTCCGAGACTTCCCGGCAGTGGTAGTCCCGGGTTTGTGGATATAGGTCCCAAAAAGACCGTCCCACCCCCGCCAAGGGCTATCATTCTCCCCGCGGGGAGCCATGCCCCCCCGTTTGCATCTCCTGGTCCTGGTCCAGCCGGGTCTCCTCGTTTGGCTCATGTGTGCGGGGTGCTCCATCGGATGCCCCTGTCCCGTTTCCCACCTTGGCCTTCCGGGGTCGAGGACCGATTCCGGGATTGTACTTCAGAAGACCTCGAAGTTTTGCCGGTATGCACTCCTGAGTATATCGTCGTGCTGGAACCCTAGAAAGACGCGGCATCTGTTTCTAAGGTCGCGATCCGAGGTCTCCCTCCTCAGTCGGAACGGGCATTGCCAGTAATGTGGAGTCTTCCATCAAAACGATCATCGTCACTGTCCTGGACCTCGGAGGCCTCGACCCTCGTCGCTTGACCAGCGAAGGCGATATAATAGAGTTCCATTGGTTCCACTGGCCGACATGTATCTGGAAAGGTGTCGGCGAGGGCCCTGCGAAACCCGGTGCAGACGCCACCACGTGTGGCCATTGGCCGGCCCGTCCCGACGGAGAGGTAGAAACCAATGGATGGTGAGGGTAGCCGCGGTAAGGTTCGATCATGTGCCATGCCGGCACCGGGAAGCGATGCTAGAGCAGATGATCGGGGACATGCCAGTGGTGCAGCCCGAGCGGCTGATCAAAGACGGGTCGGTGATGCTGCCCGTGCGGCTTATCGCAGACGGGACGGTGGTGCAGCGTCGGACGCAGGGGAGCGAGTTGCTGCAGTCGTCCATGCACGACCCGAGGGCGGCGATGCTGTGCTTCAGACGGGGTGACGAGTGGGAATGAACCCCAGGGACGGTTGGGCTGCATAGTTGAGCCGGAGATGGAGGTCTGGGATGTTGACCGGAGCCGTCGGCGACGGTGGGAAGCACCTTTGAGGAGGTCGAAGACGGAACCCTAGCAGGGATTTAGTGGAATCCTAATAGGGTTTGGGAGAGCACTTTTTTTTATTCAGATCTTACAACATATGGATTTTATTTCTGGGTTTAAAACAAATGTAATAATGATATTTTTGTTCAAAAACAATTTGAAAAACATAGACTTCAAACTTTAAATCATACTGACATATAAACAGATACATGATATTGACAAGAATTTATATCAAATTCCCTTTCGTATATGATCCTCCCCGGCAGTAGAAAATTAAAAAATTACGTAGTTTACCGTAATGAAATGAAATTACTTTTTATTAAAAAAAAGCCTCATTATACAGTAGGGCTCTAATCCCTATATTTCATCGTTTTTTCACCTCCTTTTGTTTTTTATTTTCAGTAAGAGAAAACTCAAAAATGGACACATCTGCTAGAGAAATGGTAAAAATATGTGGTGGAGTGCATCTGGCTATCACTATACTGGGAGGAATTTTAGCCACAAAACATGAAATAAAAGAGTGGGAGAGTATTGAATTAGTTTTGAAGGACGGAGAGCCAAAAGGGAATGATGTAGTAACAAGCGTGATGGAATTAAGTTATGAAGATTTGCCGCGCAATTTAAAACCATGTTTCCTCCATTTCAGTCAATATATGAAACATAAAGAAATAAAAACAACTGACATGATACAAAGATGGATAGGAGAAAGTTTTGTAATGGATGAAACAATGGAGGATGTAGCTGAGGAGCATTTGAATGAGCTGGTAACTCGACGCCTAATCGAAGTGGGGAAAAGAAGCCAGAGAGGAAGAGTTAAAACATGTCGCATGCATGAATTAGTGTGGCACTTCTGTGTATTAAAGGCCAGAGAGGAAGGCTTTGCACATTCACTTAAACTTGAGAAGGTTGGAGATGAAGAGGGAAAAGTTTTGGAAAAAGTAAAATTCCGCAGGCTTTGTATTTCCTCAGGTGGAACTAGTTACAAGCTTGGCGGATCCATTATATCTTCTTCCCTTGTAGAAATAATCCCGCAGCTTGTGTCAGTAATGTTGTTTCAGTACCCACGGGTGTTTCCGTATAATAAGTACAAGCTTTATGATGAAGAAGGTGAAGCCGCGGTGTTGATAGTCAAGAATTTGAAGTCGGTCAAGGTTTTAACACTTTCAGGTGAAACATGGAGTTTACTAGATGAAAGTGGGAGAGAGCACATAGGAAATCTCCTTCACTTGAGGTTCTTGAAAATTGAAGGTTCAGAGCTGCCCAAATCCTTGGGAAATTTGAGGTGCTTGCAAACATTGAACTTGGAGAAATGTGGTTCATGTTCTGTTATAAAGACCATAATCTCAGATTGGGTATGGGGAATGGAACAACTGAGGCATTTGTATCTTCCGGGGGGAGGGAGTGTTTGTGAAAGTAGTGAGCAGCAAGTGGGCGATTTCTCGAATTTGCAGACACTGGTCAACTTTCCTCCGCGCAATTTCGACCTGCAACAAAATCTGGCCAAATTCAGAAATGTCAGGAAATTAGTCATA
Source organism: Erodium maritimum (assembly GCA_963921825.1). NCBI lineage: Eukaryota > Viridiplantae > Streptophyta > Magnoliopsida > Geraniales > Geraniaceae > Erodium > Erodium maritimum. The sequence continues at coordinate 71,765,972 of OY997592.1, read as the reverse complement.
ATCGAGAAGGTAGAAGAAATGAGTAGAATCTTGAGGAGTCAGGAAATCGTGTTTAACCGACTACAATCATTTTCAGTTGCAGACTCCACTTACAAAGGAGAGGTAGATTTGGAGGCTTTCACAAGAGGCAGTGTATTATGTCGCTATAGACTAGTTGTCGAGGGATCATTAATTGAGTTACCAGCAGCTCCAAGTTGCACTACTATCTGGCCTTCCAACCTCACAAAGCTTGTCTTAGAATCTACTAAAATTGATGAAAGCCAATTCGGGTCACTCGCAAAGCTGCAGAGTTTACAAGTTCTCTTCCTCCAGCGGCGTGCATTCGCAGGGAAGGAAATGGTTTTTCATACAAACGATTTTCCTCAACTCCGTCATCTTAGAATTGACTTTTTGGAGCATCTGCAAACATGGGCTGTACATGAAGGAGCTTTGTCAAATCTTCTCTGTTTAGAGATCGTCAATTGCCCGGCGCTCGAGTCCATTGGTGATGGAGCCCAATATCTGAAGCAGTTGAAGGAACTGAAAGTCAGAAGTATGCCTAATAGTTTCACAAAGAGGCTTGAAGAAGATGGAGAGGATTGGGACAGAGTCAGTCACGTGCCTTCCATCTTTTTTGTCCATCGTTTCTGACTCATTCTTTGTATCATGATAATAAGAGGTGCATAATACAAGCTGAGGAGGAAACAGAAGACGCAGAGCAATGAAGAGGTTGGTAACATTAGCTCTACATCATTTCATTTTGTTTTGCATTTGATTAGCTACTTACACTCTGGCTAATATATATAGGGATGGTATCTAATATAAACCATTTTTATCGTGTAAATTAAGGACTAATCTAAGTCATAAGAAGCGGCCAAGATGATGTTATCAGAACGCACGCGATGCAGACACGTGGTCTTTTTCGCACACGCCTTTGACCGCACGCAACGCGTGTTGGCCAGGTGCGTGCGCCCATGGTACCAGCACTCTGTATTTATAAGGTATCAGCACCCGTGTATGTAAGGTATCAGCACTATGCTATGTAAGGTACCAGTACCGTGTTAGGTACGGTACCAACATTTTATATAGTTTATGCACTCTGTATGTGTGTATCAACACTCTGTATATGGTATTCAGCACTCTGTATGCATGTATCAACACCGTGTTAGGTAACGTCAACGTGTTTGTGCTCCAATAACGTCAACGTGTACACATCTTATGACTCAGATTGATCCGTAATTTATACAATAAAAAGTTATTTGTATTTGATACGTGTTCTATATCATTCTCCGCTTTGGATCATACAAGAGACGAACAATGCCCTTGAGTAAAATTAAGTTAGATTTTTTTGCTCGACGGAATTTAGAAGCACAAATCAAAATATCCCTGGTAAATCCGGTACATAATTTACACAAGGGTTAATATCATAAAGCACCATACAAGTATACACGTTTTTCAAATAACACAGTAACTTATGATTTTTTCATGTAGTACACCTATATATGATATATCAACGATTTTTTCATGTGGCATACCTATGTATCAACAAACTTTGATAATTTGTTAGTACATAGGTGTGTCACATGAAAAAATCGTAACTTGGTTTGTTATTTGAAAAGGTGTATACTTATGTGGTGCTTTATGATATTAACCATTTCCATAGTCATAGTCAAATTACCGCCCAAGCGCGACAAAAGGTCCGACCCGACAATCCACCTATAATGTGGAGGATGTGGTTGAACGTTAATCTCTTGGTGGAATAAAAAAGGTTTATGACAAAGTGTACGATTATTTTTCTATCATATTGTGTGTATAGGGTTTCTAAATAATTAAGAACGATTGATTAGTTTAAGGTTGAAACAGCTAACTATTGTTAGATTATTCCAATAATGTTGTCTTCGGAGTTTTCAACCACGTTGCAGCTACTTGTTAACATGATGGTTCTTATGTCACGCGCATACTTCATACATAACAAAACCATTAATATTTTCACAAACATTTGATGTATGAGGTGATGATATTATAAAACTTGCAATATATTAAAGGGGTAAAGTCATTTTTTGACCAACGGCTTTATCTCATTTACACGTCATAATTACGATAGGCCTTTCCATTGCATGCCCTAACCCGAGTCCGCCGTGGTTTGAGACATTCCACGGCCCGACCGCGGCGGGAGTCCTCTTCCTTGGTTAGTCGGAGGACCAGTGAACGGTACCCCTTATTTGTCGGAAAACTTAACTAAGGCCATATTGAATGTGCAAAACCTTCCTCTTTAGCGTTTGGTATACACTAGTCTTGCACAGCATTACGCATTCCCCGGTGGACGCTCTAGTCAATTTTGGATGCTTCTTACTATCTGAAGCGATTTGAAGGATTACGCTTAGATGAATGCCCGGTGGTTTCACAAAGAGAACGAGACGAAGAAGAAAGGATTGGGACATAGTCTACCATGTGCCTTTGGAGCATCTGCAATCGGGTCGGTTTTAACGTCGAATGAGCGAAAAAAAGGAGAAAATGTGACATTTCTTTTCTCTTAGCGGATTCTCTCTCCTAGGGTCGATGAAATTGATGACACAGATTCGACTCTTTCTGCATGTTTCCATGCTCTCTTTTCTTCTCTCTCTAGCTCAGTCGTTTCTTCTTATCAACTAGAGCTTTGATTCGTCGGAGTCGGCCTCTGAAATTTGAACTTTTGAATAAGGGTCGTCATACGAATCAGGCGCCCTCTAGAGCTTCGAATCGTCAGAGTCGGCCTCCCAAATTCTTTGGGAACTACTTTACTACTGAAATCAAACCAACTTGTTCCTTGAGTCATGAGAGAAGTGTAAATCTTGTGGACGTTGGGAAGCATATTGTACTGCTCAAGCCGCTCAGCCTGCTCAAGATAAGGCTTTTGATGATCCGAAGTTGACTTCGGAAGGTGTAGAGTGGGTTATGGACGGTTGAATTTGTGATCCATTTTTGTTTTTTGTTTCGGATTTTGTTTCTGCAACTCATTTTGAGAGATCCCTTGTAATGGTTTCCTTTTGGTTCGATCCTCTTTGGATCTAACTTTTTTCTAATAAATTTTTTTGAGCTTATCCAAAAAAAAAATCTTAGCACATTTATCATTATCGTGTATTAATAGATAATTATGCTTGTGTTTCTTCTAGTGGGCTTCTTTAGTGAAATTTGGCTAAGTCGTGCTTGTGTTTTTTTTTTGGATAAATGCGAAAATTTTTATTTTAAAAAATTAGATCCAAGCAGGATCTAACCAAAGGCAACCATTACAGAGAAGCTCACATAGGGAGCTGGGGGTACCATACCCGAAACAAAAAATCATACCCGAAACAAAAAATCAAAATGTGACACTAATTCAACCATCAATGACCTATTCTTCACCTTCCGAAGTTAAAGTCAGGTCGTCAAAGGCTTTAGCTGAATGAGCTAGTTGAGCTGCTTTAACTTGTGAAATCTGCTTCCTAATGTCCATAGGATACCGACCCATGAAGCAGGTTAATCATCATCGATTCGACCCGCAAAGGTTTGTTCGGGGTCGAGAACCCCGACTTTGGGTGTCGTGGAAGCAGGCCCCAACCTATCGTCCCTCCTCCCGGATCCCATATCCAACGAGGGAGCGGAGCCACCGATACATGCCCGCTGTCGGCGAGGTCTTGATGCTTCGTCGGCTGAGCCGATCTACCGGTAGGCGGCCGGGAGAAATTGAAATTAGGGAGAAAGCCGGTGGAGTCTGTTGTGTGCCATCGGGGTGGCTCCGGCTGCGACGGCGACACGGCAGATGATTCGGAAGTGATGGCGATAGTTGAAAGAGAACCCTAGTAAGGGTGCTATTAAATCCAATCATGGGTAGTATTACACCCGTCAAAGATATCTGAGAGCTTTGAATCAAGGACTTCAATGATAGAGAAAAAGGGAGGGGAGGAGGCTGCGCAGAGAGAAACGCAGCTCCTCCAACCCACTATCATTACTTTATCAAAGAAGAAAAAGAATACAATATATTGCCTTTCTCACCTACCGCATATTCATGGTACCGACAAACAATATAAAAGTAGGGTCTTATAATATCATTAAATTGCATTGTCTTTCTTCACCTGTCGCCATTCATAGTAACAACTAGCAATTTAAAACTAAGGTCTTAAAAGTATTATTATTTCAAGCTCGACCGGAGAGGGAACCAACACATAACAATTCATAAGTAGAGGGCTTAGGGAGGGTTGAGAAACACATCCGCCATGGCTGATACTGTAGTGTCCTTCGCTATAGAAAATGTGGGCAACTTTCTGATTCAAGAGGCCACTTTTCTTTCGGGGGTAAGCGGCGAGGTGGAGGAGATGCAGATCGAACTCGAGTGGATGCAGTGCTTCCTCAAGGATGCGGAGAGGCGCAAAGGGGAGAGCCACAGGGTTCGAAACTGGGTCTCCCAGATTCGAGAGGCGACCTACGATGTGGAGGATCTCATCGAACATTTCGTCCTCAAATCCGCTTTGAGGAATCAAAAGGGTGTTGTGAACCGGATCAAGAAGTACGCTTGCTGCATCAACCATGCGGCAGAGCTTCATCGGGTAAGTTCCTAAAATTATAACTTGCATGATTGGGAATTTATTAATAAGACCGTATCTAAAAGAGAATCGGAATGCCTGATTCAAAAAGAAACCGGATAAAAGACAATCCTTGTAAAAGAGCTTCAAGAAGGGGAGTTAAAAGGGCAAGTCTTTTCTTAAAAGAGAAAACAGGAAACAAAAAACTTAAAAGATCACCCTGCCACTCCTCGTCTCCCGTAGTCAGAGAAGAATCGTCGCATCTTTTTTCTTGGAAACCAATTCACGGATTGAAGCCCATGCGTCGGTCCCATGAGATGAAGCTGCAGCTAGAGGTATCCCAGTTCTACCTTGGTCAACCTGTTTCTCATCAACATGACGAACACCTCTTTCCCGATCCAACGAGCGATTCCTAGATTTACACGTAACAATATAAAAATCCGTTAAGTGTTTGGAAGGCCGACTCACCCGTTTCGGAGGTTTGAGTAGGACCTTCTTCCACGGGTTAGTCTCCGCGGGATCACGGCAATAACCCGAGACAGACTTAACCTGAATTGCCTGAATCGAATTGTTTGTTACCTGGTTAAAATATTAACTATAGTCATATATATTGGACATGTACCTCGGTCTGCTTTGAAGATCAGAGATTGATGATAGTCAAATTAAAAGATAGATGTACAATTTTTGAGAAGATGCCAAAATAAATGGGACATAAGTTGTTATCAAATGTGTGTAATGAATTAACATAATTAAACACAGTAAATATTTTTTTAGGTACGATTCTTAATCTCTTCCACTTCTCTATCTCAACTTTAAACCCACACACGATTATGGTTTAATCGTGTGTGGCACAGCAAAAAAAAACCAATGATTCGTCAAAATTGTCAAGGCAGATTATGGTTTTTGAAAAAAATTCACCCAACAATGTGATATGATCGATAATATAATTTACAGTTATATTGTGAAAACGAAAGTCGAACAATAATTGTTTTGTGGAGTTATCCCTTGATAATAATCGGTAGGAAATTATGCTCCAATTCATAAATTTGTTATGCTCCAATCATGCAGCTGGGGTCTGGAATTGAAGCTATTAAAGCCAAGCTAACAAACCTGAGAACAAGATTGCAAATATACGGCATCAAAGAACTGAGGATGGGCGGAGAAGAAGCGGCCGCCGCCAGGAGCAGCAGGAAGAGGCAAGAATACGCTCACGTTGTCGACCACAATGTTGTCGGGTTGGAAGAAAAGATATCGGAGTTAGCTGAACAATTGATAGACGGGAAAGAAGCCAAAACAGTCTGCATTTACGGTATGGGTGGTCTGGGGAAGACCACCGCTGCCAAGCAAGTTTATAACGACAACAGAATCAAAGCACATTTTGAACGCTTTGCTTGGGTCTACATTTCTCGACAGTTCAACCGAAGGAAAGTTTGGGAGACAATCCTAACTCAACTGTCAGGCAAAAACATCGAGGCAGAAATGTCCGACGATGAGTTGACATCACAACTTTGTCGTCTCCAAAGAGACGAAAAGTGTTTGCTGGTAATGGACGACGTTTGGGAGGCTCGAGATTGGGATGAGCTCTCCGCCGCGTTCCCGTATCCCGAAAAAGATTACAGAAGCAAGATCTTATTTACTACTTGCAATAAAAATGTCGCATCCCATAAAGTCTATCACACTAGTTTGAATCTTTTGGATCCAAACAATAGCTTGGAGCTACTTACAAACACAATACTGTTTTTGGGAGGCACTAACCATCCAAGTAAGTTTCCATTTCTATCCATCTTTATTTTTAGGGTTAAATATCGAAACTTACTCTTAAGTATTGGTCACAAACGCTATACTACCCACGCTTTCAAAATGAACACTACACTACCCTTAAGTATTGGTCACGCGATTTTGTTAGTAAAAATGGACGGAATTTTCCATTCTGTTAGTCATATGACCTCAAGTGTCATATAATGGATGGTAAAATGACGTTTCCCCTTAATTATATGACCTCTACACATTTTATAAGGAACATTATCATTGTACTCTCGTTATTGTTCCTTATAAAATGTATAGAGGTCTAATACTTAAGGGAAAAAAAACGTCATTTTACCATCCATTATATGATACTTGAGATCATATGACTAACGGAATGGAAAATTCCGTCCATTTTTACTAACAAAATCGCGTGACTAATACTTAAGGGTAGCGTAGTGTTCATTTTGAAAACGTAGGTGGTGTAGTGTTCGTGACCAATACTTAAGAGTAAGTTTCAATATTTAACCCTTATTTTTATCATTCATATCTTCTAAAGTGATTATATTATTGTTGGGGTAAATTGGCAAAAACTATCTTAAAGTATTGTTCACAAACGAAACAATACCTAAAGTTTTGTCCACCGTCCGTTAGAAAAACATAACAGAAAGAAACTGTGATGAATGTTCAGAATGAATTGTCAGGACAATTCTCGGATTCAATAGATTTGTGGACAATGTACATAATCCATTCTAAAGTTACGTGGACAATTCATAATACATTTTATAGTTGTGTGTAAGGTTCTAAAAGTTGTTAGGCGCTAGTCGGACGGTTAGGTCCTTCAGGGATTAATCGGGGACTAGACGGGGATTAATCGGATTTGTAGTTTTTATTTTTAATAGATATATTATTATATATAGAAATAAAATATGAATTTCATTATATTAAAAATGGTAACATATATTTAAAATACCTAAAAAATAACATCAAACAACTCAGAAGCACAATCCCTAATATCACCAACATCAAACAACTTTACATAACCATCTAGTTATTTTAATTGAGTCAGTATACTACGCAAAATTTTATTGTAGCCGCCTTGGCAGACGCCTAGGTCGGGATTTTTAGAACACTGGTTGTGTGAGCAATATTTTAGATATTTTTTCGTTTGTGGACGGTACTTTAACATAGTTGTTGACAATTAACCTTCGTTGTTGATCATGGCTATTAGAGGACCAACTCAACTAAAAGGTTAAGCTGATAGTTGAAGGCCCAATTATAGTTATATTCTAACACGCGCCCTCACGGACAATCTCTTTTACGAGTTTTGGAGGTGAATTATTAGAAGAGGAGATTTGGGGCAAATTTGATAAATTTAGAAGAAATTAGAATTTTTTGTAAATAGTGGGGTTTGAACCCGGATCGTGAGGTTTTAGACTCTGATACCATATTAGAGCACCAACTCAACTAAAAGCTTAAATTGATAGTTCCCAATTACAGTTATATTCTAACAATGACCTCATTTTTTTTTTCAGTTGAAAGCAACTCAAACATGAAAACGTATGCCGAAGAAATGGTAAAAGAATCCACTGGATTGCCACTGGCTATCATTGTGCTAGGAGGAGTTTTAGCTACAAAACATGAACTAAGAGAGTGGGAAATAGTGGGTGATAATATCAGGTCATACCTGAATACAGGGGAAGAAGAAGGGAACGACGGAGTAGCGAGCGTATTGGAGTCGAGCTACGAAGATTTACCGTATCATTTAAAAACATGTTTCCTTTACCTCAGTCAGTACCCAGAAGGCGAAGAAATAAAGACGAGAGAGCTGATGCAGAGATGGATAGCAGAAGGTTTTGTAAAGTCCTCGACGGGAAGAGTCGGCGTAACAAGGGAGGAAATAGCCGAGGGGTACCTGAACGAACTGGTGAATAGATGCATGATCCAAGCGGGGGCACGAGGCCACACGGGGAGAGTTAAGACGTGTCGCGTACATGATCTTATGCGGGATTTGTGCTCATCAAAGGCTGAAGAGGAAGGCTTCGCGCAGTCGGTGAAGCTCGGTGTTGATGCTGAGGGAACAGAACTAGACAATGTAAGTTCCCGCAGGGTCTGTGTTTCGCTCGGTACTGACCGTGAATCTGTTGTATCTTCCCTATTAGAAATTTCCCCGCAGCTTAGATCAATATGGTTTCGTGGTGAAGTCTTTGACAAGAAAAGGCAAGGCAAAGCTGTATCGTCGGTGATGAAGAAGCTGAAGTTCGTAAGGGTTTTAGAACTCGTAAGCACGGGCATTGTCTTTCAGGGAACTTACACGACAATGCATATTAATCACATTCACATGAGGTTCCTGAAACTTGTAGCACCAGACTTGTGCCTAACCGTTGGTAATTTGAGGTTCTTGGAAACATTGATTTTGGATAGTTGCGAAACGATGAAGATCCCAGATTCGATATGGGGGATGGAACAGTTGAGACATCTGTACCTTCCCGAGTACTGCAAATGCGAAAGCAGTAAGCAACGAGTGGGTAATCTGCGGAATTTGCAGACACTGGTGAATTTTCCACCCCTCAAGTTCGACCTGGAACAGAATCTGGTCAAATTCAAGAGCGTCAGGAAATTAGTGATCTGCAGAAGAAGTGGAGACGAAATATGTAAGATCTCGAGGGATCAAGAAATCGCGTTCAATCGACTAGAGTCACTATCTTTTGTGTACACAAAAGATAGTGTGGATTTGGAGGCCGTGACAGGAGGCAGTCCTCGTCTTTACAGACTAGTTGTTAAGACATCTTTCGATTTCCCGACAACCTGGCCCTCCAACCTGACCAAGCTTGTGTTGGAGTGCTCAAGTCTCAATGAGAGCCAGATGAGGGCAGTGGGAAAACTGCAGAGTTTAAAGGTTCTCTTCCTCCACCACGATTCGGTCTCCGGGAAGGAAATGATGTTCCAAGAAGGTGATTTTCCTCAACTCCGTCATCTTCTGATCGAATCTCTTAAGGAGCTCGAAGCATTGGCCTTTCGGGAAGGAGCTCTGTCGAGTCTTTCCTGTTTAGAGATTGTAGGCTGCAGGGAACTCCGTTCTTTCCCTGATGGAACCCAGTTTCTTAAGGGGTTGGAGGAAATAAAAGTCAGGTATATGCCTTATGGTTTCGTGAAGAGGATCGAACGAGGAGGTGACGATTGGGGCATGGTTAGTCACGTGCCTTCCGTCTCTATTTCCAATACTCTTTCAGGCAAGTAACTACAACTCTTTGTTTGTTTCGTTGTTGATTACACACATTTTTGTTAGAAACTGTCATAACATAACCTAGAATACCTTTTGTTGAAAAGGGGATATCATCATTCCGACCTGTGGACAAAGGTCATTTTTCATTTTCAGCCTGTGTGCGATCTTCAATATCAAGCCTTACCAATGCCTTCATTTAATTTTCAAAATAATGACAAAATTTGTTAAAAATAATTCTGATATTTTCAAAAAATACAAGTTATTTTTTGAAAATTAACTAAAAGTTATTGACAAGACTTGAAAGCTAAAATAGTCACTGACAAGACTTGAAAATGAAGGTCGTGTATAGTACAGACATGAAAACAGTATCAAATACATCAACTGAAAATGAGGTTTTACATGTTCCAACATACAATATGTTATAGCTTGTCTCTTTGTTTCTTTTTTCTGCTCTGTGTGTGTCTGGCCCAATCCCGGCTTCGGCTCTTCAATAAAATCGTTTTTTCACTGATAAAAAAAATACTCTTATGATATTTTTGTATGTGTTTGTTAATAGACTTCTAGAAGTAGCACAGGCTGATGATGATGCAGAGAGGCAGAACAATTATTCAACAGGTTGTTCAGTAAGTTATTCACATAAATCGTTACAATCTAATCTTTATTTTGCATCACTCGTATTTATGAACTAAGAGCATCTCCAACGGGTCGTGTTAGGCGCTGACACGATTCGCTGGCACGGCTCGTCGTGTCAGGCGGGGCGTGCCAGCCCGTCGTTGCTGAATCTAGCAACGACGCCAAGTAGTGTCAGGAAACCATTTTGCTCCAAAAATACTTCCTACCATGGCTTTTGACACGGAACCATTGGAGGAGCAGTGTCAGGAAGCAAAAAAGTACTTCTTGACACTGCTCCTTGACATTACTAGTGTCAACACCATTGGAGATGCTCTAAATGCTATCATCTTTATTCTCATGTATGATTTACCCAATCTTTGAAATCCTGTTTTAGAGCGTGGTCAAGAGTTCTGAATGGCGACAGAGTACATGTCGACGCATCGCACCCCAAGCTTCATCGGCTTTCCTCCATTCTCTATTATTATTGCTACCCAATTTGAGGAAGATGAAGATGAGGTTGATGACCGTGAAAGGGACCTGACTTCTTGATTCATGTGGTTTATGATTTCCTGATAGACTACTTTGGTTACATTTGTTTGCGCTATTGTATTACCGGTATTTTGTACTTATGTTTTAGGATAATTGTGATTTTTTTAGTTGTAGTATTATCAGTCAGGGATAACGCCGAAAACTAACTATCATCAACTTGTACCGTTCAAAAACTGACCGTAGACTTATTAGTTGATCAATTTGACACTGTAGACTTAAGGTAATTATGCAAACTAACATTTTCCGTTAGAAATGACAGAAAGCGTTAGGAAAAACTCAAAAAATTAACACGTCTACAGTTAGTTTTTGAGTTCAATAGTTATATGACAGTTAGTTTTTACAATTTTTTCTAACGTTTTCTGTCTTTTCTAATGGAAAATATTAGTTTACATAATTACTTAGGTCTAGTGTTAAATTGATCGACTAATAAGTGTACAGTCAGTTTTTGAAAGGTACGAGTTAATGATGGTTAGTTTTCGAAGTTTTTCCTATCACTTATACCTTCTTTGTCACTATTGCACTATTGTATTATCGTATTTTGTATCTATGTTTTCGGATTATTTGATTTTTTTTGTTCTTGTCCTGATGATTGTGACTTTTAGTTCTAGTATTATTACTTATGACTTTTTGTCAGTATTGCACTATTTCTCTTAATTGTCTACCCAGATTTTCTACATAAACTAATAATTAAAACTATTTCTACATAAATTAATTTTAGGAAAAACTCCAGGTACTAATTATCCCCGACTTGCGCATCTCAAGAACTTGCTGCTGACTCATTAGTCGATCAGATCGGTACCTTTGACTTATGGTAATTACACAAACTAACATTTTTCGTTACAAATGACAAAAAACGTTAGAAAAAACCCCCAAGAACTAACTGTCATATATGACTATTGAACTCAAAAACTAACCGTAGACTTGTTACTTTTTGGAGTTTTTTCCAAACGTTTTCAGTCATTTCTAACAGAAAATGTTAGTTTGTGGAATTACCATAAGTCAAGGGTACTGATCTGATCGACTAATAAGTCAACAGTAATTTCTTGAGCGGTACAACTCGACGATAGTTAGTTCCTGGTTTTACCCTTAATTTTAATAGTGTAAGTTGTAAAAATACTTAGAACATTCACAAAATAATACAAATATTGTTTATTGTTTCCCGAGAGCCTCGAAAGGATCGGCCCGACAAGCCACCTATAATGTGGAGGATGTGGTTGAACGTTATTCTCTTGGAGGAATAACAAAGGTTTATGATAAAGTACACAATTCTTTTTCTATCATAACGTGGATAGGGTTTCTAAATAACTAATTAAGAACGATTGATTAGTTTAAGGTTGTGACCTAACAAAATCATTATTTTTGCAATTTTATTTATAACCTCAGAAATTTTATTAAAAGGACCAGTTCAAAGAAATAAAGAGGTACGGGACCCGATCAAAAATGGATCAGGCCAAAGAGACAACGATTACAAGAGAGCTCTCGAACGGGGCTAAAAGACCAAAAGCCCGAAAAAAAAGACTACAAGTCCAGAACAAACAAGAACACGAACAAGGCAGTATCACTCCTCATCGGTAACCCACTCCTCATCGGTTAACGGGCTGTCTATTTTTAGACATATGTTTATGGTTTTTTGGAGTTTAAGTTTCAAGACGATGTGATTTGGTCGACAAAATACTCTATAATTGTATTTTGTACTATAAAGTCGGACCATAGTTGTTTCTTGGTGTTTTCCCGTAAAAGTAATATATATGCCTTATAGTTTTGTAAAGAGGATGGAACGTGGAGGAGATGATTGGGACATGGTTAGTCACGGGCCTTCCATCTCTTTCTACAATTGTGAGGCAGGCAAGTAACAACAACTCTTTGTTCGTTTCCTTATTAATTACCTACTCGTTTGTGTTGAAAATTGTAACACGTTGTGTTGTAATATGTAACACGTTTTGTAGGGAATTATAGGGGAAACAGTGGGTCCTAGCCCTTCTTGAGGTTTGTTTTGGCGATCCTAACTGGGTTTGTTCTTTGCACTTCCCAACTACGCTTGACTTCATAACTTGGCCCAATTAGGGTAGACTGAGAGACTTTCAACCACCAATCCGCGATGGACTGGCTACTTTGTGGTTTTGATTGAATTCGGTTCCTTTTCGTTCGGGATTCTCGAATACACATGTAAAGCGTGCATTGTTACACATAGGGAGAAAAGTGCATCAAACACAATTGAATCAGGTCTAAATTTTATATATATGTGGACTAAAACATTTAGAAGTTATGCATTTTACGCTACGTCACCTAACATAGACATTTTTAAAATTTGTAAATACTAGGGTAAAGACGAGGGATAATGTCATTTCCTAGCCTTTAATTTTACCTCATTTGTACATTATACTTGCGGTCGACCTTTTATCGCATTTTCTACCATTAACTAATGTATTCGCATGGACTTTTCAAAGATTGAGGTGCTCACACTAACGGATCTGTAGAATCGGAAATTACTCTACTTTCAATAAATTTTAAAATCGGTTACTCTACAACATTCAACTGATAGTCAGATTGATAAAAACGAGGGTTAAGAAATGATGTTATATCATTACTTTATTAAAGATTAAAATAATATAATATATTTCCTTTCTTCACCTGCTGCCACTTTGGCCGTATTCGCAACTTGCAATTTAGAAAAGTAATGTCTAATGATATAATTTAAAAGTACCCACTAGCAATTTAAAAGTAGGGTCTTACAATATTATTATTTCAACCTTGGCCTGATCAGAACCAACACAGAACAGTGCAGAAGGCTTCGGAGGGTCATTTGAAGTCCGTTGTTGGAACTATCTCGTTTATTTTGTACATTGGACAATTTGGTTTATGTCTCGTTGTTTTGAGACGTTGGTGAGGGGATGTCGTAGATTAGTGTCTACGACGAAAAATAGGCTATTGCTACGGATCCATGAACGCTGCGCTTACTACGGTCGACCTAAACACATATCTGGAACCCAGAACGGTTACGCTCTGTATTATATGGTTTTTTGTTTACAGTAACGCACCTCCCCGGTTACCAGTTTCAAAAAAAAATCGCATTGTGTCGCCCTATATTCATCGTACCCACTAACAATTTAAAACTAGGGTCCTACAATATAATTATTTCAACCTTGGCCTTAGAGAAACCAACACAGAACAGTGAAGAAAGCTTCAAAGGGTCATTTGAAGTCCTTTGATCACTCCATTCTGTAGAACTCATTGGCCATGGCTGATGCTGCTGTTTCGTTCGCTATAGAAACTTTGGGCAACTTTCTTATTCAAGAGACGGTCTTTCTTTCCGGTGTGAGGGAACAAGTGGAGGAGATGCGGATCGAGCTCGATTGGATGCAGTGCTTCTTGAAGGATGCGGAGAGGCGCAAAGGAGAGAGCCACAGGGTTCGAAACTGGGTCTCGGAGATCCGAGATGCTGCCTACGACGTTGAGGATCTCGTTGAGAGTTTCATCCTCAAATCCGCTCAGAGGAATGGAAAGGGCGTCGTGAGCCGCATCAAGAAGTACGCTTGCTGCATCAACCATGTTGCGGAACTTCATCAGGTGAGTTCCTAACATGGAATGTTATAGGGATAAAATTAGAATCTAATTATCGTCAATTTGTACCGTTCAAGAACTGATCGCTGACTTATTAGTCGATCAGATCAGGCCTGTAGATTTAAGGAATTCTAGAAAATAATATTTTCCGTTAGAAATGACAGAAAATGTTAGGAAAAACCCCAAAAATTAACAAGTCTACAGTTAGTTTTTGAGTTTAATAGTCATATGACAGTTAGTTATTGGAGTTTTTTTTCTAACGTTTTATATTATTTCTAACGGAAAATATTAGTTTGTGTAATTACCTTAAGTCTACAGGTCTAATCTGATTGACTAATAAGTCAACAGTCAGTTCTTGAAATGTACAAATCTATAATAGTACGTAAAGTATTTTCATTGTTATATCTCATTGATTATTATGCACAACACAAATTTTAGAGTAAGAAATTTATGCATAAATCAAACAAACATAGACATAAATTTCAAACCTTTTTTATTAACCCAAACACTGGACTAAAGTAATCTAAATTGGTCCACCACCTACCGAGAGGAAGCTCTCTTTGGGAAGTATCCGGTCGTAAACATTCATCCAACCAGTCTCCCCGGATCTGTAAGAGGCTTCCGGCTCATTTTCCCCAAAAAAGATATATTCATGTCATACATGTCCCTGAGACCTATCCCCCAACCTCTTTTGGCCTATATAGGCGAGCCCAATACTAGATAATGAGTTTTGATGCCTGTGACGTTTCAGCCCACCATTACCGAACTAGCACCACATAAATTTTGCTACACTTTTCCGAGGGATGAGAAATATGCTCATAGGGTACACCGGGATGGATTTGAGGACCGATCGAATCATAACCTCCTTCACCCCTTGAGGAAGATCATCTGACCATCCCACGACGACATCTGAGTAAGGACCTAATCATAAATAAATTGGAGACTTTGATCTCGCGGCCTCCACCAAATAGGGGATTCCCAAATACATAGAGGACTAAGATATTTCCGATTTATTATTGCTAAAGAAAAATGGACAATTTTGCTAACCAGAATCTCATGTAATTGCTCTACCTCCCGGGGAATAGAGGATCAATTACTCTAACGCCTATTTTTAATCATAAAATCAAGGGAAAACACCAAGAAATAACTATGCTTCGATTTTATAGCTCAAAATACAACTATAGATAATTTTATCGATCAAATCACATCGTCCCCAAAGTTAAACTTCAAAAACCACAATAATCTGTCAAAATTGTGACGGTCCGTTAACAGCGTTGGTGTAAAGACCAAACTGCCCTCAGTTTCAGTCATAACTCTATAGTTGTATTTTGTAATATAAAGTCAAACCATAGTTGTTTCCTGGTGTTTTCCCATCACACGGTTAACGGTCCGTCTATTTTTAGACGGATGTTTATGGTTTTTGGAGTTTAACTTTGGGGACGATGTGATTTGATCTATAAAATTGTCTATAGTTGTATTTTGAGCTATAAAGTCGGGGCATAGTTGTTTCTTGGTGTTTTCCCTAAAATCAAAGTAGACAGTTTTTCAGTAAAGACTCAGCGGTATTAAAATCTCCTGATTAAACTCAGTTTCGTGTTTCACAAAAATCAAAACCTGATTTAAATTTACTCAAAAGCATGGAATTCTATACTATGATTAGAAATAATCTATCATCCTCCAACCATGCAGCTGGGGTCTGGAATTGAAGCCATCAAAGCCAGGCTAACAAACCTGAGAACAAGATTGCAAGTATACGGCGTCACAGAGCTGAGAGTAGGCGGAGAAGACGCCGCTGCTACAACGAGCAGGAGAAGAAGGCAAGACTACGCTCACATTGTTGACCACAACGTTGTCGGATTGGATGAAAAGATAACAGAGTTAGTTGAACGACTGATCGATGGCCAAAGGACATCAATGGTTTGCATTTACGGCATGGGAGGACTAGGAAAGACCACTACTGCCAAGCAAGTTTACAACGACAACAGAACCAAAGCACATTTTGAAGTCTTTGCTTGGGCCTACGTTTCTCAGCAGTTCACTCCGAGGAAAGTTTGGGAGACAATCCTAGCTCAACTTTCGGACAAAAAAATCGAGCCAAAAGCGTTGTCTGAGGATGAGTTGACATCACAACTTTGTCGTCTCCAAAAAGTCAAAAAGTGCTTGCTGGTATTGGACGACATTTGGGAGGCTCGAGATTGGGATAAGCTCTCTGCTGCGTTCCCATACCTCGACGCGGATTATAGAAGCAAGATCTTGTTTACAACTCGCAATAAAAGGGTTGCATCCCATGGGGTCTATCACAGTAGCTTGAATGTTTTGGACTTCAACAATAGCTTCAAGCTACTTAAAAACACAATAATGTTTTTGGGAGGACCTGACCATCCAAGTAAGTATTCATATCTATCAATCATTTTTATCAAGGCAAAACACTATTCCAGCACGTTGTACTTTCACCCCATTGTATCGTCATATTTCAAATCGGTTTTTTTCCTTCTGAAATCATAACAGTCGATTATCAAAACTGTTGAAAACTAACGAAATCCGTTGAAACTGTCAAGTCCCGTTTCTTGACTATATGAAATGTCAAACTTGCCCTTATAAAAGGTTCAGCTAGGGTTATGAAACGAGGTTTGTCTACTGTTTCATAATCCTAGCTTACACTTTTAAATGTCAAACTTGATATTTCGCATGGTCAATTAACAAGTATGGACGGTTCGAACAAGTTTCGTTTGTTGTTATCAATTTTTGATAGTCGACTACTGATATGACATTCAAAACCGCATTTTTCGACCGTTGTATTTTGGAGTTAACCCCTCAATTATATCCTACCCCAATGTTTGTTATCCTAAAAAGCTGTTACCCCGTTGTTGGATTAATGATGAGTGACTATCAGGAACTATATACAAAAATCACGTCACTATCTTTAACTTTACAATGGGGAAACTCTAAGAAATGACTATTGTTAGACTTCGTAGTACATAATTTACCCACTGACTTTCTTATCGTCTATTATACATGATCCGGCAAACATATTATCAAAAACCATAATTTTTTGTCAAAAAACATAGAATATTCAGAATATTTTGCGTTTTAGACAGACTATTCTATGTTTTTTAGACAGAATATTATGGTTTTGATAATATGTTTGTCGAATCATGTTTTTTAGACCATAAGAAAGCCAATGGATATATCTTGTACCACGAAGTCTACAAATAGTCATGTTTATTATCTTAACTTCAATAGTATTCACATTACTATTCTAAACTTCTAAAATGACTGTATCAAAAAACCCGACTACCTATATTCAAACCGTCTTTATCTCCGTCTTCAACCTTTAAGGTTATTAGTGAAAACTCGAGCTTATAAAAAAATACAGATGTTGATTATCGAGGCTGTTTTTTTTTCAGTTGAAGACAACTCCGACATGGAAAAGTATGCTAAAGAAATGGTACGAGAATGTGCGGGATTGCCCCTGGCCATCACTGTGCTAGGAGGAGTTTTAGCTACAAAAGATGAGTTAAGAGATTGGGAAAGAGTGGGTGACAATATCAGATCATATCTGAACACAGGGGGACAAGGCAAGAACAATGACGGAGTAGCAAGTGTATTGGAGTCGAGCTACGACGATTTGCCCTATCACTTAAAAACATGTTTCCTCTACTTCAGCCAGTACCCAGAAGACGAAGAAATAAACACGAACGAGCTCATTCAGAAATGGATAGGAGAAGGTTTCGTGTCGTCCTCAATGGAAAGAGAGGGTCTAAAAATGGAGGAAATAGCAGAGGAGTATATGAATGAACTGGTGAGCAGATGCATGGTTCAAGCAGGATCAATAGGCCACACGAGAAGAGTTAAAACGTGTCGCGTGCATGATCTTATGCGGGACTTCTGCATATCAAAGGCGAAAGAGGAACGCTTTTCACAGTCAGTTAAACTGGATGGGACAAATTTAGACAATGTAAGTTCCCGAAGGATCTGTGTTTTATCCGGTAATCATGTTAACGAGTCTATTTTATCTTCCCTCATCGCGATTTCCCCGAATCTTAGATCAGTATGGTTTCGTGGTGAAGTCGATAAAGAACAAGAGCAAGACAAAGCGGTATCTTCTATACTAAAGAGGTTGAAATTGGTAAGGGTTTTAGAACTTGTTCAGACAAGCCCGAAGGACTTATCAATGGTAGCTAATCTCGTTCACGTGAGGTTCCTGAAGCTCGTAACTTCACAGTTGAACACATCCATTTGTAATTTGAAGTGTTTGGAAACGTTGAATCTTGAGAGTTGTGGCTGGATCAAGATCCCCGATTCGATATGGGGGATGGAACAGCTGAGACATCTGTACCTTCCCCTTTACTGTTCATGTGAAAGTAACGAGCAACCGGTCGTTACCTTACCGAATTTGCAGACTCTTGTGAACTTTCCTCCGCCAATGTTCGACCTGAAACAGAATCTTGTGAAACTGAGGAGCGTAAGGAAGTTAGCAATACGCCAAAGTATAGGCGAAATATGTGAGATCTCGAGGAGTCAGGAGATCGTGTTCAACCGACTACAGTCACTGTCTTTTCTACACACAAAGTACCATATCACAGACTTGGAGGCCATGACAAGAGGCGCTCCTCGTCTGTGTAGACTATTCCTTGACGCACCACTTACGTTCCAGGCAGCTGTCTGGCCCTCCAGCCTGACTAAGGTCGAGTTAACATATACAAATCTCGATGTGAGTCATATGCAGGCACTGGCCGAGTTGCAGAGTTTAAAGGCGCTCTCCCTCCACGTCTGTTCAATCCTCGTGGAGGAAGTGATCTTCCATGAAGGTGATTTTCCTTGTCTCCGCCATCTTTTGTTCGATGCTTTGAGGGTCGAAACATGGATCTTTCATCAAGGAGCTGCGCCAAGTCTTTGTTGTTTAGAGATTAACAGCTGCACAGGACTTAAGTCTGTTCCTGATGGAACCCAATTTCTCAAGCAGTTGAAGGAAATAAAAGTGAGGTATATGCCTTATAGTTTCGTGAAGAAGATGGAACGTGGAGGAGATGATTGGGACATGGTTAGTCACGTGCCTTCCATCTCTTTCTACAATTGTGAGGCAGGCGAGTGACTACAACTCTTTGTTCGTTTCCTTATTAATACGTCTTTGTTGAAAACTGTAACACATTGTGTTGTAATCTGTAACACGTTTTTCTATCAGTAAGTGACATTAAAGGACCTAGTTTTCATGTGTAATAGTAATACAACCTTTTGCTGAATATTTGTGACATACAATAATCTAAAATTGGAAGTAGCCGCCCTCTCTTTGCTCTCTCTGCAAGCTAGGGTTAATTTTTTTTCTTTTCTGATAATCGATGGCGAACTCGGCGACTCGGCTCTCTAGTATCTACGGTGACCCCTCGCTATGGTGTGATGAACCTGAGGAGGTCGTTGGGGAGGTATCCGGCGGTGGGGTCGGTGTGGGCGTCGTGGACGCGAGGGAGAAGGCGGCGATGGGGGTCGTCGGCTTGTCTGAGGAAGAAGATCTGGTGGCCGGGATGGGGGTGGTTCTGGGTGACGAATCTGGGCTGACCCTGACGGCGCTGGAGGACAGGGCGGCGGGGACGGAGGCATCCGGCACGGAGCCGGAGCCGGTGACGCCGCGGGACGGCATGACCTCTCCCATGCGATTCTCGGCCACGAGGGGTGGCGGGTCTCCATTGATGGGGGAAGGCTGGCAGCACACGGCGGCGGGACGGATTCGCCGGACGCCGGCGAGGGGTCCGCGTCCTCGGAATGCGAGGGGCGTGGGATCGGGACCGGCTCGGGACGTCGTGGCTGAACCTCGGGCGTCGCTGGGAGTGGTGTCGGTGACGACTGCACTTGTGCCGGTAGTGGAGATATCCTCGGATACGGAAGCTACGGTGGAGGAGTCGCCGGCGGCGGTAGCTTGGCGACGAAGCAAAGGCAAAGGGGTGATGCAAGAGAACCATACAAGGCCGGATCTGGGCCTTGTGGATGCGTTGGGCCGTACATCTGGGTTCATGCAGGATGCGCGTAAGGAGACGCGGGGGAGACTGGGCCGAGAGGACTGGGCTCCGAGGGTTGGGCGTGGAGGACAGGGCCGTGGACCGGGAGCTGGGCAAGGCGACATTGCTGCCTGGGCTAGCAGATATGGGGCGGGTACTGATCAGGTGGGGATCGGACCGTCTAACCGGGTGGGTCGGGCTGACCGAGACACTTGTACTGAGGTAGATCCGGATCGGGAAGGGCGGTAAACCGAGGAGGAGGGTGTGGGAACCCTTGGTTCGCGTTTGTCGTCGATGTGTATCAAGGAAGTAGTGACTCCAACTGGGGTGGTGGCCAATGCGGGGGGTCAGTTCCAATTTGCACTAGCTGCAAAGGTGCTGACTTCGAAGCGGTTTTTCTGGAAGCCCCTAGTGGACAGGATGGAGGATCTATGGGGCATGAAAGTGGAGGCTCGGCCGCTGGAAAGGGGTCTGGTGGCTTTCTTCTTCCGTACGGCTAAGGAAAGGGCAAGGGTTCTAGCTGGAGAACCATGGGCGTTCTGGGAATCTCTGGTGCTGTTCACGGACCTCAGGGCTCATATGAAGGTGGGGGACCTAAGCTTTCACCATTTCTCGGTGTGGGCTCAGGTTATAACCTTCCGGTGGGGGCTTGGAATAAGGAGGTAGGATTCCGTCTGGGGAATGGTTGGGGGACATGTCTGGCAGTAGACGTGGACCAATCGGGGTACTGCTGGGGCGACTTTATGCGGATTCGGATCCGAGCTGATATACGCATCCCTTTGCAGAGTCAGCTATGGTTCCGATTATCGAAGTCGCATGTACGTTCTCTCCTTCAGGTCTCGTACGACCACTTACCAGATCATTGTTATGGATGTAGCTGTGCGGGACATCTGTTCCCCTCATGTCCGGTGGCGGGGGGGGTGGTCAAGGGTCACTCTCTACGAGCCCCTGGTGATCCGAGATCTACCTTGGAGAAGGCCAAACACGGGAAGGCGGTCCTTGGGACGAACTGGAGCTATATTGGGGGTAGGGGTAAGGGCAGTAACCGGGGCCCGGGCACACCTACTCGGCCTGCGCCATGATCTGGGGGGAGCCGTCATATGCAACAGGGACGGAGGACATTCCCTTGGAGTGGGTCGCTAAGGAAGTGGGACCGACGCTGTCGGGGAAGAAGCGTCTGGACAGAGAGGAGGGGCCAGAAGAATCAGAGGGATCGACGGGGTCCGATGGTGGATCACATGTAGCAGCGGCGGGGGGCCACAAGCACCCTCGCCTCCAAGAATGAGTCTGAGGTGGTCCAGGAAGGGGGTGGTCGACTGTGACCCCTTCCTGGCGAGCAGATGACGAGGGTACCATCGACAGTCGTTATCTGTCTCCCCTACCAGTCCGGTGTCAGCATTCTCGCGTTCAGGAGCCCTAACATTATCACTCAAGGGAGGACGACGCACGCTGACTCACCGGGGGAGATGGCAGTCCACTAGTATTCCCCTCTCACTTGGCTGGCTCGGCTAGTGTCATTTGGTAGAAGCATGCTGTATCGGTGTCCAGGGTTCCACTGGATGCTACCACAGATATCCCCCTTCAACCGCCCCTAAGCATCGAGCAACTTTTACTTTCTGTTATTGCTTTCTGTTATTTAGTTGGGTTCTATCCTGCAAGATGGGTACAATTATGTATTCGTCAAACTATCTCTTTTTTCAGTAATAATATTACCTGTTTTTCTCAAAAAAAATGACCTAGTTTTCGAGTAGAAAACAAATGCCAAAAGGTAAAAATCCTCAAGTTAACAAACAAGAATGTCAAAAAGCATCTCAAAATAGAAACTACAAACCCAAATCATATGGAGGTCTAAAACCAAAGTTTATCTAACATGAAGCAAACACGTTCAGAAGGTTTTTCTTGATATGCACGATTCGCGTGTCCATCAAATGGGAGCTCTCAAACAGATCATTCGTTATATACAAGAAACCCATCATCTCGGACTTCATCAATACTCCTCATTTATTTTCGGACTGGTCTCTTACACGGATGATGATTGGGTTGGTTTCCCCAAAACACGTTGTTCTACCTCGGGAAACTATGTGTTCTTAGGCAACAACCTGATCTCATGGTCCTCCAAACGCCAATCGACTCTATCTCACTCTAGCACTGAAGACGAGTACAACGGGGTGGCTAATGTTGTGGCGGAATCATGCTGGATTTGAAATCTCCTTCTAGAACTTCATTGTTCGGTCTCTCGCCCGACTCTGGTACACTGTGACAATATCAGGGCTATCTACCTTTTAGGAAACCCAATGCAACATCAATGCACCAAGCATATCGAACTAGACATCACGCCTCCCGGGATCCCGATTGAATGGACAAACGTGAAGTCGTGGTCGGCTCGGAGACCACAAGACCGACAAGTGAAGACCGAAACTGTCTCCATCTTTGAGTCCCGGATCAACCAAAAATTGGGATGAACGGACCCTAAGTTTTTCAAACTCATAATACATCAAACCGAAGCGAAACTATCTCGTAGGAGCGGGCCCATCCCGTCTTACCCGACGGTTCTCTGATCTCCATCGATCAAGTTATGAACTTTTTATTCACGGACTTCGCAGCAGCAAGAAGTCATAAAAGTTCAAAAACAATTCATATAACCAACTTCGTCTCTTCCCGCACACATTTTCCTGGTACTTCTCAGCATGTTCTCTCCATTAATTAACTCTTCAGTTTTCCATTCACGCACGTGCTGTTAATTTGAAAATATTTTTGTTTAGCTGTACAGGTAGTGTCATGGTCATGATTTCGTTAACGCGCTTTCGGATAACCTTAATATAAACAAAGACTAGCAATAAAAAAACAGAAGGTGGAGGTAATAATTATCCTTATTTTATTTAAGAAAAGAAAAGATGATAAATTATTGTCTTTGTTCACATGCTTTGCCACCATTTTCATCTTATCCATGATAGCAACTTGCACTTAGAGCATCCACATCGGTGCGAAGCGTGCGCGAGGTCGGGGCGCGAGCAGGATGAGGAGGGTTCGAGGTTCGGGGTTCGGCCGGTGTGGGGTGCGGGGCGCGGGGGAGGAGGCCAAGTGGGAGGGTTCGGAGGGCAGGGACGCGAGGACAACTTCTGCCTCGCTGCCCCTCTGCCTCTCTGTCCACCAGTGGCAACGTGCCACGTGTCCCATACGAAAAAAAGCAACAACTATGTCTGATTTTTTTTTTTGTTAAATCAAAATACATTAAAAAAATCACTTCAAGCCAACGTACAATATTATTTCAAGCTTGACCTACGAAGACCTGGTAAACCAATTACATATGTATGGCTACGGAGATGTTATAAGGACATGTTAGTAATGCAAGTGAGCAAGAGTTTTACGTTAGACGAACGTAGAATAAAGCAATGATCGATATGCATATAATTAGATTTATAACTTAAAACGGTAATCGTTTGGATCAAGAGTCTCCAAAAAATATATTTCAGTTTTTTTTATTTATCAAAATGGATATATTATAAATGTTTAACGGATGGGTGCATATTTGCCCCCTTTGAGTACTGGATCAACTTACAACTGAAAAACGAAACAGAAACTGAAAAAACAGGGAAGTATTGAACAGAAAAATAAAGTTGCTCTTGATTTCTGGGTTTCCTGGGGTACGGGACTGTTCTAGCGTCTGACGACACCGATACAGTATTAGCCAAGCAGAAGACACAGATCGAGCGGATGCAGTGATAGCGGAGGTGTTGCTGGTGGACTGTAAACTCCACTGGGTTGTCAGCGTGCGTCGTCCTCCCTTGAATGATAATAGTAGGGCTCCTGAACACGGGATTGCTGACCTCCGAGCTGATAGGGAAGTTTCTTGTCGGTCTTTGGTGGAATCGATGCCACCCTACGTCCAGAGGGGCGGTATAGCCGACCAACCCCCCTCTGAACCATCTCGGACTCATTCCGTGAGGCGAGGGTGATTAGCCCCCCCCCCCCCCCCCCCCCGCCGTCGTATGTTATGCTTCGTCTGAGTCAGTAGAGCCCTCTGACTCTCGTGCCTCATCCTCCCTCTCAAAACCTTTCCTCCCCGATAATGTCAGCACCGGGTTTCGAGGTGCTCATTCCTCTCTTTCATCGTCCTAGAGCACAGAAGGTTGATCCTTCTCCAAACAGCTTTCAGATAGTAAGGGGGACGTAAAATCTATGTTAGATGATGAGTTAACTTCAAAACTTTGTGGTCTCCAAAAGGACAAAAGGTGTTTGCTGGTAATAGATGACATTTGGAACAATCAGGATTTGGTCAACCTTTCTGCAGCATTCCCTTATATGGAGGAAGATAGTAAAAGCAAGATGTTACTCACTACTCGCAATGAAGGTGTAGCGTCACATGGAGTGCACGTGTATTACACAAATTTGAATGTTTTGGATCACAACAACAGCTTGCGCCTACTTACAGATACTATATTGTTTCTGGGAGATCCTGATCATCCAAGTAAGTGTACAGCTTCACTTTTTATTGTAATTAATTCACTTTGAGTTGAATGACACAATAGTGAATGCAAATATTATCACTTTATAGTCTATAACACTATTGTTATGAAAATTTACTTCTACTAATCATAAGAGTAAATTGTATATAACCATTATATACACATTTTCATACTTTTCTCTCTCTGTTTTTCAGTAAAAGAAGACTCAAACATGCAGAAGTATGCTGGGGAAATGGTAGAACAATGTGGAGGATTACCAATGGCCATCATTGTACTCGGAGGGATTTTAGCCCCAAAACATGAATTGTCAAAGTGGGAAAGAGTTGGTGCTGATATCAAATTAGTTTTGAAGAGAGGGCGGCAAGAAGGGAATGAAGGAGTAATGAGCGTATTGGAGTCAAGTTACGAGGATTTGCCATACAACTTAAGGTCATGTTTCCTTCATTTTAGTCAGTATCGAGAAGACGAAGAAATAAGGACGACAAAGTTAAAGCAGAAATGGATAGGAGAGGGTTTTGTATCTCCCTCTATGGTAGAGGGAGATGCAACAGTGGAGGACATAGCTGAGGAGTACTTGGACGAACTGGTACGCAGATGCATGCTTCAAGTGGTAAGAAAAGGCCACACAGGAAGGGTTAAAACCTGTCGCTTACACGATCTAATGCATGAGATGTGCATATCAAAGGCCAAAGAGGAAGGCTTCGCACATACGATTAAACTTGGGGCTGAAAATGAGGGAACAAACTTTACACAAGCAAGTTTCCGTAGACTTTGTATTTCCTCAGACAAGCGCAAGCTGGGTGAACCCGTTCTATCCTCCCTCGGGAGGATTTTCCCACATCTTAGATCCATACGGTTTCAGGACAACCTTGATGATGACCAATGTAAGGATGTGGGGTTGATAGTAAAGAAGTTGAAGTCAGTCAGGGTTTTAGAAGTTCCAAGTACAATAGGTAAGAGCGGGATGCAACACATAGGAAATATAATTCACCTAAGGTTTTTACACCTTGAAGTTTCAATGCTACCTACATCCATTGGTAACTTGATTTGCTTGCAAACGTTGAACTTGGGGAGATGTGATTTAAATCTTAGAATCCCAGACTCAATTTGGCGGATGGTACAGTTGAGACATCTGTATCTTCCCCAAGACGGCGGTGTTTGTGAAAGTGGGAAGCAGCCCGTTGGCTATTTCAAGAATTTGCAGACATTGGTAAACTTCCCTCCGGTAAACTTCGACCTAGAACAAAATCTGGTCAAATTTATCAATGTCAGGAAATTAGTTATAACCAACAGGAATGCAGAAATAAGCGAAATCTTGGACAGGAGTCCGAAAATGATGTTCAACAGAGTAGAGTCATTATCTTTCAGGTGCTCCTCAAAAAATGTATATTTGGAGGCAGTGATAAGAAGGTGTCCTTGTCTATACAGACTACTTGTTATTGCACCAATAAAGTTAAAAGATTGCATGGTTATTTGGCCCTCCCACCTGACCAAGCTCGTCCTGAAGGATTCTCATCTTGACGAAAACCCTATGAGGTCACTGGGAAAGCTACAGAGTTTAAAGGTCCTCTTTCTTTACAAAGATGCATTCATAGGGGAGCAAATGATTTTCCATGAAAATGATTTTCCTAAGCTACACCATCTTTTAGTTGAGCATTTGAATCTATCGTCCTGGGCTGTACACAAAGGAGGTTTGCCAAGTCTTTCTTGTTTAGAGATCGTCAGTTGCTCGGATCTCGACTCTGTTCCTGATGGAAGCCAATATCTGAAGCAGATGAAGGAACTAAAAGTCACAAGCATGCCTTATCTCTTCAGAAAGAAGCTGGAAAAAGGAGGAGAAGATTGGTACAGAGTCAAACACGTGCCTTCCATCTCTTTTTCCAATTGCTACCTTGGCAAGTACCTATGTTCCTACTGTTGGCTTCTTCCTTGTTGATTTCCTACTTGTTATAAGGATGCTGATACTATACAGTGTTTGTGTTTCGTAACACCAGGGCTGTATGATTACCACATAAGCTCCACCTTTTTGGATGAAAATAGCAGCTTGGAGCTCCTTAAAAAGACAATACTATCCTCGGGAGGACCGAATCATCCACGTAAGTGCTTTACCATTTCTAGTACATTTAATTCATGTATTTGTAATGTTGTTGAAGTTGAACCCACGTCACTAAAAAGAACAAAGTACTTCTAAAAAGGTTAGGAGATACACCAGGTAATAATGTTGACTTTTTAGTTACAAAAGCCCTACTCGATATAAATCATCTCACCTCCTTTTATTTTATTTTTCCAGTAAGAGAAAACTCTAAAATATACACATCTGCATTAGAGTCAATCGAGAGTATTCAAACCATAGTTTTGCAAGACAAAATCACGATAAATTAACCACTTAAACCATAGTCATTTGATATTTATTTCTTTTTGAAATTAGTCGTTGAAGAAACATTTGTTATTATTATGAAATTTACTTTATATTTTCTATTTAAATGGATTGAATAATTTTATTAATCATTTATAACATCCACATGGTTCTTGATTTCAAAAATTTAATAATATGTTGGGGGTTATAATTTGTCATTCGGATGCTTGATTGCATAGCAATATATATAATAAAGTGGACTAATAAATATTAAAAGACTATAACACGTATAAGTAATTTAGTTCCCGGGATTAAATCATTGTGATTTTGTTTTGAGCACATAATTCACAACATATGGATTTTTTTTTTGAAGCTGAGTATAGAGGTATTGTATTACTGTAGAACAACAACTTTACAGGGTAGGACATAACTGTCCAGGATTCTAGATATTTGTCCCAATCGACTGCAGTCCATTAGGCGCTCATGGATCCATAGAAATAGTCTGCTTTGAATCGCAGATCCGAACTTAGGAGTTGACATTTCAAAAAATCTAAAGCCCAAAGTCCTAAACCTAGGTAACCAACCGTCTATTCGACCTAAAACAGAATAACAACCTGAATAATGCCTTGAGTGCGGATTTTCCGAGACTTCCCGGCAGTGGTAGTCCCGGGTTTGTGGATATAGGTCCCAAAAAGACCGTCCCACCCCCGCCAAGGGCTATCATTCTCCCCGCGGGGAGCCATGCCCCCCCGTTTGCATCTCCTGGTCCTGGTCCAGCCGGGTCTCCTCGTTTGGCTCATGTGTGCGGGGTGCTCCATCGGATGCCCCTGTCCCGTTTCCCACCTTGGCCTTCCGGGGTCGAGGACCGATTCCGGGATTGTACTTCAGAAGACCTCGAAGTTTTGCCGGTATGCACTCCTGAGTATATCGTCGTGCTGGAACCCTAGAAAGACGCGGCATCTGTTTCTAAGGTCGCGATCCGAGGTCTCCCTCCTCAGTCGGAACGGGCATTGCCAGTAATGTGGAGTCTTCCATCAAAACGATCATCGTCACTGTCCTGGACCTCGGAGGCCTCGACCCTCGTCGCTTGACCAGCGAAGGCGATATAATAGAGTTCCATTGGTTCCACTGGCCGACATGTATCTGGAAAGGTGTCGGCGAGGGCCCTGCGAAACCCGGTGCAGACGCCACCACGTGTGGCCATTGGCCGGCCCGTCCCGACGGAGAGGTAGAAACCAATGGATGGTGAGGGTAGCCGCGGTAAGGTTCGATCATGTGCCATGCCGGCACCGGGAAGCGATGCTAGAGCAGATGATCGGGGACATGCCAGTGGTGCAGCCCGAGCGGCTGATCAAAGACGGGTCGGTGATGCTGCCCGTGCGGCTTATCGCAGACGGGACGGTGGTGCAGCGTCGGACGCAGGGGAGCGAGTTGCTGCAGTCGTCCATGCACGACCCGAGGGCGGCGATGCTGTGCTTCAGACGGGGTGACGAGTGGGAATGAACCCCAGGGACGGTTGGGCTGCATAGTTGAGCCGGAGATGGAGGTCTGGGATGTTGACCGGAGCCGTCGGCGACGGTGGGAAGCACCTTTGAGGAGGTCGAAGACGGAACCCTAGCAGGGATTTAGTGGAATCCTAATAGGGTTTGGGAGAGCACTTTTTTTTATTCAGATCTTACAACATATGGATTTTATTTCTGGGTTTAAAACAAATGTAATAATGATATTTTTGTTCAAAAACAATTTGAAAAACATAGACTTCAAACTTTAAATCATACTGACATATAAACAGATACATGATATTGACAAGAATTTATATCAAATTCCCTTTCGTATATGATCCTCCCCGGCAGTAGAAAATTAAAAAATTACGTAGTTTACCGTAATGAAATGAAATTACTTTTTATTAAAAAAAAGCCTCATTATACAGTAGGGCTCTAATCCCTATATTTCATCGTTTTTTCACCTCCTTTTGTTTTTTATTTTCAGTAAGAGAAAACTCAAAAATGGACACATCTGCTAGAGAAATGGTAAAAATATGTGGTGGAGTGCATCTGGCTATCACTATACTGGGAGGAATTTTAGCCACAAAACATGAAATAAAAGAGTGGGAGAGTATTGAATTAGTTTTGAAGGACGGAGAGCCAAAAGGGAATGATGTAGTAACAAGCGTGATGGAATTAAGTTATGAAGATTTGCCGCGCAATTTAAAACCATGTTTCCTCCATTTCAGTCAATATATGAAACATAAAGAAATAAAAACAACTGACATGATACAAAGATGGATAGGAGAAAGTTTTGTAATGGATGAAACAATGGAGGATGTAGCTGAGGAGCATTTGAATGAGCTGGTAACTCGACGCCTAATCGAAGTGGGGAAAAGAAGCCAGAGAGGAAGAGTTAAAACATGTCGCATGCATGAATTAGTGTGGCACTTCTGTGTATTAAAGGCCAGAGAGGAAGGCTTTGCACATTCACTTAAACTTGAGAAGGTTGGAGATGAAGAGGGAAAAGTTTTGGAAAAAGTAAAATTCCGCAGGCTTTGTATTTCCTCAGGTGGAACTAGTTACAAGCTTGGCGGATCCATTATATCTTCTTCCCTTGTAGAAATAATCCCGCAGCTTGTGTCAGTAATGTTGTTTCAGTACCCACGGGTGTTTCCGTATAATAAGTACAAGCTTTATGATGAAGAAGGTGAAGCCGCGGTGTTGATAGTCAAGAATTTGAAGTCGGTCAAGGTTTTAACACTTTCAGGTGAAACATGGAGTTTACTAGATGAAAGTGGGAGAGAGCACATAGGAAATCTCCTTCACTTGAGGTTCTTGAAAATTGAAGGTTCAGAGCTGCCCAAATCCTTGGGAAATTTGAGGTGCTTGCAAACATTGAACTTGGAGAAATGTGGTTCATGTTCTGTTATAAAGACCATAATCTCAGATTGGGTATGGGGAATGGAACAACTGAGGCATTTGTATCTTCCGGGGGGAGGGAGTGTTTGTGAAAGTAGTGAGCAGCAAGTGGGCGATTTCTCGAATTTGCAGACACTGGTCAACTTTCCTCCGCGCAATTTCGACCTGCAACAAAATCTGGCCAAATTCAGAAATGTCAGGAAATTAGTCATAATCGAGAAGGTAGAAGAAATGAGTAGAATCTTGAGGAGTCAGGAAATCGTGTTTAACCGACTACAATCATTTTCAGTTGCAGACTCCACTTACAAAGGAGAGGTAGATTTGGAGGCTTTCACAAGAGGCAGTGTATTATGTCGCTATAGACTAGTTGTCGAGGGATCATTAATTGAGTTACCAGCAGCTCCAAGTTGCACTACTATCTGGCCTTCCAACCTCA
Organism: Erodium maritimum; assembly: GCA_963921825.1. Classification (NCBI taxonomy): domain Eukaryota; kingdom Viridiplantae; phylum Streptophyta; class Magnoliopsida; order Geraniales; family Geraniaceae; genus Erodium; species Erodium maritimum. The sequence continues at coordinate 71,735,607 of OY997592.1, read as the reverse complement.
CAAAGCTTGTCTTAGAATCTACTAAAATTGATGAAAGCCAATTCGGGTCACTCGCAAAGCTGCAGAGTTTACAAGTTCTCTTCCTCCAGCGGCGTGCATTCGCAGGGAAGGAAATGGTTTTTCATACAAACGATTTTCCTCAACTCCGTCATCTTAGAATTGACTTTTTGGAGCATCTGCAAACATGGGCTGTACATGAAGGAGCTTTGTCAAATCTTCTCTGTTTAGAGATCGTCAATTGCCCGGCGCTCGAGTCCATTGGTGATGGAGCCCAATATCTGAAGCAGTTGAAGGAACTGAAAGTCAGAAGTATGCCTAATAGTTTCACAAAGAGGCTTGAAGAAGATGGAGAGGATTGGGACAGAGTCAGTCACGTGCCTTCCATCTTTTTTGTCCATCGTTTCTGACTCATTCTTTGTATCATGATAATAAGAGGTGCATAATACAAGCTGAGGAGGAAACAGAAGACGCAGAGCAATGAAGAGGTTGGTAACATTAGCTCTACATCATTTCATTTTGTTTTGCATTTGATTAGCTACTTACACTCTGGCTAATATATATAGGGATGGTATCTAATATAAACCATTTTTATCGTGTAAATTAAGGACTAATCTAAGTCATAAGAAGCGGCCAAGATGATGTTATCAGAACGCACGCGATGCAGACACGTGGTCTTTTTCGCACACGCCTTTGACCGCACGCAACGCGTGTTGGCCAGGTGCGTGCGCCCATGGTACCAGCACTCTGTATTTATAAGGTATCAGCACCCGTGTATGTAAGGTATCAGCACTATGCTATGTAAGGTACCAGTACCGTGTTAGGTAAGGTACCAACATTTTATATAGTTTATGCACTCTGTATGTGTGTATCAACACTCTGTATATGGTATTCAGCACTCTGTATGCATGTATCAACACCGTGTTAGGTAACGTCAACGTGTTTGTGCTCCAATAACGTCAACGTGTACACATCTTATGACTCAGATTGATCCGTAATTTATACAATAAAAAGTTATTTGTATTTGATACGTGTTCTATATCATTCTCCGCTTTGGATCATACAAGAGACGAACAATGCCCTTGAGTAAAATTAAGTTAGATTTTTTTGCTCGACGGAATTTAGAAGCACAAATCAAAATATCCCTGGTAAATCCGGTACATAATTTACACAAGGGTTAATATCATAAAGCACCATACAAGTATACACGTTTTTCAAATAACACAGTAACTTATGATTTTTTCATGTAGTACACCTATATATGATATATCAACGATTTTTTCATGTGGCATACCTATGTATCAACAAACTTTGATAATTTGTTAGTACATAGGTGTGTCACATGAAAAAATCGTAACTTGGTTTGTTATTTGAAAAGGTGTATACTTATGTGGTGCTTTATGATATTAACCATTTCCATAGTCATAGTCAAATTACCGCCCAAGCGCGACAAAAGGTCCGACCCGACAATCCACCTATAATGTGGAGGATGTGGTTGAACGTTAATCTCTTGGTGGAATAAAAAAGGTTTATGACAAAGTGTACGATTATTTTTCTATCATATTGTGTGTATAGGGTTTCTAAATAATTAAGAACGATTGATTAGTTTAAGGTTGAAACAGCTAACTATTGTTAGATTATTCCAATAATGTTGTCTTCGGAGTTTTCAACCACGTTGCAGCTACTTGTTAACATGATGGTTCTTATGTCACGCGCATACTTCATACATAACAAAACCATTAATATTTTCACAAACATTTGATGTATGAGGTGATGATATTATAAAACTTGCAATATATTAAAGGGGTAAAGTCATTTTTTGACCAACGGCTTTATCTCATTTACACGTCATAATTACGATAGGCCTTTCCATTGCATGCCCTAACCCGAGTCCGCCGTGGTTTGAGACATTCCACGGCCCGACCGCGGCGGGAGTCCTCTTCCTTGGTTAGTCGGAGGACCAGTGAACGGTACCCCTTATTTGTCGGAAAACTTAACTAAGGCCATATTGAATGTGCAAAACCTTCCTCTTTAGCGTTTGGTATACACTAGTCTTGCACAGCATTACGCATTCCCCGGTGGACGCTCTAGTCAATTTTGGATGCTTCTTACTATCTGAAGCGATTTGAAGGATTACGCTTAGATGAATGCCCGGTGGTTTCACAAAGAGAACGAGACGAAGAAGAAAGGATTGGGACATAGTCTACCATGTGCCTTTGGAGCATCTGCAATCGGGTCGGTTTTAACGTCGAATGAGCGAAAAAAAGGAGAAAATGTGACATTTCTTTTCTCTTAGCGGATTCTCTCTCCTAGGGTCGATGAAATTGATGACACAGATTCGACTCTTTCTGCATGTTTCCATGCTCTCTTTTCTTCTCTCTCTAGCTCAGTCGTTTCTTCTTATCAACTAGAGCTTTGATTCGTCGGAGTCGGCCTCTGAAATTTGAACTTTTGAATAAGGGTCGTCATACGAATCAGGCGCCCTCTAGAGCTTCGAATCGTCAGAGTCGGCCTCCCAAATTCTTTGGGAACTACTTTACTACTGAAATCAAACCAACTTGTTCCTTGAGTCATGAGAGAAGTGTAAATCTTGTGGACGTTGGGAAGCATATTGTACTGCTCAAGCCGCTCAGCCTGCTCAAGATAAGGCTTTTGATGATCCGAAGTTGACTTCGGAAGGTGTAGAGTGGGTTATGGACGGTTGAATTTGTGATCCATTTTTGTTTTTTGTTTCGGATTTTGTTTCTGCAACTCATTTTGAGAGATCCCTTGTAATGGTTTCCTTTTGGTTCGATCCTCTTTGGATCTAACTTTTTTCTAATAAATTTTTTTGAGCTTATCCAAAAAAAAATCTTAGCACATTTATCATTATCGTGTATTAATAGATAATTATGCTTGTGTTTCTTCTAGTGGGCTTCTTTAGTGAAATTTGGCTAAGTCGTGCTTGTGTTTTTTTTTTGGATAAATGCGAAAATTTTTATTTTAAAAAATTAGATCCAAGCAGGATCTAACCAAAGGCAACCATTACAGAGAAGCTCACATAGGGAGCTGGGGGTACCATACCCGAAACAAAAAATCATACCCGAAACAAAAAATCAAAATGTGACACTAATTCAACCATCAATGACCTATTCTTCACCTTCCGAAGTTAAAGTCAGGTCGTCAAAGGCTTTAGCTGAATGAGCTAGTTGAGCTGCTTTAACTTGTGAAATCTGCTTCCTAATGTCCATAGGATACCGACCCATGAAGCAGGTTAATCATCATCGATTCGACCCGCAAAGGTTTGTTCGGGGTCGAGAACCCCGACTTTGGGTGTCGTGGAAGCAGGCCCCAACCTATCGTCCCTCCTCCCGGATCCCATATCCAACGAGGGAGCGGAGCCACCGATACATGCCCGCTGTCGGCGAGGTCTTGATGCTTCGTCGGCTGAGCCGATCTACCGGTAGGCGGCCGGGAGAAATTGAAATTAGGGAGAAAGCCGGTGGAGTCTGTTGTGTGCCATCGGGGTGGCTCCGGCTGCGACGGCGACACGGCAGATGATTCGGAAGTGATGGCGATAGTTGAAAGAGAACCCTAGTAAGGGTGCTATTAAATCCAATCATGGGTAGTATTACACCCGTCAAAGATATCTGAGAGCTTTGAATCAAGGACTTCAATGATAGAGAAAAAGGGAGGGGAGGAGGCTGCGCAGAGAGAAACGCAGCTCCTCCAACCCACTATCATTACTTTATCAAAGAAGAAAAAGAATACAATATATTGCCTTTCTCACCTACCGCATATTCATGGTACCGACAAACAATATAAAAGTAGGGTCTTATAATATCATTAAATTGCATTGTCTTTCTTCACCTGTCGCCATTCATAGTAACAACTAGCAATTTAAAACTAAGGTCTTAAAAGTATTATTATTTCAAGCTCGACCGGAGAGGGAACCAACACATAACAATTCATAAGTAGAGGGCTTAGGGAGGGTTGAGAAACACATCCGCCATGGCTGATACTGTAGTGTCCTTCGCTATAGAAAATGTGGGCAACTTTCTGATTCAAGAGGCCACTTTTCTTTCGGGGGTAAGCGGCGAGGTGGAGGAGATGCAGATCGAACTCGAGTGGATGCAGTGCTTCCTCAAGGATGCGGAGAGGCGCAAAGGGGAGAGCCACAGGGTTCGAAACTGGGTCTCCCAGATTCGAGAGGCGACCTACGATGTGGAGGATCTCATCGAACATTTCGTCCTCAAATCCGCTTTGAGGAATCAAAAGGGTGTTGTGAACCGGATCAAGAAGTACGCTTGCTGCATCAACCATGCGGCAGAGCTTCATCGGGTAAGTTCCTAAAATTATAACTTGCATGATTGGGAATTTATTAATAAGACCGTATATAAAAGAGAATCGGAATGCCTGATTCAAAAAGAAACCGGATAAAAGACAATCCTTGTAAAAGAGCTTCAAGAAGGGGAGTTAAAAGGGCAAGTCTTTTCTTAAAAGAGAAAACAGGAAACAAAAAACTTAAAAGATCACCCTGCCACTCCTCGTCTCCCGTAGTCAGAGAAGAATCGTCGCATCTTTTTTCTTGGAAACCAATTCACGGATTGAAGCCCATGCGTCGGTCCCATGAGATGAAGCTGCAGCTAGAGGTATCCCAGTTCTACCTTGGTCAACCTGTTTCTCATCAACATGACGAACACCTCTTTCCCGATCCAACGAGCGATTCCTAGATTTACACGTAACAATATAAAAATCCGTTAAGTGTTTGGAAGGCCGACTCACCCGTTTCGGAGGTTTGAGTAGGACCTTCTTCCACGGGTTAGTCTCCGCGGGATCACGGCAATAACCCGAGACAGACTTAACCTGAATTGCCTGAATCGAATTGTTTGTTACCTGGTTAAAATATTAACTATAGTCATATATATTGGACATGTACCTCGGTCTGCTTTGAAGATCAGAGATTGATGATAGTCAAATTAAAAGATAGATGTACAATTTTTGAGAAGATGCCAAAATAAATGGGACATAAGTTGTTATCAAATGTGTGTAATGAATTAACATAATTAAACACAGTAAATATTTTTTTAGGTACGATTCTTAATCTCTTCCACTTCTCTATCTCAACTTTAAACCCACACACGATTATGGTTTAATCGTGTGTGGCACAGCAAAAAAAAACCAATGATTCGTCAAAATTGTCAAGGCAGATTATGGTTTTTGAAAAAAATTCACCCAACAATGTGATATGATCGATAATATAATTTACAGTTATATTGTGAAAACGAAAGTCGAACAATAATTGTTTTGTGAAGTTATCCCTTGATAATAATCGGTAGGAAATTATGCTCCAATTCATAAATTTGTTATGCTCCAATCATGCAGCTGGGGTCTGGAATTGAAGCTATTAAAGCCAAGCTAACAAACCTGAGAACAAGATTGCAAATATACGGCATCAAAGAACTGAGGATGGGCGGAGAAGAAGCGGCCGCCGCCAGGAGCAGCAGGAAGAGGCAAGAATACGCTCACGTTGTCGACCACAATGTTGTCGGGTTGGAAGAAAAGATATCGGAGTTAGCTGAACAATTGATAGACGGGAAAGAAGCCAAAACAGTCTGCATTTACGGTATGGGTGGTCTGGGGAAGACCACCGCTGCCAAGCAAGTTTATAACGACAACAGAATCAAAGCACATTTTGAACGCTTTGCTTGGGTCTACATTTCTCGACAGTTCAACCGAAGGAAAGTTTGGGAGACAATCCTAACTCAACTGTCAGGCAAAAACATCGAGGCAGAAATGTCCGACGATGAGTTGACATCACAACTTTGTCGTCTCCAAAGAGACGAAAAGTGTTTGCTGGTAATGGACGACGTTTGGGAGGCTCGAGATTGGGATGAGCTCTCCGCCGCGTTCCCGTATCCCGAAAAAGATTACAGAAGCAAGATCTTATTTACTACTTGCAATAAAAATGTCGCATCCCATAAAGTCTATCACACTAGTTTGAATCTTTTGGATCCAAACAATAGCTTGGAGCTACTTACAAACACAATACTGTTTTTGGGAGGCACTAACCATCCAAGTAAGTTTCCATTTCTATCCATCTTTATTTTTAGGGTTAAATATCGAAACTTACTCTTAAGTATTGGTCACAAACGCTATACTACCCACGCTTTCAAAATGAACACTACACTACCCTTAAGTATTGGTCACGCGATTTTGTTAGTAAAAATGGACGGAATTTTCCATTCTGTTAGTCATATGACCTCAAGTGTCATATAATGGATGGTAAAATGACGTTTCCCCTTAATTATATGACCTCTACACATTTTATAAGGAACATTATCATTGTACTCTCGTTATTCTTCCTTATAAAATGTATAGAGGTCTAATACTTAAGGGAAAAAAAACGTCATTTTACCATCCATTATATGATACTTGAGATCATATGACTAACGGAATGGAAAATTCCGTCCATTTTTACTAACAAAATCGCGTGACTAATACTTAAGGGTAGCGTAGTGTTCATTTTGAAAACGTAGGTGGTGTAGTGTTCGTGACCAATACTTAAGAGTAAGTTTCAATATTTAACCCTTATTTTTATCATTCATATCTTCTAAAGTGATTATATTATTGTTGGGGTAAATTGGCAAAAACTATCTTAAAGTATTGTTCACAAACGAAACAATACCTAAAGTTTTGTCCACCGTCCGTTAGAAAAACATAACAGAAAGAAACTGTGATGAATGTTCAGAATGAATTGTCAGGACAATTCTCGGATTCAATAGATTTGTGGACAATGTACATAATCCATTCTAAAGTTACGTGGACAATTCATAATACATTTTATAGTTGTGTGTAAGGTTCTAAAAGTTGTTAGGCGCTAGTCGGACGGTTAGGTCCTTCAGGGATTAATCGGGGACTAGACGGGGATTAATCGGATTTGTAGTTTTTATTTTTAATAGATATATTATTATATATAGAAATAAAATATGAATTTCATTATATTAAAAATGGTAACATATATTTAAAATACCTAAAAAATAACATCAAACAACTCAGAAGCACAATCCCTAATATCACCAACATCAAACAACTTTACATAACCATCTAGTTATTTTAATTGAGTCAGTATACTACGCAAAATTTTATTGTAGCCGTCTTGGCAGACGCCTAGGTCGGGATTTTTAGAACACTGGTTGTGTGAGCAATATTTTAGATATTTTTTCGTTTGTGGACGGTACTTTAACATAGTTGTTGACAATTAACCTTCGTTGTTGATCATGGCTATTAGAGGACCAACTCAACTAAAAGGTTAAGCTGATAGTTGAAGGCCCAATTATAGTTATATTCTAACACGCGCCCTCACGGACAATCTCTTTTACGAGTTTTGGAGGTGAATTATTAGAAGAGGAGATTTGGGGCAAATTTGATAAATTTAGAAGAAATTAGAATTTTTTGTAAATAGTGGGGTTTGAACCCGGATCGTGAGGTTTTAGACTCTGATACCATATTAGAGCACCAACTCAACTAAAAGCTTAAATTGATAGTTCTCAATTACAGTTATATTCTAACAATGACCTCATTTTTTTTTTCAGTTGAAAGCAACTCAAACATGAAAACGTATGCCGAAGAAATGGTAAAAGAATCCACTGGATTGCCACTGGCTATCATTGTGCTAGGAGGAGTTTTAGCTACAAAACATGAACTAAGAGAGTGGGAAATAGTGGGTGATAATATCAGGTCATACCTGAATACAGGGGAAGAAGAAGGGAACGACGGAGTAGCGAGCGTATTGGAGTCGAGCTACGAAGATTTACCGTATCATTTAAAAACATGTTTCCTTTACCTCAGTCAGTACCCAGAAGGCGAAGAAATAAAGACGAGAGAGCTGATGCAGAGATGGATAGCAGAAGGTTTTGTAAAGTCCTCGACGGGAAGAGTCGGCGTAACAAGGGAGGAAATAGCCGAGGGGTACCTGAACGAACTGGTGAATAGATGCATGATCCAAGCGGGGGCACGAGGCCACACGGGGAGAGTTAAGACGTGTCGCGTACATGATCTTATGCGGGATTTGTGCTCATCAAAGGCTGAAGAGGAAGGCTTCGCGCAGTCGGTGAAGCTCGGTGTTGATGCTGAGGGAACAGAACTAGACAATGTAAGTTCCCGCAGGGTCTGTGTTTCGCTCGGTACTGACCGTGAATCTGTTGTATCTTCCCTATTAGAAATTTCCCCGCAGCTTAGATCAATATGGTTTCGTGGTGAAGTCTTTGACAAGAAAAGGCAAGGCAAAGCTGTATCGTCGGTGATGAAGAAGCTGAAGTTCGTAAGGGTTTTAGAACTCGTAAGCACGGGCATTGTCTTTCAGGGAACTTACACGACAATGCATATTAATCACATTCACATGAGGTTCCTGAAACTTGTAGCACCAGACTTGTGCCTAACCGTTGGTAATTTGAGGTTCTTGGAAACATTGATTTTGGATAGTTGCGAAACGATGAAGATCCCAGATTCGATATGGGGGATGGAACAGTTGAGACATCTGTACCTTCCCGAGTACTGCAAATGCGAAAGCAGTAAGCAACGAGTGGGTAATCTGCGGAATTTGCAGACACTGGTGAATTTTCCACCCCTCAAGTTCGACCTGGAACAGAATCTGGTCAAATTCAAGAGCGTCAGGAAATTAGTGATCTGCAGAAGAAGTGGAGACGAAATATGTAAGATCTCGAGGGATCAAGAAATCGCGTTCAATCGACTAGAGTCACTATCTTTTGTGTACACAAAAGATAGTGTGGATTTGGAGGCCGTGACAGGAGGCAGTCCTCGTCTTTACAGACTAGTTGTTAAGACATCTTTCGATTTCCCGACAACCTGGCCCTCCAACCTGACCAAGCTTGTGTTGGAGTGCTCAAGTCTCAATGAGAGCCAGATGAGGGCAGTGGGAAAACTGCAGAGTTTAAAGGTTCTCTTCCTCCACCACGATTCGGTCTCCGGGAAGGAAATGATGTTCCAAGAAGGTGATTTTCCTCAACTCCGTCATCTTCTGATCGAATCTCTTAAGGAGCTCGAAGCATTGGCCTTTCGGGAAGGAGCTCTGTCGAGTCTTTCCTGTTTAGAGATTGTAGGCTGCAGGGAACTCCGTTCTTTCCCTGATGGAACCCAGTTTCTTAAGGGGTTGGAGGAAATAAAAGTCAGGTATATGCCTTATGGTTTCGTGAAGAGGATCGAACGAGGAGGTGACGATTGGGGCATGGTTAGTCACGTGCCTTCCGTCTCTATTTCCAATACTCTTTCAGGCAAGTAACTACAACTCTTTGTTTGTTTCGTTGTTGATTACACACATTTTTGTTAGAAACTGTCATAACATAACCTAGAATACCTTTTGTTGAAAAGGGGATATCATCATTCCGACCTGTGGACAAAGGTCATTTTTCATTTTCAGCCTGTGTGCGATCTTCAATATCAAGCCTTACCAATGCCTTCATTTAATTTTCAAAATAATGACAAAATTTGTTAAAAATAATTCTGATATTTTCAAAAAATACAAGTTATTTTTTGAAAATTAACTAAAAGTTATTGACAAGACTTGAAAGCTAAAATAGTCACTGACAAGACTTGAAAATGAAGGTCGTGTATAGTACAGACATGAAAACAGTATCAAATACATCAACTGAAAATGAGGTTTTACATGTTCCAACATACAATATGTTATAGCTTGTCTCTTTGTTTCTTTTTTCTGCTCTGTGTGTGTCTGGCCCAATCCCGGCTTCGGCTCTTCAATAAAATCGTTTTTTCACTGATAAAAAAAATACTCTTATGATATTTTTGTATGTGTTTGTTAATAGACTTCTAGAAGTAGCACAGGCTGATGATGATGCAGAGAGGCAGAACAATTATGCAACAGGTTGTTCAGTAAGTTATTCACATAAATCGTTACAATCTAATCTTTATTTTGCATCACTCGTATTTATGAACTAAGAGCATCTCCAACGGGTCGTGTTAGGCGCTGACACGATTCGCTGGCACGGCTCGTCGTGTCAGGCGGGGCGTGCCAGCCCGTCGTTGCTGAATCTAGCAACGACGCCAAGTAGTGTCAGGAAACCATTTTGCTCCAAAAATACTTCCTACCATGGCTTTTGACACGGAACCATTGGAGGAGCAGTGTCAGGAAGCAAAAAAGTACTTCTTGACACTGCTCCTTGACATTACTAGTGTCAACACCATTGGAGATGCTCTAAATGCTATCATCTTTATTCTCATGTATGATTTACCCAATCTTTGAAATCCTGTTTTAGAGCGTGGTCAAGAGTTCTGAATGGCGACAGAGTACATGTCGACGCATCGCACCCCAAGCTTCATCGGCTTTCCTCCATTCTCTATTATTATTGCTACCCAATTTGAGGAAGATGAAGATGAGGTTGATGACCGTGAAAGGGACCTGACTTCTTGATTCATGTGGTTTATGATTTCCTGATAGACTACTTTGGTTACATTTGTTTGCGCTATTGTATTACCGGTATTTTGTACTTATGTTTTAGGATAATTGTGATTTTTTTAGTTGTAGTATTATCAGTCAGGGATAACGCCGAAAACTAACTATCATCAACTTGTACCGTTCAAAAACTGACCGTAGACTTATTAGTTGATCAATTTGACACTGTAGACTTAAGGTAATTATGCAAACTAACATTTTCCGTTAGAAATGACAGAAAGCGTTAGGAAAAACTCAAAAAATTAACACGTCTACAGTTAGTTTTTGAGTTCAATAGTTATATGACAGTTAGTTTTTACAATTTTTTCTAACGTTTTCTGTCTTTTCTAATGGAAAATATTAGTTTACATAATTACTTAGGTCTAGTGTTAAATTGATCGACTAATAAGTGTACAGTCAGTTTTTGAAAGGTACGAGTTAATGATGGTTAGTTTTCGAAGTTTTTCCTATCACTTATACCTTCTTTGTCACTATTGCACTATTGTATTATCGTATTTTGTATCTATGTTTTCGGATTATTTGATTTTTTTTGTTCTTGTCCTGATGATTGTGACTTTTAGTTCTAGTATTATTACTTATGACTTTTTGTCAGTATTGCACTATTTCTCTTAATTGTCTACCCAGATTTTCTACATAAACTAATAATTAAAACTATTTCTACATAAATTAATTTTAGGAAAAACTCCAGGTACTAATTATCCCCGACTTGCGCATCTCAAGAACTTGCTGCTGACTCATTAGTCGATCAGATCGGTACCTTTGACTTATGGTAATTACACAAACTAACATTTTTCGTTACAAATGACAAAAAACGTTAGAAAAAACCCCCAAGAACTAACTGTCATATATGACTATTGAACTCAAAAACTAACCGTAGACTTGTTACTTTTTGGAGTTTTTTCCAAACGTTTTCAGTCATTTCTAACAGAAAATGTTAGTTTGTGGAATTACCATAAGTCAAGGGTACTGATCTGATCGACTAATAAGTCAACAGTAATTTCTTGAGCGGTACAACTCGACGATAGTTAGTTCCTGGTTTTACCCTTAATTTTAATAGTGTAAGTTGTAAAAATACTTAGAACATTCACAAAATAATACAAATATTGTTTATTGTTTCCCGAGAGCCTCGAAAGGATCGGCCCGACAAGCCACCTATAATGTGGAGGATGTGGTTGAACGTTATTCTCTTGGAGGAATAACAAAGGTTTATGATAAAGTACACAATTCTTTTTCTATCATAACGTGGATAGGGTTTCTAAATAACTAATTAAGAACGATTGATTAGTTTAAGGTTGTGACCTAACAAAATCATTATTTTTGCAATTTTATTTATAACCTCAGAAATTTTATTAAAAGGACCAGTTCAAAGAAATAAAGAGGTACGGGACCCGATCAAAAATGGATCAGGCCAAAGAGACAACGATTACAAGAGAGCTCTCGAACGGGGCTAAAAGACCAAAAGCCCGAAAAAAAAGACTACAAGTCCAGAACAAACAAGAACACGAACAAGGCAGTATCACTCCTCATCGGTAACCCACTCCTCATCGGTTAACGGGCTGTCTATTTTTAGACATATGTTTATGGTTTTTTGGAGTTTAAGTTTCAAGACGATGTGATTTGGTCGACAAAATACTCTATAATTGTATTTTGTACTATAAAGTCGGACCATAGTTGTTTCTTGGTGTTTTCCCGTAAAAGTAATATATATGCCTTATAGTTTTGTAAAGAGGATGGAACGTGGAGGAGATGATTGGGACATGGTTAGTCACGGGCCTTCCATCTCTTTCTACAATTGTGAGGCAGGCAAGTAACAACAACTCTTTGTTCGTTTCCTTATTAATTACCTACTCGTTTGTGTTGAAAATTGTAACACGTTGTGTTGTAATATGTAACACGTTTTGTAGGGAATTATAGGGGAAACAGTGGGTCCTAGCCCTTCTTGAGGTTTGTTTTGGCGATCCTAACTGGGTTTGTTCTTTGCACTTCCCAACTACGCTTGACTTCATAACTTGGCCCAATTAGGGTAGACTGAGAGACTTTCAACCACCAATCCGCGATGGACTGGCTACTTTGTGGTTTTGACTGAATTCGGTTCCTTTTCGTTCGGGATTCTCGAATACACATGTAAAGCGTGCATTGTTACACATAGGGAGAAAAGTGCATCAAACACAATTGAATCAGGTCTAAATTTTATATATATGTGGACTAAAACATTTAGAAGTTATGCATTTTACGCTACGTCACCTAACATAGACATTTTTAAAATTTGTAAATACTAGGGTAAAGACGAGGGATAATGTCATTTCCTAGCCTTTAATTTTACCTCATTTGTACATTATACTTGCGGTCGACCTTTTATCGCATTTTCTACCATTAACTAATGTATTCGCATGGACTTTTCAAAGATTGAGGTGCTCACACTAACGGATCTGTAGAATCGGAAATTACTCTACTTTCAATAAATTTTAAAATCGGTTACTCTACAACATTCAACTGATAGTCAGATTGATAAAAACGAGGGTTAAGAAATGATGTTATATCATTACTTTATTAAAGATTAAAATAATATAATATATTTCCTTTCTTCACCTGCTGCCACTTTGGCCGTATTCGCAACTTGCAATTTAGAAAAGTAATGTCTAATGATATAATTTAAAAGTACCCACTAGCAATTTAAAAGTAGGGTCTTACAATATTATTATTTCAACCTTGGCCTGATCAGAACCAACACAGAACAGTGCAGAAGGCTTCGGAGGGTCATTTGAAGTCCGTTGTTGGAACTATCTCGTTTATTTTGTACATTGGACAATTTGGTTTATGTCTCGTTGTTTTGAGACGTTGGTGAGGGGATGTCGTAGATTAGTGTCTACGACGAAAAATAGGCTATTGCTACGGATCCATGAACGCTGCGCTTACTACGGTCGACCTAAACACATATCTGGAACCCAGAACGGTTACGCTCTGTATTATATGGTTTTTTGTTTACAGTAACGCACCTCCCCGGTTACCAGTTTCAAAAAAAAATCGCATTGTGTCGCCCTATATTCATCGTACCCACTAACAATTTAAAACTAGGGTCCTACAATATAATTATTTCAACCTTGGCCTTAGAGAAACCAACACAGAACAGTGAAGAAAGCTTCAAAGGGTCATTTGAAGTCCTTTGATCACTCCATTCTGTAGAACTCATTGGCCATGGCTGATGCTGCTGTTTCGTTCGCTATAGAAACTTTGGGCAACTTTCTTATTCAAGAGACGGTCTTTCTTTCCGGTGTGAGGGAACAAGTGGAGGAGATGCGGATCGAGCTCGATTGGATGCAGTGCTTCTTGAAGGATGCGGAGAGGCGCAAAGGAGAGAGCCACAGGGTTCGAAACTGGGTCTCGGAGATCCGAGATGCTGCCTACGACGTTGAGGATCTCGTTGAGAGTTTCATCCTCAAATCCGCTCAGAGGAATGGAAAGGGCGTCGTGAGCCGCATCAAGAAGTACGCTTGCTGCATCAACCATGTTGCGGAACTTCATCAGGTGAGTTCCTAACATGGAATGTTATAGGGATAAAATTAGAATCTAATTATCGTCAATTTGTACCGTTCAAGAACTGATCGCTGACTTATTAGTCGATCAGATCAGGCCTGTAGATTTAAGGAATTCTAGAAAATAATATTTTCCGTTAGAAATGACAGAAAATGTTAGGAAAAACCCCAAAAATTAACAAGTCTACAGTTAGTTTTTGAGTTTAATAGTCATATGACAGTTAGTTATTGGAGTTTTTTTTCTAACGTTTTATATTATTTCTAACGGAAAATATTAGTTTGTGTAATTACCTTAAGTCTACAGGTCTAATCTGATTGACTAATAAGTCAACAGTCAGTTCTTGAAATGTACAAATCTATAATAGTACGTAAAGTATTTTCATTGTTATATCTCATTGATTATTATGCACAACACAAATTTTAGAGTAAGAAATTTATGCATAAATCAAACAAACATAGACATAAATTTCAAACCTTTTTTATTAACCCAAACACTGGACTAAAGTAATCTAAATTGGTCCACCACCTACCGAGAGGAAGCTCTCTTTGGGAAGTATCCGGTCGTAAACATTCATCCAACCAGTCTCCCCGGATCTGTAAGAGGCTTCCGGCTCATTTTCCCCAAAAAAGATATATTCATGTCATACATGTCCCTGAGACCTATCCCCCAACCTCTTTTGGCCTATATAGGCGAGCCCAATACTAGATAATGAGTTTTGATGCCTGTGACGTTTCAGCCCACCATTACCGAACTAGCACCACATAAATTTTGCTACACTTTTCCGAGGGATGAGAAATATGCTCATAGGGTACACCGGGATGGATTTGAGGACCGATCGAATCATAACCTCCTTCACCCCTTGAGGAAGATCATCTGACCATCCCACGACGACATCTGAGTAAGGACCTAATCATAAATAAATTGGAGACTTTGATCTCGCGGCCTCCACCAAATAGGGGATTCCCAAATACATAGAGGACTAAGATATTTCCGATTTATTATTGCTAAAGAAAAATGGACAATTTTGCTAACCAGAATCTCATGTAATTGCTCTACCTCCCGGGGAATAGAGGATCAATTACTCTAACGCCTATTTTTAATCATAAAATCAAGGGAAAACACCAAGAAATAACTATGCTTCGATTTTATAGCTCAAAATACAACTATAGATAATTTTATCGATCAAATCACATCGTCCCCAAAGTTAAACTTCAAAAACCACAATAATCTGTCAAAATTGTGACGGTCCGTTAACAGCGTTGGTGTAAAGACCAAACTGCCCTCAGTTTCAGTCATAACTCTATAGTTGTATTTTGTAATATAAAGTCAAACCATAGTTGTTTCCTGGTGTTTTCCCATCACACGGTTAACGGTCCGTCTATTTTTAGACGGATGTTTATGGTTTTTGGAGTTTAACTTTGGGGACGATGTGATTTGATCGATAAAATTGTCTATAGTTGTATTTTGAGCTATAAAGTCGGGGCATAGTTGTTTCTTGGTGTTTTCCCTAAAATCAAAGTAGACAGTTTTTCAGTAAAGACTCAGCGGTATTAAAATCTCCTGATTAAACTCAGTTTCGTGTTTCACAAAAATCAAAACCTGATTTAAATTTACTCAAAAGCATGGAATTCTATACTATGATTAGAAATAATCTATCATCCTCCAACCATGCAGCTGGGGTCTGGAATTGAAGCCATCAAAGCCAGGCTAACAAACCTGAGAACAAGATTGCAAGTATACGGCGTCACAGAGCTGAGAGTAGGCGGAGAAGACGCCGCTGCTACAACGAGCAGGAGAAGAAGGCAAGACTACGCTCACATTGTTGACCACAACGTTGTCGGATTGGATGAAAAGATAACAGAGTTAGTTGAACGACTGATCGATGGCCAAAGGACATCAATGGTTTGCATTTACGGCATGGGAGGACTAGGAAAGACCACTACTGCCAAGCAAGTTTACAACGACAACAGAACCAAAGCACATTTTGAAGTCTTTGCTTGGGCCTACGTTTCTCAGCAGTTCACTCCGAGGAAAGTTTGGGAGACAATCCTAGCTCAACTTTCGGACAAAAAAATCGAGCCAAAAGCGTTGTCTGAGGATGAGTTGACATCACAACTTTGTCGTCTCCAAAAAGTCAAAAAGTGCTTGCTGGTATTGGACGACATTTGGGAGGCTCGAGATTGGGATAAGCTCTCTGCTGCGTTCCCATACCTCGACGCGGATTATAGAAGCAAGATCTTGTTTACAACTCGCAATAAAAGGGTTGCATCCCATGGGGTCTATCACAGTAGCTTGAATGTTTTGGACTTCAACAATAGCTTCAAGCTACTTAAAAACACAATAATGTTTTTGGGAGGACCTGACCATCCAAGTAAGTATTCATATCTATCAATCATTTTTATCAAGGCAAAACACTATTCCAGCACGTTGTACTTTCACCCCATTGTATCGTCATATTTCAAATCGGTTTTTTTCCTTCTGAAATCATAACAGTCGATTATCAAAACTGTTGAAAACTAACGAAATCCGTTGAAACTGTCAAGTCCCGTTTCTTGACTATATGAAATGTCAAACTTGCCCTTATAAAAGGTTCAGCTAGGGTTATGAAACGAGGTTTGTCTACTGTTTCATAATCCTAGCTTACACTTTTAAATGTCAAACTTGATATTTCGCATGGTCAATTAACAAGTATGGACGGTTCGAACAAGTTTCGTTTGTTGTTATCAATTTTTGATAGTCGACTACTGATATGACATTCAAAACCGCATTTTTCGACCGTTGTATTTTGGAGTTAACCCCTCAATTATATCCTACCCCAATGTTTGTTATCCTAAAAAGCTGTTACCCCGTTGTTGGATTAATGATGAGTGACTATCAGGAACTATATACAAAAATCACGTCACTATCTTTAACTTTACAATGGGGAAACTCTAAGAAATGACTATTGTTAGACTTCGTAGTACATAATTTACCCACTGACTTTCTTATCGTCTATTATACATGATCCGGCAAACATATTATCAAAAACCATAATTTTTTGTCAAAAAACATAGAATATTCAGAATATTTTGCGTTTTAGACAGACTATTCTATGGTTTTTAGACAGAATATTATGGTTTTGATAATATGTTTGTCGAATCATGTTTTTTAGACCATAAGAAAGCCAATGGATATATCTTGTACCACGAAGTCTACAAATAGTCATGTTTATTATCTTAACTTCAATAGTATTCACATTACTATTCTAAACTTCTAAAATGACTGTATCAAAAAACCCGACTACCTATATTCAAACCGTCTTTATCTCCGTCTTCAACCTTTAAGGTTATTAGTGAAAACTCGAGCTTATAAAAAAATACAGATGTTGATTATCGAGGCTGTTTTTTTTTCAGTTGAAGACAACTCCGACATGGAAAAGTATGCTAAAGAAATGGTACGAGAATGTGCGGGATTGCCCCTGGCCATCACTGTGCTAGGAGGAGTTTTAGCTACAAAAGATGAGTTAAGAGATTGGGAAAGAGTGGGTGACAATATCAGATCATATCTGAACACAGGGGGACAAGGCAAGAACAATGACGGAGTAGCAAGTGTATTGGAGTCGAGCTACGACGATTTGCCCTATCACTTAAAAACATGTTTCCTCTACTTCAGCCAGTACCCAGAAGACGAAGAAATAAACACGAACGAGCTCATTCAGAAATGGATAGGAGAAGGTTTCGTGTCGTCCTCAATGGAAAGAGAGGGTCTAAAAATGGAGGAAATAGCAGAGGAGTATATGAATGAACTGGTGAGCAGATGCATGGTTCAAGCAGGATCAATAGGCCACACGAGAAGAGTTAAAACGTGTCGCGTGCATGATCTTATGCGGGACTTCTGCATATCAAAGGCGAAAGAGGAACGCTTTTCACAGTCAGTTAAACTGGATGGGACAAATTTAGACAATGTAAGTTCCCGAAGGATCTGTGTTTTATCCGGTAATCATGTTAACGAGTCTATTTTATCTTCCCTCATCGCGATTTCCCCGAATCTTAGATCAGTATGGTTTCGTGGTGAAGTCGATAAAGAACAAGAGCAAGACAAAGCGGTATCTTCTATACTAAAGAGGTTGAAATTGGTAAGGGTTTTAGAACTTGTTCAGACAAGCCCGAAGGACTTATCAATGGTAGCTAATCTCGTTCACGTGAGGTTCCTGAAGCTCGTAACTTCACAGTTGAACACATCCATTTGTAATTTGAAGTGTTTGGAAACGTTGAATCTTGAGAGTTGTGGCTGGATCAAGATCCCCGATTCGATATGGGGGATGGAACAGCTGAGACATCTGTACCTTCCCCTTTACTGTTCATGTGAAAGTAACGAGCAACCGGTCGTTACCTTACCGAATTTGCAGACTCTTGTGAACTTTCCTCCGCCAATGTTCGACCTGAAACAGAATCTTGTGAAACTGAGGAGCGTAAGGAAGTTAGCAATACGCCAAAGTATAGGCGAAATATGTGAGATCTCGAGGAGTCAGGAGATCGTGTTCAACCGACTACAGTCACTGTCTTTTCTACACACAAAGTACCATATCACAGACTTGGAGGCCATGACAAGAGGCGCTCCTCGTCTGTGTAGACTATTCCTTGACGCACCACTTACGTTCCAGGCAGCTGTCTGGCCCTCCAGCCTGACTAAGGTCGAGTTAACATATACAAATCTCGATGTGAGTCATATGCAGGCACTGGCCGAGTTGCAGAGTTTAAAGGCGCTCTCCCTCCACGTCTGTTCAATCCTCGTGGAGGAAGTGATCTTCCATGAAGGTGATTTTCCTTGTCTCCGCCATCTTTTGTTCGATGCTTTGAGGGTCGAAACATGGATCTTTCATCAAGGAGCTGCGCCAAGTCTTTGTTGTTTAGAGATTAACAGCTGCACAGGACTTAAGTCTGTTCCTGATGGAACCCAATTTCTCAAGCAGTTGAAGGAAATAAAAGTGAGGTATATGCCTTATAGTTTCGTGAAGAAGATGGAACGTGGAGGAGATGATTGGGACATGGTTAGTCACGTGCCTTCCATCTCTTTCTACAATTGTGAGGCAGGCGAGTGACTACAACTCTTTGTTCGTTTCCTTATTAATACGTCTTTGTTGAAAACTGTAACACATTGTGTTGTAATCTGTAACACGTTTTTCTATCAGTAAGTGACATTAAAGGACCTAGTTTTCATGTGTAATAGTAATACAACCTTTTGCTGAATATTTGTGACATACAATAATCTAAAATTGGAAGTAGCCGCCCTCTCTTTGCTCTCTCTGCAAGCTAGGGTTAATTTTTTTTCTTTTCTGATAATCGATGGCGAACTCGGCGACTCGGCTCTCTAGTATCTACGGTGACCCCTCGCTATGGTGTGATGAACCTGAGGAGGTCGTTGGGGAGGTATCCGGCGGTGGGGTCGGTGTGGGCGTCGTGGACGCGAGGGAGAAGGCGGCGATGGGGGTCGTCGGCTTGTCTGAGGAAGAAGATCTGGTGGCCGGGATGGGGGTGGTTCTGGGTGACGAATCTGGGCTGACCCTGACGGCGCTGGAGGACAGGGCGGCGGGGACGGAGGCATCCGGCACGGAGCCGGAGCCGGTGACGCCGCGGGACGGCATGACCTCTCCCATGCGATTCTCGGCCACGAGGGGTGGCGGGTCTCCATTGATGGGGGAAGGCTGGCAGCACACGGCGGCGGGACGGATTCGCCGGACGCCGGCGAGGGGTCCGCGTCCTCGGAATGCGAGGGGCGTGGGATCGGGACCGGCTCGGGACGTCGTGGCTGAACCTCGGGCGTCGCTGGGAGTGGTGTCGGTGACGACTGCACTTGTGCCGGTAGTGGAGATATCCTCGGATACGGAAGCTACGGTGGAGGAGTCGCCGGCGGCGGTAGCTTGGCGACGAAGCAAAGGCAAAGGGGTGATGCAAGAGAACCATACAAGGCCGGATCTGGGCCTTGTGGATGCGTTGGGCCGTACATCTGGGTTCATGCAGGATGCGCGTAAGGAGACGCGGGGGAGACTGGGCCGAGAGGACTGGGCTCCGAGGGTTGGGCGTGGAGGACAGGGCCGTGGACCGGGAGCTGGGCAAGGCGACATTGCTGCCTGGGCTAGCAGATATGGGGCGGGTACTGATCAGGTGGGGATCGGACCGTCTAACCGGGTGGGTCGGGCTGACCGAGACACTTGTACTGAGGTAGATCCGGATCGGGAAGGGCGGTAAACCGAGGAGGAGGGTGTGGGAACCCTTGGTTCGCGTTTGTCGTCGATGTGTATCAAGGAAGTAGTGACTCCAACTGGGGCGGTGGCCAATGCGGGGGGTCAGTTCCAATTTGCACTAGCTGCAAAGGTGCTGACTTCGAAGCGGTTTTTCTGGAAGCCCCTAGTGGACAGGATGGAGGATCTATGGGGCATGAAAGTGGAGGCTCGGCCGCTGGAAAGGGGTCTGGTGGCTTTCTTCTTCCGTACGGCTAAGGAAAGGGCAAGGGTTCTAGCTGGAGAACCATGGGCGTTCTGGGAATCTCTGGTGCTGTTCACGGACCTCAGGGCTCATATGAAGGTGGGGGACCTAAGCTTTCACCATTTCTCGGTGTGGGCTCAGGTTATAACCTTCCGGTGGGGGCTTGGAATAAGGAGGTAGGATTCCGTCTGGGGAATGGTTGGGGGACATGTCTGGCAGTAGACGTGGACCAATCGGGGTACTGCTGGGGCGACTTTATGCGGATTCGGATCCGAGCTGATATACGCATCCCTTTGCAGAGTCAGCTATGGTTCCGATTATCGAAGTCGCATGTACGTTCTCTCCTTCAGGTCTCGTACGACCACTTACCAGATCATTGTTATGGATGTAGCTGTGCGGGACATCTGTTCCCCTCATGTCCGGTGGCGGGGGGGGTGGTCAAGGGTCACTCTCTACGAGCCCCTGGTGATCCGAGATCTACCTTGGAGAAGGCCAAACACGGGAAGGCGGTCCTTGGGACGAACTGGAGCTATATTGGGGGTAGGGGTAAGGGCAGTAACCGGGGCCCGGGCACACCTACTCGGCCTGCGCCATGATCTGGGGGGAGCCGTCATATGCAACAGGGACGGAGGACATTCCCTTGGAGTGGGTCGCTAAGGAAGTGGGACCGACGCTGTCGGGGAAGAAGCGTCTGGACAGAGAGGAGGGGCCAGAAGAATCATAGGGATCGACGGGGTCCGATGGTGGATCACATGTAGCAGCGGCGGGGGGCCACAAGCACCCTCGCCTCCAAGAATGAGTCTGAGGTGGTCCAGGAAGGGGGTGGTCGACTGTGACCCCTTCCTGGCGAGCAGATGACGAGGGTACCATCGACAGTCGTTATCTGTCTCCCCTACCAGTCCGGTGTCAGCATTCTCGCGTTCAGGAGCCCTAACATTATCACTCAAGGGAGGACGACGCACGCTGACTCACCGGGGGAGATGGCAGTCCACTAGTATTCCCCTCTCACTTGGCTGGCTCGGCTAGTGTCATTTGGTAGAAGCATGCTGTATCGGTGTCCAGGGTTCCACTGGATGCTACCACAGATATCCCCCTTCAACCGCCCCTAAGCATCGAGCAACTTTTACTTTCTGTTATTGCTTTCTGTTATTTAGTTGGGTTCTATCCTGCAAGATGGGTACAATTATGTATTCGTCAAACTATCTCTTTTTTCAGTAATAATATTACCTGTTTTTCTCAAAAAAAATGACCTAGTTTTCGAGTAGAAAACAAATGCCAAAAGGTAAAAATCCTCAAGTTAACAAACAAGAATGTCAAAAAGCATCTCAAAATAGAAACTACAAACCCAAATCATATGGAGGTCTAAAACCAAAGTTTATCTAACATGAAGCAAACACGTTCAGAAGGTTTTTCTTGATATGCACGATTCGCGTGTCCATCAAATGGGAGCTCTCAAACAGATCATTCGTTATATACAAGAAACCCATCATCTCGGACTTCATCAATACTCCTCATTTATTTTCGGACTGGTCTCTTACACGGATGATGATTGGGTTGGTTTCCCCAAAACACGTTGTTCTACCTCGGGAAACTATGTGTTCTTAGGCAACAACCTGATCTCATGGTCCTCCAAACGCCAATCGACTCTATCTCACTCTAGCACTGAAGACGAGTACAACGGGGTGGCTAATGTTGTGGCGGAATCATGCTGGATTTGAAATCTCCTTCTAGAACTTCATTGTTCGGTCTCTCGCCCGACTCTGGTACACTGTGACAATATCAGGGCTATCTACCTTTTAGGAAACCCAATGCAACATCAATGCACCAAGCATATCGAACTAGACATCACGCCTCCCGGGATCCCGATTGAATGGACAAACGTGAAGTCGTGGTCGGCTCGGAGACCACAAGACCGACAAGTGAAGACCGAAACTGTCTCCATCTTTGAGTCCCGGATCAACCAAAAATTGGGATGAACGGACCCTAAGTTTTTCAAACTCATAATACATCAAACCGAAGCGAAACTATCTCGTAGGAGCGGGCCCATCCCGTCTTACCCGACGGTTCTCTGATCTCCATCGATCAAGTTATGAACTTTTTATTCACGGACTTCGCAGCAGCAAGAAGTCATAAAAGTTCAAAAACAATTCATATAACCAACTTCGTCTCTTCCCGCACACATTTTCCTGGTACTTCTCAGCATGTTCTCTCCATTAATTAACTCTTCAGTTTTCCATTCACGCACGTGCTGTTAATTTGAAAATATTTTTGTTTAGCTGTACAGGTAGTGTCATGGTCATGATTTCGTTAACGCGCTTTCGGATAACCTTAATATAAACAAAGACTAGCAATAAAAAAACAGAAGGTGGAGGTAATAATTATCCTTATTTTATTTAAGAAAAGAAAAGATGATAAATTATTGTCTTTGTTCACATGCTTTGCCACCATTTTCATCTTATCCATGATAGCAACTTGCACTTAGAGCATCCACATCGGTGCGAAGCGTGCGCGAGGTCGGGGCGCGAGCAGGATGAGGAGGGTTCGAGGTTCGGGGTTCGGCCGGTGTGGGGTGCGGGGCGCGGGGGAGGAGGCCAAGTGGGAGGGTTCGGAGGGCAGGGACGCGAGGACAACTTCTGCCTCGCTGCCCCTCTGCCTCTCTGTCCACCAGTGGCAACGTGCCACGTGTCCCATACGAAAAAAAGCAACAACTATGTCTGATTTTTTTTTTTGTTAAATCAAAATACATTAAAAAAATCACTTCAAGCCAACGTACAATATTATTTCAAGCTTGACCTACGAAGACCTGGTAAACCAATTACATATGTATGGCTACGGAGATGTTATAAGGACATGTTAGTAATGCAAGTGAGCAAGAGTTTTACGTTAGACGAACGTAGAATAAAGCAATGATCGATATGCATATAATTAGATTTATAACTTAAAACGGTAATCGTTTGGATCAAGAGTCTCCAAAAAATATATTTCAGTTTTTTTTATTTATCAAAATGGATATATTATAAATGTTTAACGGATGGGTGCATATTTGCCCCCTTTGAGTACTGGATCAACTTACAACTGAAAAACGAAACAGAAACTGAAAAAACAGGGAAGTATTGAACAGAAAAATAAAGTTGCTCTTGATTTCTGGGTTTCCTGGGGTACGGGACTGTTCTAGCGTCTGACGACACCGATACAGTATTAGCCAAGCAGAAGACACAGATCGAGCGGATGCAGTGATAGCGGAGGTGTTGCTGGTGGACTGTAAACTCCACTGGGTTGTCAGCGTGCGTCGTCCTCCCTTGAATGATAATAGTAGGGCTCCTGAACACGGGATTGCTGACCTCCGAGCTGATAGGGAAGTTTCTTGTCGGTCTTTGGTGGAATCGATGCCACCCTACGTCCAGAGGGGCGGTATAGCCGACCAACCCCCCTCTGAACCATCTCGGACTCATTCCGTGAGGCGAGGGTGATTAGCCCCCCCCCCCCCCCCCCCCCCCCCGCCGTCGTATGTTATGCTTCGTCTGAGTCAGTAGAGCCCTCTGACTCTCGTGCCTCATCCTCCCTCTCAAAACCTTTCCTCCCCGATAATGTCAGCACCGGGTTTCGAGGTGCTCATTCCTCTCTTTCATCGTCCTAGAGCACAGAAGGTTGATCCTTCTCCAAACAGCTTTCAGATAGTAAGGGGGACGTAAAATCTATGTTAGATGATGAGTTAACTTCAAAACTTTGTGGTCTCCAAAAGGACAAAAGGTGTTTGCTGGTAATAGATGACATTTGGAACAATCAGGATTTGGTCAACCTTTCTGCAGCATTCCCTTATATGGAGGAAGATAGTAAAAGCAAGATGTTACTCACTACTCGCAATGAAGGTGTAGCGTCACATGGAGTGCACGTGTATTACACAAATTTGAATGTTTTGGATCACAACAACAGCTTGCGCCTACTTACAGATACTATATTGTTTCTGGGAGATCCTGATCATCCAAGTAAGTGTACAGCTTCACTTTTTATTGTAATTAATTCACTTTGAGTTGAATGACACAATAGTGAATGCAAATATTATCACTTTATAGTCTATAACACTATTGTTATGAAAATTTACTTCTACTAATCATAAGAGTAAATTGTATATAACCATTATATACACATTTTCATACTTTTCTCTCTCTGTTTTTCAGTAAAAGAAGACTCAAACATGCAGAAGTATGCTGGGGAAATGGTAGAACAATGTGGAGGATTACCAATGGCCATCATTGTACTCGGAGGGATTTTAGCCCCAAAACATGAATTGTCAAAGTGGGAAAGAGTTGGTGCTGATATCAAATTAGTTTTGAAGAGAGGGCGGCAAGAAGGGAATGAAGGAGTAATGAGCGTATTGGAGTCAAGTTACGAGGATTTGCCATACAACTTAAGGTCATGTTTCCTTCATTTTAGTCAGTATCGAGAAGACGAAGAAATAAGGACGACAAAGTTAAAGCAGAAATGGATAGGAGAGGGTTTTGTATCTCCCTCTATGGTAGAGGGAGATGCAACAGTGGAGGACATAGCTGAGGAGTACTTGGACGAACTGGTACGCAGATGCATGCTTCAAGTGGTAAGAAAAGGCCACACAGGAAGGGTTAAAACCTGTCGCTTACACGATCTAATGCATGAGATGTGCATATCAAAGGCCAAAGAGGAAGGCTTCGCACATACGATTAAACTTGGGGCTGAAAATGAGGGAACAAACTTTACACAAGCAAGTTTCCGTAGACTTTGTATTTCCTCAGACAAGCGCAAGCTGGGTGAACCCGTTCTATCCTCCCTCGGGAGGATTTTCCCACATCTTAGATCCATACGGTTTCAGGACAACCTTGATGATGACCAATGTAAGGATGTGGGGTTGATAGTAAAGAAGTTGAAGTCAGTCAGGGTTTTAGAAGTTCCAAGTACAATAGGTAAGAGCGGGATGCAACACATAGGAAATATAATTCACCTAAGGTTTTTACACCTTGAAGTTTCAATGCTACCTACATCCATTGGTAACTTGATTTGCTTGCAAACGTTGAACTTGGGGAGATGTGATTTAAATCTTAGAATCCCAGACTCAATTTGGCGGATGGTACAGTTGAGACATCTGTATCTTCCCCAAGACGGCGGTGTTTGTGAAAGTGGGAAGCAGCCCGTTGGCTATTTCAAGAATTTGCAGACATTGGTAAACTTCCCTCCGGTAAACTTCGACCTAGAACAAAATCTGGTCAAATTTATCAATGTCAGGAAATTAGTTATAACCAACAGGAATGCAGAAATAAGCGAAATCTTGGACAGGAGTCCGAAAATGATGTTCAACAGAGTAGAGTCATTATCTTTCAGGTGCTCCTCAAAAAATGTATATTTGGAGGCAGTGATAAGAAGGTGTCCTTGTCTATACAGACTACTTGTTATTGCACCAATAAAGTTAAAAGATTGCATGGTTATTTGGCCCTCCCACCTGACCAAGCTCGTCCTGAAGGATTCTCATCTTGACGAAAACCCTATGAGGTCACTGGGAAAGCTACAGAGTTTAAAGGTCCTCTTTCTTTACAAAGATGCATTCATAGGGGAGCAAATGATTTTCCATGAAAATGATTTTCCTAAGCTACACCATCTTTTAGTTGAGCATTTGAATCTATCGTCCTGGGCTGTACACAAAGGAGGTTTGCCAAGTCTTTCTTGTTTAGAGATCGTCAGTTGCTCGGATCTCGACTCTGTTCCTGATGGAAGCCAATATCTGAAGCAGATGAAGGAACTAAAAGTCACAAGCATGCCTTATCTCTTCAGAAAGAAGCTGGAAAAAGGAGGAGAAGATTGGTACAGAGTCAAACACGTGCCTTCCATCTCTTTTTCCAATTGCTACCTTGGCAAGTACCTATGTTCCTACTGTTGGCTTCTTCCTTGTTGATTTCCTACTTGTTATAAGGATGCTGATACTATACAGTGTTTGTGTTTCGTAACACCAGGGCTGTATGATTACCACATAAGCTCCACCTTTTTGGATGAAAATAGCAGCTTGGAGCTCCTTAAAAAGACAATACTATCCTCGGGAGGACCGAATCATCCACGTAAGTGCTTTACCATTTCTAGTACATTTAATTCATGTATTTGTAATGTTGTTGAAGTTGAACCCACGTCACTAAAAAGAACAAAGTACTTCTAAAAAGGTTAGGAGATACACCAGGTAATAATGTTGACTTTTTAGTTACAAAAGCCCTACTCGATATAAATCATCTCACCTCCTTTTATTTTATTTTTCCAGTAAGAGAAAACTCTAAAATATACACATCTGCATTAGAGTCAATCGAGAGTATTCAAACCATAGTTTTGCAAGACAAAATCACGATAAATTAACCACTTAAACCATAGTCATTTGATATTTATTTCTTTTTGAAATTAGTCGTTGAAGAAACATTTGTTATTATTATGAAATTTACTTTATATTTTCTATTTAAATGGATTGAATAATTTTATTAATCATTTATAACATCCACATGGTTCTTGATTTCAAAAATTTAATAATATGTTGGGGGTTATAATTTGTCATTCGGATGCTTGATTGCATAGCAATATATATAATAAAGTGGACTAATAAATATTAAAAGACTATAACACGTATAAGTAATTTAGTTCCCGGGATTAAATCATTGTGATTTTGTTTTGAGCACATAATTCACAACATATGGATTTTTTTTTTGAAGCTGAGTATAGAGGTATTGTATTACTGTAGAACAACAACTTTACAGGGTAGGACATAACTGTCCAGGATTCTAGATATTTGTCCCAATCGACTGCAGTCCATTAGGCGCTCATGGATCCATAGAAATAGTCTGCTTTGAATCGCAGATCCGAACTTAGGAGTTGACATTTCAAAAAATCTAAAGCCCAAAGTCCTAAACCTAGGTAACCAACCGTCTATTCGACCTAAAACAGAATAACAACCTGAATAATGCCTTGAGTGCGGATTTTCCGAGACTTCCCGGCAGTGGTAGTCCCGGGTTTGTGGATATAGGTCCCAAAAAGACCGTCCCACCCCCGCCAAGGGCTATCATTCTCCCCGCGGGGAGCCATGCCCCCCCGTTTGCATCTCCTGGTCCTGGTCCAGCCGGGTCTCCTCGTTTGGCTCATGTGTGCGGGGTGCTCCATCGGATGCCCCTGTCCCGTTTCCCACCTTGGCCTTCCGGGGTCGAGGACCGATTCCGGGATTGTACTTCAGAAGACCTCGAAGTTTTGCCGGTATGCACTCCTGAGTATATCGTCGTGCTGGAACCCTAGAAAGACGCGGCATCTGTTTCTAAGGTCGCGATCCGAGGTCTCCCTCCTCAGTCGGAACGGGCATTGCCAGTAATGTGGAGTCTTCCATCAAAACGATCATCGTCACTGTCCTGGACCTCGGAGGCCTCGACCCTCGTCGCTTGACCAGCGAAGGCGATATAATAGAGTTCCATTGGTTCCACTGGCCGACATGTATCTGGAAAGGTGTCGGCGAGGGCCCTGCGAAACCCGGTGCAGACGCCACCACGTGTGGCCATTGGCCGGCCCGTCCCGACGGAGAGGTAGAAACCAATGGATGGTGAGGGTAGCCGCGGTAAGGTTCGATCATGTGCCATGCCGGCACCGGGAAGCGATGCTAGAGCAGATGATCGGGGACATGCCAGTGGTGCAGCCCGAGCGGCTGATCAAAGACGGGTCGGTGATGCTGCCCGTGCGGCTTATCGCAGACGGGACGGTGGTGCAGCGTCGGACGCAGGGGAGCGAGTTGCTGCAGTCGTCCATGCACGACCCGAGGGCGGCGATGCTGTGCTTCAGACGGGGTGACGAGTGGGAATGAACCCCAGGGACGGTTGGGCTGCATAGTTGAGCCGGAGATGGAGGTCTGGGATGTTGACCGGAGCCGTCGGCGACGGTGGGAAGCACCTTTGAGGAGGTCGAAGACGGAACCCTAGCAGGGATTTAGTGGAATCCTAATAGGGTTTGGGAGAGCACTTTTTTTTATTCAGATCTTACAACATATGGATTTTATTTCTGGGTTTAAAACAAATGTAATAATGATATTTTTGTTCAAAAACAATTTGAAAAACATAGACTTCAAACTTTAAATCATACTGACATATAAACAGATACATGATATTGACAAGAATTTATATCAAATTCCCTTTCGTATATGATCCTCCCCGGCAGTAGAAAATTAAAAAATTACGTAGTTTACCGTAATGAAATGAAATTACTTTTTATTAAAAAAAAGCCTCATTATACAGTAGGGCTCTAATCCCTATATTTCATCGTTTTTTCACCTCCTTTTGTTTTTTATTTTCAGTAAGAGAAAACTCAAAAATGGACACATCTGCTAGAGAAATGGTAAAAATATGTGGTGGAGTGCATCTGGCTATCACTATACTGGGAGGAATTTTAGCCACAAAACATGAAATAAAAGAGTGGGAGAGTATTGAATTAGTTTTGAAGGACGGAGAGCCAAAAGGGAATGATGTAGTAACAAGCGTGATGGAATTAAGTTATGAAGATTTGCCGCGCAATTTAAAACCATGTTTCCTCCATTTCAGTCAATATATGAAACATAAAGAAATAAAAACAACTGACATGATACAAAGATGGATAGGAGAAAGTTTTGTAATGGATGAAACAATGGAGGATGTAGCTGAGGAGCATTTGAATGAGCTGGTAACTCGACGCCTAATCGAAGTGGGGAAAAGAAGCCAGAGAGGAAGAGTTAAAACATGTCGCATGCATGAATTAGTGTGGCACTTCTGTGTATTAAAGGCCAGAGAGGAAGGCTTTGCACATTCACTTAAACTTGAGAAGGTTGGAGATGAAGAGGGAAAAGTTTTGGAAAAAGTAAAATTCCGCAGGCTTTGTATTTCCTCAGGTGGAACTAGTTACAAGCTTGGCGGATCCATTATATCTTCTTCCCTTGTAGAAATAATCCCGCAGCTTGTGTCAGTAATGTTGTTTCAGTACCCACGGGTGTTTCCGTATAATAAGTACAAGCTTTATGATGAAGAAGGTGAAGCCGCGGTGTTGATAGTCAAGAATTTGAAGTCGGTCAAGGTTTTAACACTTTCAGGTGAAACATGGAGTTTACTAGATGAAAGTGGGAGAGAGCACATAGGAAATCTCCTTCACTTGAGGTTCTTGAAAATTGAAGGTTCAGAGCTGCCCAAATCCTTGGGAAATTTGAGGTGCTTGCAAACATTGAACTTGGAGAAATGTGGTTCATGTTCTGTTATAAAGACCATAATCTCAGATTGGGTATGGGGAATGGAACAACTGAGGCATTTGTATCTTCCGGGGGGAGGGAGTGTTTGTGAAAGTAGTGAGCAGCAAGTGGGCGATTTCTCGAATTTGCAGACACTGGTCAACTTTCCTCCGCGCAATTTCGACCTGCAACAAAATCTGGCCAAATTCAGAAATGTCAGGAAATTAGTCATAATCGAGAAGGTAGAAGAAATGAGTAGAATCTTGAGGAGTCAGGAAATCGTGTTTAACCGACTACAATCATTTTCAGTTGCAGACTCCACTTACAAAGGAGAGGTAGATTTGGAGGCTTTCACAAGAGGCAGTGTATTATGTCGCTATAGACTAGTTGTCGAGGGATCATTAATTGAGTTACCAGCAGCTCCAAGTTGCACTACTATCTGGCCTTCCAACCTCACAAAGCTTGTCTTAGAATCTACTAAAATTGATGAAAGCCAATTCGGGTCACTCGCAAAGCTGCAGAGTTTACAAGTTCTCTTCCTCCAGCGGCGTGCATTCGCAGGGAAGGAAATGGTTTTTCATACAAACGATTTTCCTCAACTCCGTCATCTTAGAATTGACTTTTTGGAGCATCTGCAAACATGGGCTGTACATGAAGGAGCTTTGTCAAATCTTCTCTGTTTAGAGATCGTCAATTGCCCGGCGCTCGAGTCCATTGGTGATGGAGCCCAATATCTGAAGCAGTTGAAGGAACTGAAAGTCAGAAGTATGCCTAATAGTTTCACAAAGAGGCTTGAAGAAGATGGAGAGGATTGGGACAGAGTCAGTCACGTGCCTTCCATCTTTTTTGTCCATCGTTTCTGACTCATTCTTTGTATCATGATAATAAGAGGTGCATAATACAAGCTGAGGAGGAAACAGAAGACGCAGAGCAATGAAGAGGTTGGTAACATTAGCTCTACATCATTTCATTTTGTTTTGCATTTGATTAGCTACTTACACTCTGGCTAATATATATAGGGATGGTATCTAATATAAACCATTTTTATCGTGTAAATTAAGGACTAATCTAAGTCATAAGAAGCGGCCAAGATGATGTTATCAGAACGCACGCGATGCAGACACGTGGTCTTTTTCGCACACGCCTTTGACCGCACGCAACGCGTGTTGGCCAGGTGCGTGCGCCCATGGTACCAGCACTCTGTATTTATAAGGTATCAGCACCCGTGTATGTAAGGTATCAGCACTATGCTATGTAAGGTACCAGTACCGTGTTAGGTACGGTACCAACATTTTATATAGTTTATGCACTCTGTATGTGTGTATCAACACTCTGTATATGGTATTCAGCACTCTGTATGCATGTATCAACACCGTGTTAGGTAACGTCAACGTGTTTGTGCTCCAATAACGTCAACGTGTACACATCTTATGACTCAGATTGATCCGTAATTTATACAATAAAAAGTTATTTGTATTTGATACGTGTTCTATATCATTCTCCGCTTTGGATCATACAAGAGACGAACAATGCCCTTGAGTAAAATTAAGTTAGATTTTTTTGCTCGACGGAATTTAGAAGCACAAATCAAAATATCCCTGGTAAATCCGGTACATAATTTACACAAGGGTTAATATCATAAAGCACCATACAAGTATACACGTTTTTCAAATAACACAGTAACTTATGATTTTTTCATGTAGTACACCTATATATGATATATCAACGATTTTTTCATGTGGCATACCTATGTATCAACAAACTTTGATAATTTGTTAGTACATAGGTGTGTCACATGAAAAAATCGTAACTTGGTTTGTTATTTGAAAAGGTGTATACTTATGTGGTGCTTTATGATATTAACCATTTCCATAGTCATAGTCAAATTACCGCCCAAGCGCGACAAAAGGTCCGACCCGACAATCCACCTATAATGTGGAGGATGTGGTTGAACGTTAATCTCTTGGTGGAATAAAAAAGGTTTATGACAAAGTGTACGATTATTTTTCTATCATATTGTGTGTATAGGGTTTCTAAATAATTAAGAACGATTGATTAGTTTAAGGTTGAAACAGCTAACTATTGTTAGATTATTCCAATAATGTTGTCTTCGGAGTTTTCAACCACGTTGCAGCTACTTGTTAACATGATGGTTCTTATGTCACGCGCATACTTCATACATAACAAAACCATTAATATTTTCACAAACATTTGATGTATGAGGTGATGATATTATAAAACTTGCAATATATTAAAGGGGTAAAGTCATTTTTTGACCAACGGCTTTATCTCATTTACACGTCATAATTACGATAGGCCTTTCCATTGCATGCCCTAACCCGAGTCCGCCGTGGTTTGAGACATTCCACGGCCCGACCGCGGCGGGAGTCCTCTTCCTTGGTTAGTCGGAGGACCAGTGAACGGTACCCCTTATTTGTCGGAAAACTTAACTAAGGCCATATTGAATGTGCAAAACCTTCCTCTTTAGCGTTTGGTATACACTAGTCTTGCACAGCATTACGCATTCCCCGGTGGACGCTCTAGTCAATTTTGGATGCTTCTTACTATCTGAAGCGATTTGAAGGATTACGCTTAGATGAATGCCCGGTGGTTTCACAAAGAGAACGAGACGAAGAAGAAAGGATTGGGACATAGTCTACCATGTGCCTTTGGAGCATCTGCAATCGGGTCGGTTTTAACGTCGAATGAGCGAAAAAAAGGAGAAAATGTGACATTTCTTTTCTCTTAGCGGATTCTCTCTCCTAGGGTCGATGAAATTGATGACACAGATTCGACTCTTTCTGCATGTTTCCATGCTCTCTTTTCTTCTCTCTCTAGCTCAGTCGTTTCTTCTTATCAACTAGAGCTTTGATTCGTCGGAGTCGGCCTCTGAAATTTGAACTTTTGAATAAGGGTCGTCATACGAATCAGGCGCCCTCTAGAGCTTCGAATCGTCAGAGTCGGCCTCCCAAATTCTTTGGGAACTACTTTACTACTGAAATCAAACCAACTTGTTCCTTGAGTCATGAGAGAAGTGTAAATCTTGTGGACGTTGGGAAGCATATTGTACTGCTCAAGCCGCTCAGCCTGCTCAAGATAAGGCTTTTGATGATCCGAAGTTGACTTCGGAAGGTGTAGAGTGGGTTATGGACGGTTGAATTTGTGATCCATTTTTGTTTTTTGTTTCGGATTTTGTTTCTGCAACTCATTTTGAGAGATCCCTTGTAATGGTTTCCTTTTGGTTCGATCCTCTTTGGATCTAACTTTTTTCTAATAAATTTTTTTGAGCTTATCCAAAAAAAAAATCTTAGCACATTTATCATTATCGTGTATTAATAGATAATTATGCTTGTGTTTCTTCTAGTGGGCTTCTTTAGTGAAATTTGGCTAAGTCGTGCTTGTGTTTTTTTTTTGGATAAATGCGAAAATTTTTATTTTAAAAAATTAGATCCAAGCAGGATCTAACCAAAGGCAACCATTACAGAGAAGCTCACATAGGGAGCTGGGGGTACCATACCCGAAACAAAAAATCATACCCGAAACAAAAAATCAAAATGTGACACTAATTCAACCATCAATGACCTATTCTTCACCTTCCGAAGTTAAAGTCAGGTCGTCAAAGGCTTTAGCTGAATGAGCTAGTTGAGCTGCTTTAACTTGTGAAATCTGCTTCCTAATGTCCATAGGATACCGACCCATGAAGCAGGTTAATCATCATCGATTCGACCCGCAAAGGTTTGTTCGGGGTCGAGAACCCCGACTTTGGGTGTCGTGGAAGCAGGCCCCAACCTATCGTCCCTCCTCCCGGATCCCATATCCAACGAGGGAGCGGAGCCACCGATACATGCCCGCTGTCGGCGAGGTCTTGATGCTTCGTCGGCTGAGCCGATCTACCGGTAGGCGGCCGGGAGAAATTGAAATTAGGGAGAAAGCCGGTGGAGTCTGTTGTGTGCCATCGGGGTGGCTCCGGCTGCGACGGCGACACGGCAGATGATTCGGAAGTGATGGCGATAGTTGAAAGAGAACCCTAGTAAGGGTGCTATTAAATCCAATCATGGGTAGTATTACACCCGTCAAAGATATCTGAGAGCTTTGAATCAAGGACTTCAATGATAGAGAAAAAGGGAGGGGAGGAGACTGCGCAGAGAGAAACGCAGCTCCTCCAACCCACTATCATTACTTTATCAAAGAAGAAAAAGAATACAATATATTGCCTTTCTCACCTACCGCATATTCATGGTACCGACAAACAATATAAAAGTAGGGTCTTATAATATCATTAAATTGCATTGTCTTTCTTCACCTGTCGCCATTCATAGTAACAACTAGCAATTTAAAACTAAGGTCTTAAAAGTATTATTATTTCAAGCTCGACCGGAGAGGGAACCAACACATAACAATTCATAAGTAGAGGGCTTAGGGAGGGTTGAGAAACACATCCGCCATGGCTGATACTGTAGTGTCCTTCGCTATAGAAAATGTGGGCAACTTTCTGATTCAAGAGGCCACTTTTCTTTCGGGGGTAAGCGGCGAGGTGGAGGAGATGCAGATCGAACTCGAGTGGATGCAGTGCTTCCTCAAGGATGCGGAGAGGCGCAAAGGGGAGAGCCACAGGGTTCGAAACTGGGTCTCCCAGATTCGAGAGGCGACCTACGATGTGGAGGATCTCATCGAACATTTCGTCCTCAAATCCGCTTTGAGGAATCAAAAGGGTGTTGTGAACCGGATCAAGAAGTACGCTTGCTGCATCAACCATGCGGCAGAGCTTCATCGGGTAAGTTCCTAAAATTATAACTTGCATGATTGGGAATTTATTAATAAGACCGTATATAAAAGAGAATCGGAATGCCTGATTCAAAAAGAAACCGGATAAAAGACAATCCTTGTAAAAGAGCTTCAAGAAGGGGAGTTAAAAGGGCAAGTCTTTTCTTAAAAGAGAAAACAGGAAACAAAAAACTTAAAAGATCACCCTGCCACTCCTCGTCTCCCGTAGTCAGAGAAGAATCGTCGCATCTTTTTTCTTGGAAACCAATTCACGGATTGAAGCCCATGCGTCGGTCCCATGAGATGAAGCTGCAGCTAGAGGTATCCCAGTTCTACCTTGGTCAACCTGTTTCTCATCAACATGACGAACACCTCTTTCCCGATCCAACGAGCGATTCCTAGATTTACACGTAACAATATAAAAATCCGTTAAGTGTTTGGAAGGCCGACTCACCCGTTTCGGAGGTTTGAGTAGGACCTTCTTCCACGGGTTAGTCTCCGCGGGATCACGGCAATAACCCGAGACAGACTTAACCTGAATTGCCTGAATCGAATTGTTTGTTACCTGGTTAAAATATTAACTATAGTCATATATATTGGACATGTACCTCGGTCTGCTTTGAAGATCAGAGATTGATGATAGTCAAATTAAAAGATAGATGTACAATTTTTGAGAAGATGCCAAAATAAATGGGACATAAGTTGTTATCAAATGTGTGTAATGAATTAACATAATTAAACACAGTAAATATTTTTTTAGGTACGATTCTTAATCTCTTCCACTTCTCTATCTCAACTTTAAACCCACACACGATTATGGTTTAATCGTGTGTGGCACAGCAAAAAAAAACCAATGATTCGTCAAAATTGTCAAGGCAGATTATGGTTTTTGAAAAAAATTCACCCAACAATGTGATATGATCGATAATATAATTTACAGTTATATTGTGAAAACGAAAGTCGAACAATAATTGTTTTGTGGAGTTATCCCTTGATAATAATCGGTAGGAAATTATGCTCCAATTCATAAATTTGTTATGCTCCAATCATGCAGCTGGGGTCTGGAATTGAAGCTATTAAAGCCAAGCTAACAAACCTGAGAACAAGATTGCAAATATACGGCATCAAAGAACTGAGGATGGGCGGAGAAGAAGCGGCCGCCGCCAGGAGCAGCAGGAAGAGGCAAGAATACGCTCACGTTGTCGACCACAATGTTGTCGGGTTGGAAGAAAAGATATCGGAGTTAGCTGAACAATTGATAGACGGGAAAGAAGCCAAAACAGTCTGCATTTACGGTATGGGTGGTCTGGGGAAGACCACCGCTGCCAAGCAAGTTTATAACGACAACAGAATCAAAGCACATTTTGAACGCTTTGCTTGGGTCTACATTTCTCGACAGTTCAACCGAAGGAAAGTTTGGGAGACAATCCTAACTCAACTGTCAGGCAAAAACATCGAGGCAGAAATGTCCGACGATGAGTTGACATCACAACTTTGTCGTCTCCAAAGAGACGAAAAGTGTTTGCTGGTAATGGACGACGTTTGGGAGGCTCGAGATTGGGATGAGCTCTCCGCCGCGTTCCCGTATCCCGAAAAAGATTACAGAAGCAAGATCTTATTTACTACTTGCAATAAAAATGTCGCATCCCATAAAGTCTATCACACTAGTTTGAATCTTTTGGATCCAAACAATAGCTTGGAGCTACTTACAAACACAATACTGTTTTTGGGAGGCACTAACCATCCAAGTAAGTTTCCATTTCTATCCATCTTTATTTTTAGGGTTAAATATCGAAACTTACTCTTAAGTATTGGTCACAAACGCTATACTACCCACGCTTTCAAAATGAACACTACACTACCCTTAAGTATTGGTCACGCGATTTTGTTAGTAAAAATGGACGGAATTTTCCATTCTGTTAGTCATATGACCTCAAGTGTCATATAATGGATGGTAAAATGACGTTTCCCCTTAATTATATGACCTCTACACATTTTATAAGGAACATTATCATTGTACTCTCGTTATTGTTCCTTATAAAATGTATAGAGGTCTAATACTTAAGGGAAAAAAACGTCATTTTACCATCCATTATATGATACTTGAGATCATATGACTAACGGAATGGAAAATTCCGTCCATTTTTACTAACAAAATCGCGTGACTAATACTTAAGGGTAGCGTAGTGTTCATTTTGAAAACGTAGGTGGTGTAGTGTTCGTGACCAATACTTAAGAGTAAGTTTCAATATTTAACCCTTATTTTTATCATTCATATCTTCTAAAGTGATTATATTATTGTTGGGGTAAATTGGCAAAAACTATCTTAAAGTATTGTTCACAAACGAAACAATACCTAAAGTTTTGTCCACCGTCCGTTAGAAAAACATAACAGAAAGAAACTGTGATGAATGTTCAGAATGAATTGTCAGGACAATTCTCGGATTCAATAGATTTGTGGACAATGTACATAATCCATTCTAAAGTTACGGGGACAATTCATAATACATTTTATAGTTGTGTGTAAGGTTCTAAAAGTTGTTAGGCGCTAGTCGGACGGTTAGGTCCTTCAGGGATTAATCGGGGACTAGACGGGGATTAATCGGATTTGTAGTTTTTATTTTTAATAGATATATTATTATATATAGAAATAAAATATGAATTTCATTATATTAAAAATGGTAACATATATTTAAAATACCTAAAAAATAACATCAAACAACTCAGAAGCACAATCCCTAATATCACCAACATCAAACAACTTTACATAACCATCTAGTTATTTTAATTGAGTCAGTATACTACGCAAAATTTTATTGTAGCCGCCTTGGCAGACGCCTAGGTCGGGATTTTTAGAACACTGGTTGTGTGAGCAATATTTTAGATATTTTTTCGTTTGTGGACGGTACTTTAACATAGTTGTTGACAATTAACCTTCGTTGTTGATCATGGCTATTAGAGGACCAACTCAACTAAAAGGTTAAGCTGATAGTTGAAGGCCCAATTATAGTTATATTCTAACACGCGCCCTCACGGACAATCTCTTTTACGAGTTTTGGAGGTGAATTATTAGAAGAGGAGATTTGGGGCAAATTTGATAAATTTAGAAGAAATTAGAATTTTTTGTAAATAGTGGGGTTTGAACCCGGATCGTGAGGTTTTAGACTCTGATACCATATTAGAGCACCAACTCAACTAAAAGCTTAAATTGATAGTTCCCAATTACAGTTATATTCTAACAATGACCTCATTTTTTTTTTCAGTTGAAAGCAACTCAAACATGAAAACGTATGCCGAAGAAATGGTAAAAGAATCCACTGGATTGCCACTGGCTATCATTGTGCTAGGAGGAGTTTTAGCTACAAAACATGAACTAAGAGAGTGGGAAATAGTGGGTGATAATATCAGGTCATACCTGAATACAGGGGAAGAAGAAGGGAACGACGGAGTAGCGAGCGTATTGGAGTCGAGCTACGAAGATTTACCGTATCATTTAAAAACATGTTTCCTTTACCTCAGTCAGTACCCAGAAGGCGAAGAAATAAAGACGAGAGAGCTGATGCAGAGATGGATAGCAGAAGGTTTTGTAAAGTCCTCGACGGGAAGAGTCGGCGTAACAAGGGAGGAAATAGCCGAGGGGTACCTGAACGAACTGGTGAATAGATGCATGATCCAAGCGGGGGCACGAGGCCACACGGGGAGAGTTAAGACGTGTCGCGTACATGATCTTATGCGGGATTTGTGCTCATCAAAGGCTGAAGAGGAAGGCTTCGCGCAGTCGGTGAAGCTCGGTGTTGATGCTGAGGGAACAGAACTAGACAATGTAAGTTCCCGCAGGGTCTGTGTTTCGCTCGGTACTGACCGTGAATCTGTTGTATCTTCCCTATTAGAAATTTCCCCGCAGCTTAGATCAATATGGTTTCGTGGTGAAGTCTTTGACAAGAAAAGGCAAGGCAAAGCTGTATCGTCGGTGATGAAGAAGCTGAAGTTCGTAAGGGTTTTAGAACTCGTAAGCACGGGCATTGTCTTTCAGGGAACTTACACGACAATGCATATTAATCACATTCACATGAGGTTCCTGAAACTTGTAGCACCAGACTTGTGCCTAACCGTTGGTAATTTGAGGTTCTTGGAAACATTGATTTTGGATAGTTGCGAAACGATGAAGATCCCAGATTCGATATGGGGGATGGAACAGTTGAGACATCTGTACCTTCCCGAGTACTGCAAATGCGAAAGCAGTAAGCAACGAGTGGGTAATCTGCGGAATTTGCAGACACTGGTGAATTTTCCACCCCTCAAGTTCGACCTGGAACAGAATCTGGTCAAATTCAAGAGCGTCAGGAAATTAGTGATCTGCAGAAGAAGTGGAGACGAAATATGTAAGATCTCGAGGGATCAAGAAATCGCGTTCAATCGACTAGAGTCACTATCTTTTGTGTACACAAAAGATAGTGTGGATTTGGAGGCCGTGACAGGAGGCAGTCCTCGTCTTTACAGACTAGTTGTTAAGACATCTTTCGATTTCCCGACAACCTGGCCCTCCAACCTGACCAAGCTTGTGTTGGAGTGCTCAAGTCTCAATGAGAGCCAGATGAGGGCAGTGGGAAAACTGCAGAGTTTAAAGGTTCTCTTCCTCCACCACGATTCGGTCTCCGGGAAGGAAATGATGTTCCAAGAAGGTGATTTTCCTCAACTCCGTCATCTTCTGATCGAATCTCTTAAGGAGCTCGAAGCATTGGCCTTTCGGGAAGGAGCTCTGTCGAGTCTTTCCTGTTTAGAGATTGTAGGCTGCAGGGAACTCCGTTCTTTCCCTGATGGAACCCAGTTTCTTAAGGGGTTGGAGGAAATAAAAGTCAGGTATATGCCTTATGGTTTCGTGAAGAGGATCGAACGAGGAGGTGACGATTGGGGCATGGTTAGTCACGTGCCTTCCGTCTCTATTTCCAATACTCTTTCAGGCAAGTAACTACAACTCTTTGTTTGTTTCGTTGTTGATTACACACATTTTTGTTAGAAACTGTCATAACATAACCTAGAATACCTTTTGTTGAAAAGGGGATATCATCATTCCGACCTGTGGACAAAGGTCATTTTTCATTTTCAGCCTGTGTGCGATCTTCAATATCAAGCCTTACCAATGCCTTCATTTAATTTTCAAAATAATGACAAAATTTGTTAAAAATAATTCTGATATTTTCAAAAAATACAAGTTATTTTTTGAAAATTAACTAAAAGTTATTGACAAGACTTGAAAGCTAAAATAGTCACTGACAAGACTTGAAAATGAAGGTCGTGTATAGTACAGACATGAAAACAGTATCAAATACATCAACTGAAAATGAGGTTTTACATGTTCCAACATACAATATGTTATAGCTTGTCTCTTTGTTTCTTTTTTCTGCTCTGTGTGTGTCTGGCCCAATCCCGGCTTCGGCTCTTCAATAAAATCGTTTTTTCACTGATAAAAAAAATACTCTTATGATATTTTTGTATGTGTTTGTTAATAGACTTCTAGAAGTAGCACAGGCTGATGATGATGCAGAGAGGCAGAACAATTATTCAACAGGTTGTTCAGTAAGTTATTCACATAAATCGTTACAATCTAATCTTTATTTTGCATCACTCGTATTTATGAACTAAGAGCATCTCCAACGGGTCGTGTTAGGCGCTGACACGATTCGCTGGCACGGCTCGTCGTGTCAGGCGGGGCGTGCCAGCCCGTCGTTGCTGAATCTAGCAACGACGCCAAGTAGTGTCAGGAAACCATTTTGCTCCAAAAATACTTCCTACCATGGCTTTTGACACGGAACCATTGGAGGAGCAGTGTCAGGAAGCAAAAAAGTACTTCTTGACACTGCTCCTTGACATTACTAGTGTCAACACCATTGGAGATGCTCTAAATGCTATCATCTTTATTCTCATGTATGATTTACCCAATCTTTGAAATCCTGTTTTAGAGCGTGGTCAAGAGTTCTGAATGGCGACAGAGTACATGTCGACGCATCGCACCCCAAGCTTCATCGGCTTTCCTCCATTCTCTATTATTATTGCTACCCAATTTGAGGAAGATGAAGATGAGGTTGATGACCGTGAAAGGGACCTGACTTCTTGATTCATGTGGTTTATGATTTCCTGATAGACTACTTTGGTTACATTTGTTTGCGCTATTGTATTACCGGTATTTTGTACTTATGTTTTAGGATAATTGTGATTTTTTTAGTTGTAGTATTATCAGTCAGGGATAACGCCGAAAACTAACTATCATCAACTTGTACCGTTCAAAAACTGACCGTAGACTTATTAGTTGATCAATTTGACACTGTAGACTTAAGGTAATTATGCAAACTAACATTTTCCGTTAGAAATGACAGAAAGCGTTAGGAAAAACTC
The DNA here is from genome assembly GCA_963921825.1 of Erodium maritimum. NCBI lineage: Eukaryota > Viridiplantae > Streptophyta > Magnoliopsida > Geraniales > Geraniaceae > Erodium > Erodium maritimum. The sequence continues at coordinate 71,694,761 of OY997592.1, read as the reverse complement.
AAAAAATTAACACGTCTACAGTTAGTTTTTGAGTTCAATAGTTATATGACAGTTAGTTTTTACAATTTTTTCTAACGTTTTCTGTCTTTTCTAATGGAAAATATTAGTTTACATAATTACTTAGGTCTAGTGTTAAATTGATCGACTAATAAGTGTACAGTCAGTTTTTGAAAGGTACGAGTTAATGATGGTTAGTTTTCGAAGTTTTTCCTATCACTTATACCTTCTTTGTCACTATTGCACTATTGTATTATCGTATTTTGTATCTATGTTTTCGGATTATTTGATTTTTTTTGTTCTTGTCCTGATGATTGTGACTTTTAGTTCTAGTATTATTACTTATGACTTTTTGTCAGTATTGCACTATTTCTCTTAATTGTCTACCCAGATTTTCTACATAAACTAATAATTAAAACTATTTCTACATAAATTAATTTTAGGAAAAACTCCAGGTACTAATTATCCCCGACTTGCGCATCTCAAGAACTTGCTGCTGACTCATTAGTCGATCAGATCGGTACCTTTGACTTATGGTAATTACACAAACTAACATTTTTCGTTACAAATGACAAAAAACGTTAGAAAAAACCCCCAAGAACTAACTGTCATATATGACTATTGAACTCAAAAACTAACCGTAGACTTGTTACTTTTTGGAGTTTTTTCCAAACGTTTTCAGTCATTTCTAACAGAAAATGTTAGTTTGTGGAATTACCATAAGTCAAGGGTACTGATCTGATCGACTAATAAGTCAACAGTAATTTCTTGAGCGGTACAACTCGACGATAGTTAGTTCCTGGTTTTACCCTTAATTTTAATAGTGTAAGTTGTAAAAATACTTAGAACATTCACAAAATAATACAAATATTGTTTATTGTTTCCCGAGAGCCTCGAAAGGATCGGCCCGACAAGCCACCTATAATGTGGAGGATGTGGTTGAACGTTATTCTCTCGGAGGAATAACAAAGGTTTATGATAAAGTACACAATTCTTTTTCTATCATAACGTGGATAGGGTTTCTAAATAACTAATTAAGAACGATTGATTAGTTTAAGGTTGTGACCTAACAAAATCATTATTTTTGCAATTTTATTTATAACCTCAGAAATTTTATTAAAAGGACCAGTTCAAAGAAATAAAGAGGTACGGGACCCGATCAAAAAAGGATCAGGCCAAAGAGACAACGATTACAAGAGAGCTCTCGAACGGGGCTAAAAGACCAAAAGCCCGAAAAAAAAGACTACAAGTCCAGAACAAACAAGAACACGAACAAGGCAGTATCACTCCTCATCGGTAACCCACTCCTCATCGGTTAACGGGCTGTCTATTTTTAGACATATGTTTATGGTTTTTTGGAGTTTAAGTTTCAAGACGATGTGATTTGGTCGACAAAATACTCTATAATTGTATTTTGTACTATAAAGTCGGACCATAGTTGTTTCTTGGTGTTTTCCCGTAAAAGTAATATATATGCCTTATAGTTTTGTAAAGAGGATGGAACGTGGAGGAGATGATTGGGACATGGTTAGTCACGGGCCTTCCATCTCTTTCTACAATTGTGAGGCAGGCAAGTAACAACAACTCTTTGTTCGTTTCCTTATTAATTACCTACTCGTTTGTGTTGAAAATTGTAACACGTTGTGTTGTAATATGTAACACGTTTTGTAGGGAATTATAGGGGAAACAGTGGGTCCTAGCCCTTCTTGAGGTTTGTTTTGGCGATCCTAACTGGGTTTGTTCTTTGCACTTCCCAACTACGCTTGACTTCATAACTTGGCCCAATTAGGGTAGACTGAGAGACTTTCAACCACCAATCCGCGATGGACTGGCTACTTTGTGGTTTTGACTGAATTCGGTTCCTTTTCGTTCGGGATTCTCGAATACACATGTAAAGCGTGCATTGTTACACATAGGGAGAAAAGTGCATCAAACACAATTGAATCAGGTCTAAATTTTATATATATGTGGACTAAAACATTTAGAAGTTATGCATTTTACGCTACGTCACCTAACATAGACATTTTTAAAATTTGTAAATACTAGGGTAAAGACGAGGGATAATGTCATTTCCTAGCCTTTAATTTTACCTCATTTGTACATTATACTTGCGGTCGACCTTTTATCGCATTTTCTACCATTAACTAATGTATTCGCATGGACTTTTCAAAGATTGAGGTGCTCACACTAACGGATCTGTAGAATCGGAAATTACTCTACTTTCAATAAATTTTAAAATCGGTTACTCTACAACATTCAACTGATAGTCAGATTGATAAAAACGAGGGTTAAGAAATGATGTTATATCATTACTTTATTAAAGATTAAAATAATATAATATATTTCCTTTCTTCACCTGCTGCCACTTTGGCCGTATTCGCAACTTGCAATTTAGAAAAGTAATGTCTAATGATATAATTTAAAAGTACCCACTAGCAATTTAAAAGTAGGGTCTTACAATATTATTATTTCAACCTTGGCCTGATCAGAACCAACACAGAACAGTGCAGAAGGCTTCGGAGGGTCATTTGAAGTCCGTTGTTGGAACTATCTCGTTTATTTTGTACATTGGACAATTTGGTTTATGTCTCGTTGTTTTGAGACGTTGGTGAGGGGATGTCGTAGATTAGTGTCTACGACGAAAAATAGGCTATTGCTACGGATCCATGAACGCTGCGCTTACTACGGTCGACCTAAACACATATCTGGAACCCAGAACGGTTACGCTCTGTATTATATGGTTTTTTGTTTACAGTAACGCACCTCCCCGGTTACCAGTTTCAAAAAAAAATCGCATTGTGTCGCCCTATATTCATCGTACCCACTAACAATTTAAAACTAGGGTCCTACAATATAATTATTTCAACCTTGGCCTTAGAGAAACCAACACAGAACAGTGAAGAAAGCTTCAAAGGGTCATTTGAAGTCCTTTGATCACTCCATTCTGTAGAACTCATTGGCCATGGCTGATGCTGCTGTTTCGTTCGCTATAGAAACTTTGGGCAACTTTCTTATTCAAGAGACGGTCTTTCTTTCCGGTGTGAGGGAACAAGTGGAGGAGATGCGGATCGAGCTCGATTGGATGCAGTGCTTCTTGAAGGATGCGGAGAGGCGCAAAGGAGAGAGCCACAGGGTTCGAAACTGGGTCTCGGAGATCCGAGATGCTGCCTACGACGTTGAGGATCTCGTTGAGAGTTTCATCCTCAAATCCGCTCAGAGGAATGGAAAGGGCGTCGTGAGCCGCATCAAGAAGTACGCTTGCTGCATCAACCATGTTGCGGAACTTCATCAGGTGAGTTCCTAACATGGAATGTTATAGGGATAAAATTAGAATCTAATTATCGTCAATTTGTACCGTTCAAGAACTGATCGCTGACTTATTAGTCGATCAGATCAGGCCTGTAGATTTAAGGAATTCTAGAAAATAATATTTTCCGTTAGAAATGACAGAAAATGTTAGGAAAAACCCCAAAAATTAACAAGTCTACAGTTAGTTTTTGAGTTTAATAGTCATATGACAGTTAGTTATTGGAGTTTTTTTTCTAACGTTTTATATTATTTCTAACGGAAAATATTAGTTTGTGTAATTACCTTAAGTCTACAGGTCTAATCTGATTGACTAATAAGTCAACAGTCAGTTCTTGAAATGTACAAATCTATAATAGTACGTAAAGTATTTTCATTGTTATATCTCATTGATTATTATGCACAACACAAATTTTAGAGTAAGAAATTTATGCATAAATCAAACAAACATAGACATAAATTTCAAACCTTTTTTATTAACCCAAACACTGGACTAAAGTAATCTAAATTGGTCCACCACCTACCGAGAGGAAGCTCTCTTTGGGAAGTATCCGGTCGTAAACATTCATCCAACCAGTCTCCCCGGATCTGTAAGAGGCTTCCGGCTCATTTTCCCCAAAAAAGATATATTCATGTCATACATGTCCCTGAGACCTATCCCCCAACCTCTTTTGGCCTATATAGGCGAGCCCAATACTAGATAATGAGTTTTGATGCCTGTGACGTTTCAGCCCACCATTACCGAACTAGCACCACATAAATTTTGCTACACTTTTCCGAGGGATGAGAAATATGCTCATAGGGTACACCGGGATGGATTTGAGGACCGATCGAATCATAACCTCCTTCACCCCTTGAGGAAGATCATCTGACCATCCCACGACGACATCTGAGTAAGGACCTAATCATAAATAAATTGGAGACTTTGATCTCGCGGCCTCCACCAAATAGGGGATTCCCAAATACATAGAGGACTAAGATATTTCCGATTTATTATTGCTAAAGAAAAATGGACAATTTTGCTAACCAGAATCTCATGTAATTGCTCTACCTCCCGGGGAATAGAGGATCAATTACTCTAACGCCTATTTTTAATCATAAAATCAAGGGAAAACACCAAGAAATAACTATGCTTCGATTTTATAGCTCAAAATACAACTATAGATAATTTTATCGATCAAATCACATCGTCCCCAAAGTTAAACTTCAAAAACCACAATAATCTGTCAAAATTGTGACGGTCCGTTAACAGCGTTGGTGTAAAGACCAAACTGCCCTCAGTTTCAGTCATAACTCTATAGTTGTATTTTGTAATATAAAGTCAAACCATAGTTGTTTCCTGGTGTTTTCCCATCACACGGTTAACGGTCCGTCTATTTTTAGACGGATGTTTATGGTTTTTGGAGTTTAACTTTGGGGACGATGTGATTTGATCGATAAAATTGTCTATAGTTGTATTTTGAGCTATAAAGTCGGGGCATAGTTGTTTCTTGGTGTTTTCCCTAAAATCAAAGTAGACAGTTTTTCAGTAAAGACTCAGCGGTATTAAAATCTCCTGATTAAACTCAGTTTCGTGTTTCACAAAAATCAAAACCTGATTTAAATTTACTCAAAAGCATGGAATTCTATACTATGATTAGAAATAATCTATCATCCTCCAACCATGCAGCTGGGGTCTGGAATTGAAGCCATCAAAGCCAGGCTAACAAACCTGAGAACAAGATTGCAAGTATACGGCGTCACAGAGCTGAGAGTAGGCGGAGAAGACGCCGCTGCTACAACGAGCAGGAGAAGAAGGCAAGACTACGCTCACATTGTTGACCACAACGTTGTCGGATTGGATGAAAAGATAACAGAGTTAGTTGAACGACTGATCGATGGCCAAAGGACATCAATGGTTTGCATTTACGGCATGGGAGGACTAGGAAAGACCACTACTGCCAAGCAAGTTTACAACGACAACAGAACCAAAGCACATTTTGAAGTCTTTGCTTGGGCCTACGTTTCTCAGCAGTTCACTCCGAGGAAAGTTTGGGAGACAATCCTAGCTCAACTTTCGGACAAAAAAATCGAGCCAAAAGCGTTGTCTGAGGATGAGTTGACATCACAACTTTGTCGTCTCCAAAAAGTCAAAAAGTGCTTGCTGGTATTGGACGACATTTGGGAGGCTCGAGATTGGGATAAGCTCTCTGCTGCGTTCCCATACCTCGACGCGGATTATAGAAGCAAGATCTTGTTTACAACTCGCAATAAAAGGGTTGCATCCCATGGGGTCTATCACAGTAGCTTGAATGTTTTGGACTTCAACAATAGCTTCAAGCTACTTAAAAACACAATAATGTTTTTGGGAGGACCTGACCATCCAAGTAAGTATTCATATCTATCAATCATTTTTATCAAGGCAAAACACTATTCCAGCACGTTGTACTTTCACCCCATTGTATCGTCATATTTCAAATCGGTTTTTTTCCTTCTGAAATCATAACAGTCGATTATCAAAACTGTTGAAAACTAACGAAATCCGTTGAAACTGTCAAGTCCCGTTTCTTGACTATATGAAATGTCAAACTTGCCCTTATAAAAGGTTCAGCTAGGGTTATGAAACGAGGTTTGTCTACTGTTTCATAATCCTAGCTTACACTTTTAAATGTCAAACTTGATATTTCGCATGGTCAATTAACAAGTATGGACGGTTCGAACAAGTTTCGTTTGTTGTTATCAATTTTTGATAGTCGACTACTGATATGACATTCAAAACCGCATTTTTCGACCGTTGTATTTTGGAGTTAACCCCTCAATTATATCCTACCCCAATGTTTGTTATCCTAAAAAGCTGTTACCCCGTTGTTGGATTAATGATGAGTGACTATCAGGAACTATATACAAAAATCACGTCACTATCTTTAACTTTACAATGGGGAAACTCTAAGAAATGACTATTGTTAGACTTCGTAGTACATAATTTACCCACTGACTTTCTTATCGTCTATTATACATGATCCGGCAAACATATTATCAAAAACCATAATTTTTTGTCAAAAAACATAGAATATTCAGAATATTTTGCGTTTTAGACAGACTATTCTATGTTTTTTAGACAGAATATTATGGTTTTGATAATATGTTTGTCGAATCATGTTTTTTAGACCATAAGAAAGCCAATGGATATATCTTGTACCACGAAGTCTACAAATAGTCATGTTTATTATCTTAACTTCAATAGTATTCACATTACTATTCTAAACTTCTAAAATGACTGTATCAAAAAACCCGACTACCTATATTCAAACCGTCTTTATCTCCGTCTTCAACCTTTAAGGTTATTAGTGAAAACTCGAGCTTATAAAAAAATACAGATGTTGATTATCGAGGCTGTTTTTTTTTCAGTTGAAGACAACTCCGACATGGAAAAGTATGCTAAAGAAATGGTACGAGAATGTGCGGGATTGCCCCTGGCCATCACTGTGCTAGGAGGAGTTTTAGCTACAAAAGATGAGTTAAGAGATTGGGAAAGAGTGGGTGACAATATCAGATCATATCTGAACACAGGGGGACAAGGCAAGAACAATGACGGAGTAGCAAGTGTATTGGAGTCGAGCTACGACGATTTGCCCTATCACTTAAAAACATGTTTCCTCTACTTCAGCCAGTACCCAGAAGACGAAGAAATAAACACGAACGAGCTCATTCAGAAATGGATAGGAGAAGGTTTCGTGTCGTCCTCAATGGAAAGAGAGGGTCTAAAAATGGAGGAAATAGCAGAGGAGTATATGAATGAACTGGTGAGCAGATGCATGGTTCAAGCAGGATCAATAGGCCACACGAGAAGAGTTAAAACGTGTCGCGTGCATGATCTTATGCGGGACTTCTGCATATCAAAGGCGAAAGAGGAACGCTTTTCACAGTCAGTTAAACTGGATGGGACAAATTTAGACAATGTAAGTTCCCGAAGGATCTGTGTTTTATCCGGTAATCATGTTAACGAGTCTATTTTATCTTCCCTCATCGCGATTTCCCCGAATCTTAGATCAGTATGGTTTCGTGGTGAAGTCGATAAAGAACAAGAGCAAGACAAAGCGGTATCTTCTATACTAAAGAGGTTGAAATTGGTAAGGGTTTTAGAACTTGTTCAGACAAGCCCGAAGGACTTATCAATGGTAGCTAATCTCGTTCACGTGAGGTTCCTGAAGCTCGTAACTTCACAGTTGAACACATCCATTTGTAATTTGAAGTGTTTGGAAACGTTGAATCTTGAGAGTTGTGGCTGGATCAAGATCCCCGATTCGATATGGGGGATGGAACAGCTGAGACATCTGTACCTTCCCCTTTACTGTTCATGTGAAAGTAACGAGCAACCGGTCGTTACCTTACCGAATTTGCAGACTCTTGTGAACTTTCCTCCGCCAATGTTCGACCTGAAACAGAATCTTGTGAAACTGAGGAGCGTAAGGAAGTTAGCAATACGCCAAAGTATAGGCGAAATATGTGAGATCTCGAGGAGTCAGGAGATCGTGTTCAACCGACTACAGTCACTGTCTTTTCTACACACAAAGTACCATATCACAGACTTGGAGGCCATGACAAGAGGCGCTCCTCGTCTGTGTAGACTATTCCTTGACGCACCACTTACGTTCCAGGCAGCTGTCTGGCCCTCCAGCCTGACTAAGGTCGAGTTAACATATACAAATCTCGATGTGAGTCATATGCAGGCACTGGCCGAGTTGCAGAGTTTAAAGGCGCTCTCCCTCCACGTCTGTTCAATCCTCGTGGAGGAAGTGATCTTCCATGAAGGTGATTTTCCTTGTCTCCGCCATCTTTTGTTCGATGCTTTGAGGGTCGAAACATGGATCTTTCATCAAGGAGCTGCGCCAAGTCTTTGTTGTTTAGAGATTAACAGCTGCACAGGACTTAAGTCTGTTCCTGATGGAACCCAATTTCTCAAGCAGTTGAAGGAAATAAAAGTGAGGTATATGCCTTATAGTTTCGTGAAGAAGATGGAACGTGGAGGAGATGATTGGGACATGGTTAGTCACGTGCCTTCCATCTCTTTCTACAATTGTGAGGCAGGCGAGTGACTACAACTCTTTGTTCGTTTCCTTATTAATACGTCTTTGTTGAAAACTGTAACACATTGTGTTGTAATCTGTAACACGTTTTTCTATCAGTAAGTGACATTAAAGGACCTAGTTTTCATGTGTAATAGTAATACAACCTTTTGCTGAATATTTGTGACATACAATAATCTAAAATTGGAAGTAGCCGCCCTCTCTTTGCTCTCTCTGCAAGCTAGGGTTAATTTTTTTTCTTTTCTGATAATCGATGGCGAACTCGGCGACTCGGCTCTCTAGTATCTACGGTGACCCCTCGCTATGGTGTGATGAACCTGAGGAGGTCGTTGGGGAGGTATCCGGCGGTGGGGTCGGTGTGGGCGTCGTGGACGCGAGGGAGAAGGCGGCGATGGGGGTCGTCGGCTTGTCTGAGGAAGAAGATCTGGTGGCCGGGATGGGGGTGGTTCTGGGTGACGAATCTGGGCTGACCCTGACGGCGCTGGAGGACAGGGCGGCGGGGACGGAGGCATCCGGCACGGAGCCGGAGCCGGTGACGCCGCGGGACGGCATGACCTCTCCCATGCGATTCTCGGCCACGAGGGGTGGCGGGTCTCCATTGATGGGGGAAGGCTGGCAGCACACGGCGGCGGGACGGATTCGCCGGACGCCGGCGAGGGGTCCGCGTCCTCGGAATGCGAGGGGCGTGGGATCGGGACCGGCTCGGGACGTCGTGGCTGAACCTCGGGCGTCGCTGGGAGTGGTGTCGGTGACGACTGCACTTGTGCCGGTAGTGGAGATATCCTCGGATACGGAAGCTACGGTGGAGGAGTCGCCGGCGGCGGTAGCTTGGCGACGAAGCAAAGGCAAAGGGGTGATGCAAGAGAACCATACAAGGCCGGATCTGGGCCTTGTGGATGCGTTGGGCCGTACATCTGGGTTCATGCAGGATGCGCGTAAGGAGACGCGGGGGAGACTGGGCCGAGAGGACTGGGCTCCGAGGGTTGGGCGTGGAGGACAGGGCCGTGGACCGGGAGCTGGGCAAGGCGACATTGCTGCCTGGGCTAGCAGATATGGGGCGGGTACTGATCAGGTGGGGATCGGACCGTCTAACCGGGTGGGTCGGGCTGACCGAGACACTTGTACTGAGGTAGATCCGGATCGGGAAGGGCGGTAAACCGAGGAGGAGGGTGTGGGAACCCTTGGTTCGCGTTTGTCGTCGATGTGTATCAAGGAAGTAGTGACTCCAACTGGGGCGGTGGCCAATGCGGGGGGTCAGTTCCAATTTGCACTAGCTGCAAAGGTGCTGACTTCGAAGCGGTTTTTCTGGAAGCCCCTAGTGGACAGGATGGAGGATCTATGGGGCATGAAAGTGGAGGCTCGGCCGCTGGAAAGGGGTCTGGTGGCTTTCTTCTTCCGTACGGCTAAGGAAAGGGCAAGGGTTCTAGCTGGAGAACCATGGGCGTTCTGGGAATCTCTGGTGCTGTTCACGGACCTCAGGGCTCATATGAAGGTGGGGGACCTAAGCTTTCACCATTTCTCGGTGTGGGCTCAGGTTATAACCTTCCGGTGGGGGCTTGGAATAAGGAGGTAGGATTCCGTCTGGGGAATGGTTGGGGGACATGTCTGGCAGTAGACGTGGACCAATCGGGGTACTGCTGGGGCGACTTTATGCGGATTCGGATCCGAGCTGATATACGCATCCCTTTGCAGAGTCAGCTATGGTTCCGATTATCGAAGTCGCATGTACGTTCTCTCCTTCAGGTCTCGTACGACCACTTACCAGATCATTGTTATGGATGTAGCTGTGCGGGACATCTGTTCCCCTCATGTCCGGTGGCGGGGGGGGTGGTCAAGGGTCACTCTCTACGAGCCCCTGGTGATCCGAGATCTACCTTGGAGAAGGCCAAACACGGGAAGGCGGTCCTTGGGACGAACTGGAGCTATATTGGGGGTAGGGGTAAGGGCAGTAACCGGGGCCCGGGCACACCTACTCGGCCTGCGCCATGATCTGGGGGGAGCCGTCATATGCAACAGGGACGGAGGACATTCCCTTGGAGTGGGTCGCTAAGGAAGTGGGACCGACGCTGTCGGGGAAGAAGCGTCTGGACAGAGAGGAGGGGCCAGAAGAATCATAGGGATCGACGGGGTCCGATGGTGGATCACATGTAGCAGCGGCGGGGGGCCACAAGCACCCTCGCCTCCAAGAATGAGTCTGAGGTGGTCCAGGAAGGGGGTGGTCGACTGTGACCCCTTCCTGGCGAGCAGATGACGAGGGTACCATCGACAGTCGTTATCTGTCTCCCCTACCAGTCCGGTGTCAGCATTCTCGCGTTCAGGAGCCCTAACATTATCACTCAAGGGAGGACGACGCACGCTGACTCACCGGGGGAGATGGCAGTCCACTAGTATTCCCCTCTCACTTGGCTGGCTCGGCTAGTGTCATTTGGTAGAAGCATGTTGTATCGGTGTCCAGGGTTCCACTGGATGCTACCACAGATATCCCCCTTCAACCGCCCCTAAGCATCGAGCAACTTTTACTTTCTGTTATTGCTTTCTGTTATTTAGTTGGGTTCTATCCTGCAAGATGGGTACAATTATGTATTCGTCAAACTATCTCTTTTTTCAGTAATAATATTACCTGTTTTTCTCAAAAAAAATGACCTAGTTTTCGAGTAGAAAACAAATGCCAAAAGGTAAAAATCCTCAAGTTAACAAACAAGAATGTCAAAAAGCATCTCAAAATAGAAACTACAAACCCAAATCATATGGAGGTCTAAAACCAAAGTTTATCTAACATGAAGCAAACACGTTCAGAAGGTTTTTCTTGATATGCACGATTCGCGTGTCCATCAAATGGGAGCTCTCAAACAGATCATTCGTTATATACAAGAAACCCATCATCTCGGACTTCATCAATACTCCTCATTTATTTTCGGACTGGTCTCTTACACGGATGATGATTGGGTTGGTTTCCCCAAAACACGTTGTTCTACCTCGGGAAACTATGTGTTCTTAGGCAACAACCTGATCTCATGGTCCTCCAAACGCCAATCGACTCTATCTCACTCTAGCACTGAAGACGAGTACAACGGGGTGGCTAATGTTGTGGCGGAATCATGCTGGATTTGAAATCTCCTTCTAGAACTTCATTGTTCGGTCTCTCGCCCGACTCTGGTACACTGTGACAATATCAGGGCTATCTACCTTTTAGGAAACCCAATGCAACATCAATGCACCAAGCATATCGAACTAGACATCACGCCTCCCGGGATCCCGATTGAATGGACAAACGTGAAGTCGTGGTCGGCTCGGAGACCACAAGACCGACAAGTGAAGACCGAAACTGTCTCCATCTTTGAGTCCCGGATCAACCAAAAATTGGGATGAACGGACCCTAAGTTTTTCAAACTCATAATACATCAAACCGAAGCGAAACTATCTCGTAGGAGCGGGCCCATCCCGTCTTACCCGACGGTTCTCTGATCTCCATCGATCAAGTTATGAACTTTTTATTCACGGACTTCGCAGCAGCAAGAAGTCATAAAAGTTCAAAAACAATTCATATAACCAACTTCGTCTCTTCCCGCACACATTTTCCTGGTACTTCTCAGCATGTTCTCTCCATTAATTAACTCTTCAGTTTTCCATTCACGCACGTGCTGTTAATTTGAAAATATTTTTGTTTAGCTGTACAGGTAGTGTCATGGTCATGATTTCGTTAACGCGCTTTCGGATAACCTTAATATAAACAAAGACTAGCAATAAAAAAACAGAAGGTGGAGGTAATAATTATCCTTATTTTATTTAAGAAAAGAAAAGATGATAAATTATTGTCTTTGTTCACATGCTTTGCCACCATTTTCATCTTATCCATGATAGCAACTTGCACTTAGAGCATCCACATCGGTGCGAAGCGTGCGCGAGGTCGGGGCGCGAGCAGGATGAGGAGGGTTCGAGGTTCGGGGTTCGGCCGGTGTGGGGTGCGGGGCGCGGGGGAGGAGGCCAAGTGGGAGGGTTCGGAGGGCAGGGACGCGAGGACAACTTCTGCCTCGCTGCCCCTCTGCCTCTCTGTCCACCAGTGGCAACGTGCCACGTGTCCCATACGAAAAAAAGCAACAACTATGTCTGATTTTTTTTTTTGTTAAATCAAAATACATTAAAAAAATCACTTCAAGCCAACGTACAATATTATTTCAAGCTTGACCTACGAAGACCTGGTAAACCAATTACATATGTATGGCTACGGAGATGTTATAAGGACATGTTAGTAATGCAAGTGAGCAAGAGTTTTACGTTAGACGAACGTAGAATAAAGCAATGATCGATATGCATATAATTAGATTTATAACTTAAAACGGTAATCGTTTGGATCAAGAGTCTCCAAAAAATATATTTCAGTTTTTTTTATTTATCAAAATGGATATATTATAAATGTTTAACGGATGGGTGCATATTTGCCCCCTTTGAGTACTGGATCAACTTACAACTGAAAAACGAAACAGAAACTGAAAAAACAGGGAAGTATTGAACAGAAAAATAAAGTTGCTCTTGATTTCTGGGTTTCCTGGGGTACGGGACTGTTCTAGCGTCTGACGACACCGATACAGTATTAGCCAAGCAGAAGACACAGATCGAGCGGATGCAGTGATAGCGGAGGTGTTGCTGGTGGACTGTAAACTCCACTGGGTTGTCAGCGTGCGTCGTCCTCCCTTGAATGATAATAGTAGGGCTCCTGAACACGGGATTGCTGACCTCCGAGCTGATAGGGAAGTTTCTTGTCGGTCTTTGGTGGAATCGATGCCACCCTACGTCCAGAGGGGCGGTATAGCCGACCAACCCCCCTCTGAACCATCTCGGACTCATTCCGTGAGGCGAGGGTGATTAGCCCCCCCCCCCCCCCCCCCCCCCGCCGTCGTATGTTATGCTTCGTCTGAGTCAGTAGAGCCCTCTGACTCTCGTGCCTCATCCTCCCTCTCAAAACCTTTCCTCCCCGATAATGTCAGCACCGGGTTTCGAGGTGCTCATTCCTCTCTTTCATCGTCCTAGAGCACAGAAGGTTGATCCTTCTCCAAACAATTAGCTCCCCTCCCTCGGCCTTCCTTGCCTTGAACCTTCGGCCCCTGGTTTTTAACTAGTCTAGAAGGTTCTGCTACCTTGCTCCCCATGTAGTTCCAGTTCGTCCCCGGAATCGGCTTCCCATATGTTTCGCTTCTCCAGAGCTGACCGAAGATCAGCTGGGGATCTCAGCGACGACCCCTTTCGACCACCCTCTATCGGACAAGCTGGGAAGAGGTGACCCGCGCAGCTGCAGCCAAAACAGTGGTTCGGGAGATTTTCATATGTCACAACTAGAAAAGTGTGTACCTGAGAGTCCGGGAGACGGAACCACAACCAACTTTGAAGGGGAACTCGCATGTCCATATGAATCCTTACACGCATCTAGTCCCCCCAACATAATCCTTCCTTGTCGACATCCACTGCCTGATATATCCCCAGAGCTGACCCCACCCTGAACCCCACTGCCCTGTTCTAGGCTCCCACCGGTAGGTTTGATACTCTCGCCCAGACAGAGAAATGAGTAAAAAGGATATTCGCTGGACGCATGTGCGCCCTGAGGTCCACAAAGAGGACCAGGGAATCCCAGAACGCCCAGGGCTCCCCTTGGAGCACCTTTGCCCTCTCCTTAGCGTTCCGAAAGAAAAACGCTACGATGCCCTCCTTCAGCGGCCTAGCCTCCACCTTTATTCCCCAGAGATCCTCCATTCTAGCCACTAAAGATCTGCAATAAAATTTGCGAGTAGTCATTACCTTAGCCGCCAGAGCAAAGGAGAAATTTGGCCCGCATCCCACTACCTCCATGTGCAGGACGATGACCTCCTTGATACACATTTTTAAAAATTACACTTAACTGTATCTGATCATACCCGATTTTTATATAATTAATCTGACTAAATTTTTCATACGGGGTTGAAGGCTCCGGTTCCGGGTTCTCTTGAGTCCCATTCCTCGACAAATATACCTTCCTCCATTTATGAATATAGATCTTCTCTTCCTTGAAACAATTTCTACCTTCCGAATCAAGCCAAACAACTACTGAATCGTCCTTGTTGTCATAGATGTACAAAGACTAACATAAAAAACAGATTTTTTTTTGATCCGCAAAAAAAAAACGATTTTATTGAAAGAGGTAAGAAGAAAGTACAAGGGTGCCCCAGGGGCTCAGCGAGCTAGAGGAAAAAACAGATAAGCCAAACAACTAAGACCCGAAGAAGCTCAGAGGCGAGGACTTCTATCTAAGGGGGAGGCCGGAATACAACCACTAACTTTCCACCAATTTAGGATTGCATACCAAATGCCTGCAGATTTCGGGCAAGATAGCAAAAGATGAGGGCAGTCCTCAAAATGGAGCGAACAGAACTTACAGAGAGAGGAGGCCATGCTGATGGGGAGGCCGCGCTCCTCCAAGAAGGACCTCGTCGGGATTGCCTCCAAGGCAACTAACCATCCAAATAGGGCAATTTTGGTTGGAAGACTGGTACTCCAAAGAATAGAACACCATTGGAATTTCGGGTCTGCCAAGTTTTTCCTGATTTCCATGTAAACCTCTTCGACCGAGAAGGCTTTAGAGTTGTGAACCCATCTAATTTGGTCTGCGCCCGAAGAAGGCTGAATGACCGAGAGCTCCTAGAGAAGAAGATCTCAGAACTCGACCCCATAAACAAGCAGGCTGCGTCTGAAGCTAAGGCGCCATCCCTCCGGAGACCAATAATCGCAAATTATAGCCGACTTGTTGGACGCAAGCAAGAAGAGACGAGGGTAAAGCGAGGCTAGCGGCTCAATATTGGCCCAACAGTCAGTTCAAAAAGCAATACGAGTACCTTGGCCCAATACCCATCTGATGCCATCCGGGCCAAAAAGGCTTGCTATCCTTGCAACCTGAAACAAGCTAACGATGTTCGAGATGTTAGAGGAGCATCTGTTGGAGGGCACGGCAGAGAGGTCCCAATTATCGCTAAAACGATCGAATACTTACGCAAAGTTTCCTGTGTAGAATTCATTGGCCCTCTATTAGAAGGAGATCCCACCTTGGGCGGATCATCGGCAAGAACCCCCGGATGATGGACCCGATATCTCGGGTGATTTTGTTGTGATCGACGGCCGACTAAACGACCAACCGACACCGTTATGAATAGCCTAATAAGACTATCACTTGCCGCTTCAAAAAAAAAAAAAAAAAGATGACCGTTTTTTCTTAGCAAATGACTTTTAGGGAAATGGGTGATTAAATAGTACAGCCTTTCTTCACCTGCCGCCATTTTGGCCGTATTCATCGTCCCAACTAGCAGTTTAAAATTAGGGTCTTATATTATTATTACTTCAAGCTTGGCCTGCGAGGAACCACCACATAATAAGTAGGGGTTGTGTGAAGTCCGTTGATCACTTCATTCTGTAAAAGAGAGTCCCTATCTCCCACCACAAGCTCATTCGCCATGGCTGATACTGTAGTGTCGTTCGCTATAGAAAATCTGGGTAACCTTCTCATTCAGGAGACTCAGTTCTTGTACGGTGTGAAGGGTCAGGTGGAGGAGATGCAGACCGAGCTCAAGTGGATGCAGTGCTTCTTAAAAGACGCCGAGGCAAGGAAAGGAGAGAGCGATCTGGTTCGAAACTGGGTCTCTGAGATCCGAGAGGCCACCTATGACGTCGAGGATCTCATCGAACATTTCATCCTCAGATCTGCTATGAGGAATCAAAAGGGTGTGGTGAACCGCATCAAGAAGTACGTTTGCTGCATCAACAGTCTCGCGGAGCTCCATCGGGTGACTTCCTTTTCTTTCTGTGTTGTTTTAATTGGGAAAAGCTCTAGTTACTGACTTATTTGTCGATCAGATCAGTACCCTTGACTTATGGTAATTATACAAACTAACATTTTCCGTTAAAGAATACGGAGAAAATTAGGAAAAACTCAAAGAACTAACTACAACATGACTATTGAACTCAAAAACTAACCGTAGACTTGTTAGTTTTTTTGAGTTTTTTCTAACGTTTTTTTGTCTTCTCTAATAGAAAATGTTAGTTTGTGTAATTACCATAAGTCAATGGTACTGATCCGATCGACAAATAAGTCAGCAGCAAGTTCTTGAGACGTACAAGTCGGAGATAATTAGTTCCTGATTTTACCCCTTTTTTTATAAGCTCGAAAATTTATTAAAAAGAAACACTATTGATTTCTTCTATGTTACTAATTTGTTTTTACAAATCTCTCTTTTTGTATTTGTTAACATTTTTTTCCAGATCTGTGATTCATGTTAATAGAGAATAGAGATCTCATTTTTCAGATTTTTTTTATATGTTTATGGTTTGACCTTTGTAGATCTATTCTTTTCTATTTTAATTTTAGATGTAGTTTTTTTTTTACTTTACTGTTTTTTTGTCATTTTGGATAAATGATGCACTCTACTTTTTAGATCTATGAAATAAATTAGACCAGAATTAAATGTGGTGATAATGGGAATAAATGAAAGAATTAACAATGAAATTTGATAATAGAATTGATGATATTCAGAAACTCTAATAAATGATAGGACTAATAAATTTCCTCATAAAACGAGACCAATTAGATTCTTTATTGGGCCTAATAGATTTGGCCCATGACCCATTAACATTTTGGGACCCATTAACATATTGTGGATGATTGGTTAGGAGATGGTGGTGGTCGGAAAATTTTTAACTTTTCGTTTTGGTTAAAACGATGGTACCAAAATTATGAATCCGCTCAGATCCAGGGTAGGAGTCAAAGGGTGGTTGATGGTCGGTTACCTTGTCCAAACGGGCTTTCAACGACCGAGCAAGTCTGTTGTAATTTCTCATACTAGTGGACTGAGAATCCCCCAGGTCGTTAGCGTGTGCCGTCCTCTCCTGCTTGATAGAGGTGGAGCTCCAAAGCGCGGGATTGCTGACCCCTGAGCTGGTAGGGGAACCTTGTGTCGGCTCTTGATGGTACCACTGTCATCCTACATCCAGAGGGGCGATATAGCCGACTGACCCCTCTCTGGACCTCTTTGGACTCATTCCGCGAGGCGATGGTGCGTAAGGCCCCCGCCGCTGCAAATGAAGTCCCTCCTGATCGTGTGGATGAGTCCCACCCGACCCTGATTCGATTGTGGATCAACCCGCCCTCCTGGTTCAGCGAACACCCTTACCGTTCATACTCAAGTTTCTTGTTCTTTTATTTTTGGGTCAAATATAAAAACATTACCTTAAAATATTAAATCAACTGTTTCAAATTTTAGTAACAACTGATTTATATGTTTTTATGAATTCATTTTAGATTATTTACATATTTTTAAGAATTACAGTATTAAAATTATGTTGGATAACAACTTATACTTTAAAATAATTTATCGTAGGTGACCAATAGTTATTAGGGATAACTTTGTTTCTTAACCTTTACAAACGTTTCATTATCAGATCCTAACCCAGGCCAACGTTTAGTCTCAATTCCTAATATAATAGGTTTGGAATTTCTCAGAAACTATAAAAAGCCGTCTAAACTCACGATTTCGTCAACTCATCGAAGCGTTGTCGTTGTTGGCGTACATTACCCATGGTGCCTTCCTCGAAGTTGAACTTATCCTCGTTCTCAAGCAACCGAACCCAATGCACGACGAGTTGACGGAATCGTGAGTTTGGACGGCTTTGTATAGTTTCTGAGAAATTCCAAACCTATTATGTTAGGAATTGAGACCAAACGTTGGCTTGGATTAAGATCTGATAATGAAACGTTTGTAAAAAGGTTAGGAAACAGAGTTAGCCCTAGTTATTATGGTATACTTTTTTTTACCGAAACCAAAACCTATCCAAATTTACTCAAAACAACATTGATTATGCTCCCATCATCATGCAGGTGGGGTCTGGAATAGAAGGAATTAAAGAGAAACTGACAAACTTGAGAACCAGATTGCAAACGTATGGCATCCGAGAGCTGAGAGTGGCCGGAGAAGAAGCTGTAGCTACTACGGGCAGCAGAAAGAGGCAAGAATACGCTCACGTTATCGACCACAACGTTGTCGGGTTGGATGCAAAGATAACGGAGTTAGTTGAACTACTGACCGACAGTCCAGAACCACCCGTGGTCTGCATTTCCGGCATGGGAGGTGTCGGAAAAACCACCACCGCCAAGCAAGTTTACAAGGACAACAGAATCAGAACGCATTTTGAAGTCTTTGCTTGGGTCTACGTCTCCCAACAGTTCAACCACAGGAAGGTTTGGGAGGCAATCTTAACCCAACTTTCAGACAAGAAGAGCACTGAGGTGGAGAAGATGTCTGAGGATGAATTGACATCACAACTTTGTCGTCTCCAAAAGGATCGAAAGTGTTTGGTGGTAATGGACGACGTTTGGGAGACTCGGGATTGGACTAAGCTCTCTCCAGCGTTCCCGTATCTTGACGGAGATTATGGAAGCAAGATCTTGTTTACAACTCGCAATAAAAGTGTAGCAACCCATAAAGTCAAGCACACTGAGGTGGAAGTTTTGGATTTCAACAATAGCTTGAAGCTACTTACAAAGACAGTACTGTTTTTGGGAGGCCCTGACCATCCAAGTGAGTACCCATTTCTATCTGTCTTTATTGTCTTTTTACCAATGATATCCTACATCAATATATGTTATGATCGTATTAAAAAAAAAACTGCAGGTACTAACTATCTCCGATTTGTACATTTGAAGAATTTGTTGTTGATTTATTAGTCGATCAGATCAGGATTGTAGGCTTAAAGTAATTTACCCAAACTAACATTTTCTGTTAGACTTGACAGAAAACGTTAGAAAAAACTTCAAGAACTAACTGTCATATGACTATTGAACTCAAAAATTATATGTAGACTTGTTACTTTTTTGAGATTTTTCTAACGTTTTCTGTCATTTTTAACGGAAAATGTTAGTTTGTGGAATTACCTTAAGTCTACAAGCCTGATCTGATCGGCTATTAAGGCAACAGTCAGTTCTTGAATGGTATAAGTTGACGATAGTTAATACCTGGTTTTACCCCTATTGGAAATTAAATATGATAACACGATCACTTTTGAGGCTGGGATAATAATATGTACATGTACGTATCCAGTGGCGGAGCTAGCTTTTTCAGTGAGGGGGCACCGAAATTTTTCAGTGATAATACATTACTGTAAAAAAATTTGATAGGGGCACAATTACGAAATTAAAAGGAATTAGTGGGTATTTTTGAAAAAAAATCGAAAAGCATGTAAGAATTTTTCATAAAATAAATTTGAGGGGGCACGTGCCCTCCTGAGGCCCATGTATAGCTCCGCCACTGTGTACCGCTGAAATTTGTAATGAAGTGTATAGTTTAGAATAACCACATACGTAACTGTTAGAATATAAAACTATAATCGAATATTCAACTATCATTTTGGTCTTTCAGTTAAGTTAATTCTCTAACACGGCATGGAGCTCTAATTTTTTCTAAATTTTTCAAATTCGCCTCAAATTGAGAGACATAATCCACCTCCAAAACTGTAAACCGTAAAGACGCATGTTAGAATATAAGTATATTTATATTTTTAACTATCCGCTTAAGTCTGTAGTTCAGTTGGTTTTCTAGTATTACCATTTTTTTCTTCATTATTTATCGTTCGCATATACATGTTGATTTCCGAGTCTGTTCTTTCAGTTAAAGACAACCCGGACATGAAAAGGCATGCTGAAGACATGGTAGGAGAATGTGGGAGATTGCCACTGGCCATCACTGTGCTAGGAGGAGTTTTAGCCACAAAACACGAATCAAGAGAGTGGGAAAGAGTGGCTGAAAATATAAAACCATACCTGAATGCAGAGGGGCAAGAAGGGAAGGAAGGAGTAACAAGGGTATTAGAGTCGAGCTATGAAGACTTGCCGCGCCAATTAAAAACATGTTTCCTTTATTTCAGTCAGTACCCAGAAGACGAAGAAATACGGGCGAAAGAGGTGATCCAAAAATGGATAGGAGAAGGTTTCGTATCCTCCTCGACCGAAAGAGGGGGAGAAACAATGGAGGAAATAGGTGAGGGGTACTTGAACGAACTGGTGAGTAGATGCATGGTTCAAGCTGGAAAACTAGGCCACGCGGGCAGAGTTAAAACGTGTCGCGTGCATGATCTTGTTCGGGACTTGTGCATATCAAAGGCGAAGGAGGAAGTCTTTTCTCAGTCAGTCAAGCTCGGGGCTACAGATTCTGACAAAGTAAGCTCCCGTAGGGTTTCTGTTTATCCCGGTGATAACAATAACAATAACAGTAACAGTACCAGCACGGACGATTCTGTTTTATCTTCCCTCCTCGAAACTTCCCCGCAACTCAGATCAATGTGGTTTCGTGGTAAAGGTGAAGCATTACTGTCGATAGAAAAGAAGTTGAAGTTGGTAAGGGTTTTAGAACTGGAATGTTCTGGCTCGATGATTCTCAAGCGTATTGCAAATCTCATTCACCTGAGGTTCTTGAAATTTAAAGCCCAAAACATCGACCCTTCAATTGGTAAGCTGAGGTGCTTGGAGACATTGATTATGCACATGGGCGGGCCAATGACACTCCCAGATTCGATCTGGGGGATGGAACAGTTGAGACATCTCTACCTTTCAAGTGGTTGTGAGTGTGAGAGTAGCAAGCAGCCAGTGTGTAATCTACCTAATTTGCAGACACTAGTGAACTTTCCTCCGTACAATTTCGACCTGGAACAAAACCTGGTCAAGTTGACGAGCGTAAGGAAACTAGTAATATCCAACAGTGGAGACGAAATATGTGAGATCTCGAGGAGGCAGGGGATCGTGTTTAATCGACTACAATCACTATATGTCGTAGGCAATGAGATTGCAGATTTGGAGGCTCTGACGGGAGGCAGTCCTCGCCTGTATAGACTATGCGTTCAAGCACGCCTCACGTTCGAGGCAACTGTGTGGCCCTCCGGTCTTACAAAGCTCGTGTTAATGCATTCGAGGCTCGCGGGGAGCCATATGATGGCATTGGCCAAGTTGCAAAGCTTGAGGACTATGTTCCTCAAGTACAATGCCTTGGCCGAGAAGGAAATGATCTTCCAAGAAGGTGATTTTCCTCGACTCCACCATCTTGTCCTCGATTGTTTGACGGAGGTTGAAGCGTGTGCCTTTCGTAGAGGAGCTCTGCCGAGCCTTTTCTGTTTAGAGATTGACGACTGCAAGAAACTCAAGTCTGTTCCTGATGGAACCCAATTTCTTGAGAAGTTGAAAGAAGTAAAAATCACACGGATGCCTTACGGTTTCGTGAAGAGGGTGGAACAAGGAGGTGATGATTGGGGCATGGTTAGTCACGTGCCTTCCATCTCTATATACGATACTCGGCCCGGCAAGTAACTCCACATCTCCTTGTTTGCTTAGTTGTGATTACGGTTTTTGTTAGAAATTATAACATGATTTTAAGTCGTAGACATCGTAATCAATCACAGAATAAATATGGGACGAGGATTCTTAGGAATGGTTGATTGTACGTGTATTTGTAGAGAAAATCTTCTTCTTCAATGCATTGTGAAGTTCGGTTTCTCTACCTTTTTGTACATTTTTTTTGGCGTGTTTGTTATTGTCCACCAAAGTGGAGACTGAATTTAAGAAACTTTATAGAGTAATGATAATTACATTTTAATTAGATTAATTAACACGTTTTCTTAAAGTGATACAATTGTTAATTGACCACGTAATAGAAAAGATTATGTTTATATTTCTTTTTTTCGAAACGGGTAATCGGATATTTCATTAATACCAAAAGGTAATCAAGTAGGGTGAGGCGTAACCGCCCCGGGTTCCAGATGTATGTCCGGGCCGACCGTAGCAAGCCTGGCGCTCATGGACCCATAAAAGTAGACCACTTTGTATCGTGGTCACAGAACTAAGCCAACTCCTTACAACCGTCCCAATTATTCGACCTAAAACAGCTATTGTCTCAAAACAACGAGACTTGAAATGAAAGATCCTAAACAACAAAATGTCTAAATAACAAATTATTCGACCTAAAACAGAATAGAAAATAAGCACACGATCGAAAGAACAAACTACCAAGTCGGCGAAACCAGATCTTCTAGGTCCCGTGCCATTGGAGCGATCTGATGTCGGCCAATCTTCGTCTTGAGTCGCCCGGATCTTTCGAAGTAGTGCGGGAGGCGAGAGCAACGATTGATCCGCCACGGTTTGTCCGAGATCGAGGGTCCCGACTTCGGGTGCCGTGGAGTCAGACCCCGATCTATCGTCCTTCCTCCCGGATCCCAGATCCATCTAGGGAGCAGCAGGCCCCCGCCGGCGAGGGGTGACCCCGGGGCGGTATGCCGCTGCAGATGGAGGGCGGCGCGTGGAGCCCGTCTTCCATAGAACGGCAGGGGGGCACGGTGGCTACTGGCTCGAAGGCGGGGCCTGTCCGGCGATGCTGGAACGGTAGCGCGAGACGAGGGAGAGACCGTGGCACGACTTGAACGTTGGACGGCGACCTGTGAGAGTAGACCGGCTACAAAAAAAGACAAAAACAACAAAGTAAAACCCATAAATGAGTAGAGTGTACACATAAATGGGTGTGTGGAACGCCTTCCAGAGAATCCATGGTGGAGCAAGGAAGGAGAGAGAGTGGGGGGAGGAGGCTGCGCACCAATAAATATAATTTCAATAAAGACAAGAGTTTCTAGTTTTTATCTGGAGGATTAGTTTCCATCTTAGTTTAACCCTATATATGTGTGTGTTCATGACACGCGTGAATAGTACTCTTATGAGACACGCATATATAGACAATCATTACTATTTTATTTAAGAATGCATGGAGCAAGACAAAGTC
Organism: Erodium maritimum; assembly: GCA_963921825.1. Taxonomy (NCBI): domain Eukaryota; kingdom Viridiplantae; phylum Streptophyta; class Magnoliopsida; order Geraniales; family Geraniaceae; genus Erodium; species Erodium maritimum. The sequence goes on along the minus strand of OY997592.1, from coordinate 71,671,570 downwards.
GAAATCAGCTACATTTCTATCGAAGAACATAAGGTAATATACTAAAAAAAAAACCTTTGAGTAAATTGTTATTTCACAAACTGAGAAAGATTGGAATGCTTAACCTCATAAAGGTCGATGATTAAGGGGGAGAATGTTAGAACCTCTAATCATTGACTTTTTATTTCCTATTTTTAGGGCTAAGCTCTAGTCTCTTATTTAAGGGTTAATTACCTTTAGTACCTTTTATGTATTGGGAACACTCCTTTAGTACCCTGATGTATTGGTAACGGTCTGGACAAAATTTTGGTCATGTTTACGTCATTTTGATGATCTGTGACCAATTCATAAGGGGTATTAAATGTTCTGTTATCAATACATAAGGGGTATTAAATGATCTGTGACCAATTCATAAAGGGTAAAAATGTGTGTTACCGAAACAGATGGGCTGTTTTTGAACGTTACCAAACGTAAAGGTACTAAAGGTATGTTACCAATAGAAAAGGGGTACAAAAGGTAATTAACCCTTTATTTAATTATTAGGCATCGGTTTTTATTTTCCCTCCAACCAATTCCCTTATAAATAAAGACCAAGAACTCAGATGACAATCATCGTTTTTTCAAATACATTCTCTGTGTCTTTTATCGTTGCATTGCTTTGCACGTTTTACAAAATCACGACTATGAAAAGCGCCATGAAGTCGGATGTCGGCTGAGACTCGTTGAGGGGCAACACCCAATATAATCATAAGAGCCCGATGGCGATTTAGTGCGAGAAGGTGGCGACTCACCATGCCTTTGATTTCAACAATTGATCTATCTCTAAATTTGACCATGCCATTGACTTTTCTGTCAAGAAATGAGAAAATATCCTCCCTTCCCCAGTATCTAAGTACCAGACATCGCTTTTGTGTTGTCCATTCCCTTATATCATAGGGATCACCTTCTCTTCATTCAACATTATCGCTTCCTCTCCCATTGCAGTGATAAAGAGTGCAGGTTCATCATCTTCATCCTGTTTTGCATAATATTGTCTTGCCCTTTTCCAATTTCTGCATTTAGATGCAAAATGCCAAATTCAAAACAATTATAGCATCTTATTCTACTTTTATCATCTCTTGGTTTTGGTGATCCGGTTTGTCACGGTGACCCTATTTCTCTTCCTCCTATGAGGTCTCCCATCTTTTTTTGCATCTTGGTGGGATGTCTCACCTTCTGCTTGAGCTACCTCTAGTTCGGCCATTCTTTGACAAACTCCCAATGGGCCTTTATGAGAAGCAAGTGCTCGTTCTCTTGCTCTTGCCTGCTTCCCCTTAGTGTGTACTCAAACGCCTTCAATCTCCCAATTGCCTCTGCAACGAACATGTTCTCAACATCACCCATTGTTGGATTATGCCAACAATTAAGAGGAGCCTATCAGGGACAGAAGCAAAGATCTTCTCCACAACTTGAGAATCAGGCAACTTGTAGTCAAGGCCTCGAATTTCATTAAAAAGGTTAGAGAGTTTCAGGTAAAAATTGCTATTGTTTCAGCTTCTTCCATCGCTAACATTGTAAAATAGTGTTTGAGACACCGAACATTTGTAGTCTTCACCCCCTTTTTCTCTTATATGCATCGCTTTCAGAGAATCTAGGCTTCCTTGGCTGTCTTAGCATGTTTGATAGACATCAAGGTCACCTCAGGCACGGACTGTGTGATCACACAGCGAGTGCTCCTTGATCTCGTTCTTCCCCAATGGAATCTCCATCCTCGATCGCAACCCATACTCTTAGTGCCTTCATTATTGTAATCATCTTCAAAGTCTATATCCCTTAGTTGGTTTCAGTCAACATGAGATAGGGCAAGCCCGAACTTTCTTTAGCTTGCTTCATGGATCATGAGCTTCCAGCTCCTCTTTTCTTTGTGTTCCATCCCCCTTTGTCACCTGCAATGTTAGGTTCTAATACCAAATGTAAAATGTGCGAAGCAAGACAACAATAAACGACACAGAAAATGTATTTGAAGAACCGATGATTGTCATCTGAGTTCTTGGTGGTTATAAAGAAAATAGAAACTAATGCCTAATAACTCGGCAAAAGACTAGAGCTAGTTAAAACAAATACGACAGGAAATGGCAGGATAGAAGTTCTAACAGGTTTTACGTGCTTTGTTTGTAGTCCCGATGGTTTTCCCGGCAGCTCTCTTTCGGCATGCATGATATTTCCTGGGTGGTCAGATGAGTTTTCTGTTATGTTTATGCAGATATTTTCACAGTTGCGGGGATAGTGGATTCGTTCGTGTATCAAGGTCAAAGGGCGATCAAGATGATGGAACTCGGGAAATTCAGATAATGTTCATGCAATGTCCTTGTTGGAGTTGAGCAATTCTAAAGAGCAAATAGAATGTGCTTGCAAAACTAATTTATCGTAGAAGAGTTGAAGAACTGATGTTTGCTGGATCAGATATAGTTTATATTGATCTTTATTTCTCTTACCAAAAAAAAGGTTTAGCTCTCCAAAGTGCACTTCATGCTTATAAGTATGAGGTCGCTGATTCTAATAGAACTTAGATCGAATGTTCGGAATAAAAGCATAATTCATACAAAAATCATCAAAATTCACAAAACCAAAAAAACTGAAACAATATGAATAGTGGAATGTAGGTTTGAATTCAGGGAAAGGATATTAGTGAAAATAGATGCAAGGAGCGTGACTGACTCCGTCCCATTGGTCTCGAGCTTTTTCCATCCTCCTCCTGAAACCACCGGGCATGTTTTTGACTCTTAGTTCCTTCAACTGCTTGAGATAATGAAATCCGTGGGAAACAGACTTGAGCCTCTTGCAGTCATTAATCTCTAAACAGGAAAGACTTGGCAAACCTCCTTCATGTACCGCCCACGCTTTCAAATAAGTCAGACGTCTAAGTGAAAGATGGTTGAGCTGAGGAAAATCATTTCCATGGAAAACCATTTCCTTCCCTTGAAATGAAAACATATGGAGGAAGAGAACCTTTAAGCTCTGCAGCTTTGCCAGTGTCCACATTTTGCTTTCATCAATGTTAGACCATGTCAAGACAAATTTAGTGAGGTTGGAGGGCCAAATAGCAATATCAATGTTTCTTGCAATAACAACTAGTCTGTATAGACGAGGACATGCTCTTGTCACGGCCTCCATATCTGCAGATCCACTGCCAGGTTCGTTCGTAAAAGACAATGATTGTAGTCGGCTAAACACTATAGCCTGACTCCTGAGGACCTCCTCTATTTCCAGCATAGCTCGGACTACTACAAACTTCCTTACATTCGTGAATTTGACAAGATTTTGTTGTGAGTCAAACCTCCTCCGAGGAAAGTTGACCAGTGTGTGCAAGTTTAGGAAATTACCCACTTGCTGCTCCGTACTTTCACAGTAGCAATCAACATTAAGATACAAATGCCTCAGCTGCTCCATCTTCCACAACGAATTTGGGATCATAATGCCCGGTGAGAGATCAAAACTATACCTGGAATCCAACTTTAACGTCTGCAAGAACCTCAAATTACTAATAGATGTGGGGAACTTTGACAATCCAATTTGTAGAAACCGTAAGTGAAGCAGATTTCCTATGTGTTTCATCGTACCAATTCGTGGAAGATCATCGTGATCGATTAAAATCCTAACCAACTTCAAACTATTTACCATCAACTTGATTTTATGGTGATCAAGATCTCCGCTTCCAAGAGAACCAAACCACGACAAGGATCTAACCTGTGGGGAAATTTCTACCAGGAAGGATGGAATGGGATCATCATTTGAATGAGTTTTATCATGAATAGAAATCCTACGGATTTTGTGCTCACTAGGAACTGTTCCGTTGATTTCATCCCCAAGCTTCATTGAAAGGGAAAAACCTTCTTCTCCGGCCTTTGATAAGCACAAATCCCGAATCAGATCATGTATGCGACACGTTTTAACTCTTCCTGTGTGTCCTTTTCTCCCCGCTTGTACCATACATCTGTTAATCAGCTCGTTCAAGTACTCCTCTGCTACATCCTCCATCGTTTCATCCCTGTCCTCAGTGGACACTGAGGATGGTACAAAACCTTCTGCCATCCATATTTGTATTATTTCAGTTGTTTTCATTTCTGTATCTTCTGGATACTGACTGAGACAGAGGAAACATGACTTTAAATTGTACGGCAAATCCTCATAGCTCGACTCCAACACGTTTGTTACTCCATCATTCCCTTTTTGCTCTTCTCTCTTCAAGGCTGATTTAATGTTAACCCCAACTCTCTTCCAGTCTTCAAGGGTATGTTTTGTGGCTAAAACTCCTCCCAATACAGTGATAGCCAGTGGCAATCCCTTACATTCTTTAACCATTTCCCCAGCCAATTTGCCCATGTTTGAGTTTTGTTTCACTGGAAAATAAAAATAAGAAAGAAAACTATCAACGTGACTTATTTATGTGAGATTGCTTTCTGACCCTAATGCAAAAGTTCAACCTCTTTTGTTTTTTGATAAAGGATAGTTTTATTAATAATCTTTTTACCCGAAGATGAGAAAAAGAGAGGGGACCGCAAAAAAGCTATTCCAAACAACCTTCAAAAGAGACTCTACCACAAACGGTAAGAGAATCTTCCTTAAAAAGCGTAAAGAACAAACGAAGAAAGGGGACAAAAGCCAAATACAAAGAGAAACTAATCGATAGAAGGTAGAACATCGTCCTTTAACTCTATCTGCAGGAAAGTCCCTGTATTAACAAAGTGTCTGCAAGCCTCAGTTTTACGCTGAGCCTCGAGCTTCTGAGTTTCACTCATACAGAGGGAACGAGTCGTCACTCGAAAAGGTTGATGAGGTTTTTTCCTTCTTGTCTCTTTAACCTTTTGTATTGTTTCTGGCGACCACACTGGAAAGTCTTGATCGAAACTTGACAACGGGTTAAAGGAGGGAGACGGAGAAACCCGAGAGTCCGACTTGGGGAGAACATTCTTTACCAAATCAGGAAACGATGCTAGAGGGCGGACAAATATTGCATGAGTGAGTCCTTTTCGCACAAGGCTTGGCCCGAAGGCACTCAAACTACCTACCGGGCTTATTGGGTCTGACCCAGTAGAAAAAGAGTAAGCTTGAGTTGCTGATGCTTGTTTCACAACAAGGCTCGGCGCAGGCCCAGAGGCTGGAACCAAAGGTCCAGCAGCAACCTTTGCAAGCCCGTATGGTGGAACCAAAGGCCCAGCAGGCCCTTTTTTGCTTGCCAAAAGCTCTTCTTCTCCACGCGAAGCTCGGATCGTAACGGAATCTACGACTGAATCTAAACAAATCTCAACCAAATCTAGAGTTTTCGAAAATGAATTCGATTCTCCCATGAATTGCGGCTCCAAAGAAATCTTTGAATGAGATTTGCAAATCTCATCCAAATCTTCGATTCTCCCATGATTCGATGTCCTTAGTTTGTGTATATGCTAAAACGTAGACTAGTTCTACGGATTCAAGAAAGCTGAGTTACCTACAAGGGACTCGAACAGTATTCTGAAGCTCATAACCTTTGACCCTACTTTATAATAATTGATCTACGATAATACACTTCCTCATATTACCCGTTTCAAAAAAAATATAGTAGGTGTAAATCGTTGTCATACTATTTTAGAAAGTTTCTAACTATACTTAATTATTTTATTCATCTAGAAGACATCTTAATTTTCCATTTCTTTTGTTTTACTACCTCTCCGCGGTTTTTTGGTGGAAGAGGTCAAAGTGCAATGCACGTGAACATATTTTCTATAAAGTAATATATACTCAAACCCTGCAAGACGCTTTAGCAATTTTCTTAATAATATATAAATAAAACTTCTTCGGATAAAGAAAAAGAGTACATAAAAGGTCCAGGTACAGAACCCTCACCTAAAAAGAACCTGTCCCATGCACTTCAAAGCACCAAATCCAATCCGTTCAAAAGGATCAAACCAAAATTTGAAAACAGTAAAAAATCAGAGCACTAGCGTGAAAGCAGAATCTCAAAACAATCACAACAAGGAGAGGATACACTAAAAATAAAGTCTAAACACCCAAAAAATTTTAAATTAAAAATATAATAGTAAACTAGGTCTGTGACCCTAATCTTCCTATTATGAAGCACACAAATTTAAAACAAGATGAAAATCCGGATTCTTTTACTATTAAGCATAAAGAGAACGTCTGTCTAAGAATGTAGAGCACCCTATTTCAACAAGACCATCAATCTCTTACACAAACTGAAAAGCAGTTACTAACAAGTCAGCGAGCCCAACAGAGTCACACAAGACAAGACTCCAGGATACAGTTCAAGATCTGGCAGCTCCAAGCTACAACGAGGCGAGAGGAAGTTGTAACCAGCTTTGACGATGCGAGAGTCTCCTTAAACTCCAGCAAACTAACCACAACAACCCACCAGTACCTCCACTTCTCGCATAAACCAGCGACCAGAACCTCCTCCGACCAAACTATGGGACGAAATCACTTGGTTATACTTGATCGACGTCGGAGGTAGGACGCAGGGCAGGCCGAGTGCACAATAAACTAGCACTGCGAACTTCGGCGACACGCTTCTGATCGGTAGGAAGAAGCCCGACCAGAGCACCACCGTACCCGGAACGGAAAAAGAGAGGAAAGGAAAAAGGAAGGGAAGAAGAAAGAGATGAAGACGAGGTCACCACCAACGTCCAACGACCGAAGACCATGACGTTGTCGATGATAAGAGGATGAAGAAGGGGGATTGTAGATTGGCAGCTAGGTTTCAAAACGAGAGAGAAGAGTCGTTCCTTAACAAAAAGTTGGATAAAGGGTTTTAATTTTCTGCACGTTGATTCAGAGTAACGTGTAGAAAATGGGTCAACCTCAATTTATGTGAGTCAAATAACAAATGGTTCAGGTCTCTGAACTTGACCAGAGGTTCAACCCCAAAGGTTGTATAGGTGGAGGTATTGCTGACTCCACACTTTTGCAATTATAAAGGTAATTGCATGGCAATTCATGTAGGTAAGTATTTGTATCTACCCCTTTAATATGTTGTTCTAAAATTTGAAATTTTATTCTAAATATTTATATATTGACTGTACGGAAAATGATGAAGTAATGTATACTTGGATGGTTATGGCCTCCCAAAAATAGTATTGTATTTTTTAGTAGCTCCAAGCTGTTGCTCTGATCCAGAATATCCAATCTGGTGTGATACACATACACTCCATGTGATGCTACGACACCTTTATTGCGAGTAGTGAGTAATATCTTGCTTCTATTATCGCTGTCCATATACGGGAATGCAGCGGAGAGCTCACGCCAATCTTGACTTCTCCAAATATCGTCTATCACCAGCAAACACTTCTTTTCCTTTTGGAGACGACAAAGTTGTGCAGTCAACTCATCGACTGACATTTTCTCTACATCCTTTATTTTGCTCTCTGAAAGTTGAGTTAGGATTGACTCCCAAACTTGTTTCGGGTTGAATGGCTGAGAAACGTAGACCCAAGCAAAGCATTCAAAATGTGTCTTTTGTAACATCCCGCTGTGTCAGACACGGGCCCCACACGCGGCGATAGTAGGTCTGCAGCCCAATACACCCCAACCCCTTTGGTGTACTGTCCGCAGACAAATACCAACCTAGGTTGTTGGTGAGACTTGAACCCAAGACCTCACCCTTTATAGCATTTCCTTAAGTGATGCTATCACCAATTGAGTTGCATTCAAAATGTGTCTTGATTTGATTGTCGGTGTAAACTTTCTTGACAGTAGGGGTCTTGCCCACGCCGCCCATACCGGAAAGGCAGACCACAGGCCCTGCACGACGGTCTTCTCCTTCCTCAAAGATGAGCAGCTGTTGAACTAGCTCGTTGATCTTTCCGTCCAACCCTACGATGTTGTGGTCAACAACGTGAGGGTAGTCTCGCCTCTTCCTCCTGCTTGATGTCGCGCTCGAAGCAGCTCCTTCTCTATCCGCCCTGAGCTCCCTGATGCCATAAGTTTGCAAGCTTGTTCTGAGGTTACTGAGCTTGGCTTTGATGGCTTCGATTCCGGACCCCACCTGATGAAGCTCCACAGCATGTTTGGGAGAGAGAGCGTACTTCTTGACGCGATTGACAACACCCTTTTGATTCCTTATAGCAGATCTGAGGATGAAATGTTCGATCAGATCCTCGACGTCGTAGGTGGCCTCTCGGATCTCGGAGACCCAGTTTCGAACCAGATCGCTCTCTCCTTTCCTCGCCTCGGCGTCTTTTAAGAAGCACTGCATCCACTTGAGCTCGGTCTGCATCTCCTCTACCTGACCCTTCACACCGTACAAGAACTTGCCCTGTTGAATGAGAAAGTTGCCCACATTCTCTATAGCAAACGACACAGCAGCATAAGCCATGGCGGATGAGTTGGTGGTGGAATATTGGGCACTTTCTTTTTCACAATGAAGTGATCAATATGGATCTTCAACTCTCTGATGTATTACTTGTTGTATTGATCTGTCTTGGCTTTGGGATGGTTCCTCTGGCATTCGTGTTCATGGCAAAGCATGTGAACGAAGTCAACAACTAATAAACTAAAAGTTTTAAATTCTAAAACTAGTGGCAAACGTGCTAACGTGGGTGAGTTGTAATAGCTAATAGGAGGATGAAAGCAGTGAGAAATATCATGTCTATCCTTAACTATTAATTTTTTGGGAAAACTACCGATATCTACCTAAAACCATGCTCATTTAACTGATGTTTAGTCTGAAGTTTAAAGTTAACTGATGCATACCCTGAAGTAACGATTTGTAACAAAAAACCCCTTTTGTCAGCTAAAATGACGAAAATACCCTCAGTGATTTTTTTAAATAATTTTTTTTAAATATAAATGAAGTGATTTTTTAAATAAAAATGAAGTCATTTAATAAGTAAATATATATATATATAACAAAAGTAATTTTTAAATAATTTTTTTAACATAATTATTGAAGTGTATTTGAGGGTATTTTCGTCATTTTAGCTAACAGAGGGGTTTTGAGTTACATTTTCAAAACTTCAGGGTATGTATCAGTTAATTTTAAATTTTAGGTAAGCATAAGTTAAATGGGCATGGTTTTTGGTTGGTATCGGTAGTTTTCCCTAATTTTTTTCACCCCAATACTCTAACTGTTTTTAGTGGCACCTCACTACCCCTAGAATGCCTTTTTTTTCACCTCAATACACTAACTTTTTTTAGTGGCACTTCACTACCCTATAATGCATTTTTGTGGCACCTCACTACCCTAGAATACATTTTTTGTGACATTAAAAACTAATTTTTTTAAAGAAGTTTTGAAAACTGTCACGCCCCAAATCCGGTTTTGACCGGACTCGAGACGTGAACTAAAAAGATAAGTAATAAAAGCAATTTTAATAATAAAAAGAGTTTCCAATAACAGTTTAAAAGCTCCAAGTAACCTCGTGAGTTAACAGCTCAGTAAAAACTACATAATAAATAAGTTCAAAAGCAAGTAAACGGTACGTCTCTAGACCACACTAGACAAGACCCTCGCTAGCTCCCAAGCTCCGAGAATCTCGCTAGCACAAATCCCGCTCAAGACCTGTAAAACAACAAAGTAAGGGGGGGGGGGGGGGGAAGCTTTCGCTCAGTAGGAAAAGTAGTTAAGGTTATGAACATCCGTTCACCACTAGGAGTAACCGTCCAATTAGGGAATACTAGTAAAGCACAACACTAAAGGCATCCACGTAGCACACGACAACACAAACACACTCACAAGACCACAAATCGCACTGTACTCGCATCACTTACCCAAGTATCATGCATACAACAAACAATAAATAATAAGCACACGTCCCGTATCGCAGTTCCCGAACTCCGCCGGCTGTACACAGCCCGACTTTATCATATCATACCGGAACACACAGCGTCGGCCTAGATATCTTCCCGGAAATCCGTCGGGGCACAATCACAATACATCGTACCAGAATACACAATCGGCCTAAACGTCTTCCCGGAAATCCGTCGAGCATAAACACGACACCTGGTGCCAAACACGACACCTAGTGCCAAATCACAAACTGTCGGGCTAGATGCCCTACACCGGCATACCCCCCTCGATGTTGGTATCATACCGGAATAACACACCGGGGGACCGCGCACACGTGGGACCACACCGTTGGCCTAGGTACTACCCTACACCGGCGTACCCTCTCGGTGTAGGTACCATACCGGAATACAACTCCTATTGGAACACACATCAATATAATATCACGCATCATAATACCATAGATCAATCACGACTTACCAAGCCCACCAATCTTACCACAACACGTCACGTCGGTCTATCAACCACCCGACCATATCACAAGCAATAGTTCACATCATATCAAGCATGACACACTTGCCCAAAACATATCAACACACTACACCGAGCATATCATAACATAATTCTCAATCTAACAGCGGCTAAATCACACATCATGCATCTCAATCAAAGATCATGGCATTTCAATCAACACGCAACCTAAGGGCTCGACATGGCCCGCATGCATTTCTACAGCAGGGCAATCCCAAATTTACGGCTCGACATGGCTCGTAAGCTATCCCTCATTTCACTCGTTCCTCACATCCTAATCATGCAATTCTAACAATTAAATTAAGTAATTACAACCTATATGCATACTAGTAACTTTCCGCAATTAAACCGGTATTCGCTACTTTCCCTACCTCATAAGCAATCCAATCCCGCAGCGGACGACCTGGCTAGCTTCCTCCTCGTCACTTCACGGAGTCCAAAAATCTCCTCCTCCGCCACACTCGGGTCCAAAGTCTAAGATTACAAGCAATACAAGAATTAATGCTAATTCAAGTGTGGATTAAAGAGGGAATTACCTAAACTAATCCCAATTGCTCAACTTGGCAAAATGGGCCCGGAATGCCCATTTTGCCCGGAATTGGGAAAACGTTCCTCGGGACTCCGGAAATTCCCTTTTTCGTGTCTATCCAACATAATTAAATTACTTGTTCCAAAGCACTTGACGGAATTAAATTCCGAGGTCCGAGCCTTCCCAATTTTGCAATTAAAGTTTCTAATCGCTTTTTCCGAAATTCCATGAATCAAATCCATAATTCGTTCCGGGTGTGAAAACATCGTCCCGGGGTTCATCCATGACCGTTCCATTTACGAAACCCCCAAAATCCGGCCATGTGGGCCCCACAGCCACATATGGCCGTGTGTGGCCCAAACCGAACCGGCCGGTCACTGTTCATGGGTGGCCGGTCCTTTCCAAGGATGGTCGAACCATGGCCGGTCCTTTCCCTCACCGGCCGGATTCCGGTGACCGGCCGGAGCTCCGGCGAGCCTTCGGTCGCCGGAAAAATATCTAATTTCTCCAACAAGCTCCTAACTAGTTCTAAGTTCTCCATATCACCATTTTTAAGCTTTAAAACTTCAATTTTCACCTCAAATCATCCAAAGTTTCAAGACCCAAGTGAGTTTCATCAAAAACTACTCAAACCAAGTTATTTCCATCATCCAACTCCACCTCTTCTTCACAAATCAACATTTAAACCTTCCAACACCCAAAACCCACTAGTTCAAGTCATCTCTACTCAAACCCACAACATCAATTTCATCAAAATAGGAAATAAAGCATACCAACCTATAGGAAATGAAGAGATGAAGAAGATGAAGTAAATTTGAGAAGATTTGGTGTAGAATTGGCCAAAAAGGAGCTTCCTTTCTCTTGCTTCTTCTTCAAGCTTCAAGGGAGCTTCAATGAAGTTTTAGTTTCTCTCTCTTCTAGCTATAGTGGTCGGCCAAGCAAGGGGAAAATGCTGAAATTGTTGCCCCATGTGGTCTTATCCTCTAAGTGGAAAATCTCTTTCGTCCTTTAGTCCCTCTCTCTCTATTTTGTCCACATGTGGGGACCATTTGATATTTTAAACCACATTTCTTCCCCTCCAAGCTAACATGGACATGTGTCCATGTGGGGACCATTCCTACCCCAAAAAATCTCAGCTCTTATTATTTTATTCGTTAATAATCCAAAATCGAGCTAGTTTGACCCGGGTTTGACTTTTTCACAAAAGGTGTCATTTGAAAGGAAATGACCCAACTAAACTAACCGTAACGAAGACTAAGCTTTTTGGGTCCCGGAAAGGTCCCGAATGACTCCCGGAGTCAACGATTGACTTTTCTAGGAAAAAAGTCAACTTTCGCCAAAAACCTCCGGTTCGACCGGGATCGACCGGGGTCGGCTCTTACAAAAACCAATGGCATGCTTTTAAAATTTTAATTGTTAGTGAGTAGTATTATGGACTTTTAAAGTGTTTTCATCCAAAAATGGATGACAAATTGATGGCGGATATCAAAGTGAAAAAAAATGCATTCGAGGGTATGGAGGTGGCACTAAAATTAGTTAGGGTATTGAGGTGAAAAAAATTAATAGTTAGGGTATTGAGGTGAAAATTACCCTTATTTTAACATGTAATAGAATATTCATATCATAAATCCTAACGTTTAGATTCGGGACTCTCGTAGGTGTACTGGTACTCTTGAACCTGTAAATGTAATCTACTTTATATCGTAAAAAAGAAAAAGAAAATAAAATCAAATAAATATAAGAACAGATACATAAAACTACGGAGCTTGTAATGTCAGTTCTATGGAAACTCATAGCTTTCAAGGTAGGACATTCTGGTATTGATGAACCTTCGTCTTGATTTGCTGGGATCATTCGAGAAGTCCCTCCCACGTATGAGATTTTGTTTAGGCATGATCAGTAAGGTGGATCATGCGCTGACGCAAACACTGACGTCCCCCGTAAGGTTTGCCTATAAAACGACTTCTTCCGCAAGGTTAGCCCATAACACGACTTCACCCAAATGGGAAGCCCATAAATCAACTTCATCCAACATCGAAAATCGAGTAAAACGACCCTAGATCGGGACGCATAGTGAGAAATGCATAGGAAAAATGAAGGATGAAAAATATGTAAGCAAACAAAAGAAACGAAAGAGAGAGGTCGACGACGGATATGGTTTTAAACTTTTTCCTTTGCTGTTAGAGAGAGTTTTTTTTGTCCATGCTCTTCATTTCTTCATGGGTTAATATCATAGAACACCACACAAGTATACACATTTTTCAAATAACACACTAAGTTATGATTTTTTCATGTGACACACCTATGTACAAACAGATTATCAAAGTTTGTTGATACATATGTGTGCCACATGAAAAAATCGTTGATACATAGGTGTGCCTAGGGGTGGGCATTGGGTGGTTAATCACCCAATGGAACTATTTACGAACCCAACCCGATATTACCGGTTTGACATATCTTGGAACCAGCCCCAACCCAAAAACCAATTTTAAACAGTGAAACCAACTTGTTCATTGACCGGTTGGTTAGTGGTTTTAACCAACCAACCACTTTTCTACATGTAATTACAAATTTAGATACCAATAACCATACACATATTTCTATTTCAAACCAAAACATATTACTACATTCTCCGAAACAAAAGAAAAATTACATATAAGTCATCGTGTTCTATGTTAGCAATCCGTGTGACACAGAATAGTGCTCATGGGCCATTCATCTATATCAGATTAGTGGCTATTATGAAGCCACATGTATATGATGAACAATACCAGTTTGGTTGGTTAACCGATGGTTTGACGTTTCAAGAACCGACAACCAACCGTTAACTTTCCGATTCGATCGTCAAGAACCAACAACCAACTGTTAACTTTCCGATTTTGGGTTTCCGATGTGGTTTCAGGTTGGTTTTAGCGGTTTCAGTCTTTTTTGCCCACCCCTAGGTGTGCCACATGAAAAAATCATAACTTAGTTTGTTATTTGTAAAATGTGTATACTTGTGTGGTGCTTTATGATATTAACATTTTCTTCATTATATACATGTATATGTATGTATAGTTGATCTCAAACTTTATGACTAAGAAAATCTCTAACAACCCCTAAATTTCCGAGAAGGAAAGTAACTGAAGTGAACAGTCTCAAAAAACGATTATAAGGGGTGCTTAATAGTAACCCAGGACCGGGAACGCCATGGAAGCGGAGAGGAGAGACCGAATCTACGCCGGGAAAGGTGGAGGCAGCGCCGGGGTGAGACGCGGCAGGGAGGGGCTGAAACCCTAGGTTTGTCCTCCATTAGAGGCGCAAACCGCCTCGTGCACAGCAGAAGAACAAGAGAGGGTGAAGAGGATGAACGCCATATTGACGGAACAACAGTACCATATTGAAGTCGGGAGAAGCGACGATGGCCATTGAGACAAGCCGCCACCTAAACTAGGGGTTCTGAGATGTTAGTGTTTCCGCTTGATGTGTCATAAGTCATACTATACTTTGGGGGGGGGGGGGTCTAATTTGATTTGAGACCTTATTTTTTTATATTTCAAAATTAGATCCAATAATTATTTCAATAGCTAGTAATTTATTTTAAGAGAAGCTCCAACGGGTCGTTGCTGTCGGTCGTGTCAGGCGTAGGCACGGCACTGACACGACGCGCTGACACGGCTCGTCGTGTCAGGTGGTCGTGTCAGCGCGGGCGTGTCAGCTCGTCGTGTCTGGTTCCAGCAACGATGCAGCCGGTCGTGCCTGGCGCCAATGGCTAGTCGGTTGGCATGTCACGACCCGCCACGTGGCGACGCCGACTTCCAAAGGCCGATCAATTTCCTATAAATTCAGATCTACCCCAACTAAAATTTCACTTTTCCTCTCTTGTTTCAAGCTTCTATTTCTCTCCAAATTCTATAGTTTTTTTCCTAGTTCTATTTTTTTCGATGGCGAATCTTCCAACGCTAGAGGAAATGAAGCAAATGACAGAAGAAGAAATAGACGCCGCGATGGATAGGTTTCTGGAGGCAACACATCAAGCATTAGAAGATCAACTGATGGCATCGATACTGCCAATGGGTCGTTGTGATGATGAGGCCGAGGGCTCAAGCTCGGTGCCGAGACCAAAGCGGAGAGTGATTGAGCGCAACCGCGAAGATGCACACGAAGGGTTGATCCGTGACTACTTCGCGCCTCAATCGGTGTACATCGACCAACAATTTCGGCGACGGTTCCGGATGTCGAGGGACATGTTCATACGGATCATGAATGGTTTGAGTGACCGGTACGCCTACTTCCGGAACAGCAAGGATGCTACGGGGAGGGCCTCTTTCACTCCACACCAGAAGTGCACGGTAGCACTTCGTCAGCTCTGTTATGGAAGTCCAGCCAATGCTTGCGACGAGTATTTGCGAATGGAGGAGACCACTGCGTTGGACTGCCTGACGAAGTTTTGCATTGACGTCATCAAGGTTTACGGGCGGACCTATCTATGACGCCCGACCATGGAAGATACAAGATGGTTGTTGCGAATCAACGAAGAGCGCGACTTTCCGGGGATGATAGAGAGTCTTAACTGCATGCACTGGGATTGGAAGAACTGTCATGTGGCATGGGCTGCACAGTTCGCAAGTAGGGACCACGGGAACGTCCCCACAATCATGCTCGAAGCCTTAGCATCCCAAGACCTTTGGATCTGACACTCTTTCTTCGGGACACCGGGCTCCAACAACGACATCAACGTGCTCAATAGGTCTACATTATTTTCCTAAGCAGTAAAAGGCTTCGCCCCAGATGTGAAGTTCAAGATCGGCGGTAGAGAATACGAAACCCCGTATTACCTGACAGATGAAATTTATCCTGGTTGGGCAACATTTGTGAAGTCCATACCTGCTCCACAAACGCCGAAGCAACGATGCTTTGCTAGATACCAAGAGGCGTGTAGGAAGGACATCGAACGAGCGTTTGGAGTTCTACAGACCCCGGTTTCACATCGTTACTCGCTCGGGACGAATGTGGGATAGGGGCTCACTCTCAGTGATCATGACTGCTTGTGTGATCCTACATAACATGATCGTTAAGGATGAGCGGTGGCCGTGGCCCACTGATCCGTTTGCAGATATTGGTGTCCCGGACCAAACCGTCCGTAGAGGACCACCACCAGCGGTGACCAGGGAAAGTATCATGGGCCATAGAACAAGGATTCGGGATCAGAATGTTCATCACCAACTCCACGATGATCTCATCGAACACATTTGGGCTAAATTTGGAGATTGCGGCCGCAATTAAATATTAATTATCAATGTTAATGTAATTTCTATTTGATTTTAAATAAAAAACGTAGTTATGCAATTCATATTTGGTTTCAATTAAAAGTGTTACAAATATTTAGGGTGTTTTTTTTTAATTACTAAAACTGTCCTGACACTGCTCCTGACACTACCATTTGAGGAGCAGTGTCAGGAAGGCAAAAAGCACTCCCTGACATTACTCTTTGACACTGCGTAGTGTCTAATCATTGTAGATGCTCTAAGGGGCCTAACCCTAAGAAATTATTTAAGTCGAAAAACCGGCCTTGAAATGATGAAAAACGTGGAGGATTGTCATTGGCCAACAATATGTAGTGGAGGGATTTTAGCCACATAATTAAAACTATAGAGTGGAAGACAGTTGGTGCTATCCAAATTATTAGTTTTAAAGGGAGAGGACAGAGAAAAAGTGAATAATGGAGTATTAACACAGAACAATACATAAATTGGTGTAGAGCACGTGTTGAGCTTAATGGCCACCACCTTTGCTACTTAACACGTGGAAGTATTATGAGTAATGACTCCACAAGTTGTTAACCTTTCATGATTAACCAAGAGATATAATCCATGTACAGGCATTTCCCAAGAAAGGTTTCATGATGACACCTTACCCATTAGTTAGCCTTATCATTTTGGGTTAGAAATGTAATTACAAATGTATGCCTCTATAAATAGGCTTGGTCTCGTATATGTATCTCTAATTCATATTACAAAATACAAAGACAGGGACTTACCTTTCTATATCCTATCGTGTCTCTTTTCTTTATTTGGATAGTAACCTAAGAGTATTGGTTGGTTAGAGTGCTTTGTTTATAAGTGAAGCTTTATCTATTATATCACAACATAAATAAGGCTTTGGAGGGCTTTTGAAGTCCGTTGACTCTGTAAGAGAGAAACTCATTCGCCGCCATGGCTGATGCTGCTGTGTCCTTCGCGGTAGAAAATGTGGGCGGCTTTCTGATTGAAGAGGCTAAGTTTCTTGCCGGTGTGAAAGACGAGGTGGAGGAGATGCAGGTCGAGCTGGAGTGGATGCAGTGCTTCCTCGAGGACGCGGAGAGGCGCAAAGGAGAGAACCGCAGGGTTCGACACTGGGTCTCGCAGATCCGAGAAGCCACCTACGAGGTCGAGGATCTCATCGAACGTTTCTTCCTCAAATCTATTTTGAGGGATCGGAAGGGCGTTTGGAACCGCGTCAAGAAGTACAGATGCTGCAATATCAACCGTGTTGTGGAGTATCATCTGGTGAGTTCCTCAGATCCTTACTTGCATGATGAAATGTTATCTTTTATGGATAATTATGCACAACACAAACATTACATTAAGTAACTACTAACCCAGACCCAGACCAACGGTTGGTTGCACTTACAGATCTGAAAGGTTCAGAAATAACATTTCCTACCCTTCGGCGCCGAACATGGTTGGGTGCTCATAATGTTCCCAAGTACCACTCTGAATTTCAAAATAATGCATTAAAATAGGGACATACCTTCTGTTTGTTAGACTTTAACTTTCGGTGCTGAAAGGTGTTTTTGACTTTAACATTCTCACGTTAACGAAATCGTTAAGTTGGACACTAGTATTATGTTCTGAGAAATTCAAAACCTTTCCGGTCTGAAAGTGCAACCAAATGTTGGTCTGGGTTAGGATGTTATAATGAAACGTTCATTAAGGTTAGGAATCAACGTTTTCCCAAGTAATTAATACATAAATCAAACAAACACAGATGTAATTCTATTTTGCTGATAATACTATGTAGAATACAAATAAAGTGAAATTAGAAGGTTTGAATGAAAATTGAAAAGTCGAGGAAAACTGAGAATTAAGTAGGTACAAAATTAATACATGAATCAAACAAACACATATGTAATTCTATTTTGTTGATAATATTATATAGAATACTAATAAAAGTTAGGTGGAAATTAATTTGTTTTTTTAGTATAAGTTTTACTATTTTGAACGAACATTTTTCAATTTTCATTATTTGTAACAGAGTTTATAACGGTACACCAAAAAAAATCGCACATTTTTATACTCTAGGACATTGACCTACTTGAGACCGAAACTAGACTACCCCTTTTTACAATATTCATTCCTTTTTTAACTAGTCTAAAATAATTAAATCTATAATTAAATTTTGACTTTAATTATTTGAATGGAATAGTCAAGTTAATTTAAAAAATATTTATTAATATTATAATATATATGTAATTATTTATAAACTTGTATCTAAAATTTATATGTAATTAGAGCAATATAGTTGCTTAAAATAAATAATACCCATATTTGATTATACATAACACCTATTCTCAAAGAGAAAAAATAGATCAAAGTACAATTTTTTATACAAGTTTAGGCACTAATTGCTTATTACTATATGCTCTGATCTGTAGGTGGGTTCTAGAATTGAAGCCATTAAGGCCAAGCTAATTACACTGAGAAAAAGATTGAAAATGTATGGCATAAAAGAGCTCCCATTGGGTGGGGAAGAAGTTGTTGCGGGTGGGGCCTCCGCAACCGGCAGGAGGAAGAGGCAAGATTACCCTCACGTTGTTGATCACAATGTTGTTGGGCTGGATGAAAAGATAACGGAGTTAGTTGAACAGCTGGTCGACCTAGGAGGACAGCAGGATCATGGTTGTCGTCAGGCGCCCGCTTCGGTGGTTTGCCTTCATGGTATGGGTGGTGTGGGTAAAACCACTGCTGCTAAGAAAGTCTACAATGACAGTAGAATCAGGGACCATTTTGAAGGCTTTGCTTGGGTCTACATTTCACAACAGTTTGACGCAAGGCAGGTTTGGGAGTCGATTCTAACTCAACTTTCGGGCATCACGGTTGAAATAAAAACTATGGACGAGTTGACTTCAAAACTTTGTGCTGTCCAAAAGGAGAAAAGGTGTTTGCTGGTAATAGATGACATTTGGAACCATCAAGATTGGGTCATACTTTCTACCGCATTCACCTATGAGGACAAAGATAGTAAAAGCAAGATGTTACTTACTACTCGCAATGAAGGTGTAGTATCAAATGCAATGCATGTTTACTCCACAAACTTGAATGTTTTGGATGAAGACAGGAGCTTGGACTTACTTACAAAAACTATATCGTATCTGGGTGGTCCTAAACATCCAAGTAAGCATACATCCCTTCACTATTTATCGTAATTAATTTGAGTTGAATGACACAATTGTAAGTGCAATACTGCAATCCGTTGAAAGAAATGATTTTTGCTGAGGTCGTGTGTCCATAACACTTTGCCTTTGAAAAATTACTTTTACTGATCATAAAAGTAAATTTTATATATAACCATCATGTAGTGATTAGTTTCACAAATTACTAGTTATTAATAAGTGATTCACATAACTACATTAATGAACACTGCACCATGTTTATTACTCCATGTTGATTTACTTACTTTTCTGCCCTCAAACTTTTCAGTAAACGAAAACTCAGAAATGAAGGAGTGTGCTGTGGACATGGTAAAACAATGTGGAGGGTTGCCACTGGCCATCACTGTACTCGGAGGGATTTTAGCCATGAAACATGAACTAATAGAGTGGGAAAAAGTTGGTGTTAATATCAAATTGGTTTTGAAGAAAGGGGAGAAAGAAGGGAATGAAAGAGTAATAAGCGTATTGGAGTCAAGTTACAAGGAATTGCCGCACAATTTAAGATCATGTTTCCTTTATTTCAGTCAGTCTCGAGAAGATGAAGAAATAAACACGACAGAATTAAAGCAGAAATGGATAGGAGAGGGTTTTGTATCGTCCTCTATGGAAGAGGGAGATGAAACAATGGAGGATATAGCTGAGGAGTACTTGCAGGAGCTGGTGCATAGATGTGTGATTCAAGCGGGAAGAAAAAGTCTCACAGGAAGGATTAAAACGTGCCGCATACATGATCTAATGCGGGATATGTGCATATCAAAGGCCAAAGAGGAAGGTTTTGGGCATACAATTAAACTTGGGGATGAGAATGAGGGAAAAAACTTAAAAAACCTAAGTTTTCGTAGACTTTGTATCTCCTCGTGCAATCACAAGCTGGACAAATCCGTTTTATCCTCCCTCGAGAGAATTTCCCCACGCCTTAGGTCTGTATGGTTTCACAATAACCAATGTAAGGAGACGGTGTTCATAGTAAAGAACTTGAAGTTAGTGAGGGTTTTAGAACTTCCAAGTACAATGTGGGATGAAATTGGTAAGAGAGGGAGAGAAGAGGTAGGAAATCTCATTCACCTAAGGTTTTTAAACCTTACCGCTTCAATGTTACCCACATCCATCGGTAATTTGATTTGCTTGCAGACATTGAATCTGGGGAGTTGTAATTCAAATCTTAAAATTCCAGGTTCAGTATGGCAGATGATACAGTTGAGACATTTGTATCTTCCCAAGGATGGCGGTGTATGTGAAAGTGAGAAGCAACAAGTTAGTCATTTCAAGAATTTGCAGACATTGGTAAACTTCCCTCCAAGAAACTTCAACCTAGAACAAAATCTGGACAAATTTATCAATGTCAGGAAATTAGTTATAACCCAAAGGTCTGAAGATATATGCAACATCTTACAGAGCGGGAGAATTGAGTTCAAAAAAGTAGAGTCATTATCTTTTAGGCGCTCCTCCGAAAAGGTAGATTTGGAGGCCGTGACAAGAAGTTGTCCTTATCTATACAGACTATGTGTTATGGCACCAATAAATTTCACAACAACTGCAAGCTGCGGTATTGTCCTGCCCTCCAACCTGACCAAGCTCGTCTTAAGGCATTCTAGACTTGATGGTAGCCACATGAGCACACTGGGAAAGCTGCGGAGTTTAAAAATTCTCGTCCTCCTAGGGAATGCATTTGCAGGGAAGGAAATGGTTTTTCATGGAAATGATTTTCCTCGGCTCCAACATCTTATACTTCAAAACTTGAAGAAGCTAAAAGTGTGGACGGTAGAGAAAGGAGGTTTGCCAAGTCTTTCCTGTTTAGAGATTGCCAAATGTTGGGAACTCGATTCCGTTGGTAATGGAGCTCAATATCTGAAGGAGTTGAAGGAACTAAAATTTAGAAGTATGCCTTATATGTTCAGAAAGAGGCTGGAAAAGGGAGGAGAGGATTGCGACAGATTCACCAATAAGCCTTCCATCTCTTTCTATCATTGCTACTCAGGCAAGTACCTTATTTGGTAATTATAATTTAAAACCATTCATAATTGACGGTACTTTTTACTTTCTAGTCGGAACCTACTGTTTGCTTCTTGTTAATTGGCTACTTGTACGAATATTGACTGTATACATTATACATTGTTGTTAAAAGCAGACTCCGAGATTTATGGTCACACAAGCTCGGATATTTTAGATGAAATTAGCAGCTTGGAGCTCCTTTATAAGACAATATTATTTTTGGGAGACCCTGACCATCCATGTAAGTACATAAAATATTTAATTATTTCTGAGATAGGCGCATGACAAATGTTTCTCTGAATCTGTCAAACTCGCTTTTCTTTTCTTCTTTTGATAAAAGGATAAATATGTTTTTTAGTCCTGAATTTTACTTTATTTTCACGTTTTAATTGTGCTTTATCTTTGGTTTCACTTTTTAACTTTTGACTTTTAAATTTTTTGTAAAACCTATTGTAAAAATGAGGGTTAACGTCATTTGCTAGCCTTTTACCTCTACCTCATTTGCACTTCCTAACTGCATTGACTTTTTGTTTCATAAACTACCAAAAACTTGTGCATTCACTAGTGCATTTTAGAGGTTGAGGTAAAATAAACTCATTAGTGAAGATAAATAAATTGTCACTTTTACGCTAGGTTATACTAATTTTTGAAAAATTACAGTTAAGAAATGAAACTAAAAGTAAAACATAATTAGGACTTGAATGTAAAAATGTACTCTTATGTATTGGTCACAAATAATAAACCACTTAAGTTTACAAGTGTTAAATGATGAACTTTATGTTTTGGTCACAAGTTATTTACATGCCTTTATGAATTGGTCATACATCATTTATATGCCTGATAAATTGGTGATAGATTATTTACATGCATTTATCAATTGAACACATGACTTTTACATGTCTTATAAATGGGTTACATATCATTTACATGCCTCCAATAATAACTAATATTTTAAGATAGTTTATCATTCGTGATCAATAACAAAAATAGATTTTTACATCTAAACCTACTTTTGATTATATATGATATACTTTTTCTTCCTATGTGACTTCAAAATTTGCATAATACTTCATAAATTTGGGTGATTTGACCTTACCTTTCAATACCAATATAAAAAAGACATTGGCCAAGTTTAAAGTGTGATATATTATTTTATATCACTATAATATGTTTTTTTTAACTGAAAAACATTGTATTAATAGAAAGATACATGCATGTGCATGGGTTACAAAAGCAAGCTCTGTAACTCGTGGTTCTGCTTACATAATTCACTGTTTATCACATCATGCATGTTGATTGTCATGGTTTTCCTCTCTTTTTTCAGTAAGAGAAAACTCAGAAATGGACACATCTGCTAGAGAGATGGTAAAAGTATGTGAAGGAGTGCCACTGGCTATCACTATATTGGGAACAATTTTGGCGACAAGACATGAAATGGAAGAGTGGAAGATTATTGAATCAGTTTTGATAGAAGGGAGGGGAAAAGGGAAGTATGTAGTGACAAGCATGTTGGAATTAAGTTATAAAGATTTGCCGGACAATTTAAGATCATGTTTCCTCTGGTTTAGTCAATATCTAAGAGGTGAAGAAATTGAAACAACGGAGATAATACAGAGATGGATAGGAGAAGGTTCTGTATCGTCTTCAATGGAGGATGAAGGTCAGGAGCATTTGAAGGAGCTGGTAAGTAGACGCCTAATTCAAGTGGGGAGAAGAAGCCACAGAGGAAGGGTTAAAACCTACCGCATGCATAAATTTGTGTGGCACTTTTGCGTATCAAAGGCCAAAGAGGAAGGCTTTGCACTTTCACTTCATCAACTTGGGGTTGGAGATGAGGAAACAATTTTGGAGAAAGTAAAATTCCACCGGCTTTGTATTTCCTCAGGTGAAAGTAGTTACAAGGTGGGCGGATCCATTATATCTTTCCTTTTAGAAATATCCTCGCAGCTTGTATCAGTGTGGTTTCAGGACGATCTTGATGATGAACAAGGTAGAGTGGCAGTGTTTATTGTAAAGAACTTGAACTTCGTCAAGGTTTTAAATCTTCCAGATAAAGTATGGAGTTTAGTAGATGAGAGTTGGAGAGAACAAATAGGAAATCTCGTTAACTTGAGGTTCTTAAAACTTGAAGGTTCAGAGTTGCCCAAATCGTTTGGAAATTTGAGGTGCTTGCATACTTTGAACTTGGAGAGATGTGTTAAAGATCTCACAATCCCGGATTGGGTATGGGGAATGGAACAATTGAGGCATTTGTATCTTCCCGAAAAAGGCAGTGTTTGTGAAAGTAGTCGGCAGAAAGTGGGTGATTTCTCGGATCTTCAGACACTGGTCAACTTTCCTCCGCGCAATTTCGACCTGAAACAAAATCTGATGAAATTCAACAATGTTAGAAAATTAGTTATAATCAAGATGGGTGAAGAAATGGTTAGCATCTGGAGTAGTGAGGTAATCATGTTTAACTCACTACAGTCATTGTCATGTATAGACTATGAAGAGGTAGATTTGGAGGCTTTGACAAGAGGCTGTCCATGTCTGTACAGACTATTTGTCCAGGGATTAATTAAGTTCCCAGCAGCTCCAAGCTGCACAACTATCTGGCCTTCCAACCTCACAAAGCTTGTCTTGAGATGGACTAACATTGATGAAAGCCAATTAGGATCAGTGGCAAAGCTGCAGAGTTTACAAGTTCTCTTCCTCCAATGGAATGCATTCGCGGGGAAGGAAATTGTTTTCCATGAAAATGATTTTCCGCAACTCCATCATCTTATGATTGTCGATTTGGAGCACCTAGAAACATGGGCTGTACAGGAGGGAGCTTTGCCAAATCTTCTCTGTTTAGAGATTGTCAATTGCCGGAAACTCAAGTCTGTTGGTGATGGAGCCCAATTTCTGAAGCTGTTGAAGGACCTTAAAGTTGAAGACATGCCTTATCATTTCAGAAAGAGGCTCGAAGAAGGTGGAGAGGATTGGGACAGAGTCCGTCACGTGCCTTCCATCTCTTTTATCGGTTGTGACGATTCCAGGCAAGTAGCTACCTAGCCAACCACTGTTAGTTAATTCATTGCTTGTTATAAATTACATATATCTCACTCATAATACGTTCCTACTTTCTACCATTATAATAGCAGGTGCATAATAGAAGAGGAGAAAACAGATGCAGAGCAATCATCAGGTTGGTAACATCACCTCTACAACACCTCTTTTTGTTATGCATTTAATCTGGGAAAAACTCCAGTACTAACTATCTTCGACTTCTACATCTCAAGAACTTACTATTAACTTATTAGTCGATCAAATCAGCACCCTTGACTTATGGTAATTACACAAACTAATATTTTCCGTTAGAAATGACAGAAAACGTTAGAAAAAACGAATCAATTGTCATATGACTATTGAACTCAAAAACTAATTGTAGACTTGTTACTTTTTGGAGCTTTTCCTAACGCTTTCTGTCATTTCTAACGGAAAATGTTAGTTTGAGGAATTACCATAAGTCAAGGGTACTGATCTGATCGACAAATAAGTCAGTAGCAAGTTCTTGAGCGGTAGAACTCGACGATAGTTAGTTCCTGATTTTATCCCTTTAGTCTGCTACTCAGACTTTCGACTGATATATATAATTGCAGGTGATTGTTGTTTGAAGCGAAGGAGTGGTAAGAGACCGATTGATGATGACAGTGAAATAACCGAATTGGAAGAGTAACTCATGGAATCAAACGACCGAATTTATGTACCATAAATTTTTCTCATGCCTTTGCATTTTGACAATGATGTTTAATTTGCTACGGTTCTTGATGATCGTACACTTGTACTAAGTGTAGTACCCCACAACCATAATAATCTGATTTACCCGAAAAATCAATCGAGGTCGTAGAAACGAATTGGCGTGATTCAATCGACGACGAATATCATAATCCAAACCACTGATTGCTAAATGTTCAAAGTGGATAAATATGAAACAACATTTAAAGTGTAGAAAATAAATAGAGAACCCAATTTTACGTGATTCGATGACAACAACGAGTTTCTTGTATTAACCGAGAAACAATCCGATCACATTCTTGAACTTTTAGTAATTGATTTTCCGCAATATTATATTACTACATCCCCTTGTTCTTTTTGACCTCGGGCCCCTTTTCTAACTTCTGGTACAACCACACAAAGATGGATCAATTAAACACCAACACAGGTTCTGATTTACGGAACACAACAAACCAAGAAGGAAAAACAAAAGGATCACTACCAAAGGTTCTAACTTTATTCAACACCATCAAGAAAGACCACGCCCACCTCTTGATCCTTCTCTCTAAGAGCATATCCAATAATTTAACATGATTAGTGTTAAGGAGCCATGTTAAGAGGTGCTTTTTGGTTTCCTGACATGGCTTCTTCAATGGTCTAATATGACTAGTGTAAGGAACCATGTTAACACAATTTCAATAATTAAAAAAGCACCCCAAACATTTGTAATACTTTGATTTAAAGCCACATATAAAATACATTAGAATTGACAATTAATATTTAATTGCGGCCGCCATCTCCATATCTAGCCCAAATGTGTTCGAAGCCTACTCATCGCTTCGTCTATTTGTTTGGGAGTCATTTGCTTCATTTCCTCTAGCGTTGAAAAATTCGACATCGAAAAATATACTCAACTAGAAAAAAAAACGAGAGAATTTGGAGAGGAATAGAGAAAAGGGAGCTTGACACAAGTGAGGGAGTGAATTTTTGCTTGGGGTGGATCTGAATTTATAGAAAATTGTAGGTTTTTTTTAATCGGCGCCGACACGTGTCGGCTTCCCACTGGGTCGCCGACTAGCCGTTGAGGCTGAGACGACGTGACGCGTCGTTGCAGGATTCTGCAACGACCGGTTGACACGCCCCCCTGACACGATCAGCCGTGCCAACGCCGTGCCAACACCTACAACGTCCCGCTGACACTACCCGCTGGAGGTACTCTAAGGCATTCGCCGCCCCTCATTTGAACCTCAACCCTACCGTCCATTTTTAGCTATATAGGACAAAGAGCTTATATGGGCTTCAGTTGATGGGCCTTACATGAACTCAAAATTATGGACTCAATTGAGATTAAAGTAGTCTTGAGTAATTATATGTGATTGTTTTGTTATTATAACCATAGTTATAGAAGATCGAGCAAGACCCGGAGGAAAAGGCATCAAAAAATCCCCGTCCATCTGTTAAAAGTGTATAGGATTGTTGTTGTAAGAAAAAAAATTATAACCAAGCCTTCAACTTTTCAAAAGTGATAAATACGAAACAATATCTAAAGTACAGAACAAGTCATTATGGACCTTATTTCCTTGTTTAGAATAGGTCTTATTAATAAAATCTTGAGCTTATAAAAAAAGATGTGCAAAGATTTGTATATGAGTCCATTTTCAATCAATAAATGATCATGTTATAAATACATATTTACTAATAAACTGAATATTGTGTTAACATATACATGGCGCCGAGGTACTGGCAGCGGCAACGACGATGAGGTACTGTCTGAGTCTATAAATCCTCGAGCTCAACTTCTTTTCCAGATCATCCGAGCTTATCCGGAGAGATCTACGGATCTCTGAGCTCATCTTCTTCTCCACATATGCGCGGGGCAGGGGGTTGAAGAGGCACGAGAGATCTACGGATCCCTGAGCCCATCTTCTTCTCCAAACACATCACTTGCTATCTTTGATTGTTCCATAATTACAGGCTGCGACGCCATTCAGTAGGGATGGTCCCGCACGCGAATCCACCAGTACAACCATACGAAGTTGTGTCCGTATTTCCCGGCATACACCTCCTCTATAAGCTCCATGAACTGGGCGTCGGACCAATCGGATTGGTAAATGAGCTTCAACTCCGACCAGCACACATTGAACCATTTCACCTTCCCATTGACGACAGTCCAATGATATTTGGAGTTCTCGTTAGTCTCCGGGGTTTTTCGGGTCACGTGGGCGAGCTCCCCCCGTATGTTATCCCAAAAGGCATCGTTGAATTTGTCGCATTCTTGCTCCTCCATTTTCAACCCCACACACACCAATGTAACCTTCTTTGGACGACTCCACTTTTAGTACATGCGTAGCCTCCTTGGCCGGTTGATGTTAAGTCGTGTGTACAACACCATCGACGGAATTTGCGTTTCCGGTACGGACAGCCCGTGGTATGGTTGTATTGAGCTCGAGCTCGATTATGTGGAAGACCCTATGAAGCTGGAGTTGTCATTTATTGGTGGAGAAACGAAGGTGTGGGACACAGGTGGTAGATAAATGACGTTGGGAGGTGAAACGACGGCTGGTGGAGAAACGACGGACGAAGATAATGCAGGTAGAGAAACGGTGGTCGGAGAACCGGTAGTTATGGGTTCTATCGGTGGAGAAACGGATGTAGGGAGAAGCTGGAGGGAGAAACGATGGTGGTGGTAACGGCGATGGAGAAACGTTGGTAAGAGAATCGAAGGTGGGTGGAGAAACGGTTGTAGAGAGAAGCTGGAGGGAGAAACAATGGTGGTAGAAACGGAGTGGTGGAAACGGTGGTGGAGAAACGTTGGTCGAAGAATCGGAGGTGGAAAAACAGTTGTCGGAGAATCGCAGGTGGAGAAACGGTTGAGATAAAGAAGACGAAGCGTGCATGAGGAAGACGAAGCGTAGGCCCGACCTTTAAAGCCGAAATGGTGTCCACACGTCAGGGCCTGATTCGGTGGGTTTGGATTCGGTTAGACCCGAATCCGTTGAATGGACCTGCGATATAGTTTGCAGATTTATCGACTTCTATTCTACACTTTCGTAAATTCGACGTCGACCCAACTCAACCGCATAGATTCGACGCCTATTTTCACCAAACCATACAATTCGACGGTCAAAGACAATATCGTTTCGACGCCATTGTATACGGTCTTAGAATTTCACTCACGATCAAATAAAGAATAAAAGTCAAGATGGATGTAATTAAAATAACAATTTCTCATAGGGAGAAGGAGAACCTATATAATAAACGAGTAGCGGTTGTATTAGTTTTGTTTAATATGAAATGACAGACATGAAATAATCATATCCAGTCATTTTAAATCACCCACTAATTTTTGGAGTGTCGGTAGAAAAAGACAAAAAAGAGAATTGTTCCTCTTCTTGGGTGGGTGGCTGCCGAAAAGCTCTTTTGGCTCTCTTCTTCCTTTTGGAGTGTCGGTAGAAGAAGACAAAACTGAGAATATGTGTATAGAATAATAAATGAATGCAGTGGGTCTGGGTACAGATAACTTGAATAGCCGATGACAAGTCATTAGAAAAAATTGGTCCATCGAAACTTGGACACGTTAATCAATGTATAGCATGTGGTCGGTTATGTTTGATAGGTACTACCGTACTATTTTATCATAACGAAGAATTGAACATCCAAGAAAACCCTAGAGGCTTCGCAACCTCCTCCCCTCCCACCCCTTTCTTCACTATAGAAACTCTTGAAGCTCTTATCTCAAAACGCTCTTCTTCCCTAACAACCAGAGTCCATTCTATTCATTTATAGGTGTTATTTTTTTATTTTTGTCTTTTTTTGCAGCCGGTCTATCCCCACAGATCGCTGTCCATCGTTCAATCTGTTCCACAGTCTCTCCCTCGTCTCGCGCTACCGTTCCTGCATCGTCGGACTGGCCCCGCCTTCGAGCCAGTAGCCACTGTGGTCCCCCTGCCGTTCTCCGGAATACGGGCTCCACGCGTCGTCTTCCATCTGCAGCGGCCTACCGCCCCAGGGTCACCCCTCGCCGGCATGGGCCTGCTTCCTAGATGGATCTGGGATCCGTGAGGAGGGACAGGAGTTTGGGACCTATTTCACAGGCACCCAAAATCGGGACTCTCAACCCCGAACAAGTTTTTGCAGCAGGGAGGTCTTGGGGATTCTGCACTAAAGGCTAATTCTCCAGTAGATTTCACTGTTTTAGATCAAATAATCGCTTGGCTCAATAAGTTTAGGACTTTGGTTTATTATTTTTTTGTAACGTTGGATCGAGGAACTCTTGAGTTCAGATCTGCGAATCAAAGCAGACTATATGTATAGAACCATGTGCGTCCGACGGGCTACGGCCGGTTGGCACAAAAAGCCGGTATCCGGGACTGTTATGTCCCTCCTTGTAAGCACGATATGAAATCGTAATACAACTACCTCTTTCCCGTTTCAAAAAAAATGTTTGATAGGTACTTACTAGGTAAATTATAAATATCTACCCCAAATTTTTAGCGTTTAACTAATACTTATTCTAAAGTCTTTTTTTACTGATATCTATTCAGATGTTTAGTTATATAACAAATAGCCTCAACTGACAGTTAAAATGACGAAAATGCCCTTAGTGATTTTCTAAATATATATTTTTTAAATAAAACTGAAGTGATTTTTTAAATAAAACTGAAGTAATTTTTTAAATAAAACTGAAGTGATTTAATAAGTAAATATATATATATTTAATAAAAGTGATTTTTCAAATAATTTTTTAAAATAATTATTGAAATGTAGTTGAGGGTATTTTCGTCATTTTAGTTGACGGCTTGGACTATTTGTTATATAACTAAACATTTGAGTAAGTATCAGTTAAAAAAAACTTTAGAGTAGGTATCAGTTAAAAGCTACAACTTTGGGGTAGATATTTGTAATTTATCCTAGTAACTACCTATAAGTTTGAACCGCGAACCACGGACTCGCGCTTCGCGAGTCGAGGTCTGAACCACGAACCACTTTTGTGGTTTGTGGGTGCGGGGTGCGTGGGTTCGTGGTCAGCCAATGGCAACACAACACGTGGCCAAGCTGAAGCCTATTTTTTTAATCAAAATAAATACAAAAAATATTTTGGACGAATTGTATTACGAACTCCTAAGAAAATACCAGGTTGAACACCACCTCAACGATGTCATCAAGGAGAGTCTTTACCCTACCGGGAACGGTTGTGTGCTCGACATAGGGTCACAAATGATGAGACCCATCGGCAACTCCAACATGAGCTTATTGAGCACACATGAGGTCGGTTTGGAGCGACTTACCAAGGCTCAGACGACGACGACGAGTGAGATGAGTTAATAAATTTGATGTACCAAAAGTATTGTAATTTGATGTACTATTCGTGGAGTATTGAAATTTCAAGTTTAATTATCTTTTTTAGTTATTTAGTTTTATTTATTAATTAGTATTGCATTTTAGTTAAAAAAAATTAGCAAAAGTTGCAATTTTATAAATATTTATATCAGAATATCGATGTGCACCAGGGAACATGCTCCAGAGCCACTAAGGTCAGACAGAAAGAGCAATAGCTCACTGAACCTTTTTCCACTAGAACCGTCACAAACGATATTTGAAAGCCATATAGGCAAGGACAGAATACGAAATGGGGGAAGGGGGTGTCGAAAATCAGATATCTCAATAGCGGTGATGGTGGGAGGCAAAACATCTTCATGTGACCCCTCCCAAGACCGGGTCCCAATGCTCATCCAGCCTCTCATTCCTCATGGCGGGGTTGCTTCCCGCCCCGACCTGCTCCTCCCGAGGTACTCCAGCTGCTGACCTCTTGAGTGCTCCAGTGCCCTCTCCAAGGATCGAATGTTGTGCCCGAAATGACATTGTCACGCCCCAAATCCGGTTTTGACTGGACTCGAGACGTGAACTAAAACAACAATAATTTTAATCGAAAATAAAGCCGACAAGTCTCAATCTCATAATTTTAAAAACTTTAAACACCACGCGAGTCACAGCTCGGTAAAAACCAACGGTAAAGCAGTTCAAAATAAAACGGTACGTCTCTAGACTATCTAGCCTAGGACCCTCGTAAGCTCCCAAGCATCGAACATCCAACTAGTACACTTCCCGCTTAGAACCTGAAAAACAACAAAGTAAGGGGTGAGCTTTCGCTCAGTAGGAAAAGTAGTTAAGGTTATAAGCAAGCGCTCGCCACCACGGGTAACCGTCCAATTAGGGCATACTAGTACATCACACAGCTAATTTCCAACGGAACACGTAACCAAAATACTCAACTCAAGACCAAACCACACTTACAAACACAATCCCCCAAACAGCACAAACAACAACCAGCACACCAATTAACAAGTCGTCGAACATAAAGTAAATTGTAAAAGTGCAACACGTCCCGTACCGCAGTCCCCTACTCGGTTGGCTGTCCACAGCCCGACACCATCATATCGTACTGGAACATCATCGGCCTAGATATCTTCCCGTCAAACAACCAGGGCACGATCTCAATAAGTCATACCGGAATCTCCATCGGCCTAGACCTCTTTCCCGGAACTCCTTCGGGCAAAGGACAGGTAATACAACTTTCCCGGAACTCCTTCGGGAAAAGCACGGATCACGTAACTGTCAGCCTAGATGTCCTACACCAGAATACTCCCTCGATGCAGGCCATCGTACCGGAACCACTACCCGGGGGACCGCGCATACGTGGGACCACACCGTCGGCCTAGGTACTACCCTACACCGGCGTACCCCCTCGGTCGTAGGTACCATACCGGAAACAACTCCTCGGAACACACAACAAGATAATAATACACATTACAGTACCATAATTAAACACAGCTTACCAAGCCCAACAATCGTACCACAACATATCACGTCGGTCTATCACTCACCCGACCATATCACATCCAAGGGTTCACATCAACACAAGCACGACACACTCGCCCATACATAGCAACAACATGCTCGACAAATATACTAAATCTTGTCTATTAAACTTACCGACACTAAGTCAAACAGCGGGCATCTCAAACAACAACAGGAAATTCAATCAGCACGCAACTTACGGCTCGACAAGGCCGATCTACCAGCACGACAATTTCCCAAGTATTGAAAGCGGTTAACTAACGACTCACAACCTACATGTTACTACGACTCGTCCGGTTATTATCTGATATAAATACTCGTTCTAGTTTTATTAATCCTAGCATGCATACTGGTAACTTTCCGCAATTAAACTTGTATCCGCTACGTTCCCTACCTCAAGACGAACCGACAGCTACGTCTCCTAGCTGCTGACGTCCTGGCTCGCTACCTACGTCTCCAAGTTGAAGTACCTCGGGAGGAGCAGGTCAGGGCGCGGGCCCCAATGGGATGTGCAGAAAAAAAAAGGGTGGATAAAGAAGAGAAGAGGAAACATGACATAAGCCATGAAAATTTCCATAGCCATAGCCATGGTTGTGTACGGCGGCAGAGCTCTCAAAACCCTAGTAGAGTTTCATATCAATTTTTCCAATTTTATTTATATTTTAAATATAAATTAAACATATTCAAAAATAATAATTAATTATCCAGTCAGCATCTACTATGCACTTTTGTAAACTATGAGTCTCTCAATGTGAAACTACCTCATTTTCAAGGGTTCGCATCACAAATTATCATAATGATCACATAATTCCTGCACCATGATCTACACACATGATCCCCTTTATATATATACTTTCATACATATTAAAAGTTGTATAAAAAAATGGACAGACCCATAGTGATAGCTAATCAGCCAGTCATATATGATATGTCAATCAAAAACTTGTAATTTAAAAGTGTCACTGCTCTCGGAGAACCCTATTAGGGATTTGTTTGAACCCTCACAGGGTTGACCTCATCGTTGGCGGCGACACCAACAACCATCCTCTGACCCTCTCCTCCTGCTCCTCGCCTCCCCATCACCGATCACCATGTACCCCGAACAATCGTGGATCCCCTACCCCTTTCTGCGGCCATCTATCCCCGTTTATCGACGACCCACCGCACACCAAACCATAGGATGGCATACTCAACCATCCTTCCCCCGACACCACATTATGCATCATCGATCAGCACCTCCTTGCCGGCGTGATCACTCCTGGTTCCCCCATCCGGCACCAGCATGGCCCACGTACGGGCTTTATCGTTTACCGGGTTGCTCCCCATATCAAACTCTGATGGCCAACGTTGACATATCGGGAAGAATCCATCGACGGGGCTTGATCGGTCGTCGGGCCAGAGGTCGGGATCACGGTCCCTGGAATGCACGACCCGTGCCACCCCCCGTGAGCGACCCCGTCGAAGGTTGGAGCGTCTCTAGGGTTTCCGAACCCACAGTTGCCTAGATCATGAGGCAGACACGTGGTGACCCCGCGTCCAAGGGTACTGCCTCGCCGGGGACAATTCCATGCACCATAACGAAGGCCACTACCCAAGCCGGAGTCAGACAAGAGACTCAGGTCGAGCTTCCCCAATCCCCGATATGGCCGAATGCTCGGGTACCACACACCGAGGTGGGAGGGGCGACATCGCGACCACTGAAGGAGAACATATGTCGCAACCCCGATACTAGGGTTTCGGCCCCTCGCTACAGTCAAGATCACCTATCGGTGTACCTCTGAGGCCTGCTAATGTACAATCAGGCAATCAGTCCCCAACCTCGTAAAAAAGGGGGTGGAGCAAAGCGGGACACCGTTGTGGAGAAGGTCACATCCTCGGCACACCCTAGTGGGGGGGGGGGGGGGTCTGTACTACACACATCCCGAGAACCGAAGAGCCAAGGGAGTCCACTGAACTGGTGGTATGGTCTCACCTAATGTAGCCACAAGAGGAAGGGGTACATGAGGCAGCAGGTACTGAGGAAGACAAGGACAAGAAGGCTACATCGAAGCACGCCCTGGAACTACAACTGGAGGGTTTTGACCCTCCGCGGGGAAAATGATAGGATACCGACGGGGGTGAGAAGGTCTCCTCGGGACCTATACCCACAGACCCGGGGCTACCAGTGTTGGGGAGTCCCGGGGAAGCCGCATTCAAAGCACTACTCCCATATATGTTAGGTCTGCACTGTTTTTCACTCCTACGTCGATTAGGTTTTTGGTTGTTCTGTTTTAGGACTGAGGATTATTATTTTTGAAATGTCGGTAAGGGGAATTCTTGAGTTCAGATCTGCGAATAGAAACAGACTATTTCTACGGATCCATGAGCGCCTGGTAGACTACAGTCGACGGAGACAAATATCTGGAATCCTGAACAATTATGCCATAACCTGTAAGATTTACGATTTACAGTAATACAATACATACTCCTTTCAAAAAAAAAACTTGTAATTTATTAGTTATTGACTTCGTTCACGCGCTTTGCCAGAGGAGCCTAGCAAAGCCAAGACACATCAATACAATAAGTAGTACACCAGAGAGAAGTGAAGATTCATATCATTCACCCTTGTGTAAAAGAGAGTGCCCAATTTCCACTATCAACTCATCCGCCATGGCTGAAGCTGCAGTGTCATCCGCTCTAGACAATCTGCGCAACATTCTTATTGAAGGGGGTAAGTTCTTCTACAGGGTGAAGGATCAAGTGGAGGAGATGCGGACCGATCTCAATTGGATGCAGAGCATGTTGAAGAAGATCGAGAAAAGGAAATTAGAAAGCGATCCGGTTCGAAACTGGGTCTCGGATATTGTAGAAGCCGCCTATGATGCAGAGGATCTGATGGAGGGCTTTGTCCTCAGATCTGCTTTAAGAAATGAAAAGGGTGTAGTCAACCTCATCAAGAAGTTCGCTTTCTCCCCCAACCATGCTGTGGAGCTTCAACAGCTGAGTTTAGGAATGGGAGGCATCAACGCCAAGATCAATGCTCTGAGGGCACAATTTCAAATCTGTGACATGGATGACACAGAAGGAGCTGCTAGGAGGAAGATGCAAGAATACCCTAACGTTGTTGATCACAACGTTGTCGGGTTGGATGAAAAGATCGACGAGCTAGTTCAGAAGCTGCTCGACTTCGAAGAAGCGCCTGTGGTTTGCCTTTACGGTATGGGAGGTGTGGGTAAGACCACCGCTGCCAAAAAAGTTTATTATAACCATCGAATCAGGGTTCATTTTGAATGTTTTGCTTGGATCTACATATCTCAGCAATCCAAGGCGAGACAAGTTCGGGAGTCAATCTTAACTCAAATTTCTGACTCCAAAATATTGGATGTTGAAAAAATGTCAGACAGGACCTTGATTGAAGAACTTTGTCGTCTTCAAAAAGAAAGGAGGTGTTTGTTAGTAATAGACAATGTTTGGAGAATACAAGATTGGCACAAGCTATGTGCTGATTTCTCCTATCTAGAGGAAAATAATAGAAGCAAGATATTACTCACTACTCGCTATAGACGTATTGCATCATCACTCGGATTGAATGTGTATCACACCAGCTTGCAGACTCTGGATCGGAGCTCCAGCTTGGAGCTACTAAAAAGTACAATATTTTATATAGGCGGCCCTGCCCATCCAAGTAAGTATACATTATTGCTTTAGCCTTTGGCGTTTGCAGTATAGTCAATACATACGTACTAGGAATAAAATTGTAAATTTTAAAGCAACAAATTAAAGGCGTAGTTAGAAATAATTAATTTTTATTGTATTTTGTGGAAATGGTAAAAAAGTGTATTTTTCTCTTTCTTGAAGTGGAACGGATTCATATATTAAAAGAGAAGTTAAACTTAACCCCAAAACAAGAAAACCAAATTCCAAAAGAAAAGATATCGGGAAATAAGTCCTAACAACATGGACAAGGAAAACATAGTGTAGAAGTTTAAAAGCCGAAATATTTTATTGGGATGTCCAGAAGGTGATGATGTGATAGCGTCCAAAGAAACTGATACAACTAATTCAAACGAGAAGCTAAGACAGAACATGTCCTTTTTCGGAGTGGTGTTGAGGCAGACTGTATACTCTCCCAAGGATCCAGCGGAAGTCGTCCTCCCTGAAATGATAATGTAGGACTCTAAGAACGCGAGAATGTTGGCTCCCAAGGTGGTACAAGAGTATCGTGCTAGAACTTAATGAGACCACTACCACCATACGTCCAGTGGGGCGGTGTTACTGGCCGACCCCCACTGGACCACGAACTCCTCATTAATCGAGGTAAGGGTGCTTAGCTGACTCTAAAGCGGTAAATGGATGTCCACCCTCCCCCGCATGAAATCCCCCCAACTCATTCCATCCGCGTCTCCACTTATCTTCATACAAGTACTCATGGCGCTTCCCAAGTGAAAAAATACTCCTCGATTCCAAACGGCCACTGGCAGGCTAGATATGCATGCCTATATCGAGAAGTGAGTGAATGAAATGTCTCGTGGTCGCATCTAGGGACGTAAATCAACATAAATGAAGTTAAGGCTCCTACCACAAAGTTCCTGAATGGTTAGTCCTCCCATTCTGGCGCCAGATCTTCCAGACCACCTTGCTCGTATTTAGAGAACTATCCGCAATAGGATTGTAATCTCCATCACTCGAATAGTAAAACTTCGGTTCACTGTCCTCCAGTTCCAAATGACCATCATCTACTGAGGCAAAGTCCTCTAATTGGTATTTCACATAATCATCGAAATCTAAGGTTTTGTGACTTACTGACTTGAGCAATTTTCAGCGTTGTGCTCTGACTTCGCGTTCTCTACTGATAGACCTAGGCTTGGCTTCGTGAGAAAGAGATATTGATTTTCCTTTAGAACGAAGACGACGACCCCTAGCACTAGAAACCCTCGTTTTTAGTGGCTCACACAAAGTTTGGGCCAAGTTTTTAACTGATTATACAAAACTAACTCGCAAATCCTTTTCTTATGAGATTCCCCTTGTTCAGATTCTTAGACACTGGTGGGAATTTAACTTGATCACCCAAGCTAAGTTCAGACAAATCAGTGGAACCTTGATTTTTAGCTTCCCAACTAGTACCAAACCGTTAGGTTTCTACAATAAAAGCATTTCAGAAACTTTTACACATTGGACTGAAACAATGTATTTTTTTATATATATAAATTCGAAAAAATTTATTAGAAAAAATTAGATCCAAGCAGGATCTAATCAAAGACAACCATTACAAGGTAGCTCTCAAAACGAGCTGCGGGAACAAAACCCGAAACAAAAACAAAAAAGGATCACAAAATCACCCGTTAGTGACCCACTCTTTACCTTTCGAGGTCAAGATCGGATCATCAAAAGCTTTAGCTGCATGAGCCCGCTGAGCAGCTTGAGTTTGCTGTAAGATCTGATTCCCAATGTCCACAGGATTTACAACTCTCTTCCGACTCCTCGAATGGACTGATTTGATATGAAACAATGTATTCTTGATTTTGAATTATTAAATCAACATCCTCAAAAGCCTCTACCTTCGGGGAACATAATAAAATCAATGGATTGTAGTTAATAACATCAAAATAAGAACAAGAACACAATATGAAGATAAATGCAACGATAAACATAATAAATAGTAAAAATGATACAAATACCAATTGATTGATGAAAACTACGAAGAACCTTAATTATTGATCTCATATGCTTATCTCAATCTTCAAATCTCCGAGCCTAACTCTTAAACTCAGTATTGTTGTCTGTCAAAGTCGTGAAAACTTCGTGTTATGTTATCTTTTTGAGATCGTAAGTCAGAACCTCGATGGATAAATTTGTTTGAAGTACCGTGTGTTAAAGCTCAATCTAACTTAAAAGCTTGAATTTATGGGTGGAGACACTAATATGTTTATCAAATGTTTAATTTATCTATGCGTTTTTTTATGTGGGACTTATATTTCAATAAGATGAGTAGGGATTGAATTAGGAGTTACACTGATGTAAGATATGGTTTCTGCCTTTCTTACTGATAAAAAATTGTATGCATTTTTGTTATGTTTTTAGTGAAAGAAAACTCAAACATGGAGAAATTGGCTGAGGAAATGGTTACAAAATGTAAGGGATTGCCACAGGCTATCATTGAATTGGGAGGAGTTTTAGGTACAGAACATACCCTTGAAGACTGGCAAAGAGTTGGGGCTAACATCAAATCAGTTTTAAAGAAAGAGGACCAAGAAGGGGTTGGCGGAGTATCAAGCATTCTGGAGTTAAGTTACGAGGATTCGTCGTACAGTGTGAGACAATGTTTTCTTCATTTCAGTCAGTACCCAGAAGATAAAGAAATGAAGACAACTGAAATAATACAAAGATGGATAGCAGAAGGTTTTGTATCGTCTTCAATGGAAGACGGGGATGAAACGATGGAGGAAGTAGCAGAGAAGTACTTGAACGAGCTGATTGATAGATGTATGGTTCAAGAGGGGAGAAAAGGACACACTGGGAGAATTAAAACATGTCGCATGCATGGTCTAATACATGACTTCTGCATATCAAAGGCCGAAGAGAATGGTTTTGCGCAGTCCATAAAACTCGGGGTAGAAAACAACAGATCATTCAAAACCCGTAGGGTTTCTACTTATGATGAAAGACACTCAAATGACGATTCCATTCCATCATGGCTGGTAGGAATTTCCCCACGGCTCAGATCCTTGTCTTGGTTTCGTTCTTCTGCAAGTGAAGATAGTGACCGTAAAATCAGGCAGATCATAAACAATTTGAAGGTGGTTAGGACTATAGTCGATCATCATCCTCTAAGTAATGGGACGGCCATAGAACATATAGGAAACCTCGTTCACTTAAGGTTTCTAAAGATTGGATTATCAAATTTGCCCACATCCATTGGTAATTTGAGGTACTTGCAAACTTTGAAGTTGAATTCAGAGGATAGTACTAGTTCCCTTCAACCGAGCGGCATTCAAATCCCAAATTCATTATGGAGTATGGTACAGTTGAGGCATTTGTATTTTCCTGCTTACAGTAAGTGTGAAAGTAAGGTGCAGCAAGTTGGTGATTTCAAAAAATTGCTGACATTGGTCAACTTTCCTCCGGAGGGGTTTGACCTACAACAAAATCTGGACAAATTCAGAAGTGTTAGGAAGTTGACCATAGTCCGAAGCTTGGTAGAAATAGGTGAGGTCCTGATTAGGAGTCAGGCAATAGCGTTTGGTCGATTACAGTCATTGTCTTTGTCCGGCTCTGGATATGTAGATATGAAGGCCGTGACAAGAGCATGTCCTCGTCTACGCAGACTAGTTGTTAATACAATCTGCACTGCTATCTGGCCTTCCAACCTCACCAAGCTTGTCCTAAATGAATCACCGGTCGATGAAAGCGAGATGAAGACACTGGCAAAGCTGCAGAGTTTAAAGGTTCTCTTCCTCCACAGAGCTTCATTCGAAGGGAAGAGCTTGGTTTTCCATGAAAATGATTTTCCTCAACTCCGCCATCTTTCGCTTCAAGGCCTGTTTTACCTGGAAGCATGGACCGTGCACGAAGGAGGTTTGCCAAGTCTTTCTAGTTTTGAGATTGATAACTGCAGGAAACTCAAGTCTATTCGGGACGGATTTCGATATCTCGAGAAGTTGGAGGAAGTAAGAGTCAAAAACATGCCTGATGGTTTCAGGAGGAGGCTGGAAAAAGACCGAGACCGACGGGGCGGAGGCAGTCACGCTCCTTCCATCTATTTTACTGAATAACTTTCTTTGCATGCCATTTGCCATAACTTGTACTCCCTGAATTCTTATTTTGTTCCTTTGCCTACATTCAGACTTGTACTCCCAATATCTATATTGTACTTGACATTCATTTCCATTTGTCAATTGTGATAATTTTAGTATGAATAGTTCTTTTAATTTTATTTATTTTAGACCACTGGCATAAGTTCTACTGAAATGGTATCAGTCATTTGTCTTTACCTCCTTCATTTTTTTATTAGATTAGTTTAGTCATCCATGATTTTGAAAGGTAAACTCAAACATGTGAAATCCACTTATAGGTTAATACAAGGAAAAACTCCAGGTACTAATTATTCCCGACTTGTACATCTCAAGAATTTGCTGTTGACTTATTTGTCGATCAGAAATGCACTCTTGACTTAAGGTAATTACACAAACTAACATTTTTCGTTAGAGATGACGGAGAAAGTTAGGAAAAACTCCAAGAATTAATTGCAATATGACTACTGAACTCAAAAACTAACCGTATACTTGTTAGTTTTTGCAGCTTTTCCTAACGTTCTCCGTCATCTCTAACGGAACATATTAGTTTGTAACGGAAAATGTTACTTTTTAGTAAATACCTAAGTCAACCGTGAGTTTCTGGTCGACAAAAAAGTCAGCAGCAAGTTCCTGAGCGGTACAACTCGACAATAGTTAGTTCCTGGTTTTATCTCATACAAATATACATAAATGTCACTTTATTGTAAAAAAGGACCAACTCAACTACAAGCTCAAACTGATTATTGAGAGGAATTTATTGGGAAGGGTGATAAAAGTTGATCCATTTTGGACAAATTTGATAATAGTGAATAAATTAGAATTTTCTTTTGTAGTTAGTGGGGTTTATACCAAAATCCGTGAGGAATCAAGCTCTGATACCATATTAGAGGACCGATTCAACTAAAAATTCAAGCTGATAGTTGAAGGTCTAAGACTATCCACAATGAAGGCTTTTGTGCGTCGAATATGGGCGTCGATTCGACATCTTTTTGGGGAAAAAAGCCCAAAACCTACGATCCCGTCGATTCAACACCCAGCTGAGTCTGTGGATCCGCCGACCGTCTATTCGAGTCGAAGCCCGATTCTCCTATGAAGAATCACCACGTAGCCCAAATAATATAAAAATAATTTCAGCCCACTTTTTCCCACGAATCGGCCCAATTTTTTTTTTTCGCCACTCATTCGACTGGAATTAGACCTAACCGTTTTGACTCCATTGTGGATAGCCTAATTATAGTTAAATTTTAACAAATAGAAATACAACTAATATTACCATAGTTCAAATATGAAAACAGCCGAGCACGGACACGATAAGTTGAAAATTTGGAAGCTGGTTAAGGGCAAAGATGACTATTTACTTCTGCACCTTATTAATCAACTTTTTCTTATCAGCAACAATATTACCAAGAGATAAATATCAACATCAACTATCTTTCATATAGCAACTTCAATTTTTGAACTCTTCTACAATAAATTAGTTTCCAAGCACATTCTATTTTTCTCAAAAAATTCAACAAGGGCCAGATTTGCTCTTTAGAATTGATCAACTCCAGATGCCACCCAGAACAGAACTCCAACAAAGATATTGCATCAACATTATCTGAATTTTCCCAGTTCCATCTTCTTCCTGATCGCCTTTTGACCATGGTACACGAACGAATCCACTATCCCCGCAACTGTGAAAATACCTGCATAAACAAGAACATTTGCATCTCAAGTTCCGAGCTTTACAAAGTGCATGCATAATGTGTGTGTATGAGAGAGAGAGAGAGACCTCCGACTATGGCACATATATGTGTCAAGAAGTGCAAGAAGGACGAGTGTTCCTCTATGTAGGTCACCTGCAGCATACACAAACATAAGGTGTCACAGATAGTCCGAGAAAATAAGGCAGTTGACCTTTTAACTCTTAATTTAAATCAATAATCTAACTAGTAGCTACTATGTGCAGAAGTGAAATGAGGAAAAATCTCACTCACCTACCCTTAAGTAGGTACCTTTCTCAATTTTGACAATCCCCAAAAAAATTTACTCCCAAATTACCCCAATTCCGTTAACTTTTACGCCTGAAGTGGTGAAAATACCCTTATTTTTATTTATTACATCAGGGTATTTTCGTCATTTCAGTCTCAAAAGTTGATGAAATTGAGGTCAAATGAGACTAAAGAACAACTGCGTGAACTTGAGGCCACAGAAAACCTCTACAGTGCACCCCCTTTGGACCTTTATTAATGCAAACTTGACTGTAAAGGTCATCTGTTCGCAAAGACACGGTCAGCTTTCATTTATTACAAAACAACGGTTTCCGTTAAATCGTAGTTGACACTGTCAGGTTTTGGAAAAACACAATCGCCTTTGCAAAGTTTTTCTCAAACACAATCGCCTGTGACGGTCAGTTTTTGCAACAACAATTGCACTGACGGCGTGAGTGCTATTGAATGGAAAGCGTTGTTTTGTGTGAA
The DNA here is from genome assembly GCA_963921825.1 of Erodium maritimum. NCBI lineage: Eukaryota > Viridiplantae > Streptophyta > Magnoliopsida > Geraniales > Geraniaceae > Erodium > Erodium maritimum. Next base: position 71,629,497 of record OY997592.1, on the reverse strand, counting down.
TAAATGAAAGGTGACATTGTGTTTTTGCGAACAAATGACCTTTATAGTTAGTTTGTGTTAAGAAAAGTGGAAAGGGGGTGTGTTATTGGGGTTACCCCAAATATAAATGCATCGTGTCTTGTTTAGGGAGTTAACTGGGGTAGTACACGGTTTAAAGTAACTTGTAAGCAATGTTGTAAAAATCCCCGCCTGGAGGCGCCTAGACCCCGCCTAGGCGCTGAAATGGGCTCTGCCGACCCGATTTATTCTCCTAGGGCGTTCCAGACCGTTTGGACAGAATATGACCGATTAATCCCCGATTCGGCCGATTAATTGAGCGGGTCGGTCAGACGTCGGGTCGGATATGTAGTTAAAAAAACAGTTTCCAACCTTCTACAAACCAAGTGAAACCATAAAATTATGCTAGTTGATAGTCATACTTATTGATATTCTTTTAAGAATTGTATGATACTTTTAGTTTAGTAGAGTATTTATGTTTTTTTTAGTATATATAATGTTTGATATTATTAATATTTTTTATATAGTATAATATAAATTTTGATAATATATAATAAAAATAATAAAATAATAATCCGATTAATCCCCGATTAATCTCCGTCTAGCGCTTAGGACCCCTTCCCGTCCGACTAGCGTCTAACGTTTTTTACAACCTTGCTTGTAAGGCAAGTGAAAAGAACACACACCTTGATTGGAGAGAGATCATAGAAGAAGAAAACTCCGGGGACAGACTGAAACCGGCCAAATTCAGTACTCCTATAATGTTCTGTCACTGAGAACTGCAAGAAAGATCGCCTGAGCATTTTAGACATGACACAAATAACAAGGAACAATAGGATCACTCGTCCTACAAATGCCTAGCAGTACCTGATTTGACTTGATAGTACGGCCTCTAATGTCACTGTATACTGTGGGGACCACCTGAAAAGAATAACATCAGCTCCAAATATAAGTTGTTTCTGAGAACAATGATAGCGTAAATACTCAGAACCCAATTTTCAAGAACTCTTTTATCTTGTGCATTTTATTTTTTATTTTTCAGCATGTTAATGCCAAGGGCTAATTTTGATAACACACCCTCTGCCACCTTTGATTTTGGAAAATAAGCTGAATAGGAAATGGCTTATCAGGATCACACTGTCACCTTTTGTTTTTCTCAAAAAAACACAGCAAGTTTTTTGCATAAAAAGGTCTTAGTTATTGAGAAAAGTATGGTGTGTTTTTGAAGCAAAACGGACAGTCTAGTTGTGTGTTTTCTCAAATCAAAGGTCATCTAGGGGGTGCTAATAATGTTTTCCCTAATAACAACGGCAGAAGCGGTAACAACTTTGAGGAAAAACTCCACGTACTAACTATCATAGACTTGTACATTTCAAGAACTGACTGTTGACTTATTAGTCAACATTTTCTGCCAGTAGACTTAAGGTAATTACACAAACTAACATTTTCTGTAAAAATGATATAAAACGTTAGAAAAAACACCAAGAACTAACTGTCATATGACTATTGAACTCAAAAACTAACTGTAGACTTGTTACTTTTCGGAGTTTTTCCTAATGTTTTCTATCATTTCTAACGGAAAATATTAGTTTCTAGCGGAAAATGTTGGTTTGTGGAATTACTTTAAGTCATAGGCCTGATCTGATCGACTAATAAGTCAACAATCAGTTCTTGAACGGTACAAGTTGACGATAGTTAGTTCCTGGTTTTATCCCTAACTTTGAACTAAACTTATACCAAAATTTTTGAAAAATGTAGATGAATCCTTTCAAGTACTAACCTTGATGAAGTACTGGTACATGCCATTCGGTTTCTCATGATCCCAAACCACACTGAAACATCAAAAAGAAAATGTTTCAGAGAAAGGGAAAAGAAAAAGGTACCAAAATTTTCAGATGCAAATATTTGAAGGAAACAGCCTATACTTTCATGTTTAAAAGCTTTAGAGGAGAACAAGAAGATTACCCATCAAGGGGATTAACAGCACCAGGAAAAGGATCCCCGAAAGCTAACTTATCGATTTTGTGGCTTATCTGTACCGTGCACATGATAAATATTAGGCATTAGCAATGATATGCAATCAACTAATACTTCACAACCATTATCAGTGTCTCAGGAACATAGGTAGCATTTGGATAAGGACGTGTTTGGATTAAAAATGAGTTCATGCACACTCTTTCTCCTTGTCTTTCCCTTCCTCATTTTTGTCTAGAATGTTGACATCATATTTATGTTCCTCTTGGAAAACTAGATGAGATCAACTCAAAAATCACCCAAGTCGGTGATCGAATGAAAAGGCTGCAATTTTTTTTTGACGAATTTTCATAAAAATAAGAGGTTTTCCGTTCCCAAACCAGAAATTATCCAACCAAACACGGTCTATAGTAAACATATTTATTTATTTATTTCACATATCTACCTTTATGAATTGCCCACAAACACATAACCCCATAATAAATTTCTACCAACACATGACTACCCTTGTCTCACCACCGTACAAAAAAGGAAAACCATCAAAAAATTCATTTTTTTGTCAAATGACTTATACACGAGCATAAGTGTTAAAATATCACAAAACTACTCACTAACGCTTTACTCTTTTGGTTTCAATTTGATTCTGTTCTCAGAATCCTCCACAGAATCATATTGAAATAGGGAGATAAAAGGATGAGAATTGAGTAGTTTTGGGGTATTATAAAATTTCAACTCACTTGACGAAAAAAGTCAAACTTTTGATAGTTTCCGCCTATTTCGTACGATGGTAACACGTGGAATTTCATCAGGGTGGTCATTTATAAGCAGAAAATATACTATGGGCCCATGTGTTTGTGGAAATTTACTTAACGGGGCATGCCTTTGTGGGCAATTCAAAAAGGTAATTATGAGCAATTGACCCTTATTCTTATCTCAGTAAGCTAAGGTCCCGAGTGTATCTTACATTGTAAATATCCGTATTGATGGCAAGCAAATCATGGATTTGAACATTAGACTGATGAAAGCTTTTTCCAACTGAGAAATGAAAATTTCCAGCCACTTTATTGACTTCCAGAGCTCCATAGATATTGCATCCTTCACCTTCCTCATCTTTGATGTTTTGAACAAACCCTTCTCTCTGGCACTGCATATCATGAAAAGCATAGAACTATTCAGAACATTGTATTAAGTAGTTGAATTAGTACAAGATTCTCGATATGCATTCACCATAGATGTTAGTCTTATATGTGATCGAACTCAGATCTATTACCTATCCAAAAAAACTTTAAGAAAATGTCATCATAAACTAACCTGGTCAATCAAATCGGAGTTCGTCATTGCCCAACCTTTCTTTCGATATGCTTCACGAACTTCTTCACATGTGTTACAACAGTGATCATCCGACTGCGAGAGAGAGAGAGAGAGAGATTTTAGAAGCTGAAACACCAAAGACCTCTTGAAGTTGTATAGAGATATGTGAGGTGTAAGTCCACTAACATACCGATTCTGCACCGAAACATGAGCCACAATATGTTTCGTTGTGTTCAAGCCTACCACCATGTCTCTGTAATGGCTTCTCGATCTACAGTTTTGAACAAGAATTGAATACAAAGATAGAAAACAATGGATAAGAAGCACGTGTATAAAGGGAAAATACATAAAGATCTCTATCCGGAAATTTCAAGCCTACTTCTCTGATTTGGATGTTCAAAAGCGATCTTTACAACTCCCACTATTGAAGTAATTAATAAGTTTAGCAGCCCCATAAGTTTTTTAGTCTGATTTTACCCCCAATTCCGTCAACTTGTGAATGTGAAATAACGAAAATACCCTTTTTATTTTTTACATGAGTTGACGGAATTGGGATAAACAGAGCAAAAAAAACTTTTTAAACTTAGGGGTAATTGATTCAGAAAGGTCCATACTTAAAACTTAGTTTAGTGAGATTATTTCTAATTAAAGCATGGAGAATGTTACACTAGCATATCATCATCTTAACCATAATCCATAAAAAGAACTATAATAGAAGCAATAAGCAATAGCATGCTATTATATACGATCATCATAAAGGGTTTCATCACTAACCTTTGGAGCACCAATTCCGTCCTTCTTCACTTCTTTCACATTACCATGGGCATCGATTCTTTTCTTGACTATATCATGTGTCTGCAAGTAAACACATTATGAATTCACATAAAAGTTTTACACCAAAACAGATTAAACAGTGCAACTCTTAGCACAAGATGCACTTACTATATCCAGATGTTGCTCTCCGCTAATATCCATGGCATCAAGACTGAGTACTGAACAAGGAACAGCGGGAAAAGTAACATCAAACTGCAATTTCATACAAAATGGAGCGGATATCAAAAAACCATTAACAAATTGATTCCAAATTGAATGGAGAACAGTTCCTACAAACTAAACAGTCTTATGACAAACATCTCAAAACTCAGCATCTAACTCGGCATCCCAAACTCAGCATCTTCTCTTTACATGTTTAGTAAGGTGTTCCACAAAATTGAACCACCAAACCTCCTCAAAGTGCAAATGGAGTGGAGTGGGGGATAATAGGGGGAGAATTTGGGGCTAATTGGGCGAAAATGTAGCTTTTCGGTACTTTTTTAGTTTTCCCTCTCCTCGTTTGGCTTTTCACTCTCCTTGGGGCTAAGAAACTATAGCCCCAACCAAATCGTCTTTTGCCCCAATCCTCTCTCTTTCCTCTCTACTGGGCCAATATCTTAGCGACACCTGGCGATTCGTCTCCAATTCACCCCTACCGAAAAGATTTCCACGGTGGGAGCAAGGCTATTAGCCCCCAATTCGCCCCGACTAAGGCTATTACCACAGTGGATGCTCTAAATGATTAAAAATGAAAATTTGAATAGAAAAAACTTGATCTAGTTCATTGCAAGAGTAAATAATGATTACATTGATACGTAAGGTTTCTCCTCTTGAAGTATCAACAACAAGCTTCGTCTCCGTCACTGTGTGAAGATACAATCCTGCAATTTTGAAAGGAAATGCATAAGTAATGAATGACCCATAAGATTAAGAATGCAAAGACCAATACTAACATTTCAAATTGATCGCTATTTTCAATATGATTCAACACTAGATCAAACCATCTGGCCTCCAACAGTGCATATGCTTTTAATCGATCCCAATACACAAATTACTCGATCTAATAGCAGCAAAATCTACAAATCAAGACGACAATCCCAAGTACAAGCCACCAAATTACTCTTCTTCAATCCTATCACCACAAAACCAGCTAATCCACAGCACTAATTGAATATAAATTACAAGTATTAAAAACAAAATTGCATGAACAACAAAAAAGCTCTGCAATTTCAAATCTAATGCACCAGAGACACAAAAACAGAGAAATTTCAAGTCTTTCACACAAAACTCAGCTCACACAACAAAACCCACATGCAAACAACCCAAATCTCACCGTTCCCATCAACCAAACCCAAATTTTCCACAGACCCAAACAGAAATTAAGAAAATTGAGCCAGACAGGGAGAGAAAAATCACATACTGAACTCAGATAAGAAGAGCAAGACCATGACAAAAGCTGATACGAGGGTGATAATGCCGCCGGAGAAAGTCCGGTTGAAGAAATCTTCATTAACTTTAGGGTACGCATCTAAACTCCGGAGCTTGTTCACGAATCCGTTCATGGCTACAAACCCACCAAAATCGAGCCCACTCCGGCGAGATTGGCTTTGAGTTTCGTCGCCGATCGGAGAAGGTTCCTGAAGCGGCGCCTCCGAGGTGTTGACCGGAGGTTGATGAGACCCGAAGAACAAGTAAAGGAAGAAACTTTGGTAATAATTAGGAGAAAACAAAGAAGAATTGAACAAAAGGTTGAGTTTTTAATTGTAATAACAGCCAACAGTAAGTAGTTGTCTCTTGTTCATGTGGTCAAAATTGGGTCTAGTTCGGTGCTCTGTGCTGAAAGTCAAATGTTTCAACAGGTCTTCAACTAATTCATTGCTATTTATTTTGTTCCTTAAAAATGCAAAATAATATTTGGAAATAACAATTTTGGGAACAAAGATTCTGTTTTTGTTATTTTTTGTTATTATTGGTTTCCACAAACTTTGCATTTTCATTCATTATTGCACGAACTGCATTAAATTTGTTTTTTATTGGCTCATTATTAATTGCTTATTTTTTGTAGCGTGACGAATTTTATTGATATGAAGATAATGAGGTCGTAAAAACCGTACAGGAGTGGAAATAATTTAATAAGATGAGATGCAGTTTCAGTGATAACCGAAACATTGATCCTATTTTTAAAAACTCGGTAAATATCAGGGAGAAACTAAGGGGTGCTTCCCTATTCCAATCGTGTTTGGCGCGATCTATCCATGATGTTTTTCCTGTCTCGACTTGATCGGATCTGTTATGTCGTAACAGTTGACCAATAAATATGCCAGGGATAAGAGAAAACTGGAAATCACTGGATTGCTGATACACGCGGGTCGGGATATAGATCCTCAGTGGTATCATGTGAGCCCCTGACAAATTCATGATGACCCGCGAGGAAAGTCATCTTGCCTTGCTGCAATTTCATTGGGGCGGATCTCCTCCATGTTGTTCGTGGAGTTCATGTTGTTATTGGTGGACGTATTGGTTCATCCGTTCCCAGGGAAGAGAAGTACCACCGAGACTCTGAAGTCCGATGGGTATCTTTGGGGGAGCCGCTCGACCTCAGGGGGGATGGATACCATTGAGCTTCCTTGGTGTAATGGTCTGAGGGTGACGAGGTACCGGGTTGGGGCAGTAGGTCGCATCCTGTCGGTTATCCGACGAAAGGTCGTAATCCTCACTCGAGGGGTCCATTATTGTACAGATGTCCACCGTCACACAGATTCACAGCATTGTTGCAGGCCTCTGTAATGGTCAGGTGGGCTTCCCCTCTTCCTCTTGGGTCATAGTAAACGAATCATGAAAGTTTTGTTCGTGAGAGTGGATCGGATGCCATAAGTAGGTTTCGCCTTGTTGGCACCATCGATCTGATGGGGATCGCGCCTGTGTGTTAGGGTTTGGGTTGCCCTCCTTGATTCCTACTAGGTGCTTGGTGTCCGAGTCACCTCGGGAGTCTGATGCAATGGGAGGTTCTCGATGGTAAGGGTGGGGCGGGAGAAAGGTCAATGGTCGTGCCCTAATAGGTTCCTGAGGGCCGTCCTTCAGAGGCCGATCAAACGGGAGCCATTGGAGTACAAGTTCAAGGTCACCGTCAAGCTTTTGCAGGCGTGGTGGTAGGCGGCGAGAGTCTATCACGGTCTGTCGATCCTTATCAAGGTTGTGCATCATCTCATGGGGGAGCTTATGGCGATATTTGGACATGGTCTTTGGTTCGTCCATCGACAGGATCCAATGCCCCAGTGTACTGGGTTGATCAAAGACGGGTGGCAACTTGGTAGGCAGGAGACAATAGGGGTTAACGGACCTTGTGAGTGAGGTTCCATCGTGAGTTGTGGTGGATGGTGATCAGTTACGGAAAAAAGGCAAGGTCAAAGGCGACAATATTTCGAACAAAAAAATAAACAAAAAAGTATAGAGAAACCCTAGGGTTCGAAAAGTTTTTGATCTTATCAATTGCCTACCTAGAAAAAAGTAAATACAAAATTTTTAAAATAAAATATATTTTTTATTAATAAAACAAATCATTTTTAGATCGCGAATATCAAATCGATGAATTTTCATTTCATCCAAACTATCGATATGTGTATGAAAAAAGAATCTTCGCTTTAGACCACAAGGTTTACTCTGAAATTTTGATTATTATAAACCCACCATATAAATAGTATTTGAAGGAATTAGGTAGATGTCATCTATTGTGTGAACTAATCAACTATGTTGGGTATTTATTAAGGGATAATCTTGTTATAGCATTTCTCATTTAAGAAGTGTAAAGTTTCGTACCAAGTGGTTGTAACGAAATCAAAGATACTGTCAACAAAAAAAAATTATGTCGCTTAAGGTTTCTCAAATTTTCAAACACACATCTTTCTCTCCGATCAATCAATCTCCATAGATGTTAGAGCATTTCTGTCTCCGACATCTGTTCCAACGTCCCGTCTATCAATTCGGCGTCAAATCACGGCTCGATCAGCCTACTAGAAATCTTGGACCATCTCAAAGGGAAAACAAAACAAAAAAAAGATAGTGAGAAAAACAGAAGAGAACCATCATGGTCCAAAGCTAATTATGTCCATTAAAAATCAATCTCAACAGTACATTTCTCAGGGGTAAACTTCTCAGACCCCACAACCGCAAAAGAACAATTCACATACATCTTAATCCTGAAAATATCCAAAGACCACAACCTCAACTTCAACACAATGTTCATGTAAAGAACCAAAGGCACTTCCATCTTCGAATCCGAAGCTTCCATGTCCCTCACAATCTCCTTAGGAAGCTTCCTCTCCGCCCACAACTTCACATCGAACCTCTCCGTTGTGTTCTTTCCATGGTAGAAAGCCGGAGGCTTCCCTCTAGCAACCTCGTGCCCCGCACAAGTCATGTACGCAACGCTTCCTTGTTCGTAGAAAAAACCGATATGGCCATTAGGGTTTGTGGTGTTCATGTGGGCAATGTAGTTGATGGGAGTGGAGAGCGAGGTCGAGTTCTTGAAGGTGAAGTTATGGAGGTTGAACTTAGGGTTTTGGGGTTTTAAGATGAGGAAGATGATGCCGAGGACGACGAAGAGGAGGAGGAGGAGGAAGAGGAGGAAGAAAAAGATCCATAAGCATGTCAAGACGAAGGTGATCTTGTCCTCGGTGAATGTGATGAAGCTTGACGACGAAGCCGCTGCTGCTTCGGCGTTTTCTTGGCGTTCTTGGTCGGCTGCTGCGGCCGCGGCGATGGCCGCCGTCCGATGGGGTGGGACCCGGTAGACCTGGTCGATCGGGAGAGGTATGACGTAGGTTCCCGTGGGGTCTTGATCGTGATCGCCTGATGTTGAGGCGTTGTGTTGGGTCGGTGGGGCGCGATGCACCTGATCGACGGGGAGCTTGATGACGTGGGTTTGTTGGGGTAGGGAAGGCCTTGGAGGTTTAGAATCTGTGGGTGCTGATTGGTTTTGGTTATTATGATGATTTTGATCATGGGTTGGTGGTGATTGTTGTGGAGGTGATTGGTGGGGAGTGTTGTAGCTTGTGCTGATTCGTTGTTGTGGGTCATCTTCATCGTCGAGATCATGAGATTGTCGTTGTTGTTGTTGTTGTTGTTGTTGTTGATCTTCATGAGATTGTGATGTTCTTGGCTCTGTAGCGATTGTAACATGTTGTTGTGGGTCATCTTCATCGTCGAGATCATGAGATCGTTGTTGTCGTTGTTGTTGTTGCTGATCTTCATGAGATTGTGATGTTCTTGGCTCTGTAGCGATTGTAACATGTTGTTGTGCCATGAAAGGTGGAGATATAATCTTTGGGAGGTGAAGGAGGAGCAAAGGGTATGGCAAGGATTGTGGAGGAGATTGGGTATGGGTTGCATTGCTTGAGCCATGAGAGATTGAGAGAGAGTAACAATTGAATCCACCAGTATTGTGATGAAGAAGAGACACATGTTTAGTTGGTCAAAATGGGTGGGTGTGGAAGAGTCAGAGTTATTTTTGGTAAGGTTTGTGTTCAAATATGGAAAGTTTTGCAAAAATGGCATGGTTTTTGATACTACGTGTACATAAAAAATGAATTTTTTATTTTATTTTCGAACATTATTATAATACTTCATAACCATCTCGGCCGATAGAGATAGAGTACAACTCGATCCTAAGTCTCTTCTTTTTTCTGTATATTTTTTTAGATGTTTGGTCTCATTTTCACTTTTTCCGTGGGTCTCCACCGAGGGATTAACGTGTTCGGTAGATAAAACTGGTCATTTTGAGTCGAGCCGGGAAAAGCACAAACTCAAGTAACAGTGTGCATCCATCGTCAAAGGGATCCATCCCCTCCATAATCAGTTGGAATAGCCGAGATTTTAGCCAAAGGGTTAGCGCCCCAAGGTCTGTTCGGGGAAATGTCTTGCCTTATTCAAGTTTCGTTAACCATCATGTTACCGTCAATCGTTGATTTAATAAAATTTTCGATTCATGCTAAAATAACATTTCAAATGGGACTAAGTCTACTACAAGCAATTAGCCCAAACGAATCAGGTTGAGTTGTCCAGCCTCCCACAATGCAAGAGGCGATTAACCAAACGAATCTGGTTTATATGCCCAGCCTCCCAAAATGTAGGCGAATTTGGAAGAATAAATAGTTGTCGTGTGACAAGTGATTACAAGGTTGACGAATCGAGTGAAGCAACGATTCGTTCTCCTTTTCCGTCAATTCGTGTGTTAAATTCACCCTGCGTTACAGATATCCTTATCACTTTTTTCATCACACTCTACTGATACTGTTACACAGAGAAGGAGAGAAAGAGACATGAGCTTGGCACTTGACACAAGTGGATGTGTAGACTTAATTTTGTTATTGTGATTACTGAACTATAAAAGTACTAATACATGAAAATGAAATTTCTCTGTTTATTATTTCAAGCCCTTGATCATGTTAATGACTCAAAATTCTAAATGAGCTCACGAAGTTTCCTACTCTTCCTTGGGATGCAAGTAACCCATTACAACCAATTCCAGATGAGCATAATAATTAGTAAAGCCTGTTACACACTCAAAACTCAAAAAATAGAAGGAAAAAAAAACAGTTGTCTTTGCTTCAACATTTGGGTAGATCAGCTGGTGGAGGAAGAAGCTTCTGATTTGGAAGCTTCCCATCCAAGACCACCCAAGCCATCCTCAAACCCCAACTGGTGTGTACCTCCAAATGACAATGCATGAACCATACTCCTGAAAGAAAAGAAAAAAACACAAACACATATATATATATATATCAAAGTTTGAGAATATCGATCTACGGTTAATTACGTATAATTATCCCAAACTTTAAGCTCTTACATCTATTACCTAAACTTTTTTAAAATCGTTCAAAACTCTTCTTCCGTATGAAAATGACAAAAACGTAATTGACCCTAATCTCAACAAAGATGATATAGTTATCAAAAGCATTTTGATTAGATGTAAGAAAACAACAATCGACATGAACAAAACTTCTTAAAAGATGAAATTGTCATAAAGACAATTTTTTTTTTTGCGTATTTTTAAGATCAAAGTCAAGAGTATTTTTGTCATTTTTTAGCAAAATAGAGTTACATGTGATGAAAATGCCCTTGACCCCAACCTTCAAAAAGACAACATAAATATCAACACCATTATGATTATATGTAAAGAAAAAATAGTTGAGTAGATGTAAAAAGACTTCTTAAAAAATAAAAGGGATAACGTCGATTCCTAGTCCGGTCAGAAATGTCATTACACTACCTAACTGTGCTCCACCTTTTGTGACAGATCTTAATACAAATGTGGTACACGTTTACAAAAACTACCAATCACGTGTAACATAATTATGAAAAGGGGGCTATGATTTGTAACAAAATACCACCTATATATATGCTATTTTTGTAACAAAATACCACCTTCATGTTAGGATTTGTAACAAAAAACCACATTTGTGTTACGTGTGTGAATGACCTTTCTAACTGGGCTAGAAAACGACGTTTTCCCAAAATAAAACTACTAAAAACGAGAAAACTTGTATTCCTTTAGATTTAAGATCACGGACATTTTCGTCATTCTTGACGACAAATGATTTTCTGCAAGTTTAGGTAAACAGGCATAAAAGTTTAAATTTAAAAATAATTATGTACAAAAGACGTATAATATACTCACCAGGGTTATCCGCCAGGAACCGAATCGCGACCCAACCACCGGAGGGCACACCAACGGTGTTCCTCTCAACAGGGTCAACAACATTAAACCCAGCACGGTCCTTGCCAGGGTCAAAGTTCCCAAAACCCTGACCCACAACAAAGAAATTAAACCCATGTAAATGAAGAGGATGACTCTCAGCACCAAGCACACTAGTGTCCTGCATCACGAGCTCCACACGTGCCCCAAAATCAAGCACCACCACCTTAGTCCCGTTACCTGTTAGATAACGATATACTCATATATTATTTCGATGATCTTCTCATTAACTCAATTAGGTATAAATACAAGTATCAGAATAACCTAATCTGTAATTACAAAATACAAAATAATATATGAGTATATCCTTATCTAACATTACCAACGTTAGTATTATTCGGAGGCGCGCCCGTGTAATCAAACGGAGTCAAGGGCGACGAAGGAAGGTCAGCGGTGTAGACATCCTCGGACCGTCCGAGGTAGTGGGCCTGGAGCAGGGCCGTGGTCGGGAGAGCGAAGGACACGTTGTTGACCGAGGCTGCGAATCGGGTCGTGTTGGTGGGTCCTTGGCAGGTCTGGTTTTGTGGGCACGGGGTCGTGCCGAGGCTGATCGCGAAGAAGAGGCGCTTGTCGATTGTTTTGGGGACTTTGGCTGGGAAGTTTGGGGTTGCTAGGCTGCGGAGCTTTGTTGAGAAGCTCGTTGCGAAGGAGGTGTCGTTGAGGGCGGGGAGGGTCGGTGTGAGGAGTGGGAGGTGTTTCGTTGAGACGACGGTGTTGGGATGTGGGGACGAGTATTCGAGGAGTCCTGACGTTGAAGTATTACATTGAACCGACGTCAGAAAAATATAAGATATGAGAGTTAAAGTACTACATGAAAATCACGTCAAAAGAAAGTATATATCAATAAAGAACTGCATATAAAAATTAGGGTTATATAAGTGACTGTTTTAAACAAAAATAATATAATTTCGTTTGAAAAAATGTTTGACTGGATGGACAATACTTTAAGTTTTCAAAATATCCACGCTTCTTTAAAAGGACAGGGTAGTGATATGAAAATTGGGTACCGTGCAGACAAATTTTTAAGATTTAGGATACGATCCCAAACTAACTTTGAAGATTGGGTAGTTATGCGCAAGCCGGACATAGTAAGATGTAATTAAGTGTAATTATCTCTGAACAAGAATTTATGAAATTTTCATAGGTAAAAAGTCAATACCGTTACAATCCACGTGTAAAAGTTCAACCTTACATGTCTACTAACAAAATTAACTTTTTCAGTTGTGAAAATAGGACCGAACATATAAATGATCACTTCAAACAAGAATTTATACCTGCGACCGTGGAGTTGTCAAATGTTCCTAGGCCGGTGGCATAGGGCCGTGCTAGTATGAGGAACGTGGCGCTCGGGAAGTGAGGCTTCGTCTTGAGAAGGACGTTCGTGGTCTGGCCCGGCGCTACGAGGATAGTGTTGGTTTCAAATGGCTTGACATAGACTGCATCGGCTTCCACGACTGTAAGGGAGTGGTTCGCGATGCTGAAGAAGAGCTCGTCGTTGAGCGCCGCGTTGATGATACGGAGAAGGTAGGTTTTCCGAGGCTTCACTTTGAGCTTGAATGTGTCTGTAGATCATGGATTCGGACACAAAAACGTTAAGGTTTTGTGTCACGGTTTTTTTAAGGTGACATGTTGATGTTACCTTTAGCAGAACAGTTGTATAGAAGGCCCGGAAGGCCGTTGAAAGTGTATGCATCGGAGACGTTTGGGCCTCCACCGGTCTTTTGGGCCTGGTTGATGACGGCCTCTGTGTCTGTGTTCCACCACTCTCCTGCATATTCAATTCAATTCCATGCTTGTTAGAAACTAGATTTGTTTGTAGAAAGGTGTCTACATATATGAAGAATTGGGCTCGAGACTGTTATGTAGGCCCGATAAGAGTGGGTACATAGGCCCAACTGAAGTCGGAGATGATAAGATTTCAAAAGTATCCTTACAGGAAATTACAGAGGGTAAGATTTAAGTTCGAGTATTTGATCAATCAAGTAGACTAGTTGTGGTTGGGCATGTGAACTAAGACAGACTGACACCGACACTAAAAAGGATCTAAGTGGGGTCCTCAACCTTTCTGGCTTAGATCAAATGTAGGTCTTGCGGAGCTAGTTTTTTCAGTAAGGGAGGACATCGAAATTTTTCAGTGTCGTGACTGTAAAAAAAAATTGAGAGGACACAACTACGAAATTAAAAATAATTAAGGGATATTTTTGAAAAAAAATCGAAAAACATACAATAATTTTTTGGAAATAAAATTTGAGGGGGACACGTGCCCCCATGCCCATGTGGCTCCGCCACTGGGTCAGAGGTCTCAAGATACTAACATGTAAAACTAGACTGACTTTTATGATAATGGGTCCTACTAGAGCTTCAATCCTTTATGCTCGAAAGGATGATTGGAATTTGTTTCCTTACATGTAATTAATGATACTTTAAATATTCAAATTCAGATGAAGATAAGATCGAGTATACGGATAATTGACTCCAATAACACTATGGTTTATCGATTGAAATAAGGGGATAGGTGGTTTACCAAAGATTATAGGAACTTCCTTGTGGGGTTTGACAAAAGGGTAAGGAACATTCTTCTTGGGCAAGATGATTATAGGGCCATAAAGAGTTGCTCTTAGCCATGAAATATGGGCATGCCAAAATAGAGTCCCTCTTTGCCCTACAATAGTGAAGTTGTACACATAGCTCTGGCCACTTTGTATAGGGCACTGAGTCACATACGCCGGCCCGTCCGCCCACCCGCTACGAAGTTGTCGAATCCCGTGCCTGTATAAATACAACTTAATATCTTAAACCTGATAAAACTCAATAAACAAATCTGAATCCGTTAAATGTGTGACATTACAAAGATACGTACCAGTGAATGGAGATATTTTTCTGGACATGATTAGCAACTTTGATGAGAAGACGATCCCCTTCTCTAGCTATAATCCGAGGGCCAGGAAATTGCCCGTTGACCGTTACTACGCTCTTCGTGTGACACAGCCTTGTCACGTTTTGCATCTTGATCTACAAAACGACAACCTTAAACTATCAGAAAAAGTTACCATTTATAGCATATCATGTGAAAAATGTTGTCCCAATGTTACTGTTACTTACATCAAACTTGTAGTGCCTAGTCATGCCTTCACCGTTGGTCCCCGGAAACGAACACGTGATGTAAAGCACAGAGAAGAGAACAATCCCATTGAAGATCGATCCAAAACGATTATAAGAACCCATTTTCGACAAAGGCTTGAGCTTTGGAGAGACTATGAACTCAGAGCTTTGAGGTCTGATATATATAGAGGTGGTGGGTACAAATTATTTATAAAAAAAATCAATATTAATAACGTAAGAAAACATAGGACATGATTGCTTGAATAGGTTTGAAACAAACCTCGGATCAGTTGTCTGAACAACTCAAGAGTGTTGTCAAAGGCAGTATAGTGATTTGATCTCGTTTCGTTCTCTCATTTTCACGTATGCAAAATGATGTTGACGTGGCTTGCATGTGATTTTCGTGAACTATAGAGCTTAATTACTTCATGATCAAACATGAAAACCTGTTAAAAATGTTCTTTAATCACTTGATATATATATACTCGGGACATGATAATATTTAAGTAACCGTTTCAATTCAAATCATGGGTGTTTTATTTGAAGGATAATTGCCAAAAAAAAAAAAACATTTTTGCAATTTGAAATTTGAACTTTTTTTATTTTACTTCTTATTTTTTCAAAATCTAAGTTATAAGGATAAAATTATTATTTTGAAACAAAGTAATACAAAAAAAGAAGATAAGTTCATGTTATGTTTATCTAAAATATATACAAGTGGCAAAACAAGAACATCTTAAGGTACATTTTTTTACAATTAATTATACTTTTATTTTAATCTAATGTTGACATAATAAGTTAGTTGTAAAGGTAAATTAGTCATTTTATTCTCATGGAATATGCAATATAATTAAATCGAAACGAAAATTTGATAGATTAAGGAGTAATAAAAGTGAAACATTTTTCTAGTAACTATGAACATGATAGTGAGTTGTAAATTGAAGAAAAAAATATAGAGTAGGTGATCACCAATATAAATCAAATGAGTACTTCAACATCAAGCATATATGTATACTTCTAGATTGTTTGTTGATATTAAAACATAGAGCACATTTCAAGGGTTTCAGTCAAGAAGTCATTTTAGGAGTTAGCTTGAAAGTAGGGTAATTTTCATAAAATATATATATCATTTTCATCACATGAAAGTTTTTGGGGTGAATGGTTGAGCAAACCTTGGAGGTGTTGTCTTTGAAGCAATCATGAGACTGGGATTGATGCTGATAGTTTGTGGTTCTTTTTCTTATTATTATTTTTATTGTTTTCTTACAAAGGAAAAAAGACAATTAAGTTCTGTTCATGAGTCAAAAGATTGGAATTGAAGAAACAGTGACAAGATCAACTTTAAGGTTGTCTTGGAGAGAGATGGTTTGGCTGGACTTTGAAGCAAAAGTATCTGCTGTTTGTTTCAATACAAAATCAAACTTCATATTGTATTAAAAATAGTTAATTAAGAAGTTCTAATAATGATAATAAGCTATCCGCCCGCGTCCAGCCGTCATCAGTCACCCAAGTCTCGTCGCGTTCCTCCAACGGTTTCGACGACGACAACTCTGCTTTTGTTGTTGTCTTATCTTTGATGTCGTTGCCGGTTTCACGGTTTTCGTCGTATCGTATGGATGTGTTCGTGACCATTCTTCTGTATCACTATATTGGTATCGTTCGACCGAGACTCCCTGATGTTGTGCGTCCCTGTGCAGCTCTCCCTAGTTTCTCGGTTTTGATTGAGTCGATGTCCATCGCAACATGTCAAGACAACCCCTGAAAGGGTTTTTAGAATCCTGTCTCTGTTTTTTGTACAAATCGTTGGTCTGGCCTAACGAGCTCTTGTATATATTGTCCTCCTAAATTGCTTATAAGAGTTTGTTTTAAGCTTAGCGCGCCGATACACTTGTCAATGTGATGGGGTCCCAGACATAGTCTTGGCTTTGTTTTGGGTGTACTCTCGATTAAGTATATTCCGGTTTATATATTGATTGACTGACTTTAATGAGAAGATAGCAGCACCTTTTCCAAAAAAAAATGGATACATGTACAAAGGAACCGTGAGATACTTTTTTGTAAGTTTTTACCTTCTTTTTTAGATAGTTACACAAAAATAAAATATTTTTTGATGCAGTGTAAATTTATTTCAAAATGTCGATTTCATCTTTAAAAAAAAAACAATAAGTAAAAAGCACACTTAAATACCGTGATAGAGACCAGGTATTGTTAAGGGCTAATCAAAAGTTGTGTATTCAAGTACACATGAATGAAGCTTACCAAATTAGGAAAGATTTAGACATCTCAACTAGAAGCTTGGTGCCAAAAATGGAAAGGATCTCCATCACACCCAAATCTTTAGTTTAAGGTTGCAGCATAGTTCTTGTCTACATGTCATGATTCATGATGTCCTTTTAACAGTTAGCTCTGCTGTATGTGTATATGCATTTCATGGAGTACCAAATAGTTACATAAAGCTACCATATGATTCATATCCCATTTCTTGACATTGAATCTTGGGATAATTGCAAAATAATCCCTAAGGTATCTATTTTTTTTTTGTAACTTATAGTCCAGTTTTTTGATGACTGCAAAAATATATCTTGAACTCGTCTTTTTGTTGTAATTTGTATAAAATGACGATTTTACTTGTATTATTTAGATTTTAAAAATAATTAAAGAAAAACAAAAGATCCAAAATTTAACATCCCTTAATTTTATACAATACAAAGGGTAAGAAATTTAAGGAATATGAAAATTTGGATTTTGTGTTATTCAGTTATTATTTTTTAAAGGGATTATTGTCCAAAACTACCCTAAAGTTTCGTCTACAAACAAGTGAATACCCAAAGTTTCATCCACGCTGTGTGGCTACCTGAAGTTTTGTCCACGACTTTTTAGTTTTAACGTAATAGGGATGTTCAGAATGATGGTCTGGGCAATGCTTTCCGGATTGAATATAAGCGTGGACAAAACTTCAATGCACCCACAAAGCGTGGACAAAACTTAAATGCACCCACAAAAGCGTGGGCAAAACTTCAATGCACCCACAAAGCGTGGACAAAATTTCAGTGCACCTACAAAGCGTGGACAAAACTTTGTGCATCAACTCGTTTGTGGACGAAATTTTAGGATACTTTTGGACAATTATCCCTTTTTAAAATTTAAATTTTCAAGGGTAAAATCATCATTTTGAAACAAATTTATACAACGTGTAAACAAAACACGAGTTCAAGACTTTGTTGCAATTCGCAAAGCAAAGGGCTACAAATTGCAAAAAGTGAATACCTCGGGGTACTTTTCTGCAATCATCCCTTGAATCTTCATCAACCTGTTTCATCACAAACCCAATTCGATCAGGTTCTGGGTCAATTCGATTCCTGGAAAAGATGTAGATTTCACTGATAAATAAGAACTTAATTGATAGACATTACAAGGGTGAACAACTTTCGTTAATCAAACAAAACCTCTTAGAAAAGAGCCAAAAACATGTCTCCATCAGCCTGCACCTATTCTGGGGGGGGCTTACACGATGGTATTTCACAATTTGTACATGATTATATGCAATAATCTAAAGGGCATACTTGACACGGTGAATTACAATTCCTAGTTATTTCTCACTGTCTCTCAGCAACTTATTGTCTGTACCGGCAGCTGTCTCTGGGAAGATCTGGTTTTCAGACATCATGGGTGGATCCGAACCCGATCCATGAACCTGCGGGTCAAAATCATCCATAGGATGAGCCAAAGAATGTAAAACATATAACAATTTAGGGTTCATCGCAGATTACAATTGCGTTCAATACGTCTTTTTGCACACAACTATCCTCAGCTTTAAACTTTTACATCTAACTACCTGAGCTTTCAAAAAATTATACAGCTCTTTTTTTCACCAAAAAAGCTGTGTAATTTTTTTCAAGGGCATTTTCGTCATTTTCTAGCAAAAAAAAGCTCCTTGAGATTAGGGTCAAGGTTATTTTCTGTTGAAAAAAAGCTCAGTGTAATTTTTATAAGTTTTAGTTGGATGCAAAAATTTAAAGTTGGGTAGTTATGTGCAAAAGACATAGTACGCAATAGCTACATGCAATTAACCCGGCAATTTATGGATACAAGCTGTGACAGAGGTGTGCTGAAGTTCACCATGGCATGAGACTTGAGAGATGAAGCATCGTTTGCTGGAATTATAGATAGGTCTAAGGGCCTGTGGAACAATAGGTGTGCTATAGAGCGATCTATCGGGTTTGTGTTAGTCTCGATATCCATAAACCCAGTGCTCCTGAACAAGAACATATAACAAGTCAGCAAGAAATGATTGTAAGAAATAAAAGGCGAGCAAAGTCATGTTTCTGCAGCAAAGATATTAGTGATTATAACATGAAAATTATTGAAGTGCAATGTTTAAGTACTTGTTTGCTTCATCAGCACCAAATGCTCCATTCGTACTGTGCCTTTGTGCAGCACTTCTAGCTAAGCGATAAAGACTGTCTCGTATGCACAGTTTAGTCCTGATATCCAACTGCACAACACAAGCACAAAGCACGAAATAACATTATAATCTAGTAAATATTAAATTAAAGGGGTAACTTCACTAACACACCCTCAAGAGCTTTGATTTTCAAACAACACTGAAATGAATAGGAGATAGGTTATCAGGAACACACTGTCACCTTTTGTTTTTTCTCCATAAATTTTCTCAAAAACTAACCCTCGACGACCTTTTTATTAGGGGGCGTTTTGTAGATTAAGAAAAGGAGATGGTGAGTTTATGAAGGTGAGGGTATGTTTTTTAAAAATCAGAGGTCGTCAAGGGGGTGTAAATAACGTTTTCCCTAAATTAAATATCTAAAAGTATACCTAGCAATCACCAGGTTCATAAAATAGAACAATTCAAATATGAACATTGCGAGATTAAGACAACTTCTAATATCCCAGTTCTGCTAAATGTTTTCATGACTCACACGTATATATAAACCACACTTAACCATTGTGAAGCATTAATTAAGGATCATGTTTTGTGTACCTGGAAATTAGTTTTTCAGTTATCATCTTATGGCATATTTCAGAATTTCTTCTTCATTTTGTTACAGGTTATGATAATACACGCGAGCACACACCTGTAGAAAAAGGCAAAAGCGTTTCACCTTATCCACGCCCACAAAGTATCTCAACCTCACGCAAACAGATAATAAGTTGCAAGAAAACCTAACTGCTTATAAATTCTTGGTTTCCACTAAGTAGACTTAATATTGTTTTATGCATAAGATTTGAGTGTGACATAGAACACAAAGCATGACACTGTTACACCAAACATGATCGTGCACAAGCATTCTCATAGGTTTCTGTCAATAGCATGATGGGATTAATACCAGCTGTCCTAAAATTCTAACCGCCTTCGCTAATAATGTGAAGCACTTGGACTCGAGTCTTGGGAACAGGGTTCAAGTCTCAGTAGCAGCACCTCATTTCTTATTTCTCTTTCCAATTTCTGTTGGGCCTCTCTCTATTCAACCCTTTGGACCTCTCCCTCTTTCTATTCAACCTTTGTTGGGCCTCTCTTAAGATGATGGTCAATAATATAGTGCTCTCTTCTACATAAGGGAAGGGAACCCATTTCTTGCTTGACATATCAATCTTACAAAATATGAATTAAAAATTGTTTGGTGCTGCCTTACTTCTAAATAAGCAAGGTCTCGAGCCCAAATACTCTGATACACATGATTTAGTCGACCAAAATAATAATAATAAGTGTGGTACACTAGTAGAAGTTTGAAGGCAGTACCTGCTCTGTGACTTGTTGAAGCTGGCGTAAACTAGTAGCTTGGGGCGAAGATTCATCCAATACAGAGCTCATACAAGTACTTTCTTGTACATTGGATGAATCCAATTCTGCTGGAACTCCTACCCCATCAACTTCACTATGACCATCAATCTCGTTTTCGGGTTGATGAATTTTTTTCCCAACCGATACAGGATTACAAACAGTAGTTGGATTTGCAATATCATGGCGGGCATGAACCTTTTTCCGCTTCCCACTCGTTCCAGCAGCTGGTTCGGGCAAAAGGCCATGAGATCTCTTCAAGGACTGTGCTTGATTCGATAGAAGGGAGGACTCCTCGGGAGAAGGAGAAGGGTAGCTAATGTCTTCAAACTTGGTGTTACCAGGCAGAGTTGGGATTGAAATTTGAACTGAAGGTTTGCTGAAGTCTATATGCATATAAGGTGCATGTGTTTGCATGTGGGTTAGAGGAGCGGGCTCTATGTTTTGTTTGAGTTCTCGTTCATCTGGGGAAGAAAAGCACTTGTGGTGCTTCGATTGCTTTCTTTGCATTATCTGACACGCAATAAGACTTGATTAATTCACCGCATAGCATTACACACCAACCAAACCATTGTTTAGAAATGAAATATGAACCAAATGATTCACGATTCAAAAAACAACTCTAATGATTCGTGATCTTAATCACAATTCAACAACCATGCTTAAGAAAGCAACTCTACTCTGAAGAGACTAAGAGAAACATAAACAAGCTCACAAGTGAATACAAAAGATATAAACATTTACAACATAAAAACTGGAGAAAATTTCACCCAGTTACCCGGAAGTATACACCATTCTCAACTAACTACCCCTAAGTGTAAAAGCATTTGACCGCCCCTTAAGTTTTTTAGTCTCATTTTACCCCCAATTCTGTCAACTTTTCGGTGTAATGAGACTAAAAAACTTATGGGGGTTGCCAAAAACTTTGTAAAGTTAGGGGTAGTTAGTTGAGAATGGTGCCTAATTAGGGGTAGCTGAGTGAGATTATCCCTAAAAACTGTGTGGTTCAAATGGCAATATAATTACCAACCTGTCCATGCTGATAGTTGTTTTCAGATTTTGCATCTAATGGTATGTGGCAACAAGCTTCAAGCTCTTCATCATCTGTAATCCGAGTACTTACTTTGTCCCACAATGACACACTTTTCTGGTCAGAGTCATCAACTAAAGGACCCATATTGTTTCCCATAAGAGGAGCACTCTGCTCTGAATAGGGACATGAAAGCTTGAAATCAGAATTGAGTACCTCTTCAGGTCCTCCAGTACCTTGTGAAGGTGAAAACCAGCACAACTCGTCATCATTACTAAGATTCCCTAACCCAAATGTCGAGTGACTACTTCTGCAAATGATGCATACGATATAGTCAAAAGATTGGGGTCGTATGGGATACAAAGAACCAGAACTACAAAAAAAAAAGGGTTAATTACACCAAACTATACCTTATTTTACTCGTTTTTCACTTAGCTACAGTTAAGTTTCAATTCATTTTGCAGCTATCCTAGGTTCCAAAAAAAATCACATTGCCTTTTTTTTGTCAGGAGATGTCCTTGACCCTAATCTCAAAAGACTCCATAAGTACCCAAAACATTTTGATTAGATGTAAAGACTCAATAAAATACTCAAAAGACGAAAAAGAGAAAAACAAATAGATCAGGGTCAAGGGCAATTTCTTCATTTTTTGCCAAAAAAGACCTATGTGAATTTTTTTGAAACTTTGGGTAGCTGCAAAACAAATTTGGAACTTAGATGTAGCTAGGTGAAAATGTGTAGACCTAGGTGTAGCTAGGTGTGATTAACCCCTATAAAAATTATGAAACATGAATAAGTAGATATTATACCATACCTAAACATCCTATCAACATCTTCAAAATTTCCAATATCTGGCCACCCATAAAACAAGAGCTCATTGCTTTCTTTGTCTCCGCCGTCATTGTCATAAAAGCTTAGCTCATTGTCTGTCTGAGAAACACGACTGAGTGGATAATCATATGAGTTACTATTGCTATCAGCCAAGATTAGGTCATTGGCACAAAGCTCACTACCAACTGAACCTACGTTCCTAGCATCATTATTTGTTAAACCAGGCACTTCTTTAACCGAGTCACCATCAGATGAGCTTGGGAACAATCCATCGGGTGTTTGAGACCAAGAACCCTTTTCCAAAAGTGCATCTTTCACCATCGGTGTTTCATCATTTCCATGTATGGTGTATTTAGTCTCATCATTAGCATTGCCAGTCACACCAATCACTTCATGTCTTGCTTTCTTACGATTTCCACCATCAGCTGCACATTTATCTCCATCTTCCCCAATTGGATGAGGCATCATATGATCATCACTACTAAACTCATCCCAGACATTATCTTCAAGCTGTAACATCATTATGAGCAATTTAATCACAATTGCTACTAATGAAGCACATAAACATGGGCAAATTTAAGTTGGAGAAATGTTGGAGATAAAGTTGATAGGGATAGTACATATCTTTATGGGATAAATAAAAAAAGTATCATAAGGTATTCACTTTGTTTTTGGGTTTTTACTTATTATTTTTAAATATAAATTGCAAGGGTAAAATCATCATTTTTATACGACTTGCAACAAAAGCCAGGTTCGGGGTACTTTTTTGCAATTAGCAAAGAAGAGGGCTGCAGGTTGCAAAAGATGAATACCTAAAAGTGCTTTTGTGCAATTATTCCTATTTATATTTACATATGCCACTCAGCACCACATAACTGTAACCTATAACCTACCACAATGAACGGAGCAATAAATACACTGTTGAAATAGAAGATAACTGATATCGCAAAGTACAGTACTTGACCGAGATCATCTACCCGAGTTTAAAGTTTCTGTGACAAAAAGAACTGAACAATCCAAAAACATTGTGCTGACCAGATGTCAGCTTGAAGCAAATAGATCATCAAAGAGACTTGAAACCCAACTGAGAACAGTCATCAGAAGTTATTGGGTACAACAATACACATTAAATGATATAGCAGTATTAAAACCTCTTCCAAATGGAACCGTGAATGACAAAAACTACCTACCTCATACATGCACAAGTCAGACATTCCTCCCAGACAATCTATCCACCACCAATGACAAGTGCAACCTTTTCTGATCTCATTTCTTCAACGAAGAAACTCTTGGCACTTATGATTTATCAAACGGGAAACCAAAAGTGTATCACTGATTGTGTTCCTGCACTCAATGACAAAGATAAGAGGAGGTAACATACAGTATGGAATAATTTGTGCGTTTCTCCATTCAAAGTTTGTGTAGATTGAAACAGAATATCAACAAAAAAATTTTTAAAAATCCCATTGGTTGAAACTCCCGAAGGATTATTTATCTAACAGACCCTTTTTACCAAATTAGATTTCTGAAATATACATTCAATTTATAAAATTCTCCAAGCAAACAAATTGATCTCAATCTCAATCACACAATTAAAACGCAAATACTTACTGAAGGTTGAGAGCAAACAGCTCCATACTAAGTCAAAAATGATGGAAAAATCCATGTTTCTCAATGAATCCAAATACCCGCACTAAGTTCACTGAAACATCATTCCTAAATCCCAAAGCTTCTTCAGGTTTTAATCAAGTAAAGTCTCAAACACACCCAGGATTTAAAATTCAACACTTACCCCCAAAAATCCTAACCCTCCAGCTGATTTTCAGACTTCAATGTGTATATATACATCTTCAGATACTTATAGCTACAATTCTTCCATATGAATCTCCCAAACACTCAGGAAAAAAAAACAAATCTAGTAAGAACAGCTCGCCTAATTTTCTCTCTCGTTTCTCACACAAATCCCTAAAAAGGATTAAACCCGGATTCAATTTCATGATTTTTCCGAGCAACCAAACATCAGGAAAGTTCAAAACCAAACAAATTCATCCAAAAAATGAACAAAAACTAGCAAACCACAGCAGGAAAAAAAAACTAACCAGTATAACCGCAACTTTCCGGGAAAACCCACGATTTTCTGGGAAAATCACTTCACTTCCGCCAAACAGCTTTAGCCCTAATCACAAGCTCTCTCTCTCTAGATTCCAGAAATCTCCTCCTTTCTCTCTCTACGTCCAAAGAGATTAATCGCTGATTATTTTCATTTTTTTATTACTTTTCTTCTGCATCGAAAAAAGAGGGGTCACCAGCTCGGGACACGTGGCGAGCAGATCGATGCGAGGTCGGGGTTGATATCAGAATTCGTGGACGAGAGTGGGGCGATGAGATCCGATCATTTTCGACGACTTTATTGGTCCACGTGTCCGGTTTTCTGCAGGTGCCACGTGTCCGTGGACCACCTCTGCAATCCTGTGGCTCAACTTGGAGTGGGTGCTCCTCGTCCTCCGGCAATCGTGTCCCGCAGCCTTTTTAGATTTATTTATTTATTTTTATTCCGGACTGTTTTGGATTATATTGGAAAGTTCAAGAATTTTATTTTATATTTTATAAAATATAAAATATGTTTTTGAAAAAAATATGAGAATCAAAGTGTTAAACTATGTATAAAATATTAAATGTAAATTGAATTGTTTATGTAACAACATCTACTTTCTAAAATCATTTTGTTTTTTAATTAATAATGCAATGACATGGGTTGAAATCAAATAACCGATTTATTTATTATAAATTTAAGTTGTCTAATCAGATTTTTGACCACCGAATCGAGACTTTTGTTTTTTTAACAGTTTCCACCGACACCCAAAAAATCTGCTATTTTGTTGCCGATTTTTCGGTTTAAATGGTCATTGATCATTGAAGGAGACTTGAAGTCCAGATTTGGATGTAAAGAGAGTAAAACTCCCGATATGGAAAAAAATAAATGCGACGACTTGCATGTCACTAGTGACGTACAATAAAACGACGAAAACGATCACAACGAAACAGGTTGAGGACAGAACGTCGTGGACCTGCAACTAGGAATGGAACCGAACGACGTTAAAGATGACGAGAATAACGGATGCGGAGGAAAAGAGGACAAATATGGATGTAGCGGGTTAAATATGAGTTTTGGATTGGGCTTGGAGAAATAAAGCGATTGAGTAGGGATTTTAATTTTATATAGTTTAAGCTCAAACGTTAGTTACATGTAACTCCTGTTATCACAAAAGTGTCTTGTCTATTTTGAAAACACTATTAGTAGTGTCGACGTATAGTGGCGCATAGAAAAATTATGTTGTCGGTATTACTGGTTAACATTTTTTTTAAAGGATCCATCACCGACAGTCGACAAAACCCTTCTCAGTTCTTCATTTTCTTCATCAACATTGAATCGATTTTAGGGCGATAAATTATTGACGATAAGACCAATTTAACAAACAGTTTCAATCATAAATAGTTAAAAAATATATCGACTTAAAATACTTTCGATGTAAATTCCATAATTCTTCTTCCTCATTCGATTCATCTCTATGATTCACAATCAAGATTTTCCTTGATAATTTGATCAAAATCGTGATTTTGATGGCAAGTGAAGTTATGAAGATGGTTAAGATAAGTAGGCTCACTATTTAATATAAACTGACCTTCAGATATAAAGTGAAAACTATTATTAACAGAGTTTTATAGAAAATGTTTCAAACTTTAAATAGTGAAAAATGTTTAAAATGATGAACATGAAAGTTATAAATGTTTCATTATATTTAACATATTGTTTCATGGTTTCGAAAAAAATCAATTTTACTATTCTTGACATAGTTTTATAGAAAATGTTTCATACTTTGAAATAGTGAAAAATGTTTAAAATGATTAACATGGAATCATAAATGTTTCATTCTATTTAACATGTTGTTTCAAAACCATTTATAAACGAATGTTTCATAATAAGAAATTTAATGTTTCATTTTCCGAATTTAATCTCAGTCATTCATATATAGCAATCCAGTAGTTAGAAACAGTTTTCATTTTATATTTTAATCTCTACTTTATATTTGTTCAATAGTCAGAAATAGTTTTCATTTTATATTTTAATCTTTAGTTTGTATCTGATAATGCTCCAAGATAAGTAAATAAACCTGGGAAACGTTATGTTACTGTACTGTATTAAGGTCACTGTACAATGATATCAGTCATATGTTTGTCGCGTGTTCTAAAATTTTTCTAAGATGACATACGAAAACTTAATATCATAACGTAGATTTTTCGTTTATTCTCAAATCATAACCCTGATCTATTACCTTTTCATGTCACTCACTTAACCGTCATTAAATTTGAGGACGAAAAATACAATAAGTTATGGTCCACATTACTATATAATATTTATTCATATGTATGGTTAAAATTTAATAATAAACGAAAAATATAAATACGGACAGCGATTAATCCCAATAAACTAATGAAAATTCCTTTAACGCGCTTAAGCAAGCTAAGATGGGCCCACACGGCTCACGTGGAAAAATCTCCTCTGCATCAGGAGTGGCGGGTCCCACACGAGTACACCGGAGCGTGATCCACACGCTTCAAAAAGAGCGTGATGATGGCACCTTTTGTATCAAACACAAGAAATGCAATTAAGCTCAATTAAAACAAGGATTAGTGAGCATTAACAAGCTTTTTTGTAACAGTGTCAATACTCACACACTATACTATAGTGTCTTTATGCTCTGAGAGCTTTAATATAAGAGAGAGCTCGTAGCGTCTCCTCCTCTCCAGCTTTAATGGCGTGAAGAGACCGTGCAGCGAGTCTATGTCTACGGTCACATGTAACCGTATGCGATCCTTTAATCTTTGCATGCTTCACCAACTACTCACAGAAAAACTCGAGACCCAAATGTGATGATTTTTCAATTTTTTATTCCGTTTTTCGAAAATCGAATGGAATTGAAATCGCGTCACGGAAAGGACACGGATTTGTGAGCGAAACCCAGAAGAGAGGAGTG
Source organism: Erodium maritimum (assembly GCA_963921825.1). Taxonomy (NCBI): domain Eukaryota; kingdom Viridiplantae; phylum Streptophyta; class Magnoliopsida; order Geraniales; family Geraniaceae; genus Erodium; species Erodium maritimum. The sequence goes on along the minus strand of OY997592.1, from coordinate 71,601,853 downwards.
GTAATCGGTATAATCGCTTCCGGGTGTTTGATTTTTGGGGTGTTTGGATCGATTTCTGATGTGGGTTTTGGGTGATTTGCTCTGGGATTGGCTTGATTGTTTCTGTTTCTGTAATCGGTACTGTGTTTTTGTTGTTGTAATTGGTCTTTGATTCGATTTCTGCTTCTGTTGTTCTTGTTGTTGTGTGTGTGTTCTTCGATTTCTGGAAATGGGGGGTGAGATGAGAGGGAGCTCGGTTGATGATCATGAGTTTGATATGTTGTTGAATGAGATCCCTCATGCGACATCACATAATCTTCATCATCATCATCATCATCATCATCATCCAAATGATGGTGTTGTTCATGGTCTTGGTCATGCGTCTGTTGTAGGCCAGAAAATGAATGGACTTTATAATGGCAATGGCGTGTATGGTATGTTTGATGATGACACATTGAGCTATACACGTGCTTCTCCTGTAAGTGGGATTTCTGGTGGCTCCTCATCTAGCTTGTTCTCTGGTGGGTATGCTTTGTCTGATACTGAATCTCCAACCCCACCTCCATTGGAGGAGCTGAAATCTCCACTGTTTCATGGGGTATCTAATTGCCCAAATGGGTTTTGGCTGGACTCGAAGATACCCGATTCAGCGATCGGGAATAGGGTCAATGAGAGCTTGGTTGATGAATTGGGTTTGTGCAGGAATCTTAGTAGAATGTACATTAGTAATGGTCAAGAGGATACTTCACATTTCAGAGCTTCTCTTTCAGATCAATTTGGGTTTCAGTTTAGTGGAAGCAAGAGATTCGATGTTGCAAAGTATGGTGCTTGTCATAAATTTGGGGATTGCTCTCCTGGTTATGCTTCCGATTCGAGAGTGTCTCCAATGGAGCACTATGGATTTCAGTTTCATGGGAGCTCCGCGAAAGGCAGTAGTGGAATCAATGTTGAAAAGTCCGAGGCTTACAACAATTATGCAATGGCTGATTCTGATTATATGGGCTTGCAATACTCTGGTCCAAGAACTCCTATGAGGTTTGATGGTAAGATGAGCTCAGGATTGTCAAGTTTGGGTAATTTATCGGGGTCACAATCACCTAGTGATCGATCTGATCTGTTGTTTTCTCAATCAAACTTCTGCAATATCCCTATGAGTTCATCGAGTAGGCTTTCTGTGGCTGATTCGTTACTCCGTGCTCAACACAATGGAACGAATGTGAATGAAGACAGACCCGTATTTGGTTCATCTAATCCACAACGTTATGGTATGCCAATGTCTAATGAGAAGAAGATTAGGATGCATCAGAGGCCTGTTGAAGTTTTTGGAGATGGGGACAGTTTCATCGTTCAAGGACAAGCCTTAGATCATGCAAGAACTCGGTACAAGGGCTCATTGCATGATATTGGTATCAGAAAGCGCCCAGAAAGAAGGTCACAACAAGGGTATATATACCTAATAGCAAAGGATCAGAACGGTTGTAGATTCCTGCAAAAGATGTTTGAGGAGGGATCTCCAAGAGATGTGCAGATAATCTTCAATGAACTCATCGACCATGTAGTTGAACTTATGATGAACCCGTTTGGGAATTACCTTATGCAGAAGCTCTTAGATGTTTGTACTGAAGAACAGAGAATGCATATCTTGCTTGTGATCACTGACAGGCCCGGGGAGCTCATCAGGATCTCCTTGAACATGCATGGGTGAGTTTTGTTCATGTTACATGTTTGTATCTTGATGTTCATATTGGTTCTTAACTTCCAACGGTTAATGTTTTTTGTTATCAGTACTCGTGTGGTGCAGAAGTTGATTGAGACTCTTAAAACTCGGCAGCAGATATCGTTAGTTGTGTCTTCCCTTGAACCGGGGATTCATTCTCTCTTGATAGATGTGAATGGAAATCATGTGGTTCAGCGTTGCTTGCAATGCCTTAGCAATTCAGATAACAAGGTGAAGAGTTCACTTCTTAGCTGCTTTTGTATGCATTTTATGTATCTAACTATTACCACAACTTAAGTGAAAAGTTCTCATCTTTATTTGTTTTAGGGATAATTGCAAAAGTACCTTGAGGTATTCACTTTTTCTTAACTCTCTCTTCTTTGATAGTTGCAAAAAAATGTCCTGAACTTGTATGTTTGTTGCACTTTGTATGCATTTGTTTCAAAATGACAATTTTACCCTTGGAAATCTTAAATTTTAAAATAATAATTAATGCGCAAAAATTCAAAATTTTCATATCCCTTTAATTTCTCACTCTTTGTACGGTTCAAAGAGGAAGAAAATTAAGGAATTTAGTCGATATGAAAATTTGTGTTTTTTTGTTTTTTACTTACTATTTTTTAAATCTAAATTGTAAGGGTAAAATCTTCATTTCATACAAAATGCAATAAAAAGACATGGTCAGTACTCTTTTTTACAATTATCAAAGAAGAGGGCTACAAGATACTAAAAGTGAATACTTTAGGGTACTTTTTTTTTGCAATTATCCAAAATATTAATGTTATTTGACATCTCAACACTTCAAATTAATTTTTGAGCGGATATCTTAACTACATTGAATGGTTGACAGTTTATTTTTGTTGCTGCTGCAAAACACTGTGTTGACATTGGAACTCATCAACACGGGTGTTGTGTTCTGCAAAGATGCATAAGTCATTCGAGTGGCCAGTACCGAGAAAATCTGGTTGCAGAAATATCGGCTAACGGGCTTCTACTTGCACAAGATAGTTTTGGGTACTAATCTCATCCTTACTGCTTTACGATGAATTTATTTTTATTTTTTCTTAATTTAGTGCTAAATGTTAAACTTATTCTATATAAGGCAGTGTTTGGATTCTTGGGTTTAATTTGAAATATCGGATTTCAAATGTAGCCTTTTAAATATAGGATTTAGTTATAATTCCAAGGGGAAATCTCACTCAACTACCCTTAAGTATGCGCCTTTCTCAATCAATTACCCCTCAGTTGAAAAAGTTTTCGACTACCCCTGAGTTTAACTTCTGGGTGAAATGACAAATACCCTTTTGGGAAGCTGGTAATTCAAATGAGAGGAGAGTAGTTGTCAATTGAAATACTTAGTCTTGTTTTAAAGTATAGTTTCGATTCAAATTTAAATCCAAATTCTTTGTTATCCAAACAATCCACCCCAAATTCTTCTTTTTTTTCAGATTATAAGAGTTATAATTGGTGCATGAAGTTTTAGTTGCACATTGGATGGTCAATCTCTCTTGTTGACCGAAAAGGTTGTATAAGCATGCATACTAGAGTCATCTTGGTACAACCATGATCTTAGATATCAGTTCTGCAAGATGAAAATATTTCTTGATTTTATGGTTTATATACAGGGATAATTGCAAAAAAGTACTCTAAAGTATTCACTTTTTGAAATTATCCCATCAAAATAATCCGAGTCCTGCCCAAGAAAATATTTCTTGATTGTTGCTAGGGAATAGGGATAATTGTCAAAAAAGTAACTTTGAGGTACTCATTTTTCCAACTTATAGCCCTCTTTGATAGTGGGAAAAAAACACTCTGAACTTGTCTTCTTCTTGCACTTTGTATCAAAATAACGATGTTACCCTTAAATTTTAAAATTAATAAGTAAAAAATACAAAATATAAAATTTTGTATCTCTGAATTTTCTTGCTACAGATTTCAAAGTGAATACCTCTGAGTTTTTTTTTTTTTTTTTGCAATTATCCGTTGTTACTAATTGCAATGCTCCTTGAGGCAACTTTATGCTCTTCCTGGTACTAATTGCAGAACCGTGTGATCTCTTTTGCAGAAATTATGTTGTGCAGTTTATGTTGGAGTTAAAAATCCCGTCTGCAATCTCAAATTTGGCCTCTCAATTTGAAGGGAACTATGTTCATCTTGCAACACACAGGTTCAGCAGCCATGTGGTTGAGAAATGTCTCGTGGTGTTCAATGAAAGGAACCGGTCAAGAATCATCCATGAATTGCTCTCTGTTTCCCACTTTGAACAGTTACTTCAAGACCCTCATGCAAATTATGTAGTTCAAACAGCTCTACGAGTTTCTGAGGTATGAGAACTATCGACTTCCTTCTTTTCTTATACACGTTTTTCACTCTGTTGAAGCTTGAATTGTCTCTAGGGATGATTGCAAAAAAGTACCTTGAGGTATTCATTTTTTTGCAACTTGTGGCCCTTTTCTTTGATAATTGCAAAAAAGTACATTGACTTGTCTTTTTGCTGAGTGTATAAAAATGATGATTTTACCCTCACCATTTAGATTTGAAAAATAGTACGTGAAAAGTAAAAAAGTTCAAATTTCCATATCCCTTAGGTTTCTTTCTCTTTGACCGTACAAAGAGTAAGAAATTTAAGAGATGAAAATTTGATTTTTTTTTGTTTCTAATTATTATTTTTAAAATTCAAATTTTCAAGGGTAAAATTATCATTTTGTAACAAATTCGTACAAGTGCAATCATCAAAGAAGAGGGATACAAGTGGCAAAAAGTGGATACCTCCTTATACTTTTTGCAATTATCCCTATCATCTACATTCATGCTACTTTATCTCAAGAACCGATTGCGTATCGACTTCCTATTCATTCCGTTTCGTTTTCATATACTGATTTCATCTCTTGGATTAGGGTCATCTTCAAAGTCTCTTGGTCGAAGCAATTGAGGCACACCGATCCGTTGCGCGCAACAGCCCGTATGCGAAGAAGATATTCTCACAGAAGCTTCTGAGGAAGTGATGTACGTGAAAACCCAGTGTTCTGAAGATCATGAGATGGTTTTGTGCCCTCTCAGGACAAAGATGAAGCAGTTTTGTTATTGTTTTGCTCGAACGTTGTGTTTTGTTGTGTACCATTGTGTTGTGTCCTTTGACCCATGTTGTGGATTTCATTGTCTTGTTCACTGAAACTTGCCCTGCATGAGATTTTTGTAGTGTGTAGAATGGTAGGGGTGGTTCTTAAGTTGATGTACAAATACAATGTTTTGGCTGTGCCTGGGTGATCTCGGCCTTGCATGTGTGCACGTTTTCGAACGTGTTGCTTGTTTTTGACGTGTGAACGTAACTGTGATCAAGTTCGGTGGTAGGTTTTGGGGGTTATTGTGAAAATTTGTTGTGTAAAATCATATGTTGCGAGTTGTTGTTTTCTATTTCGTCGATTGCAAAACAGAAGGAACGGGGAACAACAACCATGCCCTCGTCCCACACTGTCGCCTCCTCTCTTCCTATATGACCTACCCTCGATGTGGAACATCCTACACATGACGGCTCCCTACGTGCTGACGCCAGGAGGTCGCGATGCTTCTGGCCTACGGCTACATTCCCCCTATTAGACACGATGCTTTTTTAGCGTGGAGATGATAAAAATATTGTCATGAGTAGGGGTTTTGGTTCCGTTGGGTAGAAGCGAGGCCTGCAAAACAGTCTTGTTGATCACCAAGAGACCTTTATAAACACGAGGTGTTCTAGAGGAACCACACCGTGGCCTATAAAAAAAGTTACCACATGTTCCCAAGCCTCCTATTTCCCCTAGTATATTCATTGGACGACTGCCTAGACATCACATGTATGTTCAAGTTGTGACGGAGAAAGTTTCATGAAATTACTGTACCGATCATCGTCAAAATAAGAAACCACCCTTTATATTTTCCCCTGGTGATACCGGGTTTTCAGTTATAGGACTAGTATTTCGACTGTCATTGAAACTTTACCTCGTTATTTTAAGTTATTTCTATTATTATATAATCGTTATTTCCATTATTATATGATCGATACGGTATTTCTACTTCCAAATCAATAAAATATCTTATTATGCCCTAAAAATAAGGGGATACAAATTGCAAAAAGTACTATAGGCCCATATCCCAACTCAAGCCCAGTCCAATAGCACAATATCCGGTCCAGTAATAAGGCCCAAACAGCTCGCCAATCCGTTCCGGAATAATCTTAGCCGACATCGGAATAGGCTTGTCCAAGTTAGAGCAACGACACAGAAATAGCTACGTTTCTCTCCAGTCGGCAAAATCGAACCCGAAAATCTATCTTCCTCTCTGTGTTCTTAGGTCTCGAGGATCTTCTCAGCTTCAGCCTCTGTAGCAATGGACCAGAAGCCACCGCGACCCAGCCTCAAGCGCCCTTTCAAGGACGACGACGACGACCTCTCCAATAAACCCCCTGTGTATGTTCATTTCCATAGTTTTGCTTTCTCTTGTTCGTGTTTGGTTGCCGAGAAAATGGAAATTAGGTGATACGGTTTTGTTGTTTGTGCTCTTTTTTGGACATAATAGGTATCTGATTGTTTGTGACCTAAGAATCGAGCTCCGTAGAACATTTTCCCGGAAAATTGTAGGTAGTTAAATGAAATGCACTACTGTTATAGGTGTTTTATTGATTTTTGTGAATGCGTGAAGAACATGGAAGTTCACCTGACAAGTAAAACGGATCTGATTGTCTTTCTCTACTTTCTGGTGATTTATTTAGCCTTTGGAAGTAGTAGGTTTGTGAAATTGTACAGGAAGGAGTTCATTGTGTGTGTAAGTTTAAGTAATTGGAAGCATGTTTGGCCCTAAGAGTTCTGATATGGAGATGCTGTTTAGTGAAACTTTATTGACAAGGAGGATAGTAGTGACTAGTTTGTCAATGGTTGCATTGTTTCAGGTCTAAGAGAGTTCGATTTCCCAAGGGGAAGAAGGTGAAGCCGGGAGATGTAAAAGAGAGCGTGTTGCAAGCTGAGGTGGGAGAAGAACCTTCTGAGGTACCGGATCCTCGTGTTGCTGCGAAGGAGCGTGCAAAGCGCCGGGTTGTAATGGATGCTGAGCTCTTCAGTGAGGACGCTGTTAATGATCTCACTGCTGCTGAAGTTACTTATGAGGTATGCTTCTCCAATCCTTTCTCCTTGGTGTGGAAGTGTTTTTGCAACTACTTGTTATTTGGGATGTTTCTTTCCTCATTTTGCAGGTATCTCTTATAGTTAGAATGAGTGAAACAAATGGATAGGGAATGATTGCAAATTCATATCTGCAGGAAAACGAGAATTTTGATCTAGATGGAGTTCAAATAGAACCTTTTAACCTTGAGAAAGAGAGGGAAGAAGGTTATTTTGACGCTGATGGAAATTATGTTGAGTATGTCAGTGAAAAAGAAATCAAGGTAAAAATTGTTCCCATTTATATTTTTTAGTAAGCTATTGAGAAATCTTTCCTTATGGGTGTGGACTGTTTTGCAGGATGCATGGCTAGACAGTGTTGATATCGACCCAAAGTACACTGGGAAAATGCCTATGAAGACAGACAATGAAGACGATGAGGAGGACCTGTCATCTGATGATATTGGGGCAATGAAGAGGCGCATCGCCAACCTTCTTGAGCCGGGAGAAACTGTGAGCATATTTTCTTGTTAAGATACTATTCTATGTGTCACGGAATTATGAAATTATTGTAGTTCAGATGCATTCACGCGATGGTTTTGACATTCTGTTATGGTGGATTAGCATTTACTAAAACAACAAATGTTATGTAGGATTTGGTCCTGCAAATACTCTTATGTCTCCTTTTTTATTTAATAATTAATATATTTGTATTTATCTAGCGAAAGCGATATAAAAAGTTGTGTGAAGCTTCAATTACAAGTTAAAACACTAAGTGAAGATGAGTATCTTTGATAGGTGGATAAAATAAAAGCATAGTTTGACTATAATCATCTGAATCGCCATGAAGAATACTAGCTTTCATGTCTCTACATTGATAATGTAGTGCGATAGCCTATGTTTTTGTAGCAGTAAAATAGTCGTTGTGTTTAAACCGAGGCTTGTAAGTGGTTATCTTTCACTTACATTGTTATCTATCCATGTGCGTTGATAGAACATGCTTTTAGTAACTATTTGAAATTGTGATTTCTTCTTTTTGTCTGGCTGGAATTGTATTATCTGTAAGAACTTTTCTTGTCAAAATATTGATCTTTTAACTCTTGTACTCTTCATATCACACCTTAATGGGACACAGACTGAAGTTGACTTCATTTTTGCAGGTCCTAAAAGCTTTGCGTAGGCTGAAAGGAACAAGTAACAGGAAGGAGAAGATGTCACCTGAAACGAAACAAAAGTTTGATCAGCTAACTGAAGATTCCATGAAGCTGATGGAAAATGGTGAATACAGTAAGTGCATCTGTCATTTTTCTAATGAACTAATTTATGAAATATATTTTAGGTTTTCTGTCTGTGAAGACCAAGTCAACCTTCATATTTAATCAATGAAAATATGCCTTTTCCTCTGTTCTTTGGGAGTATAATGTTACTCATTGATTCGCTGTTTCTGTACAGATGTTTATCATGAAGATCAGGAGGTTTTTGAGCGTGAAGCAGGTTTGTGCTTGTTTTCCAATCATGTTCCTTTCGTTTTCGCAATTTTAATAGTTAGTCAATCTTTCTGTGTAATGCAAAATATGCAAATCGTAACATCTGTGTTATTTCTGATGAAATGGCCAAGTAAAATTCATTACTAGTACTGGTCTACTGTCATCTACAGAAGTGGGCTTTCCTGTCAAGAGGGATTTGAATATGGTTCAGCCTGAACTTTTTATTTTCATTAAGTGCATGCTCCTGATGCTGAAACGCATGCATACTTGATAGCCTATCAAGTTCTGTGTTAGTATATTTCTCCAAATAATGTCTCATTGTATAATTGTTAATTTTCCAACTGTTTTGTATGATCTATTCTGTTTATGTTTCTGAAGAAGGATTGGCATCTCATTGCTTCTTCTTGCAGAAGGATATGAAAGGTTAGCTCGAGCAAAGGGAAAGGTGACATCTATAACATCCGTTCTGGGAGATTCTGAATTAAGTATCGGACAGGGGTCGTCTTCTGATGTAGCAGGTCAAGGCGCACAACTTCCTGACAGTTATGCTGGTCCCTCAAATCCAGATGTATCAACTGCAGAAGACCCAAACAATGATGCCGATGCATTTGATATATTTGCGGATGATGACGAACCCACTGCTGATAAATCATCTGATGGGAGTAATGCCATAAATGCTGATTGTGAGAGTAAACCTGTTTTTGATCTCAGTTACTTCCCTTGTTTGTTGTAAGCTGGAAATTTACCATATGTTTAATTTCTGTTCTGTAATTTCTTTCTACAGCTGGAGCTTCTGAAAATGACTACGTCTATGATGAGTCCTCTGGGTATTACTCTTTTCTCTCAAATCTCCATGAGCGTGGAATTGAAAAAAACATGCCCTTGATTTTACTTCCACACTTGTTTTGCACTTGTAAATGACTATAGATAGAAGTTTAGCTGCCTTTAGCTCTTATATATGTGTGATCGATTATTGTCTATAGTGGTTATTTTTGACCAATTTCATATCTTTAGGGAAGCATACATTATGGGAAATGCTTAAATTCTAAATCATCAAATAGATATCGTAATGATTGTGCCATTTTTCATTAGCTGTAAATGACATCTATACCGTGAATCATCTATTCGTCTTTTCATCAACATTATTGGATTGTTATATATGTACAGTAGGTTGTCCAGTAATTGGGCACCACATAACCAACATGGTGAATGACCACTCAGGAGAATCAATTAAATTGTAAATTCTTGATTTTATTCATTTGTTTTTCTATCCTTCATACATTTCTTGTAAAGCAACTGAAGTTTGAGTTATCAAGTATTTTCTTGCGATCAACTTATAAGCATTGCTGTGTTTGTGTGATACTTTTTTTCCATGTTGAGGTATTCAACAGTGACTTGGCTCCATTCTTTCAGGTACTACTACAGCAGCAGTTCTGGTTATTATTATGATCCCACCACTGCATTATATTGCTCTGCTGCATCAGGCCAATGGTAAGATGATATTTCTTCCTAGTTTTTTTTTTCCATTGCATTGCTTGCAAATAAGAAGTGGTAGAACAGCTTATATGAAGGACTATTTGTGCAAATCGCTCACCATGATGCTTATTAACGCAAATATGATAATACTTTTTTTCTGATCGGATGAAGTCAGTCTAAATCATTTAGCTGTTAATAGTTAAGGATACGATTTACCAGTTAACAATGTGGTTTAGCCTGGCTATAAGAAGTACCGCACCAACCTCTGCTTGTCCAACTGGGCAAGCACTTGAACTTGGGTCCACTGGGGTTCAAGTCTCAGATTCAGTATCTCTGAAGCCATCTCCCTCCAATTTAATTGGGCCTCTTTTGCCTTTCCCCAACTTATGTCGGCCTTCTTTGATCTCGACCAACTTTTTCTTAGGTCAAGTGGCAAATATAGAGCTCCCTTCTACATAAGGGATGTTCTTCAGCCCAAATCTACATTTGAATAATTGCTGATAAAAAAAGTAGTTGGGTTAATGGCATTTCGAGCCCATGCTATAAGGAAATGATTTTTTTTGGTGAATATAATGTTTGTATCTTATGAACTGGATGGGTGAAACTTTCTAATGATTCATACATGCTTTTAGTATTATGTTCGTGGCCTTACATTCACGAATCGAATGATGTGTGCCAACGCGATGATTTAGTCTAGGTGTTAGTGCATAAGGGTTAAGTTTTTTTTAGTGGCTGTGAGAAATTTAAGGCTAATCCGTGATCCATCTTACATGTTGCTTCTTAATTTGCAGGTATTCTTTCAATGAGGTGACTGGAACATATGATGAAGTCCCTTCCACTGAGAGCTAAAGATGGGCAGCTTTGTGGTTTTGCTTTTGAACTCTGTATAGACTACAAATTGTAACAGCGGAAATTGGCAGAGATAACTGAAATAGGTTTAGCACAGGCACTATGGTTTCGGTTGCGAAACGAGATATTACTAGATGCAGTATTGGAACTGCTTGGATGGAATCAGATAGAACAGTAGGATTGACTTCAACAACAGTGAGACCATATCTTTGAAATTGGAAAGTGGAACTTGGTATGCTCGGATTTGTAAGATGATCATGCTCGAGTGTTAAACAGTATAGAATCCATCCACCAAATTCATTCCTTGAGCAGAAGGAATGCATTTCTTAGGTTCTGATTTCGAAATGGTATGCAGATTCATCTGATGCAGTGCTTGAATGTAAGCGGCGGGTGGTTCCAGGGAGGAAATCACAAACCAGCAACAAAAACGAACAAAAATCCAACAACCCCGAAAGGGTCAACCACAGTACTAGATTGTAATTGAAGTACTTGTAATCAGGTTTTGGCGTAACAGTGTGCAATGTGTTCAAGGTTTTTGGAAATTGGCTGTCCAACCAAAAACAATATCGACAACATACCTTAAATTAGGATAACTTGAAACAATACTAGTTCGATACAATTGATAATTCTCTAGAATTAGGGACTTGTCAACAAGTACCATGTCATGTTTAAGACCTAAAAACACCTATAAAACCAACAAAAATTCTATATCTGCAATACACCACCATGCACTCCCAATGAAAGACAATGAGCACAACAGCTTATTCAAAAAGAGCAATCGTCAAACACATACTGTGCAAGAGAAAACCTAGTGAAAACAGACCTACAAAAGAACACATCCGAAACAAAAATATGCTAGTTTGAACAAAGCATCATCCCAATGTTAGAGCCTGGGGTAGTGATAACTAACAAGAAGCATGCATCCTACAGTCAATCATCCAATAAAGTGCTAATAACAAATACACCACATCCCACATGTATCCCCGAGTTCGCTACTGATGTGCTTCCCCTCAGTCCTGCAAAATTACACAGAAAATAATCAAGAGTTCAATAGATATAGGGTTAGTTGTCAAAAAGTGCACTGAAGTTTTGCCCAAAGACAAGCATACATTTTTGTCCACGCTTTAAGGGTGCACTGAAGTGTTGTTCACCGACTTTATTTAGAAAAACGTAACAAGGGAGTTTTCGCGGATTCAATAGATTTGTGGGCAATACATAATGCATTCTAAAGTTGGGTGGGAAATATTGTAGGGTAGTCTATTAAGCTGTTACGTTTTCCCAAAAAAGCGGGTGGACAACTTCAGTGCACCCTTAAAACGTGGACAAGTTTATACATGTTTTTGTTTGTGAACAAAACTTCAGTGCACATTTTAACAGTTAACCCATAAATATATAACTATCTACCCCAACATGTGCAGAAAGAGAAACATTGATGAACACTCACATCAAAATTGTGGCGGTGGGCTTCGGGAACCAGCAGCTGGGCCTTGTGGTGAGATACTCCAAGCAGTTGGGGATAGTCCACGACGTCTGCCTCTCTTTGGGCTTTCTCCCTCAGGACTCCTGCGAGGACTGGATACGCGTCGGACAGGAGAGACACTGCCATGTAAAATCGTTTAGTATCACAAAAGGAAGGCAACAAAAGTAGCATACAGTAACAATAGTGTGTTGTAATCTCACTCTGCTGCTCTCAATTATGCACCTTTCTCAACTAACTACCCCTAAAGTTTTTTTGCAGACTCAATTTACTCCGATTCCGTCAACTTCCGAGTGTGAAATGCCGAAAATACACTCATCCAGAAGTTGACGGAATTGGGGTAAAATGAGACTAAAAAAACTAAAGGGCAGTTGATTAAGAATGGTGTGTACTTAAAGGGGAGCTGAGTGAGATTATCCCCAATAGTATTTGTAGCAACAAGATGGCAATGCTCTGGACAACATAATTTATAACCTGTCACGCGATCGACTCCGTCTACGATACTTATCATCATATCGCCTTCCACCTCGGCTTCTATGGTAATCAGGACTGGCACTGCGGCTCCTACTTCGGCCCCGATACCTGTCACGTTCATGTCTATCCCAACTTCTACTGCGTCTCCTCCTCCTGTAGTCCATGTCTCTGCCATCATCTCGGTACCTGAACAGAATGAAGCACAACATTACAGTTTGGCTTGGAGAATAAACTCAAACAAATTCATCAGATTGTTCATAAGATTAAAGGAACTCACAACAGAAACACATGTTCAACTTGTAAAGCTAGTTTCAAAATGAAGTGCAGAAACAAATTTCACTAGGATAGATCATCCAGTTCAGATACAGTTCCTTCAACTTTGTCGTTAGAAGCATCACCAAGCTTGTGAACCCAAATATGTTTCGAAGGTGGTAAAAACTACGAGTGGCACTCTCATAACATCTTCAGAAGCATACTAATCAGTAACCATCAGAAAACAGAGAAATATATGCGGATTTCAGATACTGCTTGCTGAATCAGTAAGATATAAGAACTCTTGAATTCTGTTCATTAGTAGATAAATATGTGCAGATTTCAGATACTGCTTACTGAATCAGTAAGATGTAAGAACTCTTGAATTCTGTTCATTAGTAGATAAAGAGTTTTGGTTCATATGATATAAGAGTTTTAAGGTGAGATTACAGCTTTCTGTGAGCATAAACATTGACATCAGTACGCTACCTCAGAGAGGCTTTGCAAAACAGCTCCTTGTGGAGCTGAAAGGGATCAATAGACGCCTTAGTTTTCACTCAGTATACCCAAGACATGGAAAAATAAAATCAAGCCCCTTACACATCTAAAGGACAAAGCATATCCTGTAAGTTCCTAACCCAACTATACTCCTATATTTCATTATACATAAAAATGTCCATGATATGTAGAATAAAGGTAAAGTGATGCATCCCTTATGATGAAATAACCGATGATAATTATCCAAGACAGCCTGACACCAAGATATCAATTTACAATCATACTACATGCACAAGTACACCACACAAAAAATATATCACAAAAGCTTGAACACACATTATCGAAGTAACAAGCATCCCTAGACAAAACTCATGACTTACCTCCTCCGAGGACTACGGCTTCTTGACTGTCTAGATTTTGGGGGTGGTTCAGCAATCCTTCCGCTATGACTGGCAAGAAAAAGAAGAAAAAAATCAGAACACTCAAAAGAAACAATTCTCACTGTCCACAACTACCAAACATGACATTAACTACAGGTTCATTCATTTGCAGATCATTACAACAACTGGCATTATTAATTTAAGTTAGGGATAACTCCGGTTCCTAACCTTCTTGAACGTTTCGTTTTAACGTCCTAACCCAGACCAACGTTTCGTTACAGTTCCATACACGAAAGGTTGAAACTTTTACAAAACCTGATATGATCGGTTTAAATTAACGATTTCGTTGACATGGGAAGTGAAAAGTCGAAACTACCCCTCCATTCACGTTAACCTTTCAGCTCCTCATGCCCGTTCAACATGCAATTAGAACACTTAGTATACATATCCAACAATTTTTCAACACTGAATTTCAAAATTTTGCATTATTTTGGGAAAGATGAGCTGAAAGGTTAACATGAATGAAGTTGTAGTTTCGACTTTTCACTTCCCATGTTAACGAAATCGTTAATTTAAATGGTTTATATCAGGTTTTGTAAAAGTTCCAACCTTTCGTGTATGGAACTGTAACGAAACGTTGGTCTGAGTTAGAACGTTAAAACGAAACGTTGAGAAAGGTTTGGACCCAGAATTTTTCCTTTAAGTTAAAAGGAATCTCAGAAGACGACGTGGTTGCTAAACTTATTCACCAAAGACCAAATTCAAACTGAGCTGCGAAATATATGAATTGAGACCACTTAGAAACCCACACATTACAAGAACATACGATTTTGAGAACATAACTGGTGCTTACATTCTTTCTGCATTTGGACCATACTTCGCGAACTGAACTCTTATCTCTCGTCCATCCACAACTCTTCCTAAGCACATACATTCATCAACCAATTAAACCCATAAAAATTTCTTCACATAAAAAAATAGGTGAGCTATAGTATTGAAATGATGCCTACCATCCAGTCTCTCCACTGCCTTCTGCGCCTCATCTGCATACTTGTACCGCGCAAAGCCAAAGCCCCGAGAATCCCCAGTCCTAAACACCAGATACAGTACCAAGTTAACAAAAATAAGTTCAAAATTATACTTTTCGATGCATTCATGGGGAAAAAGGAGCTATATGATTCTCAGCTTAAACCAATTTAGCTCCTGATGAATCAGAATAGTAAAACACAGCATTGAGACATACCCATCAAAATCTATAAGCAAGTAGACCACACATTAAATCAAAAACTCGTGAATAATAATAATACTAAACAATTAAGTGAATTAACTATAAAAACTGACCTTCGATCCCTGGGGATGAATATATCCACCACCTTGCCGTACTTGTCAAAAAGCGGGAACAAATCATCCGCCGACGTTCCTGCAAAATTACAAGCAACACAATCACCAAAATCGAACATTACATGCATGAACACATAGATATATGAACGATGAGAGGGAGCGAGAGAGATTACGGAAGGCGAGATTGAGGATGAGAAGAGAGTAGGTGTCGCTGATATCCGGAGGCCCTGTCCTTCCGAAGTGAGACATTTTTGTGAAATGCTGTTGCAGAAGGAGCGATTTGGTGGTTTTTGTTCAGCAGATTTAGGGTTTGAAATCGGCGGGAGGTTGAAGAAGAAGCTTCCCGAAGAATCGAGAGGGGTGAACAAATATACAAAGGGGTTAGAGACGGACAGAGGTGGCGCATTATGTAAATCGCTATTTATAGTAAGAAATAATATAAGCAAATTAAATTAAATGATATAAAAACGCAACGATGACTCAAAATCTTAAATTTTGTCTGAGCATATGATAATAATTTTACTGAACGGCAAAATTGAGCACATAAAGAAAATAACTAAAATGAAAGGGAGTTGAGATTAAGTTTTAGTTTGTAAATAGACTATCCGGCTATACTAAGGATAATTGTTGGGAGACCAATGTCTCGGTTGGAGAAGTAGAAGATAATACGTGGGTGATGATCACTTCTTGACTCAATACTGAAAATATCTACGATGAAGGATCATGGACACTCTAGGGGATAGTGCACATCTAGGGAGAACCCTATTAAGAATTGGGGGAAATATGTGGTCGGGTTTGCACCGTCGTGGCAGGGCGAGGTGTGCTTCCCCACACTCCCCGTCACTGGTGGGGTGACTCATGGACCCTGACGAGGTTGCTTGGCAGGCCTCGCCTTGACTGTAGCCGGAGCATCCGTATCCTCATCCCATTTCTTGAGATGGCCGATCATCGGGGAGATATGTGTATCCTCTGAGGCATGCTTGCGCCAATCAGAGATGGTCCCGGGTCAGGCGTGAAGTTTTGTATCGCTTCTGCCTCGCCTGGTCTCGGGGTTCAACCTCCATCGGAGAACAGATTGGAAAGAGTAGACATAATGCTCCTCCTCCAAGATAGTGACAGTGCTTTTGACAAAAAATCTTGGATCATATACGGGGATGAGAGGATCCATGGGATAGGTCCGGAGTGGGCGGAGGATCTCGGGCACAAAGGTGTCGAGATATCAAGCTCATTCCCCGGTAATAGCTGTCGAGGATTTTTTTCACAAAAGCTTCTCCATTTCCCAAAACGCATTATAATAGCGTAGTAGAGGTGGAGGGTTGAGAGGGGCTTGACGACGACATTCAAATCCCTCCGACAAATTCCAATGAGTCACCATTAGAAGCGGCAGTGTGATGGTGCCAACCTCCTCCTTCCTCATATTTCTCTGCCTAGGGTTTGCTAGAGTTAGTGAGTCGTCCTTAGACTAGTCTGGATCCACTAGCGATCGTTAAGTCGACCCAGTCATGTTCGGCGTGATAGTAAATCAAGATGACCCAAGCAGAGAATTTGGTAGGCATTAAAGGTTCGTTTACCGTCCAAGGTCGCAAGTCGACACAGTGTCCTAATGACCAATTGGTAGGGACTCCTTGTTTCGGCAACTGTCCTGCCGGTTTCCCCAAAAGTGTGTTTAGATCAAGACGGTTAGGTGTAAAATTAATTAAGTCCAAGGTAATTAATTATAATTGTCCCTCTAATAAAATAATAAATTAGACACTTTATTAATTTTAAATTCGTTTGACCATAGCACCAGGGTGTGCGTGCTGTTCCCGCGGCGCGCGTTAGAAACCGAATCTGTCACTGCAAAGTATTCACAGCACTGAGCGCTGTAGTTCACAGCGTGATCTGGAAGCCACTCTCTCTTCACCTTCCACTCCAAATTTAACCAAACACACACACACGAACCAGTTCCTCCCCCACAAAGCCCTACCGTTCCTTCTCCGACCGATCTTCAATCGACTTCTTTCTCGCTCAGCTCATCGATTCCTCTCTGGAATTTGTTCTTCGCGACTCTTTTGTCCGTTGAATCTCGAGATTGCGTCGGGAAATCAGTGAATTTCGGGCGGAAGATGCCGAGACTTGATTGAATTTTGGTTTCGTGTTGAATCTGGAAATGGCGGATGAGAATGACGGATCCGAGAGGGGAGAGAACGGCGGACTGCCGTCGATGGACTCGTCGGAGTCGCGCTGGGTGTTCCAGGACGAGGATGACTCCGAGATCGAGGACGACGACGACGAGCAGCAGCATGTCGGTTCCGACGAGGAAGACAGTGCTGAGCAGCGGTTGATTCGGACTGGACCGCGTATCGATTCGTTCGACGTGGAAGCTCTCGATGTCCCCGGTACTCAGAGGAGTGATTACGAGGTATGTTCTTCGCTAGCTCCAATTGATTTTGATTCTGGCGTTTTGTTTCCAAAATCAGGTACCTGAAATTTTCAGTAGAAATGGAAGTTATGGTGTTTTAAGATTCTGTTTGTGAATGCTTCTTTTCATGCTATATAGTAGTTAGCACCAGATTTGTAATTGATTTGGTGTTTGAAGTGAATATATTGTGTTCTATCCACTGTAGTGAAGCTTGATGATACAGTAGTTGGTTTCATTCACCAATGTGTGTAGTTCTAGAACTCTAAAGAACACTTGTTTGGATCATAAGATAGTGTGTTTGTTTTTAGAAATGGCTCCTTTGTATTGGCATGATATAGCAATATTCCATTTCCATTTTGTAATGTGCTTGGAGAACATGTGCAATAAAACTCTGCTGTGTTTGTGATTCAAGTCCTTGAACATGCGAGGCATATAATCAATTCCATGTCCTCTATCCTTCTTTCTTTATACAAAGTTATCTGTATATCTAAATGGTTCAAGTTGCTGATACAATTAGAAACAAGATCTGCATTACCTTTTGAGTTGTATAGAACCACTAGATGGAGCTTTGGAGAGAAAAAAAGGGAGAAAAATGTGTCTCCCATCCTCCCCCAAGGAACAGTATTTTGATTGGAGAAGTAGGAATCTCCATATTCTAGTACATATGTTCATGTTCTAGCTTCATAGTTTGTCCAACTAAGGTACGGGACCTACATCAGTTTAATGGTGTCTGTTTTATTGTTTTAATAAATTGCGTTTCTTATTTAAGAGTGCTATTACAGTATAGTTTGTGAAGGAAATGTTAAATTTAAAGTTGCACACTTATTGCAGGACTTCAGTGTAGGAAGGAAAATTATACTTGCTTTTCAGACCCTTGGGGTTGTCTTTGGTGATGTGGGAACAAGTCCTCTATATACGTTCAGTGTGATGTTTAGCAAGTCCCCTATTAATGGGCGTGAAGATGTAATTGGTGCATTGTCGCTGGTTATATACACCTTAATCTTGATCCCCCTTGTCAAGTATGTTCTTGTTGTCCTTTGGGCTAATGATGATGGTGAAGGTATATATGATATTCTAATCAGGCCTTCAATGTATCTGGGTTCACACAGACAGTTATCTGTACTTTTATCTATAACTTGTTATTTACTTTAATGTTGCAGGTGGTACATTTGCTTTGTACTCATTGATTTGTCGTCATGCCAAGGTCAGCCTTCTCCCAAATCAGCTTCCGTCAGATTCTCGTATATCGAGCTTCAGGCTAAAGGTTCCTTCTGCTGAACTTGAGAGATCCTTAAAAATCAAGGAAAGACTTGAGACCTCTCTAACTCTGAAAAAGCTTATTTTGATGTTGGTACTTGCTGGCACTGCAATGGTTATAGCTGATGGTGTCGTCACACCTGCAATGTCAGGTTTGTATTTGCTGTTCTCTCTTGTGCTTTCTATTCTATGTACTTCACCAGTCAATGTAATGTGAAAGGCTGGGGTTTACTTATAATTAAGATTTGATTTGATATTTTCCCTTTTCATCAATTTCACTCAATGCAGTAATGTCAGCTGTTGGTGGTCTTAAGGTTGGTGTAGAAGCAATTGAGCAAGGTAAACTATCCTTTGTAGCCAACTCTTCAAGTCAAACCTTCAGTTGACTAATGAGGCAGATAATCAGCACTGCTCTAATATTTTAATTGTAATATATTTGATGGTAATATCATTGTCGTACTGGTCTACAAACTAGTGGGGCATGTATCTTCTAAGTGGGGTAGGAGTGGGTTCTGCACTTTAAGTTGGTAGGACCTGCCCGTTGAGGTATATTGTCTGTTTGTAAAAGAGTTGTGATTTGACAACTTAATTTTAGAAACAAAAAATGTGACACCTCCCTTCTCTTGCGTATATTCGTTGCATGTCCTTGCACCTTGTTCGATATTGCACTTCAAAGCAATCATGTTTTGTTGTAGTCAATAGATTAATTGGACTCACTTGAATAGAATCAGATTGTAGGTCAGAAATTTACGATAACTTGTCTTTCTCCTTATTCACATCCTTGTGGGGGTTGTTTAATTGGGTTGGAAATGTTGTATTTATTTTACTAATATGTATGCCGAAGATAGCCCTTTCATTTTGCAGTACTATATGGAATCAAAGTAACTGTAGTTATAAGTTGACCGTCTTTTCTCTATATCTTTTTTGTGCAGATCAAGTTGTGATGATTTCAGTTGCTTTTCTTGTAATTTTGTTCAGCGTACAGAAGTTCGGGACCAGTAAAGTGGGATTGGCAGTAGGCCCTGCATTGTTCATATGGTTCATTTCTCTTGCAGGCATTGGGGTTTATAACATTATTACATATGATAGAACTGTCTTGAAAGCCTTTAATCCAGTTCACATCTATTACTTCTTCAAAAGGAACTCAACTAAAGCTTGGTATTCCTTGGGGGGCTGTATTCTATGTGCAACAGGTAGTCAGTCAATCTGGGAAATTAGATCCTTGAAAATTCAATATAGTAGCTATCACTTTTCTTTGTTTTTCTTATAAAACCAATTCAATGGATATGCGTCTTGGGATTATAAATACCACGTTTTTTTATGTAGCTAAGAAAGATGCACGTATTTAAACTTTGTTCTTCTTATGATAAGCATGCTTACAAAGATCAAGACAGGTATAAGCACACTTATCTCTTGCCAGTATATAACCATGTACAGTTGAGATCTTTGGAATTGCATTTTACAACTTCCGTTCATGCTGTACTAGTACTATGATCACATCCAAGTTATCGCACAAATCATAGACACTAACATTAGATGAGTAGGATGTTGGAGTAACTAATATGTAATTTGTGTGAGTACAATAGTTTGCTTGACTGTGGAGAGAGTATAAATATCACACTCACAAGTTCTTGTTATAACTGTAGCTATTGTCCTTTGCCTCTCATTGTTTTTTTTATCATGCATTGTGTTTCAGGTTCTGAGGCTATGTTCGCGGATCTTTGCTACTTTTCTGTTCGATCGGTTCAAGTAAGAATCATTTTGGATTAGTTTTATATAAAATAAAAAATTGTATAGTAGTCTGCTGACCGAGATAATTACCCTTTGGTTATTCTTTTCTGCATTGCTGTTTTGTCTATTTGTGTCTGATTAGCTACCATATTAATTTATCCGATAGTGACTACTTGCAGCTTGCATTTGTGTTTCTTGTCCTTCCCTGCTTGTTATTGGGTTACATGGGTCAAGCTGCTTACCTTCTGGAGAACCACGAACATGCCCAGCAAGCTTTCTTTTCTTCTGTCCCAAGTAAATCTTCTCTGTTACTACAGTTTCAAAGGGCTTTATTGAAGCTCTCTTTCGCCAGTTGGAAATCGTAGTTGCATCGCTTATTTGCACAAAATTTATCAGCTTGTGTGTTGTTTGCAGGTGGTGCTTTTTGGCCAATCCTCATCATAGCAAACATTGCTGCATTGATTGCAAGCCGAGCAATGACAACAGCCACTTTTTCGTGCATAAAACAATCAACAGCTCTTGGTTGCTTCCCACGTCTGAAAATCATTCATACCTCCAGAAAGTTTATGGGGCAAATCTATATCCCCGTGATTAACTGGTTTTTGCTGGTCGTTTGTGTGGTTCTTGTCTGCTCCATCTCAAGCATCGACGAGATTGGAAATGCATATGGTATTACTCTTATTCTTTGATTTTATTTAATGTCAGTATTCCATTCCATGTATGAAGTTTTTTTAGTCTCAGTATACCCCAATGCCGCCAACTTTTGGGGCCTGAAATGACAAAAATGCCCGTACTTCTGTCATTTCCCACCCGCAAGTTGATGGGATCGGGGTAAATTGAGATAAAAAAAGAACTTAGGGCGGTTATCAAAAACTTTTCAAACTTAGGGGTAGTTGATTGAGAAAGGTGCATACTTTAGGGTAGCTGATTGAGTGAGATTTTCCCTAAATCTATATGCCATTCTTACTTGAGATTTCTGCCTTACCCAAACTTGCTCTTAAAACATCCAAGTAACGTTTATACTATTCCTACTTGAGAATTCCTAGGTGGAACTCATATTTTCATTAATCTGGTACCAATTACTCGGCTTGACTAGATGATCGACATTCAACTGTAGTTAGAAGGGAAAATGTTATTTACATTTTACGTACCCACTTTGACCTTTTGCTATCAAAAACACCCCCTAAAGGTGACAAGTGTGTTATTGATTAATACGAAAGGTTACAGTTTGTTATTGACAACACCTTACCCTTACAGAGTGTATGTTAGAAACATAAGTAAAGAGGGGGTGTTTATGAAGTTACCCCTGGTTAGAATCCAACCTAGAACGAAATTATTTTGTTTCGATTTACTAAAGCGTCTTATCCGTTCTCTCATTGATTGTGTGACAGGCATTGCCGAGCTGGGAGTAATGATGATGACAACAATTCTAGTAACCATTGTCATGCTCCTTATATGGCAAATAAACATCATCATAGCGCTAACCTTCGTATGTTTTTTCCTAGGAGCGGAATTAACATTCTTTTCATCGGTCTTGTGGAGTATAACCGACGGAAGTTGGATCATATTGGTTTTCGCCGTTGTCATGTTCTTCATTATGTACATCTGGAATTATGGGAGCAAGCTGAAGTACGAAACCGAAGTTAAGAAGAAACTGTCGATGGACTTGATGCGAGAACTGGGTTGCAACCTTGGCACAATCAGGGCTCCCGGTATTGGCTTGCTGTATAACGAGCTGGTCAAGGGAGTACCGGCCATTTTTGGCCACTTCTTGACTACTCTCCCAGCAATCCACTCGATGGTGATATTCGTGTGTATTAAGTACGTTCCGGTTCCTATGGTGCCTCAGAGTGAGAGGTTTCTCTTCCGACGAGTTTGCCCCAAAAATTACCACTTGTTTCGATGTATTGCCAGGTATGGTGCTCGATTCTGTCAAGTTAAAAATCCTTTTATTTTTCATTTGAGTTAATTGCGTTTAACTACCTTTATGTATTGTTCACGAACACATATTACCCTATAGAAAGTTTCCACAGGCGCATTACTACCCTTATGGATTTCCAAGTGTACACATTGAAAATTTCGCGTGTTTTCGTCACGTGAGTGTAGTAGAATTCAAAGTATTCTAAAACTAGCGACACTAACACTTAACTCTTATGATTTCAATTTGATTCAATTCTCGAAATCCTCTATGGTATCACATTGAAATCGAAAGATTAAAGGATCGGAGTGAGTAATTTTGGTATATTTTAAAATTTTAACCACACGTGCTTAAAAAGGTCTATTTTTTGTGGTATCCGTTTATTTTGTACAATGGTGACTTGTGAAAATTTATAGGGGTAGTCATGTGTATGTAGAATATATATTGGGGGAAGCATTATTCACACCCCCTTGATGACCTTTAGTTTTCAAAAACATACTGAATAGGGGAGCAATTTATAGGAACACACTATAATGATAAGTTTTTTCAACAACCAACTGTATACCATTTTTTTTTTTCAAAAACACTGTTCCTGTAATCGCTCACCTATACCGTATACAATGGGGTCATGTGTAGCAATTCATGAACGTAGTTATGTGCACTTAAACCTTGAAACTCCTGCTTACATGTTCTCTATTGTTCGATCTCAACAGGTATGGCTACAAGGACGTCCGGAAAGAGAACCACCAGACATTCGAGCAACTCCTGATCGAGAGCCTCGAGAAGTTCATCCGCCGAGAAGCTCAGGAGCGGTCCTTGGAGAGTGACGGGGATGAGGACTCAGATTCCGAGGAAGAGTCCTCGTTCTCAAGGGTCCTCATAGCTCCCAACGGAAGTGTCTACTCACTCGGCGTCCCTCTCCTCTCCGAGTACAAGGACGAGAACAAACCCATCGCCGAAGCAAGTACCTCAACAGAGATCGACCCCGAACCCGATGCCGACCCAACATCACCCGATCCGGAGCACAGCCTCGAGCGGGAGCTTTCGTTCATACGCAAGGCTAAAGAGTCCGGAGTCGTTTATCTTCTCGGCCATGGAGATATAAGGGCGAGGAAGGACTCGTGGTTCTTCAAGAAACTAGCGATCAATTACTTTTATGCGTTCTTGAGGAAGAACTGCAGGAGAGGGATTGCGAATTTGAGCGTGCCTCACTCGCATCTGATGCAGGTCGGTATGACCTACATGGTCTAAAGGTAAATGTTGCTATATGTTATGACTTCTCACTGGCTTGAACAGTGCTCAGGGCTCTGAAACACGTCTATACACAATGTTTACCACAGTAATAGTATCATGTTTGTCTGTATCAACTCTTTGTTGGAGTTTTTTTTTTTTGTTTTTACCTTTATCAATTGTAAAATTTTGTAGCGGTTCTTGTATTTTTGTGTTGAAATGTAATTAGAGAGCACGTTGAGATTATATACGCCTGTGTTTTTTTTTCTGTTCCCCTCTGTATCCTTTTTCAGAAGGCAAGATTTCAGATTCGTCGTGATTTTATTCTTGATTAGTGTTGTAAACTTTTTTTTTTCGATCAGAAATTAGTGTTGTAAACTGAGCTCAGTCTTGACTAGTGTTAAGCTTGAACCAAGCCCTTTAAAGCTCGATTGACTCGCAAGACTCATTTAATATTTAAATTAGGATTAATCGTTAAAATCTACATTATTTATAATCCGCGTCCTTAATTTTAATGGAATATTCCAAAGTTTTAACGGAATATTTCAAATTTTATAAGTAAACGATCGTGATAAAAAGATATTATAATTTTAGCCATCAACCCTATAAATGATCATATATAGACATTCAAGTGAAAACGATCTTTATGATACAAACTAAGAAGCATTTGAAGCAGTAGATTAGATGTTTTAGGAGGGCTTTAATTGTAGTGTAAATGCGAAGTTTTGTAGAGTTACCATTCATCTCATTAATGATTAAATCCGAGCCCTCCATCTTAACGATCCAACAGTTAAGATGAATTCCAGAGTTTCTCCTACAAGGAGACTTAAAATATATAATTAAAACTCGTTTACATTCTCACTATGGACATAAGATAGATGATAGCTGGGAACAAACATATAGTATATAACGGGAAGAAAGAGAAACCTTGAAACTCAATTACTATGAAACGGATGGGACTCTGGTGCTCAGTCTTTGAGCTACAAAATTAGTTTAACCAAAGAATGTACCTTAATTAGTGGAATTCATAAACACTCCTCTTCTCTTGCTGCTGCATTTCAGTGGGGGCATGTGCAAAGCCTTTGGTCCGGATCGAAACTATCTGAAAATAATAACAGATATGATCATATAGTCTTCCTGTCTGAATCTAGTGCTATTGTATCCATGTTATTCGTTTCTTTTACCTTGTCTCTCTCGCTCGCTCAGCTTAGCAAGCGCTCCTTTTATCCTTTCGATCCAATGCAATCTCTGTGTTGAAGTGCTGTTTAGGAGCTCCGTGCCGCTGTTGCTGTTTTGAGAACTTGAATCTCAAAAGCAGTGAATTTGTCATCACTCCGATGGAGCTCAAACCCATGAGTGCCCCTGCAATGGATGGAGTTAACATGGTTCCGGTTACTGGTAGCAACACTCCAGCAGCAATGGGAATCCCGATCTGTATTTGAAATAGTA
The DNA here is from genome assembly GCA_963921825.1 of Erodium maritimum. Lineage (NCBI taxonomy): Eukaryota > Viridiplantae > Streptophyta > Magnoliopsida > Geraniales > Geraniaceae > Erodium > Erodium maritimum. Next base: position 71,576,808 of record OY997592.1, on the reverse strand, counting down.
ATAATAATAAACAAATATAACATATATTAGAGAAGGAATACAATAAGACATAAACCAATCCTTATAATATAAACTAAGAACTCATCTGGACTATCAGATCAAGTTTAATGAATGGTTCATATTTTAAAAAAATCAATAATGCAGAACTTTGAATTTACTTTTATATTTAACCCCCTAAAAAGCATGGGTCGTTGGATCCACGTGATCTAATGACCCAAATGAATTCTTAGTTTGTATTTTAAAGTTGGTTTTTTTGAGAAGGGAAAGGTCTGAGAATCTGAAGTAGGGAATATGTGAGATTGTTGGAGAACCTCTAATAAGAAAAATGGAGCTGCTTAAGTACTACACAAGATTTCTCAAGTTCCAGAGGTTTTAAGCAATTTGGGCCGGCAAAGAAATCTGAGGCTAGGTTAGAACCAAGAAAATCATACCATGAACTTCAAAAGGTAGGGAACTACTAACATTTTGTCTCGGCTTAGTGTTGATTAATATCCTGCCTTGAACAATTAGTTCCTATTATCCCGCTTCATTTTACTCGTGTTTACAGAAATACAGAGATAATATGATGGAAAGAACTTACAATGTTATATGCAAAGGCCCATGCAAGATTTTGCTTCACAGTCTTCATGGTTAGCCTGCTTAGCTCCAAAGCATCAAGCAACTGCATGAATGAGACTGAGGTCAACTACCCAATACGGGTCATTCTTTCGCCTATCCATCTTATTTCGACAACTCGTACTCATTGCTTTTTCAAAACCTCAATATCCTTTTCGAGATGCACATTCAGCACAAGATTGTCAACTCTACCGTTTTTCCCACATTTTATTTTTTCCTGTAGGGGTTCAATTCTTGTTGCTTTGTTTGGCGAACTGTTGACTCAAACTCTACTAAACAGCTTTTTCTCCAGTAAAATTATCATTTAGTGTTGCTTTTCAATAAACTTGAACCTATGCTTGATAGGAACCTAAACTTGAACCTTTACTTGAAACAGCTTTTTCAATAGAAGGGGTAACTTTATTAACACACTTTCGGAGACCTTTGATTCTCAAATACACACTGTAGAGGTGAGATGTTATCAGTAACACACGGTCACCTGTCATCTATCATCAAAAACACCCGGATTTAGGTCATTTTGTTCCAAAAACACAACTGATAAATGAGAAAGGTGACAGTGTGTTCCTGATAAAACCATCACCTTTTCTGTGTTTCCGGATGTTTTTGACTATGCTGAAAAGTGGCGGTGTGCTCCTGATAACCCGTCACCTTTAGGGAGTGTTTGTGACAGCGAGGTCAAGTATGTAAATAACGCTTACCCTAGATTAAAAAATTGCAATGGACATGCTTCTTTGAAAAACCTATTAAAACATGAAGACAATTCAAATGGTAGATCAACTCAAAGTACCTGCGAGAGGCGATTGCCCATCAGCACTATAGAAGAAACCTCACTAGCAGCTTGAACACCTCCACTCATGGCAATTCCGATATGTGAAGAAGCCAAGGCAGCAGCATCGTTGATACCATCACCAACCATTGCTACTACGTTTTTGTCCTTCTGAAGTTCATCTATGAACTTCTTCTTTTCATGTGGTTTAACTCCCGATAGCACCTGCAATCCATAACATACATATCTGACATTTAGCTATGTTTGTTATTTTTTTTAAATTCTCAATATTTAACATATTGAAGTTTAATGCAAGAGTCACCATTAACACACTACAGAAATACAGCTACAGAATTTTACTTTATTTTGAGGTTTAGGCCTTCGATCAGCGTACTTCAAAAGTCCACCAATTATGATGGTTGATGTGGGTTTGGCAAAACAAAGTCTGTTTATAATTATGGAAAATGTCCGTATTCCTTAGAGCCATAAAAACATCTCCAATGGCGGGTGATTCACCTCTAATAGTAATCTATGCGGCTCTAACAAAATGCCCAGCGAAACTAGAGACGAGTTGGATTTCAGACAGCAATTATTTAGCGAACATGATTAAGCAGTTGCTTTTGTGGCCAAACTGTAAGTAAACAGCAACAGACGAAAATTCATGATAACATTCAAATTTTAGAAAAGGTGTTTTTAGTGTGGTGAATGGGTTAAGTCCCAGAAATATAAGGAGTCAAAATTTTCTTACCTTGTCTTTGGGAATACCAACAATTGAAGCAACATACTCGGCAGTGTTCTTTTTGTCCCCAGAGAGCATGTATACGTTAATGCCTTGACTAGAAAGAGACTGAACAACATGCCCTGCATCTTCCCGGATCTGATCTTCTATATAAATAAGACCAACTAGATTATGATCTACTCCTACATACACCACAGATTGATTCCTGGGCTCTTCCATTTCTACGAATGGATTTCCAATCACTCCTTGCCTGAAGAAGGGAGAGGGGGGAAAGTCAAGTGAAACTACAGTATATAAAATACATTAATATGTGTACACTACAATTTGCACACTTTGATGAATTGAACATAATGCTTTCTATTGTAGGCATAGAAAGAATTGTATTTTTATATGAATGTTATATGACAATGTTTATGTGAATAAAAGGAACAAAGGGCATCAAAATCGCCGCATAGAGGGGTTCAACTTTCAAGTTCAGACAGACCAGGCCCTGATGAAGTCCAACCGACCTAAAAGGTCGATCTGTTAGGTTGAGGCCCCCACGATGTTTATCAAGTGGCAATCGGATCCATAGCTTATCAATGTAGGACCTTGACAGTAGCTCTAGATTCCTCGGTGGTTTATCTAACTGAACCAATTCAATCCAATAATAGAATCTACTGGCTTGCTGTGTTGTACTGTCCTCAGACCCATCAATAAAAACCTACTTGTGTTCCAACATAAAAGAACTATTGTACCTTTGCACCCAGTCTAGTGTTCCAACAGAAACCTTCCTGTTTTCAACAATAGCAACTGCACCAGATCCAGGTTCCTCCATGAATGTTCCATCTTCCACCTGTGAAGTTCCATCATCAATTAACTATCCTTAGAATATTCCAGCAAAACAGCAACTATAGATCAAATTTTAAAAAAAAATTCTCTTGGGGAAAAATAAAACAATCACAGCTCAAGCAGGTGCAAATCGACATTTAATGTAACGTAACATCTTGGTTAACAACAGACTTGCCTCGGTGCAAGGACCACTCTGGACAAGAAAAGTGAAATTCATCTAAAAACAGACCACAGAGGAGTTGAACCTCAAGATATACCCTAATCCTGAATCATACAGGTCCTAATTGTTACAAATTAATTTGGAAAAGGAAATGGTTATGCAATATACGAACTCCCATCAACAAAAGCCAGTTAGATAAGAACGCTTTTTGAAGTGGAGAAATTGGTACCTTCACATTCTGTGCCTTGGCAATCTGAGCAGCTTCGACAATTGCTTTGCCAACAGGATGGATTGTATTCACTTCTACTCCGGCAGCTAGTCTTAAGACCTCAGCTTCTGAACACGTGTTATTTGCATCTTGTCTGCATCAAAAAATGGGGTTCAATACCATCTTAACAGCAAAGCAAAGTATGCACCTTATAGAATTTAGATGCATTAAATTTCATTTATCAATCAACTTAGGTCTATCGATTTCTTATAGAGCGCTATATAAAATGAGGTAATATTTCACAAGATTTAAACAAACTTGCTTCCCCAACAGGCATTTACAAAATATATAATGAAACAATTAGCATACTGAACATAATTCAGAGAAAAGGTTGAGAGATACAAAAAATAATGACAACCCCCATCACTACCTTGGCCCTGCATCTAGATCATTTGAGCATTCACCAGTCACAATCTTAGTCACAACAGGTCTGCCAACAGTTAAAGTTCCAGTTTTATCAAATACAATAGTGTCCACCATTGAGAACTTCTCTAAAATACTTCCACCACGCAAAAGCAGGCCTCTTGTTGCTCCTAAGGAAGTCCCAACCTGAGGATGCACCATATCAATCATAGTGCTACTGAAATTTAAGTTTAACCCAAAGTTCTCGTGTAACATGGAAGTTCTGTAGTGTTTACAAGGAGTTTACCAATACAGCGGTAGGTGTAGCTAAGCCAAGTGCACAGGGACAAGCAACGACCTGCATTTATATGACAAATTCAATACAATATAGAAAAGAGGCGTGCTTTTTGAACACCAAAAACAAATACTGATTTAAGAGTAATTGAAGAGAATTCACATGAGTGATTTCTTTTAAGTTTATATAGGATGATATTGGTCTCAATGTTTATAATTAAAAAAATCAACTTCTACAGTTGGATGATCATACTTGATCCTTATCTAAGAACAAGGAAAAGTTACAATGTATAGGATTGGAAAATTGAATAAGTACTGGGGGATACAACTCTACACACATACCAGCACACTGCAAGAAAGCTGCAATGCCAATGAAATTGCACTTCCTTGATAAAATGCAGAAGGTAAAGCTTGTGAGCCAAACAGGTTCCAAAACATAAATGTAGCAGCAGAGAGTGCCATTACTCCATAAGTGAAGTGCCCAGAAACCTGATGAAGCAGAAAAAAGAATGTGAACCGACAATCGGGAAACAAAGTAATGTATATTCCTGAAGTAAACTTCCTTAAAGATTTTAGACTAGTTATAGCACATGAATAAAAAACAGATACATATTGTTATTGGTTTGGGCTGAGTTTCATTCCCAAGTTATCTTACGCCTCATGAACAAAACCTCAGAAAGTAACTATCCATTTAAAGCCCAAGAAAAGATGCAAATACTATATTGACATTTTTGGATACCGCAGACCATACAATTTCCTGATCTTTTATCTGCTAGCCTGCATCAATGACTCAAGCATAGGCGGACCTACTTGGGGCTGAGGGGGGGCACGTGCCCCCCCTGAAATTTTCAATTTTATTAAAATTTTGTATTTTTTATATTATTTAGAGTTATTAATTATAAATAATATTAAAAAATGATTCTTATTTAATTTATTATTCATTTTTAGGCTATCCCTATTATATTATTATCAATTTAAATTTTTTGAACTATCTATAAAAATATTGTAATCATGTAGAGGTATTTCAAAAAATTCCAACTATTAATCTCGATAAAAAGAAAAATTAGATGAGTTTTTATGAGAAAAATGATAAAAACAATAGTGAGAAGTTCGGAAATCAATTATAAAAGTTCTAAAACAAATATCGAAAAAAAAAACATATACTTTAGACCAGTTCCAAATATCAAAGATTAGTTCAATCAACTGCAACGAATGACAATATGATCGTATACATCAAGAAATATATATTTTTGATCGTATTGACAATGAAAACGGTTTAAAAAAATTCAAAACTTTTTTTTGAGGTAATAAAAATTTCAAAACTTGACGTCGTACTATATAACAAATAGTTATTTAAAAAATAACTTTGTATGTGATATCCATTTTTTATAGCATTATAATTATGTTATATATGATTATAAAAAATGTTTTAGTGCCCCCCCTCGATAAGAAAGCTGGATCCGCCACTGGACTCAAGTGCATGCAAAATTCTTGTAACTAGAATGCAAATGAGCACATTACTACAATTTAAAGGTTTATACCAGATTCTGTCCTTTATAATTTCTTTTACTGTCATGAAGCAGTTATTCTTATGGTCTAAATATTTCCATAGAGCCTTGCCATAAAGCAAAATAGCAGAATGCATCAATCAAACAGCTCTATTAACACATGCAGTGTGCACCATCTGGTTCAGATCTCTTTATTTCCTTGTGCTGATTAAATCATTTCCAACTTCATGATTTTGTAATTTAGAAACCAGAAGAAGTTCTCAGCTAGTAGCTACTAGGAATATTGCCAACTTGTTCTGCATTGTTAATTATTTCCCATATGTAAAAATAAGTTAAGTACACTTCATTAGAAGACTGGAATGTTGCTACCTTTCAACTGTATTGTATAACTTGAATAGCAAAATAAAATTTAGAAAGGAGAACCTTGTCAGCCAACTGTTGCACTGGAGCTTCCCTACTCTGTGCTTCTTCCACCAATCGGACTATGTCTCCCATAGCAGTTTCACCACCTGGTCTCCGCACTTCAACTGTAAGAGTTCCATTAAGGTTTATACTTCCAGCTGCAACTTCACTCTAGCACAAGCATGGAATTCAAAATGGTACGCTAATATGAAAGGAAATAAGCAGCTATAATTACTGTGGTGAAATATAAAAGACAAATTGCCGAGGTGAACATGGAAAAAGCCACTGTGGAGAACAATAATTTAGTACACAACATGGTGTTATTAGACATCAACTACGGAACTTAAAAATCATTAATCAGTGTAACTAAAGAGTAATACCCCGGGTAGTTTCGTCACCGGTAAGGGTTCCCCAGTGAAACTTGATTCGTCAATGGTGCTTCTGCCTGCTCTTACAACTCCATCTGCTGGAACACGATCCTAAAACGTAAGCGATACCGTAAATAAGAAAACCCATTCAGCAATCCTTGAAATAGATAGTAAGGAACACCAAATAGTCACGCCAAATCTAAAAAATAAAAAGGCATTCAAATTTCCCCAACCAATAAAACAAAGGGTGGGATACTTATTGTGCTCACAAAACTAAAGTGAAATACTTACTCCTGGCAGTACAACAACTTGGTCTCCAACAGAGAGACTGTTACAAGGAATTTCAACAATTGACCGTGACTCTTCTATATCACCATCAACCAAAAGACGGGCTTTTGATGGTAAAATACTTAAAAGTCCTGTCATATCACTGGTAGCTTTAATTTTAGCTCTCTGCTCAAGATTCCTTCCCAACAAGACAAACGATATTAACATAATTGGTTCCTCAAAAAATACACTCCAGCCCTGCATACACAACATCATTAAAAAAGAGGATTAGTGCATCAACTCATATTGTCATTCTTATGCTAAGTTTTCATTTCTGAAACGCAACCCTTATATGAAGGTTAAGATAGAAACTATGGTAAGTATCACCATGACGAATCAGTATACCTGCCAGCCTCTTCCCAAAAACCAACAAATATTTGGACAACTATAACCACCTTGCATATTATACACAATGCTCATCTCTGATAAGTATATAGATGGAACTAGAGTGAAAGCAAAGATATAAACCCCTTACCAGTTTTGGTATGAAGGCAGCTATTGAACTGACAGTAAATGATGATAATGCCCCAAGGCCAACTAAAGTGTTCATGTTTGGAGCTCCTCTGAAAAGACTTTTTACACCATCAATGATAAGTTGACGACCAGGACCAAGTAGAGTAAATAAACACAAAGACAGATGAAATCCCGTGGAATGAAATGCATGCATCCATGAAGCCTTGACTCCAGCAAAATGAGACAGATGGCCTATGAGGCATACAGCACATAATGCCCAGGAGACTGCAAGCTCACGACCTGTAATCACTTAAGGATTTAGCTTCACAATTTGGGAAACATCATTATCAGCACAAGTGCTTCTACAGTCTGAAACAATACCCTAACAGATCTAAGGAGACAGGAGTAGCAATAATAGTAAATGAAAGAAGAAAACAAAATATCTACCGCTTTCCTTCAAACGATTGCGCTTTTCTTCCATCTTCCTATCAAAAACTTTGAAGAAATTGTTTACCCCTGAATCTGCACACACATACAAAACTTAGGCAGTATCATGGATCAGTGAAAGTTTATCAAGACAGCAAACCTGCTCACTATTATAAAAAGAGTTGCCAGAAAATTTAAAACTCTGCTCAAAATGTTTATAAAGTGGAAACAATATGTGGTGGTTAAAAACAATGTTAAAGCCAGTAGCATTGAGTGAAACTTCTGCTTGGTGAAAAAGTGGCCTGTGTCTATCAAATTACAGGCAATCATCATAAAAGTAATAGTTTAGGTATAATCTCATGTTTCCCACCACATAAAGGAATTCTATTTGAAAACAGTTTATTAATCTACACCTTTCAGTGGATAGTACAAACTTCTTGCAAAACAAAGACACGGAACTATTGCATGACATCCATTTACAAGTAAATGACAATATATTAGAGGCCAGAGACACATACTATAAAAACAAAAGGTGCATATTCAAAGATCAAAAATAGTAACTATGAAGCGTGTGAACTGATTTTTTCCATGAAATGTGCAATATGTACAGAAGTATTATTCGTCATCCTTTTCCAGTAGTCATTTATGGACATTATAATCACATTATCAGTGTGCACATAAATGACGAAATACTAAGTTCCAATTATCTTTAAAAAAAATTGCTAAACTCGGCCCAGTATCAAATTATTAGTGAATGGTTTCCCCAGCAACAAATATGCCTCTATCCAACCAATCCACCACAAGTAGCCCATGAAACTCGCCTAATTAAGGGGAAATTATTACATTACATTACATTTGGGTAAGCCTATCCTTTTAAATCTATAATAGTATGAAAGGGGTTTGTAGAAGTTTATTATTAATTAGGGTTAATTGTTGAAACTTACCCTTATGTATTGGTCACGAACACTATGCTACCCTCCTTTTCAAAATGATTATTGCGCTACCTTATCTATTGGTCACGCGATTACGTTAGGAAAAATAGACGGTAAAATGCCGTTTTTTTCCATTCCGTTAGTCATATGACCTCAAGTGTCATATAATGGATGGTAAAATGACGTTTTTCCCCCATTATTTGACTTTTATACATTTTATAGGGAACATTATCATTGCACCCTCGTTGTTGTTCCTTATAAAATATATAGAGGTCAAATACTTAAGGGGAAAAAACGTCATTTTACCATCCATTATATGACACTTGAGGTCATATGACTAACGGAATGGGAAAAAATGGCATTTTACCATCTATTTTTCCTAACGTAATCGCGTGACCAATAGATAAGGTAGCGCAATAATCATTTTGAAAAGGAGGGTAGCATAGTGTTCGTGACCAATACATAAGGGTAAGTTTCAACAATTAACCCTATTAATTAATATAAACAAGTGGGTATGAAATTGAAAATCCAATGAATTAGAGACATACCAAGAGGAACTATGGTTGCCCCTCCTACAAGAAATCTTTTGCATTTCTATTGCACGATATCTCCTTCGACAGCTCTCTGACCTGCCACTAACCCACCAATCTTCATGTAAATTATCTGAAAACCCCATGCAATATCTACTCTCACTTTAAGTACAGGTACCTAGTGGACATCTTGACATGGATGATTTTGCTCTTAAAAGATTGGTTTTTACTGAGTCTCAAAGCTCAACTGGTAGTTTAATCCTAAAATGTTAAAACCTCAGTCCCGTTTCTAGTTGATCGTACATATGTATAAAAAGGATAGGCAACTTGATGGTTCTTCCTACGGACTACATAGAACTTTTACATTAAATCATGTATGTTTGAGCGAGACCCCCAACATCAAGGAAACCACTACTGGATATTTTATGATAGATAACAACATTAATGGTCAAATCTCCATCAGCACCACCACGAAATTAAGCAACACACAAAAAAATGGCATTACTATTAATATTTAACAGCATTTACTAGTTGGAACAAACAAGATATGGTTTAATGGTATTCCGTATCATGATTGTGACAAATACGGATCTTATCTTTTCAGATTTACCATATACTTTCTTAATAAACCATAAATAGACAAACACTTGAAAAGAGATTTGTTCAAAAAAAATGCAGACTAATACACAAGTCACAATCAGATAATAGTAATATGCATCATGATTACCTCGAAGGTTAGACTTAAAACCACAACTTGTTAAATGGTTTGCAAGTGCCTCCCCTAACTGTTTTTGCCAGTTCGGGGTAGACTTGGCATCAGATGCAGGCCAAACAACTGCTGTCTCAGTAGTGAGATTGACACTAGCAGACGTCACTTGGGGCTGTAAAAGAGTAAATATAATTAAAACTCTACAAAGTGACAATATGGTGTACAACAATAAAAACAAAGTTCTTCCTTAATCCAGAACGTAGTTCCAGATAACATAGTAGTAGCATATACTGTATTTCATAGCACAAAACATGAAAGAATCTCTATGTGGATCCACGTCCATAACCATAACTGTAAGCTCTACGGATTACCTATGAAACAGACTTATACAGAGACATGATAAACTCATATACATGCATTTTTTTGCCTCAGATTCCACATGTACTGGTCAATTATGATAAACTCATTTGTAATTAGTGGAGTCTATCTTCAGCAGTGAGGAATTGAAGCTTTGGAATGAGAATTAAAAAATTGAGATTATCAACCTTCAAATCCTCACTGCCATACACAGCAAAACAAGTCCTCTAAAATCAAAATCAAATCAATTTTATCAACAGATAAAATTGAAGAAAATAGAATTTACCTGACTCTGTAGAATTCTCTTCACACTAGATGCACATCCTCCGCATGACATTCCCTGCCAGTCACAGCTGCAGAAATTGAGCAAATGTCTCCACACATAGATACATACATTTTCAATTGAGTACAAAGAAGAGGAAGAGATCGTTACACACTCCAACATCGAGTATAATCACGTCACTGGCCACTGCCGCGGCCTCCTCCGCCGCATATCCCGCCCGTGCATCGCCGCCGTCCGATCCACCTCCGCCATGTCCGCCTCCTCCTCCGAAACCGCCGCCACCTCCTCCAGACGCAAACGAAGCAGCTGAGCTCGACACGCACTGCAAGCGACTCCGAACCGAAGGCACAGCCGCGCAGAGAATCCTCAGTGACTTCAGAGACACCGGACCGAAAGCATTCGGTCCGTGGAGGTGCCTCTTGCTGTTTCCTCCGTTACCGACGCATCTGAGGCGGCGCGTGAGGATCTGAGAGAGAGGAGAGTGGCCGCGACTCCGAGGAGCTGCGCAGAAATGGCGGTGGAGACGAAAGAGAAAGGGACTGATCGAAGAATTGGTTAGGGGTTTCGAAAACGCAGACTCCATCGCAGAGCACAACAGGTGTTCGATGAAATGTCTGCGCCAGTCTTCTTCGCTTTATCTTTCTGTTAGCCTCTCAATCCGAATCGGTACCGTCTCGGTCTCGCAACGAAGCTGATTGGACTGAGAGCGCCGAGCGGGAGTCGAATAAAAGCCGTCTAATTCGTATAGTCAATTACATTGTTAACCTTCCTTCTCGTGAATATTTCGTAAATGCCACCGATAAGTCATGGGCCTTAGAGCATGTACAACGGGTCGGCCCTGCGTGAGACCCTGGCCCTGAGGCCCTTGTGCTGATTGGACAAAAGTGGGAGTGCAGAAAAGGGGGTGTTCTACAACAGAAAGGACCTCTGAGGCCCTGGGAGTGCAGAACAGTGTTGACTGGATTATTATTTGATATTTTCCTGTTTTATTTAATTCGTTATCAGAAACCGTTTAATTTAGTCATAATTTAAACAATTTTGGAACAAAAATAAGTATTGACAATCAATAATGAATAAATAAATTCAACACGAATATAAATGAACTTCTAATTTTATTCAACCTATTTTCATACAACACCAAAAAACCAGCTCCAAGAGCACAAACGACTACTCGTCGTCATGGAAACCAGCTCCAAATCGATCTCATAAGTGCTCCATAAGATCTTGTTGTAGTTAATGGTGGATCTCAGGATCTATGACACTTTGTTGAGCATCCACAAGTCCCTGGTATTCCAATGGCCCTCCGTGGTGCCATCGTTCCGGTGGTGTCCAATTCGGCATTTCTGGAGGTTGCGCCCACAACAACTCCTCCTCCCCATACTCGTACCGGTCGCGCTCATCCTCTACAATCATGTTGTGTAGAATTATGCAAGTGTGCATGATATCAGCCAAAAAGTTTGCGCTCCAAGACCGAGCGGGGCGGGAAATGATGTGCCACCTTGCTTGAAGTACTCCAAAAGCCCTTTCAATATCTTTTCGAGCACCTTCTTGACATTTAGAAAACAACTTCTCTTTGGGCTCGAAGGGATGCCGAATAGTCTTCACGAACCGTGCGTATGATGGGTAAATGCCGTCCACCAAGTAATAAGGTCGGTCGTACCGATGCCCGTTGATCTCGTACTCCACAGCTAGATCATGGTCGTAGTAAGCGTCTAGGAATAGGTGGCTGTGGTTGAGGACGTTGATGTCGTTGTTCGATCCAGCCATCCCGAAAAATGCATGACAAATCCATAAATCACGGGACGCTACAGCTTCAAGCAGAATCGTCTTGTCCCCGTGGTGATCTCCCCGTCCATGGGCTCCCTACTCTTCGGTTGGGCAGTTCTTCCACTTCCAATGCATACAGTCAAGACTCCCCGCCATTCCGGGAAACCCTCGGCTGTACCCTTCTCGGAGTAAGCGTTCCATGTCCGCCGGTGTCGGGGTACGCTCGTACTCGGCTCCGAATACCTGAATGACGGCCTTGCAAAACTTACGTAAACATTCAAGTATGGTGCTTACCCCAATGCGCAGAGTTTCGTCCAATGAATCGGCCGAGGACCCATACGCAAGCATCCGTATAGCGGCGGTGCACTTCTGCTCCGTTGATAAGCCCGGCCGTGAGGCAGCGTCGAGCCTCCATGAAACGAAGTAAGGGTCGTGAGCCTTCACCGCGTTCATAATCCGTTGGAAAAGTGGTCTGCACATACGGAACCGACGCCTGAACATTTCAGGGCCATATAGGGGTTGTTCGTCAAAATAGTTCGCCATCAACTGCATGTGGGCTTCCGCACGATTTCTGTTAATCTCTCGGCGCATTGGTTCCCCACGCATGGCCCTCTGGACCCTTGGCATTACTCTCTGCATCTGCCTCTCCATCAACCGCCGGAATCGTCGCGCAACTGGCCGCATTTGGGCTGCCATCTCCTCATATGTCGGCAGTTGGGCTGCCATCTTCGCATGCGTCGGCATCCGGGGAGCCAGCTCCTCGTACGTCATCTCCTCAGCGTCGGACATAACCTCGTCGTCGGACATTTTCAAAAATAGCAAGCAGGAATTGATTATGAAAGAGTGAAAGTATAGAGTGGTGTGGAAAAAATGAGAGTGAAGATGGGTATTTATAGGGTTAGTTTTAGTTGATTTTTGAATTAAAAAAAATAGTCGTTAGCAACATGACCGTTGCCAACGGTCTGGCCACGTGGCGCAGCCACAGGCTGCCACGCCAGCGCCGGCGCACAGGGAGCGGGACCGGCCAGCGGGAAGCAGACGGGGCACGCGGCACGCGTATCGGGGGGCGGGGGCGCGAAATTGGGGCGCGGGCTCGCGTTTTTGGGCCTCCACAGCGGGTCGGCCTGCATGCCGCAGTCCGGGCGCGCGCGGAGTGGGACGCGGGTGCGACCCGTTGTACATGCTCTTAGGTCCACTTTAAAGTAGGCCTTCGACACCCCTTATCTTCCAGCCCATAGGTCCAATTGAAACAAACTGTGCATAGTACTAGTAGAGGTTCCTTGGCTTGAGGTTTAATTCTTCATTCGGAGACGCGTGTACTTGCATAGTTATTCTTTTTTATTTTTAATATATCTTACCGTGCGAATTGGGAGGCATCTCTTCCGATGGGAGCGAGAATTGCATGCATTGGTTGAAGCTTCCCCTCTCCCTCTATCGTGGACAGCAGTCTATAAAAGTACAGAAGGCATCGAGGCTCCTCCCTCACTGTCATCCCCGATTGCACTAGGCTTCAGATTCTCAGTTTAGAAGTTGTCTGCTCCTCGGACTACAATCTTACCTAAGATTCCAGCTTTAGCTTGTGTTCCCTTCGGGGCGTGAGGAGGCCAGGAGGTACCTGATATAGGAATGGTGCGAACAAAGTTGTCACTTATAGTTGCACGTAGCACATTTCGCTTAACGCGGGATGGGCTGCAAGTCAGGCGCCACTTCCAACGTACCCTCTTGTTTTTCTACCACCTCGGGCGCCTCAACCTAAGTCCTAGACACCACTGTCGTTGTCGTCAATGCTCATCTCTCCACTCTAGACATCCCTCTTGTCACCACCTCTGTCTCCGCCGCCACCAACACTATTGACTCCTCCATTGCCTTCAACACGACTGCCCACCCTTCCCAACTAAAGGGGTTTTCAGGGATCCTGGGTATCAGTATCCTAAGGAGGTAAGAATGGAGTGTCATCGTTTCAACCCTCCTTTCTTGGCCCACGTAGGTTCATGAACTACAGGACCCGACGAGAGAGAAGGCTAAGAGGGCCCATGCACTGAAGGATCGATTGAAGAAGAGTGGTCTCGAGCTTCTGGATGTCGACCCATATGAGAAAAACGGTCGACATACTTCGTTGTCTAGTTCAACGGTGAGGTCTTTTAAACAGCCTTGTCGAAAGTCATGATTGGTGTTGATGTCGACCGAAGAACGAGGGGAACACTCTTTCGGTCTAGGGAAGGACCCGGTTAATCGGCTCAATTCCTTGGGCAGGAGTATCTCGTCACACCCTAACAAATCAAGACAACCACCCGTTAGGAATTTTAGCTCCCTGTCTTTGCTTATTTGCTCTTGACAATTGTTTTCACTGGTGTCCTCTTAAGTTATCTACTAGGAGTTTGTTATTCGGTCTAGAATATGTTGGCACATCTGTCTTTGACGAGGTATTTGACTATAATCTCGGCTATAAGGGTTTTATCCCTATTTTTTATATTTGGCAACATTATTGAAAGACTGTTATAACACCGATTCAAAAATTATATATTTTATATCGGGTAAGATTTGTGTCGATTTCTCTACTATTTAAATTTATTATATGGTACTATTTTATCATGTAAATATCTATTTTTTGAATAATAAATAAATAAATACATATCTATTTTTTCAAAATATTTATAAATATTTTTTAACTTCCGTGTCACGTTCTTATTGGCTTAAAAAAGAAAAATATGTTAGAATATAACTATAATTAATCTTTCAACTATATATCTAAGCTTTTAATTGAGATGACATTCTAATATAGTATCAGAGCCTCATGCGCTACATATAAAGATTCAAACCTTACTCTCTACAACAAAAAATACTAATTTCTTCTCATAACTTTACTAATCTTAAAGCCAAACCTACATTGAGCTCTACTAAATTTGTACTCATTTGCGCCCTTAATCTTCGATTTTGAAGATTTAGTGATCCAAATATAAATCTATCAACTTGACGAAAACACACTACTCATATGTCATGATGCTATCGATATAAATTATAAACCCTAAACAAAAATAACTAACAAGAGAGAGATCACGTACAAAACAGATGGATTAAACTTTATTTTCTATTAGAATAATCGGATTTTATTATAGATCATACATCTAGTACATATGGTAGGACCGCACGTCTCTTAAACGACACAACAAAAGTTTTATTCGTTAAACGTTTGACAATTCTAGATGGAAACCGTTGAAAGGAAAGGACAATCTTAATGATTTGGCGGAAAATGACGACACCGAGCGATCCTACTACAACCGCGGCTCCACGGATTAGCCTTCTTGGAGCAGCTTTCGGGATCGATAGGGTTTAGGATCCATGTCCGTCACGGTCTGGTCTTTGGGGACCTCGGCTTCGGCTTCAACGTTGTGTAGCATCACCATGCTAAGAACAACCAAACACAGAAGAATTGATTTCACCTTAGTCAATGCCATGATCTTATGTTGTTTCTATGCCTTTGAGATCGGTAATGGATTATTATTTTTCGTTGCGTTCGTCAACTTATATAGATGTTTTTTTTAATGTATCGCTTGAATCTGGCTTGATTTTTAAAAATAAATAAATAAATGTCACATTTAATTGAAATTGAATTTTTGTCTTACTAAACCGAGTGTTTTATGGTATGGTTTTATTTTATGTCACAGCTTACGGTAAGTGGCTAAATTTGGGGAGAAGTAGCATTTCTATATAATTGGAATTAATTTTCTTTTTAGATATGTTAATTATTGGAGATGATTAATTATGATTTGGTCCTATAGAGAGTCATATGTACTATTGGCATGATTTAATTTATTTCCCATTGGATACGTGATGTGTATGTGTGTATACAAACCATGATTTATGACTCATCCTTCTTAGTTAAGTACCTTGCTTATATTCTTCAAAAAAAAATAAAGTACCTTGCTTATAATCAAGAGTCTTAGAGGACTTGAATTAGTGTTCTCCCCCTCCCGGACGCCATACATTTTTTCCAATCATGGCCTCTTCCTCTCAAAGCCGGTTTTACGTATTTAGAACATGCACAATAAGAGAATCATGTATAAAAATCATGATATGCGAATCATGGAGTGATTAGAATAACTTATAAATACTAACTTCTGAAACTGAGTTGATTTTGTAGCGAGGGAATCATGTATGTGGATCATGGTTTGCGTAAGTATTGAATAGATGCTGACCAGATAATTAACTATTCTGTTGTTGAACTTGTTTACTTCATATTTAAAACGGTAAATACTAAATAAAATTTATAAAATAAATTAACTAAAATGAAAATTAAACTTAACTTGTAAATAATAATAAAATTAAATAAAAACCAAATAATACACTAATTAATTCGTCAAAGTATTACAATTTTACTGGAGGGAGTCAATTTGTTTCTATATTTTAATATAAAGACAATATTTTCGCGTGATTGACCGTCTGCTCCTCGGTGAAGTCTGACACGTCCACGTTCTGCAATGCTTCAATCTTTTTCGTGTATTTGTCGAATTTGGGGTCTAGAGTGTATACAAGTTTGGCCTTCTCACACCTTGCGTTGTCCATTTGGGTAAGGGCAGCTACTCGGTCTACGACACCCTTCCCTTTCTTCTTCGCAGTCTTGTTGCCAATTAGGAGCTCTTGTACACGCTGAGCGGCACTTGGGGATTCGATCGGATCGGGGGATCACCCACCAGGTTGGGAGTCACCACCGAGAGCTGTAACATTGCCATCATCGGTGGGAAGTGAAGTGGGCGGTGTTGAGCTATAACTACCGGCCTCGTCCAATCGTCATCGTATAACCCCGACCGTGCCCTCCTATGTCCAAAAATTTTCTTCGTTTCCAACGACTCGATCCAATGGTGGAGGTTAAAATGCTTCAGCTCGTCGGTCCTTTTCGTCTTTAGATAGAGTTCATTGACCCGCTCTTTGTACCTTTCTTCGTCTCATCCGCTATGATCAAGATCCTTTTTCTTCTTTAAGAGGTTGATGTACCTCCGTATTCTAGGCACATGTTTGTTCCAATGGCTCTTAACGGCTTGCCACGTCTAATCTGGTGGGTTGAATTTCCTATCTTTGATGAACCGTTGGTAACCGTGTCCTAAAACGTGTTTCCATATTGGAAGTTGTCTTTGATTGAGTTTTTGGTTGTGCGTAGCCAGACATATATAAGGAGCTTGTCCCCCTCAAGGAGCCATTTGGTTCGCTTTTCTGAGATCGGCTTGCTCCGTTGTCTCGGGCCAGCAGAAAACGACGTAGACGACATCCGGGTGTCGCTGTTTCCAACCCCACCTTCCTCGCTCTTCATTTTGTTACTAAAAAGAGTTTAGTAACACGCCATTACTTTACTAAATTTAATTAATAATTTTGATGGTCTTATAACTATTAATTTATAAAATTTCAATTGAGAAAAACATAAATACTCATATTTTATTATGCCATTGATCTAAATTACAAACCCTTAAATAAAAAGCAACTAAAAAAACGATATCACGCACGAAACAAATAGATAAAACTTCAATTTCAATTAAAATAATCGGATTTTATTAGAGATCATACATCAAAACACATCTAGTACATATGGTAGGACCCCAAGTCTCCTAAACGACTAAATGAAAGTTTTATTCGTTAAACATTTGACAATTCTGGATGGAAACCGGTTGAAAGGAAATGACAATCTTAATGATTTGGCGGAAAATGACGACACCGAGCGATCCTACTACAACCGCGACTCCACGGATTAGCCTCTTCTTGGAGCAGCTTTCGGGATCGATAGGGTTTAGGATCCGTGTCCGTCACGATCTGGTCTTTGGGGACCTCGGCTTCGGCTTCAACGTTGTGTAGCATCACCATGCTAAGAACAACCAAACACAGAAGAATTGATTTCACCTTTGTCAATGCCATGTCGTTGATCTTATGTTGTTTCTATGCCTTTGAGATTGGTAATGGATTATTATTTTCGTTGCGTTCGTCAACTTATATAGATGTTTTTTTAATGTAGTGTTTGAATCTGGCTTGATTTTTGAAAATAAATAAATAAATGTCACATTTAATTGAAATTGAATTTTTGTCTTACTAAGTCGAATATTTTATGGTATGGTTTTATTTTATGTCACAGTTTACTGTAAGTGGCTAAATTTGGGGAGAAGTAGCATTTCTATATAATTGGAATTAATTTTCTTTTTAGATATGTTAATGATTGGAGATGATTAATTATGATTTGGTCCTATATAGTCATATGTATTATTGGCATGATTTAATTTATTTCCAAATTGGATACGTGATGTGTGTGTATGCAAACCACGATTTATGACTCAGCCTTCATAATTAAGTACCTATGATGTAAAGTAGATAGTTTCTACAGTTGTACGAGTGTTGGTAGACCTACTGGTATACCAGATTATGAGGGAAAATCAAATAGAAACCACTCCTTAACATAAAAATCGAGTGAACCAATTCAAGTCATTCATTTTAAGAATGGATGAATGAAATGCAATTGATTTGTTGACAGCAAAAAAACAGCATTTTTTAGTAAGTGGTAAGGGCTTTTTAGTAAAAAAATCATTTTTTTTACCAATTCACTAATTTAATTTTTCCCGCTTCGTTTGAACTCCGTTTGGCTTCAAACTTGCGCCATTAGTTTTGTTTTTTCAAGGGTTTTCTACCAAGATCAGTCATGAATATATTTTGAAGCACGAAAAAAAAATTATTTTCGGGGCTGAATTTTAAAAAAAGTTAAGTCTGGGTAATTTTTATCAACACTATACATTGGGTTTATCAACATTATACACTCGGTTTATCAACACTGAACACTAGTTTTATCACCTCATTTTCCAAAATCGAACATGATTTTTATCACATCACCACATGTTTTTTTATGAACACTAAGCGCTAGTTTTATCAACATTAAACACTATGTTTATCATTAAATTACATGTGTTTTTATCATCCCATCACATGTTTTTTTTATCAACACTAAACTCTAGGTTATCACCCTTATTTCGGGGCTGATTTTTAAAAAAAGTTAGGTTTGTGTAATTTTTATCAACACTATACACTGAGTTTATCAACACTATACATTGAGTTTATCAACACTGAACACTAGTTTATCACCTCATTTTTCAAAATCGAACATGATTTTTATCACGTCATCACATGTTTTTTTATGAACACTAAGCACTAGTTTTATCAACACTAAACAATATGTTTATCATTAAATTACATGTGTTTTTATCATCCCATCACATGTTTTTTTATCAACACTAAACTCTAGGTTCTCACCATTATTTTGGGGCTTATTTTAAAAAAAAGTTAAGTCTGGGTAATTTTTATCAACACTATACATTGGGTTTATCAACACTATACACTGAGTTTATCAACACTGAACACTAGTTTTATCACCTCATTTTCCAAAATCGAACATGATTTTTATCACATCATCACATGTTTTTTATGAACACTAAACACTAGTTTTATCAACACTAAACACTATTTAGCACTAGTTTGATACCCCGATATAAAAAATTTATTAGTGAAGATTTATCAACACTCAACATTATTTTTATCACCCCAATATAAATTTTTATTTTCGTTCTTCAAAATATATTCATGACTGATCTTGATTTAAAGCTCTTGGAAAAAGAAAAATATTGGTGCAAGTTTGAAGCTAATCGGAGTTGAAACGAAGCGGGAATGATTAAATTAGTGAATTGTTGAACAAAAAAATACATTTGTCCACATGACACCATGCTATTACAATTATGCCCTTGCTTGTGTGAGATAGGAAGAAAGTGGCGTGAGTTTTGATGGAATTGTGGTGATGATGTGGCATTATGGTGAATGTTGGATCTAAAAAATGTGTGGCTAGGATTGGTTCGCACAGTTTTTAGGATAAGAAGGGTTTCTATTAGATTTTTCCTCACCAGATTATAATCTGAATGCTAGAATTTATAATCTTGATTATATAAATTAGAAGTCAATGCATTGAATAAAAATACATATGTCTCTCCGTCTAAAAAAAAGTACCTCGCTTATTATAAGAAGTCTTAGAGACCTTAAACCGGTCCTACATATTTAGAGGCATAAGTTCTCTTGAAAACTAAAACCATAGGCTCCCCCGAAATTTTAATACATTTCAGTTTTAATTACGTTAAAGTTTTAGAAAACCTAAAAACTTGAATTGGTAGGTGGAAGCATCAAGATGTATATAAATGAGTCAATTTATTCACTCATTGGATATGTGACTCATACTTCAACACTCCCATCACGTATAGAACTGAACATCTACACATAGGACATAACATGTAGGACTGGACATCTGCATATGGGACAGAGACAACAAGGTGGAGGTGATAAATAGGTCGTGGGCCGAATCAGCTCTAGTACTATGTAAAGCCTTATCCAACCCAAAAGTTCGAACTGATGGGTGGAGACACTTCAACACACCTCCTCACGTGTTGGTATGGATATCTACACGTGGGTCATAGTAAGACTGAACATCTGCATATGGATCGGAGACCACATGGTAGAGGTGACAAACAGACTATACGCGAACCAACTCTGATACTATGTTAAAGCTCTCCACTCCGACGACCCCTTTTGTTATTTTACCAATTTTATTTAATAAATTTTTGATGGTCTTATAACTATTAATTTATAAAATTTCAACTGAAAAAACATACATACTCATATTTTATTATGCCATCAACCTGAATTACAAACCCTTAAATTAAAAAACAACTAAAAAAAGAGATATCACGCAGGAAACAAATAGATAAAACTTCATTTTCAACTAGAATAATCGGATTTTATTAGAGATCATACATCAAAATACATCTAGTACATATGGTAGGACCGCACGTCTCCTAAACGACTCAATGAAAGTTTTATTCGTTAAACGTTTGACAATTCTAGATGGAAACCGTTGAAAGTAAAGGACAATCTTAATGATTTGGCGGAAAATGACGACACCGAGCGATCCTACTACAACCGCGACTCCACGGATTAGCCTCTTCTTGGAGCTGCTTTCGGGATCGATAGGGTTTAGGATCCATGTCCGTCACGCTCTGGTCTTTGGGGACCTCGGCTTCGGCTTCAACGTTGTGTAGCATCACCATGCTAAGAACAACCAAACACAGAAGAATTGACTTCACCTTGGTCGATGCCATGTCGTTGATCTTATGTTCTTTCTATGCCTTTGTAATCGGTAATGTGTTTTTTGAAGTTGTGCGTCGATTTATATAGATTTTTTTTAATGTATCGCCTGAATCTGGCTTGTTTTTGGAGAAAAATAAGTAGTTGTCACATTTATTTGAAATTGAGTTTTTACCTTACCGAATCGAGTATTTTTATAGTATAGTTTTATTATATGTCCCAACTTACTGTAAGTGGCTAAATTTGGGGTGAAGTAGCATTTCTATATATTTGGAATTAATTTCCTTTTTAGACATGTGAATTATTGGAGATGATTACTTGTGATTTGGTCCTATATAGAGAAATATGATTATTGGCATGATTTAATTTATTTCCAATGAAAATACTTGTAAGTTAGAGTTAGAGGCTCCTCTATCTACCTTCAAACCCTAGCCCCGTCCCTTTTCACATAGTCCAATCTTCTTTCCTTCGTCGACGACGTTCCGGGTTTCAGTATGGGATGTCGCTGGTGGTGGCTTTCCTTTACATTCAAGTCGAACAATTCTAGTTAGTCATCTGTATTCAACATAGAAACCCTGAACATTTCAATAAAAACAAGCAAAACAATATACGTTATCTATTCAAAGGCTAATCAGGGTCTAATTGCCACTGTGAACAAAAAAAATATTAGACTATACTATTAGGTGTATTCAGGATCTGTTTAGAGCTTATTTATGGTATAATTCAAGGTCTAATCTAAAAAAACTCTAACTATACTAGAGACTGAATCGATCTAATTCCACTATAGAAGGTCTAACAAATTTGGACTTGTATGCACACTCAATCTTCAATTTTGTGGTGCTATCGACCTAAATTACAGACCCTTCAAAAAAAAAAACTAAATGACCGATCACCCATAAAACAAATCGATAAAACATTATTTATAGAATAAGCATATTTTATTATTGATCATACATCAAAATATATATGAATACGTTTTCTAAGAAAAGTTTTATTCGTTAAACATCTGACAATACTACATGAAAATCGTTGTAAGGAAAGGACAATCTCAATCACTCGGGGGAGAACCACGACACCGAAGGATTTTAAGACAACCGCGATTGTACGGATTAGCCTCTTCTCAGAGCAGCCTTCGGGATCGATTGGGTTCGGGATCTTTGCCCGTAAGGCTCTGGTCTCCGGGGACCTCGGCTTCGGCTTCAACGTTGTGTAGCATCACCATGCTAAGAACAACCAAACACAGAAGCATTGACTTCACCTTGGTCAATGCCATGTCGTTGGTCTTGGTAATGGATTTTTTCGTTGTGTTCGTCAGTTTATATAGTTTTTTTGTTTGATATGTTGGTCCGAATCTGGCTTGTTTTTACAAAATAAAATAAATAGTTGTCACATTTAATTGGAATTGAATTTTTGCCTTACCAAGTCGAATGTTTTATAGGGTATGGGTTCATTTTATGTCCCAACTTACTGTAAGGGGCTAATTTTTTTTTGGATAAGCGATGAAATTATTATTACAGGAATCCAAGGTAGATACCTGAAAAAAGAACCAACAACCTCGGAAGGTTACACCAAATAAAACCCTGAAAGGTTACACCTAATAAACCTCGAAAGGTTACCCATAACCCAAAAACATAAAACACGAAAAAGCCAGCGAAAAAATAACTGAAACACCCTCGAACCAACAACCTATTCCGTCGCAGAAACAGACATGAACTAGGAGCTGCCGACCAATGAATGTAGGAATCACCAGCCAAAGAGATGAGGCTTGATCTTCTCAAACACTTCAGAGCTGGATTGCACTGAGCTTCCGAAAAATCTTTCCTCTGTAGCCAAAAGTACAAGCAGGTAACACAACACACTTTCAACCAAACAGAAACTGCGCAACAAATACTACTTCGTCTTTTTTGGACGACATTCACCCCCTCACAATCCAGGAGATGATATCACCATAGACAACAACTAAAAAGGTAAAGAAGTAGGTAAAGAACTTCCCTCTTCTACCTCTTCATCAGTGCAAAATTCCTCCGAGTCCTCCTGAAACTCAGGATCAACCGAATCACCCAGCTCAAAGTCTAAAGCTTCTATTTGTTCTGCAGTTTCAGGATTACCAGCAATGGTTTTCTGGCTTGCTTTCAGAAGTATTAGAGGACCAACTCAACTAAAAGCTTAAGCTAATAGTTGAAGGCCCAATTATATTTATATTCTAACACGCGCCCTCACGGACAAGCCTGTTTACGGGTTTGGAGGTGAATTATTAGAAGAGGAGAAGAGCCCATTGAGAAGAGAGATAAGGGGTAGCCCATTTAGGGCAAATTTGTTAAATAGAGAAGAAATAGATTTTTTTTTGTAGAGAGTGGGGATTGAACCCGGGTCCGTGAGGTGCCAGGCTCTGATACCATATTAGAAGACCAACTCAACTAAAAGCTTAAGCTTTTAGTTGAGCTGGTCTTCTAATATGGTATCAGAGCTTTTGAATACCCATGCGGCTAGAAATACGAGGAAGCAACTTCTCTGGAAGATCCATGGTATGTTGATAGTTATAAGGGCCAAAACAGACCAACTCAACTAAAAGCTTAAGCTGATAGTTGAAGACCCAATTATATTTATATTCTAACAAGAAGTTTCCATCGTTTGTCACGATCCGCATGCTCCTTGGCCAAAGAACATCTCCTGGCAACGTAAGATCGATAAACATAATAGGGTTACCTGATTTAAGCAAATTTCGACTGACGGAGCATTCGGCCTGAAAGGTTTGAGGCCCACGCAACACACTCGATGGGCTCGGGCTACTCTGACTCTGAGATTCTGCGACTTTGCTTCCCGAGGAAGGTGATGCGCACAGTATTCCTTTATGCTTCAATACGACGGCCGGAGGTGGGAATTGAACTCTGTCGTTCAGACCAAGAGATTCCATGGAATTTAACGGTTGATCTTTCAACTCCAAAGCAGATCCGATAACAGGGACCTCTAAGGTTCGACAGGCGTCAATGGGGTACCGTTTACCATCCAACAACAAGAAACGATCAAAGGATTTTTCATGAGACTTCAACTTTAACAATAAGTAACTGAAATCCAGTTGCAGTGAAGTCTCATCAAGCAGAGATAAAATGAAAGTGCCCATCGAATTTTCCAAGTCTCTGAATGTTGACATGCACCAACCCGAAACTGGTATACCCGACACCTTCACCCAAGAAAAACAACCCTCAGCGTTAAGCCACTCCTTAGCCTTGTCGAACATAAGGAACTCAATGGTGCACCATTTCCATTTCGAGTTCAAAATACTCGAAATAGTGTCCTGATCCGAAGAAAGGAACAGAAAAATTCTGTTTCCCAAGTATCGAAACTGTAAGTCCAATAGCTCTTCAGAATTGATCCGATTCCTTAAATCCGAAATTGAAATTTTTTCTCTCGCCACCCCCAATAAACTAGCTTCAGACCATGGTGAGAGGTAATTGGATGATGTACCTGTAACCACTGAATGATGAACAGAGGCCTCCACTGAATGCACTTGATCACTGTTAAAATCCCTCTTAGGTCTCCAAACTTGACTTACCGATGGCTTCCCCATCCTCTTGCTTAGTCTATCCGGCCACGCAAAAGCCAAGAAAATCTTATGATCGTTCCAAACCGTCCCATTACAAGCCTTTATTAAAAACTTTGCCTCATCCTTTGATCCGACCGAAACAAACCCAAAGTAACGTCCCCCCCATTTTTTTATTTTGCAGACAAAGACTTTGTGCACTGGTGTAAATTGCTCCAACCAAGCCTTCAGTTTCACACGGTTTGAATCTGAGGGGAGATTGCAGATAAAGAGTTAAATCAACTCACCAGAATCAGGCGAGGGATTAACTGATTCTCTGGATACACCACTCGAATTGGGGACCGGGGTCGGTGACCTAAGGATCGGAATCGATGCAGACTTAGATGTCGGACTCACATGATTTTTTCCACCTCTGTTAATCGAACTAATTAACGACACCTGAGCTGAATTTTCCAAGCGAAAAATCACAGAAGCGAGTTTGGGTACCCGAAATAACTTGCCTTCAATCAACTTCTCATGGTACTCAGAAGCCATCACCGAAGCTCTTTGTTTTCTCTTGCGCGCCGAGTTGTGAATCCACAACGACGAATCCCGTAGCAGCATAGGAATCAAACGTCAACCAGCAATCCAAAGAGAGTTTCACCTTGAAACGGAACCGTCCATTGCACCAGTTCCGGCGTCAACAAGGCTGCTGCAGACGTTGCTGGAGACGAACGCCCAGACGACATGCGAACGGATGATGACGAGCGGAGCCCAAATATCCCTTGCGATCGGAGAAGCAATTAACCACTGGAGCAATCACCCCCAACGATCCTGGATCTGCGATCGGAGAAGAAGGGTCGCTTGACAACCCACCGGAACAGACGAGCGGAGCGGCCGGAAAACACAGAAGACCAGGGTTTGGGGCGTACGATTGCGACAGAGAACCCGATGCAAACACAACACGACCCCCTGCGACCACCACCGTCCTCCCCACCCCCGGCCACTGAGACAATGACTCGCTCGCCGCCTGAGATGGCGACGGCGGCCAAAGGCTTCAAAAGAAACCTAAAACAAGCGCGCGTGAGGCGCGTTCCACTAAAGCCCCAACCTACTTGTTAATGTGTTGTTTCGTAAGGGGCTAATTTTGGGGGATGTAAGCACTTCTATTTAATTGGAATTGATGTTCTTTTTAAGTATGTTAATGATTGGAAATGATTACCAATGGTTTGGTCCTCCATAATCTTATGTATTATTGGTTAAATTTGATTTTTTTTGGAAGGAGCTATGTTTCATAATATGGATGGGGTAGTCTTTCGGGATACCGTCCAGTCGGGTTGGGTAGTTTTTTTTATCCGCAAAACAACATATAAAACTTATTTTTTGAAGTGAAGAGCACGGGAAGAAGAACAATCTAGGAGCGTTCCAGTCTAATAGGAACCTCACACAATCAACCTCAACAGACTGAGGGGAAACAAGAACCAACCATGAAGAAGGGATCCAACAAGGATCGAACAAGTATAATGAAGTGAGCATTCCTATCAAAGGAACCTCAACAATCTACCAAAGGTGCGAAAAACCCGATTTTGCAAACATGAAGCTCAAAACAAGAAGCTAATTTAATAGGTAAATCCTTAATTTTGCAACCACGAAGTTCAGAGATAAAAAGGTCGGGTACCCCGATTTTTCAACCATGAAACTAAAAAAGATAGTCAGCCAGCTCCTAGAACACCCCACCATAGTTTCACCTCCCGCAGTGGAGGAGCCACATGGGCCCAGGGGGCACGTGCCCCCCTCAATTTTTATTTTTTTTACATGTTATTTTGATTTTTTTTTCAATAGTATCCCTTAATTCTTTCTAATTTCGTAGTTGTGTCTCTTCTCAAATTTTTTTCCAGTCACGTCTCGTCATTGAAGCATGTCGGTGCCCCCCCCCCCCCCCCCCCCCCCCCCATTGAAAAACCTAGCTCCACCACTGACCTCCCAAACGTATTAGTAGAGCGGTTCAACAACTTGAACACTTTTATTACTTCTATCTTCTGTTCTGTTTTGTGTCCCAAGATGTTAGGACCTTTATTCTTGTTATTAACTACATTATGTTCAGTGTTTATTTCATATGATACTCTTGTTATCTGCTAAAAAAATATATAATAGAACAACATCACGAGAATTAGATAAATTTTACAAAATGTATAACAAAAATGTGATGAGTTTTCCAAAATCTCCAATCCCCAAATATTTTTAAGTTCCTTGGCGGCACCGACTGATAGCGCTACAACCACGATTGTACTTATTAGCCTCCTCCATCAAACCCCGAGTTCCAATAGATTCAGAATCTATGACTATGGCCATCGGATCAGCGTCTTCGGGAGCATCGGCTTGGGCGTCAACGTTTTGTAGCACCACCATGCTTATAACAGCCAAACACAGAAGCACTGCCTTGAGCTTGGTTAATGCCATTTCGTTGATCTTGTTTGAATTATTTTATTCTTTATTATTTCGAATGATGATTCTTTTTCTCGTGTTGGTTGATTTATATAGATTTTTATTAACGTGTTTGTGTATTTAATTTAGAGAAATTGTTTATATTGAAATGGATTTAGGTTTTTTTATTTGACTGGTCCGTTACTCTTACTTTAAGATAACTTCTGTGTTTTAATTTAGAATTTAAAACATTCGTTATTTTTTCGATCTAGCGTTTAATTTTGTCTTGCTTCAAGCTAATAAAGTTTTTTTTTTTTTTTGTAAACGAACTTCATTAACTTGTTCTTTCCAATTAAACTTCATAAACTAGAATATAATAGTTTCTTATATTGAAGGAGTTTACAAAAATAAATTCATACTTCAAAAACGGAATTTTTACTGATCATTTTATTGTAAAGGATAATCGCACAGGGAGAACAATGCTTATAGGATCATGCGCAGATGTAGTGTCGTAAAAATCAATTTAGGAATTGATTTTAACAATACTGACTCGATTTTTTTCAGGTCGAACGGGTGAGGCGCCTATGCGGGTTTAGGCGGGTCCAGATGTCTAGGCGGATCTTTTTATGAATGTTTTTAAAAAAGTGAGAAAATGTATAGATTCTAATTAACTTTAGGCTTTCCTTTTTATGTTTTTGTTTTTTTTTTTTTACTAAGAGGTGCAATATTATAAATCAGAAACTCACTACATAGATGAGTGCTAGAGAACATACTTATTGACTACGAAAAAGAGCAGATATAGAACATAATATTTGCTGATCTTTAATTTACTAGAACCATCATATACGGTATTAAAACGCCATATAGACCAGGAAAGAATTGTTGCTCCGAAACCTGGCCAAGGACTACATCAGTAGTAGGAGACAAAGCTTTCACCAGGGACCCCTCCTAGAGCCAGTTCCTTGAAGCATAGAGAATCTAACATTCCTCCTGGCGAGGCCGTTTTTCAGCCCTCGCTTGATCATCCCGGGGAGCATCAGCAGCGGTCCTCTTGATTCCTCTGGTACCAGTTCCTCCAATATCTATACGCACAAGCGGAATGGGCGCTGAAACTTTAGTGACTCGACTGGTCACCAAATTTTTCCAGCCTGGATCTACCATTCCAGGCTGGGTGTTAACCCAAGACTCTGTATGATAAGATACAGTGCTCGAGGAAACATATGGACTCCTCTCTCAAGATGAAGAGCCCTTAGATACAATGCTTAGGAAAAGCCTCCCGAACTCTAGAAGTACGCTCAACGACTCATTTCAATATGTTGCATACGACTTTACCTGAGTTTAACTCATTTTTTTAGCGAAAATGGTATATATTGTTTTACCGTATCATCTCGTCCACTTTTAACACAACAAAATATGACAATTAAGTCATCGTCTATTGTCGAGACTATTTGTCCATACTTACTCACGATGGTATATCTAATTAATCATCTTCCCACCTAGACTCCTAATTTTGAATTCCGTTATTCAAAACTTATTCACCAACCTTCAAATTAATAAAAGTAAAAGATAAACACCTGTCCCAAGAGAGGATATAAAATGACTTACCATTTTTCAACGGCACGGACAACAATGTGTGTCCCTCCCCCGTAAATCTGGAGCCAATAAGACTCAAGGGGTAGAAGTGTAAATTGAGGCTTTTATCCATAAAGCAGAATCATCTATAACGAAATGTTATATTCACTTCCACCAAAACAAATCCTAGCCGTTAATCCATCGCCCCCCTTAAGAATAGCGAATGAAAGTAACGTGTCCAGGTTAAAGAAGTAGTCTGCGTAGCAGGCGATTCCCTCTTTAAACAACAGCCGCCGGACCCTTCTCGATCCATGTCGTGTCTTAATCCTCTGCTTCGTAGCCCAACAGTCATGCATCATCTCCACCGTCCAAATCACTTTTTATTTCACATCAACGATACAACAATAAGTAGACAACACCCGCGTAGCACTGTACCCCACCTCCCTCCATCACTCACCTTTGCCTCCTAGCTCTCCCTCGTTTGATTTGACCAAGCTTTTTCACAGAGATTCGTCTCTTTTGATCGCTGAAACTCCCAACTTCTCCACTACCTGTCGATTCTGATCCGAGGAAATGAACCGAATCGCGGCGAGGTCTGTGATCCGGGGCCTTCTCAGCCGCCGGAGCAGTTACAATAACCGCCGGATTTCAACCGCCGCCGTCGCTGGGGGTGTCGGCGCGAGTTCTCCACTGGGTCGTCGAAACGGTGCGTTTGATGGATCCTACTGGCGGAGGACTCTGGCGAGCTCGTCCCACGCGCCGGCGAGTGTGAAGCAGGACGGCGCGTCGGGGGAGGCGGAGAAGAAGAAGAGCAGCGATGAGCAAGTGGTGGCGTCGAGCTATTGGGGGGTGTCGAAGGCTAAGATCACCAGAGAGGACGGGACCGAGTGGCCTTGGAATTGCTTCATGGTAAAATCGTAATTATTTGTTATGAAACTTTATAGTAGCGAAATGTGTTGTTTGATTTTTTGATCTCAGTATATCCCAAAGTTTTAATTTTTAATGAGGGGTTTCTCCATGTCCTAACTCCATCTTTCGTTTATTATTAAATCATAATTCAATCAAATGTTTGTTTTGGTATGATAACTTTGATTGGAACATATTGTATTTTTCGTTTTTAAGTTGAATCGTCGTTTAGTGAGTGACAAATAAAGTTGATAGGTTAGGTTATGATTTGAGAACACATGAAAGA
This sequence comes from Erodium maritimum, assembly GCA_963921825.1. Taxonomy (NCBI): domain Eukaryota; kingdom Viridiplantae; phylum Streptophyta; class Magnoliopsida; order Geraniales; family Geraniaceae; genus Erodium; species Erodium maritimum. Next base: position 71,546,873 of record OY997592.1, on the reverse strand, counting down.
TTTACGTTATGACATCAAGTTTTCTCATGCCATTTTTGGAAAGTATCAGAACACGTGACAAGTATGTGACTTGTATTGCACGGAGGCAGTCACGCTTAACATATTTTGATAAATTTTAAGAATTGACTTGTCAAATTAGTTACTATATAATACTTTCCATACGTTTGAGTTATGATTTGTTAGTTGACCTTAGTATAGTGCGATGACATAACGTTTCCCCTTTTAGTAAATAGTATTATTAAGAATAATTACAAAGATTATTATTATCTCTTAATTAGTATCGCTATTCGGAATGTGATTGGTCCAGACGAATGTGATTGGTTCGTCTGTCTAATCTCCTAAGGAGATTAGTAGCTAATCGGGTGAATACTAGTGGATGAATTCAGTTCGCAACCTACAAGAGACGATTCGTTCAGTCTAATCCAACTGATTCGTCCCGTCTCCTACAACGTTGGAGGCAATTAGTCAAATCGAGATGAATCTTCCAGACGACGACTCGAAATCGAGACGAACCCCTGCAAATGATGATCGGTTCGTCCAGTCTCCCACGTTGGTGGAGGCGATTAGTCAGGTGATTCCCGCGAATAGTCACGTGTCGTGTGACAAGTGGCCACAGGTGGACGATTCGTTCTACGCGAATAGGCCAATTCGTCTATCCTCCCACAATGCTAGAGGCAATCAGTCGGCTAATCCGAGTGATTCGCCACATGTCGCATGAAAAGTGGTCACAGGCGGGCGAATTCAGTTTGGCCCTGCGAATTGAGGTGGACGATTCGTCAAAAAACCTCTCATTCGTCGATTCGCTCATTGAATTCGCCTCTAATTCGTTCTGCATTGCAGGTGCTCTAATACCTTTTGACGGGTTTTGGATTTAGATGACTTTAATCAAATGGGTATCTTGATCTTTGAATGTTGGTCTAAGTGTTTTTTGGCTGATTTTCATTTTCAATTTGTTGATGTAGCCATGGGATACTTATAGGGCTGACTTGTCGATCGATCTGAGCAAGCACCATGTACCCAAAACCTTCGGAGACAAGGTTGCATACAGAACCGTGAAGCTCCTTAGAATCCCCACAGATTTATTCTTTCAGGTTTGTTTTGATCCACATACTCTTGTATCTACATTTTGACCCGTCATAAGTAAACGATACAATTCTAGCTGAAATCGTTTCTGGTGTTCAGAGTTATGGTAGTGTGTCTCTATTAGAGGACCAGGTGAATTTAATGTTAGATGGTCATAGGCAATAACCATCTGCAATTAAGCATAATGCTCAATATCTATTCCAAGTTCTGGTTTTGATCCTATGAAACGATATGCAGAGGCGATATGGTTGTCGAGCAATGATGCTAGAAACAGTGGCAGCAGTCCCGGGCATGGTGGGAGGGATGCTACTACACCTGAGATCACTCCGCAGGTTCCAGCAAAGCGGTGGCTGGATCAAAGCATTGCTCGAGGAAGCAGAGAACGAGAGGATGCACCTGATGACGATGGTGGAGCTCGTGAAGCCCAAATGGTACGAGAGGCTTCTGGTTCTCGCAGTGCAAGGAGTCTTCTTCAATGTTTACTTCGTGCTTTATATACTTTCCCCCAAAATGGCCCATAGGGTCGTCGGTTATTTGGAGGAGGAGGCGATACATTCGTATACTGAGTTTTTGAAGGATATTGAGAGTGGAGCTATTGAGAATGTACCTGCTCCTGCCATAGCTATAGATTATTGGAGGCTTCCTAAGGATGCGACGTTGAAGGATACTGTGACTGTGATTCGTGCGGACGAGGCTCATCACCGGGATGTCAACCACTTCGCTTCTGTAAGTATTTTTACTACTACGTATTGGGGACAATTGTTAAGAAATAGGGTTAATTGCCAAAAATTACCCTAATGTATTGTCTCCAAACAAAAAAATATCTGACGTTTTGCCCACGCTGCCTTCTGACCTGACTTTGAATTAGCTAGTCTTATTACCAATCCATGGAAGGACTCTCTCTACTCTTTTAGGCTAGACTAAAGTTTTGTCCATCGATTTTCGTCAAAAAAACATAACAAGTTAATTATCAAAAACTACCCCAAAGTATTGCCCACACAACTATATAATGTATCATGATTTTCCCACACAACTTTAGAATGTGTTATGTATTGCCCACAAATCTATTGAATCTGCAAAGAACTACCCACACTGTTCATTCTTAACATTCATCACAGTTTTTCTTTGTTACATTTTTCTAACGAAAGTTGGTGGACAAAACTGTAATAGCCTATAATTTAGACAATTTTAGGTATTTTTTTGTTTGTGGGCAATGCGTTAGAGTAATTTTTGACAATTAACCCTAAAAAAAATATTCATTTTTTACAGCTTACCGACTTTTTCGTTCATAATTGTATGAACTTGTCTTTCTGTTGTACTCATATCTGAATACTTGGTCGAGCTATGTTGACGAGGTTTGAATTTTGCGTCTGCAGGATATTCATTTTCAAGGGAAGGATCTGAAAGAAGCAGCAGCTCCAGTTGGTTACCATTGAGGTTACATTTGGATATAGAGATATATAACTGTGTTGATATAACTGTGTGAAGAATTGTGTAGTTTTATATATTTAATATGTATGTACCTATATGTACTCCTCGCGTAAGAAACATGAGGCCGTGTGATGTTATCAAGAAAAATAAATTTACTAGGATTAGAAGTAATTATTTGGGTTAATGGTTAAAAATCATCTTATGTGTTGTTTACGCTTTTGAATTATTTTATCTTTTGATCACAATGTTTATTGACAAGTTTTTGAATATTTTGTTAGTTTTAAAAAAATTGTTAAAATTAAGGCCGTAGACAATATACGAGGATCGTTTTATACGTGGACAATACATATAGGTAGTAGTTTTGTTGAAAAAACTAATAGATAACCGCGGTCAGGGGCGGAGCTACTAAGGGTCCAGGGGGGCACGTGCCCCCCCTCAAATTTTTTTTTTGGCTTTTGTTACCTAAATTTTAGAGAATTTTGGTTTATGCCCCATAACTTTTTCATTTTTTGAAGTTGTGCCCCTCAAGTATTCTTTAATTTTTATTTTTATCACTTGTTTCTTTTAAATTTATAATTGCACCCCTTATTTTTTAAAATAATCTAATTATGTCCATCATCGTTCAATTCCCGAACTGTTTTATGTTTCTTATTTTTAATATTTTCTAATTGTTTTAAGTTTCTTAACTTCAATTAGTTTACGAACTTATCAGTATGTAAGTCATTTTTTTTTATATTTAAGTCATTTTTAGGGTCTCAGACTATTGTTTTTTTACGATATTAATATTTTTAAATGTTAGTTCATATTATCTTAATGTTGTGTACTAACATAAAAAAAAATTGGTGCCCCCCCTCACTGAAAAAGCTGGCTCCGCCACTGACCGCGGTCAAGAGATAAATAGCTTAGAAGTGTGAGCAATACATAAGATAGTTTTTTTGCAATTAACTCTACTGTAATACAATATTGTGGATTTTGGGCAAAATTCTCAGCTCATACGAATATCCATTAATCTTTTAGAGGTTAATCCAATAGCTATAATCACTTTTAATAAACAAACACAAGCAGCCAACCTCAGCTAGATTTAGCATAAGGGTTAATTCCACCTTAGTACTCTAAATCTTTCATATTTCATTTAGAGTACCCTAAAATTTTTTTTGTCATCTCAGTACTCTAAATCTTTCATATTTCATTTAGAGTACCCTAAATCTTTTTTGTGTTACCTCAGTACCCTAAACTTTTATTAATTCCATTTTAGTACTATAAACTTTCATTAATTTCATTTTAGCACTCACCGTTAACTTTACCATAATTTTGGTTGTTGGTGAGGGATAGTATGATCATTTTACCTTTTTTGGATAAAAAATCATATGTAAAGTTAACGGTGGGTACTAAAATGGAATTAATGACAGTTTAGGGTACCGAGGTGACACAAAAAAGATTTAGGCTACTCTAAATAAATTAATGAAAGTTTAAGGTACTGAAGTGAAACAAAAAAAAATTTAGGATACTTTAAATGAAATATGAAAAATTTAGGCTACTGAAATGAAATTATCCCTTAACATAATGAACAGCACAACAAAAAATGGTATTAAAAGGATCCTAATTTCAGACAGACAACTTTTCAGAAAAAAAATTCAGACAGGACAACAGTTAAAGCTGCATATCTTTGTCCTTTTCCGGTAATAGTCAATCAAGTCAAACAATCTTTGTTCCACCTTTAAATGGTAGTAGTGTAATTATGAACCAGACACAAGGTCAAGACCGTCAAATCACACTACCACTACGAATTACAAAATTAACTGTGCATTTGCCACTTAATCACCACGTTTCTTCTTCTCCTCAACCTTCCTCCATTCCCAACAACACACAAATCCTCTGAACAAACACAACACCACAGTGCTTCAAGCCTATTAACAATTCAAAAAACACACACACAGTGTTTCTAAATATCAAATCTGTTTGGTTTCTGAGAAAAGAAACCAAATGGGTTTTGCTGAGTAGAGGAGCTGACTGAGGAATTTTAGGAGATCAGGTCAGATTTTGCTCTCATTTGTTTCTGGGTTTTGTGTATTTTAAGGTACTGAGCACTCTTTTACACATTATCAATTCTGTTTGGTTTCTGAGACTGTGTTTGAGAGAGAAACAAAATGGGTTTATGTGAGAAATGGGTTTTGCTGAGTAGAGGAGCTGAGTGGGGAATTTTAAGAGATCAGGTTAGATTTTGCTCTCATTTGTTTCTGGGTTTTGTGTATTTTAAGGTATTGAGCACTTTTTTTTACACATTATCTGTCTATTTCAGTTTCACATTTCATTTGTTTTGTGCAATTGCTTGTGTGAGTTATATCATCTATGGAAATGATTTTTGTGCTGGTAATGGCTTGATTGAACCTTTGGTAAGGGTTTGGGGCTTTGTGGGTCTGTTGCAATGGGAAATTGGTGATTCGGGTTTGTAAGAGGAGAGCAATAGAACCCTTAGTGTGATTTTCCTGGGGAATTTGGGGATTTTCACTTGATTGATTGTTTTTTTTTTCAAATCAACAACGCGTATTAAGATTTGGGTTCACATGCTTATGTAGAAGCAATGAGCATTGGTTCTTAGACTTTTAAGATTGATGTATCATGGGGTCAAAACCGCTTTCAAACTAGAAAGGAGCTCTAATATTGCCATAGGACCTCCCACCTTGAGAAAGAAGCCCAATAGACGCTGGGAGAGATGGAGAGAGACCCAACAAGGGAGAGACGGAGAGAGACCCAACAAGAGTTAGTGAAATATATGATAAAGGTGGGACTTGAACCCTGGTCTCAAAGATCCAAGTTCAAGTGCATGATCAGTTGAACAAACAAGCTGTGGTTAATTGATTGTGAACTAAATTGATGATTTTCCGTCAAATTAGGAGGCCTGTTTTGGGGTTAAGTTGTTGTGCGTCTTACTTATTGATGGCCTTTAGATATTTTAGCATGAGTTTTGTAATTGCTTGTTACCCAACATTGTTGCTGTCTCACCCGTTAGTGCTATGTGCTTGTTCATCCATACTGAGGTTGTAGATGGCGAAGTGTTTTTGCTATGCCATATTTGTCTGACATTAGTGCCATGTGCTTGTCCTAGGAATGGAAAAAGATAATCAGGCTGAAACAAAGTTGGGTATTTGCAAACCAAGACAGAAGAGGGCTCGGTCCACAAGCAAAAAGCCAAAGCAAGCTCTTACGTCTGAAGTGGAATATGAGTTTGAAGCCATAAGATTGACACACGGGCTTGATGACCATAGGCCAAACAGACGATTAACCGATTTCATTTTCCATGATGTTGACCAAGAGCCACAACCTATCGAGACGCTAGAACTCAAGTCTCTCTTTATATCGGGTTCCATATTGCCATTGGAAGAAAGTTCTGACCAAAAGAAGGAAAGGGGTGTGAGATGTGATTGTTTCGGGCGAGTTGAATCTTGGGCCATATCGGGATACGACGAAGGCACGCCTGTGGTATGGGTCTCGACCGCAGTTGCCGACTATGAATGTGTCGATCCGGGGAAAGAGTACGAGGGGATGTACTATGTTTTCTTCGAAAAGGCTCGGGCTTGTGTTGAGATTTACAAGGAATTGTTGAGTTGTGGAAGAAACCCGGTTTTAAGTGTCGATGAATTGCTAGCCCGAGTTGTTCGTTCTATGAGTGATAGTAAGAGTTTTGGTTGTGAGGCTGAGGTGAAAGATTTCATTGTTTCGAAGGGCGAGTTTATTTATAACGAGCTCATTGGATTGGATGGCACGTCTGAGACCGATGATCTGGTGTTTCGGGACTTGCTTGTGTTGGCTGCTCTTAGGGATGAGGCGAAGAGGCATAGCCACTTTGTGCCTCCAGAGGTGACATTACATGGAGTGTTGAGTACAAGGCAAGGAGTTGAAGAAAGGGAGCAAGTCAACGAGTATGCTTCACACACTAGTGGTGCTGAGGAACATGATGACGCGGCATTGGCCAGGTTATTGCAGGAACAGGAGTACAGGCGATCGAGTAGACGGAAGAAAGGTAAGTGTCGTGATATTGTTTTTATCGAACTCGATATAATTGTGCATGTGTCACCGTGTGCACTAATGTATTATAGGGGTATTTCACTCAGTTGTCCTTAAGTATGCACCATTCTCAATCAACTGCCCTTAGGTCTAAAAAGTTTTTGACAACCTTCCTATGTCATTTTAGTCTCAGTGTACACCAATTCCGGCTGACTTTTGGGAGTGTAATGATGAAAATGCCCTCATGTAAAAAAAACGATGGTATTTTTGTCATTTCACACCCAGAAATTGACGGGATTGGGGTATATTGAGACTAAAAAAACTTAGTAGGGTTGTCAAAAACTTTTTAAACTTAGGGGTATTAAGAGCTGTGCATTCCTAAGTCTCAACTTACACCAATCATGTCTAACTTTTGGGTGCGGAATGATGAATATACGGCCATGTACAAATTATAAACAAGGGTATTTTTACCATTTCACACCCAAAAGTTGATGAATTGGGGTAAGCTGAGAGTAAAAAAACTACGGGTTGTCAAAAACATTTTAAATTTCAGAGTATTAGGAACGGTGTATACTTAAGATTTTTCCTTTATCATATATATGCGCTCAAATGATTCTTTGATGGATTTCATGTTTATTACATTGTGACTGTCTCGGTTTACACCAATTCTATCTAACTTTTGTGTGTGAAATGACAAAAATACTCTCATGTAAAAAATAATACTATGGGTATATTTGTCATTTCACTCCCAAAAGTTGACGGGAAGGGTACCTGAGTGAATTTTCCCGGTATTTTATATATGCGGTCAAATGATTCTTTGATGCATTTCATGTTTCTTACACTGTGACAGTCTCACAACAATGCTTTCTCACTAGAATACTTTTTTTCTTTTCCTATATCTGAACGGACATTTGATTTCAGGGATTGCCAAAGAGAGTGAGGATGTGAGCAAGTTTGCTGATCCTCAACCAAACCAGAAAAGACCAAGGCCTACAAGCATCGAAAGAACCTGTAATTCCCCCAAAAGGCCAAAGAAGCGACAAGTAAGAGTGCACCAGGAGGTCAAAGCCATTACCATGACACGTGAGCAAGACGAGCCACGACCGAATAGAAGACTCACAAATTTCATCTTCCATGACGCCGAGGGAAACACTCAGTCTCTTGAGATGCTTGAAGTCAAGGTTCTTTTTACTTCGGGACTCGTTTTGCCTCTCGAAGAAAGTTCTCAAAACCCAAAGGAAATGGGTGTGAGATGCAAGAGTTTTGGGCATATCGAGTCTTGGGCAATATCCGGATACGAGGAAGGCTCACCCATCATATGGGTTTCCACCGAAGCTTGTGACTATGAATGTGTGAGCCCGGCAAAAGGCTATGAAAAGAAATACAATGTTTTCTTCGAGAAAGCTCGTGCTTGTATCGAGGTTTACATGAAACTATCGAGTTCTTGTGGAGGAAACCCTGATTTGAGTGTCGATGAATTGCTCGCTCGTGTTGGACAATCCATGAGTTATGGTAAGAACTTTACTTGTGATGATGAAGTGAAAAGGTTTGTTTGTTCACAAGGTGACTTCATTTATAATCAACTCATCGGACTGGAGGAGGCATTTCGTGCCTTGCCCGTGCTCCTTGCCCTTAGGGATGATACTATGAATCACGAGTATTTCGTGCCTTCGATTCTGGAACTTGGAGATGGTGAACAAGTCAACGAGTTGAGTTCATCTGCTCTTGGTGCTGATGAAGATGGGGAATTAAAATTGGCCAGGTTGTTGCTTGAAGAAGAAAATTGGCGAGCAACCATACAGAAGAGAGGTACCATCTATTTCATCAAATATGTTCTTGCTCATACAAATATATTCATATAGTTAAAAGGGATAATGCAAAAAAGTACCTTGAGGTATTCACTTTTTGCAACTTATAGTCTTCTTCTTTGATATTTGCAAAAAAGTTCCACGGACTTGTCTTTTTGTTGCATTTTGTATAAAAAATAGTTCAAAATGACGATTTTATCCTTGGAAATATAACTTATAAAGATAATAATTAAAGAACACAAAATCCAATTTTTCACATCCCTCGAATTCCTTACTCTTTATACATTACAAAGAGGAAGAAAATTATGGGATATGAAATTTTGGATTTTTTGTTTATTTTTTAAGGGTGAGATCATCATTTCCATACAAATTGCAACAAAAAACAAGGCCAGGGTACTTTTTTGAAATTATCAAAGAAGAGGGCCACAAATTGCAAAAAGTGAATACCAATAATCCTTAGTTCAAATAAGGGATAATTGCAAAAAATACCACGCAATATCAACTTTTTGCAGGTTAGTACCCTTATCTTCAAACAGTTGCATGTTGTGATCATGAACTTGTATTTTGTTACACTGTTTCAAAATGACGATTTTGCCCTTGAAATTTAAATTAAAAAAATGCAACATTTTGTGTATTTTTTTATTCATATCTCATGAAAGAATTAGATCATGTTCACTGATCGGTTTAAAATTGGTTGATATCCAAATCAAAACAATTTGATTAGGTTTTAGCAGAAAGAAAAAATCTGACTATGATCGTATATTTTTTGTTTTGAATTTAAAAGCTCAAGGGTTAAATAGTCATTTTGAAATGAATTGACACAAACCCGAACAAAATACAGGTTCATGACCACAACTTGCAACTGTCTGAAGATAAAGGCACTACTAACATGAAAAATTCGATAGTACATGTTGCCTCTATTCAACATCCATGCTTGCTTTTGAATCTGTTTTAGCTCTTCCATACTTCTCTGCTTTGCTTATAAATTGTTTGTCATCATAGTGGAACACGAGGTCGAAGCAATAAACTTGACATATGGGCAAGAGGACGGCCCTCAACCAAACCGAAGACTAATGAATTTCATCTTCCACGACGCCGATGGTAAGCCACAACAGCTCGAGAAGCTTGAAATCGACGTTCTTTTTGCTTCGGGCCTCATCTTGCCTTTGGAAGAAAGTCCCAAGAACGAGAAGCAAAACAGTGTAAGGTGTGAAGGTTTCGGGCGCATCGAGTCATGGGCAATATCGGGATACGAGGAAGGCTCACCCGTCATATGGATCTCCACCGGAGTTGCCGACTATGAATGTGTTAGCCCGGCGAAACGGTATGAGACGATACACAATATTCTCCTTAACAAGGCCTGTGCTTGCATCGAGGTTTATATGAAATTGACAATGGCTTGTGGAGGGAGCCCGGATTTGAGTCTTAACGACTTGTTAGCTCGGGTTGTCCAATCCATGAGTAGTGCTAAGACTTGCACAAATGAAGATGAAGTCAAGGACTTTGTTGTTTCACAAGGCGAGTTTATTTACAACGAACTCATTGGGTTGGATGACACGTCGAACGATGATCAAATTTTCAGGGGCTTGCCTGTGTTGGTGTCTCTTGCCAATGAGGCTAAGAAGCATAGGCACTCCATGCCCAGAAGAGCGAGAAGGCATAAGGTTGGTTCATCGGGTTGTGGTGATGACGAAGAAGATGAAGATGAGATCGAAACATGTGGTACCGATGAGGTTCCAGGAAGGATGATGATTCACAATTGGTCTCTTTGTGACTCATACTCACGGTTGGTTTCTTTGGAGCTCCTTCCTATGAAGGCTTGTTGTGATGATAACTATTCGATCTTTGGGTCGGGGGTTATGGTTGTTGATTCAGATCCTGTTGGAGTTCAAAATGTGGATGGAATTCCGATCTATTTGAGTACGATAAGAGAATGGAAGATCAAGTTTAGTTCTTCTGTGGTTTTTGTATCTATCCGGACAGATACATGCTGGTACTGTGACTATACTTATAGGGTTAATTGCACTTAATTACCTTTATGAATTGCCCACACACATGTATCTGGGAAATTTACTATGGGGTGATGTGCTTGTGGGCAGTTCATAAAGGTAGTTATGTGCAATGTACCCCACTTATATGAAGTTAGAACTACTTTTGTCTTCCATGTGGACTTACATCATATGTTGGGTTAATTATCTTTTGTAACCCTTTTGAATTGGTAACATACCTCTAGTACCCTTATATTTTGTAACGTTCAGTAAGAGTCTTTACGCTTTGATAACCGTCGTTTATTAGTTTTTTCAACAAAATGACTGTTTTACCCCTCACTATTCAAACAAACAACAATTTTACCATTGAAATTAAATTAGATTACGACAGATTAGAAAATTTGATTTTTATTCTTATTTTTTATTTATTTCTGAATTTTACTTTTTAATATTTTTTATAATTAATTTTTTTTATTAAACTAGTAATTTCATCATTTAAATGTTTTTTCTTTCAAAATTCTGTCAATTTTTACGTAACATTTTGGAATATTCCATCAACTTTAATATAATTTTCCAAAATTTACCTGAAAACGACTGTTACCAAAATGCAGAGACTGTTTTTGAACATTACAAAACAAAAGGTACTAAAAATCCGTTATCAATTTAAAAGGGGTACAAAAGGTAATTAAGCTTCTTATGTTTGTTTCTTCAGGTACAGGCTTGGGAAGCCATCAGAGCAATACGCCCCATTATATGATCAAATTCTCAAAACAGCCAAACTCGGTCTAAGCATTATTCTACTGTTAAAGGAGCAGAGCAGAGTAGCACGCCTTTCTTTCGCTGATGTCATAAATAGATTATCGAAGTATCGCAAGGATCATCCGACTTACATTTCCAATGATCCAGCCGAGGTAGAAAGGCACGTGGTGATCCATGGACCGATACTACTGCAACAATTTGCAGACTATCCTGAAGATGTGATCAATAGATGCGCTTTCATCACAACTCTAAGGGATCGTATCAAGTGGTTAGAGAAGAAAAGAAAGTATCTGAACAACAAAGTGAACTCGGATCCAAGAACAGAAACCGAATCATCATTGTCGTCGTCATCATCATCATCATCTCTAGTATTGGAAACGAAGGCCATGCCCGCTACAAAGACAAGAATGGTGAATAGGGTTTGGAGAGAGTACTACTCAAACGAGTTTTCAGAAGACTACGATGAAGTGGATGTTCATTGGGACGGAGAGTCAGTGGGAAGTACATCTTCAGGTGATGCACTTTACAAACGAGCAATAGTTTGTGGACATCAAGTCACTGTGGGTGGATTTGTGTTGGTGGATTCGGGTGATAATCCGATATATTTCATCGAGTACATGTTTGAAAAATCTGATTCGAGGAAAATGTTTCACGGAAGGCTGATGATGAGAGGATTCGAGACTGTTCTTGGCAATGCTGCTAATGAGAGGGAAGTATTTTTCACCAATGAGTGCAGAGAATTTGATCTCTGTGATGTTAAAGAATCTATATCCATTGAGATCCAAACAATGCTTTGGGGACATCAGCATCGGAAATGCAATGCCGATAAAGGTCGGGTTCACGAGGAAAGAGCGAAGGAAAGAAAAAGGAAACGGTTGCCCCGAGAGTATTATTGTAAGAGCCTGTACTGGCCCGAGAGAGGTGCTTTCTTTTGTCTTCAACCCGATACCATGGGCCTCGGGAATGGGCTTTGTCGTTCTTGTGTGATGAAGGAGGCCCAGAGGGAGAAGGAGATTTTTAAGGTGAATCCATCCTTGTCTAGTTTTATGTTCAACGGAACTGAGTATTGTGTCAATGACTTTGTCTATGTAGTACCTCGTCATTTTGGAATCGATGAGAAGGATCATGACAAGTTCAAGGGTTGTAGAAATATGGGGCTTAAAGCTTATGTCATTTGCCATTTGTTGGAGATTGAAGTGATGGAGGGTGTAGAGAAAGCTTGCCCCAAATCGACTCATGTCAAAGCTCGAAGATTTTTCCGGCCAGAGGATATTTCGGCATCAAAGGCGTATAGCTCGGATATCCGAGAAGTAAGATAAGTTATTTATTTTATTTGGTGGAAACTCAGATTAGTTATTTGTTTTCTATGGTGGACAAAACTTTAGTGTAGACTAAAATCGTGGACAAAACTTTAGGTAGTTTTTGACACTTAACCCATCTCAAAAAATGTTTTTCCCCATATTTTTAACAGTTTTATCTCATACGACGTTTTTTTTACATCTAATCAAGATGTTTTGGGTAGTTATGTAGTTTTTGAGACAAGGGTCAAGGGCATTTTTGTCATTTCCGTCAAGTTGCAAAATGACTTTGAAACTTCAATATAATTGACCCTATTCTATACTGTCCATATATTTCTGTTTTTTTTTCCAGGTTTACTACAGTGAACAGGTATTATCAGTACCGGTCACGGTGATAGAAGGGAAGTGTGAAGTAAGAATGAAGCATGACCTTCCATCTGTGTATCGTCCTTTTGAGCATATATTCTTTTGTGAACATTTATACGATCCTCACAATGGAAACGTCGAGGAGGTAACTTAGCTTTTAGGGGTACATTTATAACACATCCTCTACGACTTTTCGATTTCAAATATACACTGTAGATCTCATAAATACGGAAAACCACTGACTATTAATTTGGGTCACGATTTCTGCACGCGACTTGACAAGTTTGTACGGGTTTTGATGGCAATGGTTTTTCGTATTTATGAGAAAGGTGACGGTGTGTTTCTGACATGATGATAACACCTCTACAATGTTTATTTTGCAAATTAAAGGTCGTTGAGGGGGTGTCAATAACGTATTCCCTAGCTTTTATCTTCACCTTATCTTCTATATATATAAATTCTTTGACAGGCAATCTTTTATATTTTTTTATATTTATCGTCATGCATTTTTATCTTGTAGTTAATGTGGTTGCTATTATATGGCAGTTGCCGTCTCACATTACACTTAAATCCTCAAAAGAAACTAATAGCGAGTCCACTGATACATCCCACAAAAACCCGTTGGCTACTCTCGATATTTTTGCTGGATGTGGTGGATTGTCTGAGGGCTTACAACGAGCAGGTAAGCTTGTTTGTTCCCTTACAAACTTGGCTCGTAAGTTTAATTATGAACTATGATGTCTTTAATAAATCTGCCAGATTTTATTGTAACTCACAGGTGCTTCGTTAACAAAGTGGGCTATCGAGTATGAAGAGCCAGCTGGAGAAGCATTCAGTCTCAACCATCCGGAGGCGACGGTGTTTATTAACAACTGCAACGTGATCCTAAGGTGAATCTTGCACTGTTTTGAAATGTTTGTATTTTAATTGAATACTTTGATTTAGATCAATGGCTTGTTGTGGCAGGGCCATCATGTCGGCTTGTGGTGATGCTGATGACTGTATTTCAACGTCTGAAGCTTCTGAGTTAGCGGCTAAGCTTGACGAAGAGGTGATTAGGAGTTTGCCTCGGCCGGGGCAGGTTGAATTCATCAATGGAGGGCCTCCTTGTCAGGTAATTTGAATAGGGGAACACTCCTTTGAAAACCAGTCTCAGAATGAAAATTAGGTACCTTTCTTAACTGTTAGTCAGGTGGTCAACGTCGGTGGGCAATAATTTGTGCACCTTGAAAGCGTGGACAAAAGATAAGGTATTTTTTTGGCCGTGGACAATACTTTAGGGTAGGTTTTGGCAATTGACCCGAAAACATATTATAAAATCAAAGTTTTGAAAATTATAAAAATGCCATTAATAAATGAGTGAACCTTAGCCTTTAAAAATCACAATGTGTGGTTATAGGTATAGCTTCTATTCTAAGATACGTTTTATTCAAGTAAACATTGTATATATTATATATCATCTTGTTCAATTACAAATCTGGATTTTTTTCGTAACTATCATACAGCGTGCTTGTAATTATCATCTATTAATATTTGTTCGTATTTTAAGTGGCTGTTTGAACTTAACCCTATCAACTGTTAAATGAACTTCATGAGATTACAGATCCCATAGGGAATTGAAAATGCACACTCCAATAAATAGTAGAGCATAGCTTGTGTACTGCTTAGAAGCCAAAACCGAATACTAGCAGGCTTTAACAAGACATGAGATAATCCAAGACATATTAAATATATAACAAGATATGGTTTTTATTTGATTGTTACTCTTTCAGAATATTATCTTTAGGACTTGTGTGACAAGTGTCTCCTTGTCCCATTTTGCTTGTAGGGTTTCTCGGGATTGAATAGGTTCAGTCAAAGCAAATGGAGTAAAGTTCAGTGCGAGATGATCTTAGCTTACTTATCTTTTGCTGATTACTTCCGTCCTAAATTTTTCCTTCTTGAGAATGTGAGGAAGTTTGTGTCCTTCAACAAGGGTCAAACTTTCCGGTTGACTTTGGCATTGCTTCTTGAAATGGGCTATCAGGTGGTTTGAACAAACCCATGAACTGTGATTGAATAAATCTAGGGAAAAACGTTACTTACATACCCACTTTGATCTTTCGCTATGAAGACCCCCGTAAAGGTGAGGGGTTATTAGTAACACATTGTTACTTTTTGTTATCATCAAAAACGCCCGGATTTACACAGAAAAGGTGATGGTGTTATCACATTGTCATCTTTCTCATTTATCTGTGGTTTTTTCGAACAAAATGACCCAACTCCGGGTGTTTATGATGATAAGCGAAAGGTGACAGTTTGTTACATATAACCCTTGACCTTTACGATGTGTATTTGAGAAATAAAGGTCAAAGGGGGGTGTTAATGAAGTTTCCCCATAATCCAATTATGCAGGTAAGGTTCGGCATTTTGGACGCTGGAGCTTATGGGCTTCCTCAATCCCGTAAACGTGTATTCATCTGGGCCGCGTCGCCCGAGGAAACTCTCCCCGAATGGCCCGAACCAATGCACGTCTTTGCAGGCCCAGAGCTTAAGGTGACATTATCAGAGAGCACTCAATATGCTGCTGTTCGAAGTACTGCACGTGGTGCTCCTTTCCGTTCTATTACTGTTAGGGATGCAATCGGTGATCTCCCCATTGTTGGGAACGGGGCTTCAGACGTTACAATGCAAGTATGAACTCGTTTCCTTATCGAATGAAGTTTCTCTGTTCTCTCTTTCTTTAATTTTTAACCATTTAGTACAATTTTTGGGTGTATAGTATGGTAATGAACCTGTGTCCTGGTTCCAAAAGCAAATCCGAAGAGATGGGAAGTTCCTAAATGACCATATTTCAAAGTCGATGAACGAGCTGAATCTCATTCGATGCCAAAGAATTCCAAAACGCCCTGGTGCTGACTGGCGTGACCTCCCAACAGAAGAGGTACTTCTAGTTTTATTTTTGCGTCTATGTTATAGCAAAGCGCTTATCTTTTTCTTGTTACTTCCTTTTTTAATTCCTCTGCTTTGAGTAGGGGTCAACATAAATCGGTTCCTAATCATTTTAAAGTTCGAAATTCCTGTTTCAGCCGTTAAGACCGGAAAAAAAAGTGCTAATGCTATAAAATAAGGGGCATTATCTAAGGGAAAACCACGTCTGTGATACAAACTAAGAGCTCATCCGAGCTTTTGATATTAGTGCATCCAACGACCCATGATTCTTAGGGGTTTTGATTATAAAATAAATTCAAAGTCCGCATATTTACAAACTAAGAGCTCATCCGAGCCTTTGATATTAATGACTTTATAAAATCTGAACCATCCATAAACCTGATCTAATGGCTATTTAGGGTTCTTAGTTTTTATTGTAGGCTATGGTTTTCACTTGACTGTGATCTTATAAAATATATTTAGGTTTTTAAGATGCCAAAATCTAAGCACAAATCATATATATTAATTAGGGATAATTGTTCAAAACTACCCTAAAGTTTCGTCCACAAACGAGTTGATGCACAAAGTTTCGTCCACGCTGTGTGGCTACCCTGAAGTTTTGTCCACGACTTTTTTAGTTTTGACGTAATAGGGATGTTCAGAATGATGGTCTGGGGCCTCTGGGCAGTGCTTCCCGGATTGAATAGAAGCGTGGATAAAACTTCAGTGCACCCACAAAAGCGTGAGCAAAACTTCAATGCACCCACAAAAGCATGGACAAAACTTCAGGGTAGCCACACAGCGTGGACAAAACTCTGTGCATCAACTCGTTTGTGGACGAAACTTTAGGGTAGTTTTGGACAATTATCCCTATTAATTATAAGTTGTAAAGTCTAAACACAAATCAAAATATAAAGTCCAATATTTTGAAATTATTGAATATAAAAACAGGCTAGTCTTATTTGCTTTTTTTTTTCTGTCGGTTTTCATCCATAAACAAACTGTCCGACTAAGAGGCGTTTATTTTAATTTATTTTTCAGCTTTGGTTGTTCTGATTTCTGATTGTTCGTTTTTATTGGCTCGACTATTTTTATGCTCACCCCTACTTTTGAGTCTCTCCCGCTATAGGTTGAACTGTCCACGGGGGTACGGGCCAATTTGGTACCTTCTTGGGTGCTAAACACGGCTCAAAGGCACAGTAACTGGAAGGGTGTGTTGGGAAGATTGTGCTGGGATGGGAACTTCCAAACTTCTGTAACGGATCCACAACCAGAGGGTACAGTTGGAATGTGCTTCCACCCGGATCAGGATCGGATACTTACCGTTCGCGAATGTTCTCGATCCCAAGTAAGTCCATCTCCAAGTCAATTTGTTGCAAACTAATACTGTTATACATTTCTTGGAACCAAAGCCTGCTGTTCTACTGGTCAAGCTCTTGAACTTAGTACTCTGGGACTGGAGTTCGAGTCTTAGCAGCTACTTTTTGTGACGTAGGGATTCTCGGATAGCTACAAATTTTCCGGAAACATTCAAAACAAGCATAGACAGGTAGGTAATGCGGTTCCACCGCCTCTCGCGTATGCACTGGGGAGGATGCTCAAGGAAGCTGTCGAAAAGAAACTCCCGGCTACTCAACCTAAGTAGAGCTTCAAATGTGGACTTTCCCGAGCTCGAGTGTCGTTGCTGTTCTTCTTCTATCTCAGTTTAGTCTCACACAGATTGATTTGCAACAAGGAGAAGCTTTTCGAGAGAAAAAAAGAAGAAGCATATCCTTATGTTTTGGTTTGTTTGGAAATGTTTTTTCATGTTAAGTAGTTGGTCAAGTGTCACAAAAGAAGAAGCGTCGCTATAGTTGTGTTTCAGAAACGTTGCAGTCAATACTTGTGTCCCAGGTCTTGCCAAAATGTCTGTCATGGGAGGCTCCTGAAAGTGTCACTATAGGTGGTGCCCAAAAGCATTGTTAGAGCAGGCACAACGGGTCGCTCCCGCTCCCCGCTCCGCGCGCGCCGGGACCGAGGGCCGCTGGCCGGTCCGCTGCAGAAGCGAAAAATCGCGGTCCCGCTCCCCATTCTCGCGCTCCCGCTCCCCTTGCACCGCTCCCCGCTCCCCTCTGGCTGGCCGAGCGCGCTGGACGCGCCCTCGCCTGCGCTGGCAGCGTCCGGTGCCGCCACGTGTCCCGACCGTTGGCAACGGTCAACTCCAACGGCTCTTTTTTTTTTAATTCAAAAATCAGATAAAATGAACCCTATAAATACCCAACCTCATTCCTCATTTTTGTCAAACCATTCTCTACTTTCACTCTTTCATTCTCACTTCCTACTCGCTATTTTTGAAAATGTCCGACGACGAGGTTGTCCGACGCCGAGGAGATGAGGTACGAAGAGCTGGCTCCCCGGATGCCAACGTATGAGGAGATGAGGGCCCAACTGCCGACATATGAGGAGATGGCAGCCCAAATGCGGCCAATTGAGCGACGATTCCGGCGGATGATTGAGAGGCACGTGCAGAGAGTAATGCCAAGGGTCCAGAGGGCCATCCGTGGGGAACCAATGCGCCGAGAGATTAACAGAGGTCGTTCGGAAGCCCACATCCAATTGATGGCGAACTATTTTGACGAACAACCCCTATATGGCCCTGAAATGTTCAGGCGTCGGTTCCGTACGTGCATACCACTTTTCCAACGGATTATGAACGCGGTGAAGGCTCACGACAGCTACTTCATTGGACGGAGGCCCGACGCTACCTCATGGCCGGGCTTATCAACGGAGCAGAAGTGCATCGCCGCTATACGGATGCTTGCGTATGGGTCCGTGGCCGATTCATTGGACGAAACTCTGCGCATGGGGGTAAGCACCATACTTGAATGTTTACGTAAGTTTTGCAAGGCCGTCATTGAGGTATTCGGAGCCGAGTATCAGCGTACACCCACACCGGTTGACATGGAGCGCTTACTCCGAGAAGGGTACAACCGAGGGTTTCCCGGAATGGCGGGGAGACTTGACTGCATGCATTGGAAGTGGAAGAACTGCCCAACCGAAGACCAGGGAGCCCATGGACGGGGAGGTCACCACGGGGAAAAGACGATTATGCTTGAAGCTGTAGCGTCCCGTGATTTATGGATTTGGCATGCATTTTTCGGGATGGTTGGATCGAACAACGACATTAACGTCCTCAACCACAACCACCTATTCCAAGACGCTTACTACGGCTGTGAGCTAGCTGTGGAGTACGAGATCAACGGCCACAGGTACGACCGACCATATTACTTGGTGGACGGCATTTACCCAACATGGGCACGGTTCGTGAAGACTATTCGGCATCCCTTCGAGCCCAAAGAGAAGTTGTTTGGTAAATGCCAAGAAGGTGCTCGAAAAGATATTGAAAGCGCTTTTGGAGTACTTCAAGCAAGGTGGCACATCATTTCCCGTCCCGCTCGTTCTTGGAGCCCACACCTTTTGGCTGATATCATGCACACTTGCATAATTCTACACAACATGATTCTAGAGGATGAGCGCGACCGGTACGAGTATGGGGATGAGGAGTTGTTGTACGCGCAACCTCCAGAAATGCCGAATTGGACACCACCGGAACGATGGCACCACGGAGGGCCATTGCAATACCAGCAACTTGTGGATGCTCAACAAAGTGTCCTAAATCCTGAGACCCACCGTCAACTACAAAATGATCTTATGGAGCACTTATGGGGTCTATATGGAGCTGGTTTCCATGACGGCGAGTAGTCGTTTGTGCTCTTGGAGCTGGTTTTTTGTGGGTTGTATTAAAAGGGGTTGAATAAAATTTAAAGTTCAATTATATTCGTGTTAAATTTATTTATGAATTATTTATTGTCATTACTTATTTTATTTCCAAAATTGTTTAAATTATAAATAATTTAAACGGTTTCTGATAACGAATTAAATAAAACAGCAAAATATCAATTAATAATCCAGTCAGCATTGTTCTGCACTCACAGGGACCTCAGAGGTCCTTTCTGTTGCAAAACACCCACTTTTCTGCACTCCTACTCCCTCACTTTTGTCCAGTCAGCACAAGTTCTGCACTCTCACTCCTTGACCAATGTCCTTTCTGTTGTACATGCTCTTATAGACAAACGTTGCTATAAGTGGCTCCAAAAGTGTTGCTAGGCATTTAAAGACAATTTAGTCGTGTTATATACAACCGGCAATTGATACAGTATGCTAACCGGTCGGTTAACCGATATCAACGAGGTTTTAGACCGTCGAACTGGTTCTTTTAAGTTCTAAGATTTCGACTCTGACGCTGGAGTTTCTAAGAGGTACCGTTTTTTTGTAGATGAGACGTCGATGGAATGTTGGAATTAAGCATGGTTGTTGTGGAGAAGGCATTAGTCCCCAAGAAGCTGATCACTAAATCTCTAACCACACAGTCGTAGAGAAGGCATTAGTCCCCAACCAATTAAGACCCTTTAAGAACTCGAAACACCGAAACTAGAAAACGTTCAGAAAAAAAAAAACAGAACACGAACATTCAAAGGGTAGGCAAAGAACCAAACCCACCAAACCAAATGGACAAACCCGACACGAGCACAATCTAACTCGTGAAACCCGCTCGACACATGAAGATTGCCGGACTTAGAAGAAATTGTCGCCGCCATGAAATCACTGAAACCCTTAATCTTTCACCGGAGAGGAGGGGTTAGCGTCACAGCTTTAGAAACACTTTACGTAGTGCCCTACAAATACATAGTTAATAGTTGTATGTTATTGAAGTAAAAGGGTTGAGGTATTATAGTGTCTTGTCCATCGCATAAGAAGAAAATAATCACACTCCCCACCCAATGCAACAATGAAGCTGCAGTCTTTGAGTTACTCTCTTTTTCAGACATGAGTTTCTTATCAGCTCAAGCTTCCTTCGTGTTGTGGCAATCGAATCCATCTTCCTGCCTGGTTTAGCTGGTTTTGTCACAGAAGTTTTCCTGTTTGTTCTTTTGGGTTGCTTGGTTCTGTTGCTGTGTCCAAGCATTGGTGTTTTTATTGGCTAGTTATATTTGTTTGGTTTTCGCAGAAATGATCACATTGATCATTTATACTGCATCTCATTGTACCCTTCTTCCGTATAATGAATTTTCACCTCAATTATCAAAAAAAAATGCAGCAATAATTAAAGTAGCATGACAAGAAAATATATGTTAATTCAAAAGGTTAAGATAACTGTTATCCCTTGTTGTGCACCCTAATAAAGTACTTCATTTATCTCAACAAAAAAAAAGTACTTCAGAGTACAGCTCAGACAACAACAGATAAATTGATTTGTTATATTCTATTTATTTGTACGTTCAAATGATGCATATAAAAAACAAGAACTCAACCACCATCACTTGACATAAACTTTCTTCAGGGGTTAAGTTGTCGGCCTTTTAAGATTAAAAAAAAAAGTTTAAAATGGTGCTAGACTTTGTTTATCTTAGACCTACGGCTCATATTATCCAACATTTTTCTTGGGCGACTGTTTTGTTATGTTGAGCCGCAAATCACGGGTGCTTCAAATCCCAAGGAGATCTGTGTTGATCCCGATGTTGATTTGGAAATCGCCGACAACCCAAAATCAACTGTGGAGCCAGTGATCAAAATTGGAAATCTCATGTTTGGTCGTGATTTGTGGTAAATCCGAAATGATTGACTCGGTCGTCGCGAATTGCGTTTCCCAAGGAGAAGATGGACTGTTGGTAAGCGAGGATGGGCATGTGGCCGAAGTAGATGGGTCTTTGGAAGATGTCCAACATGCGTCGCCAGTTCAGCCAATCGTGGAAATGAATCTTATGTCTGGGTCCGAGGTTGGTTCTGGGCTTGCGTTCGGTCTTGTCGTGCGGTCAAAGACTGGGGACGCATCTACAGTAAATGCGGACCGTCCTCCTTCCTCGTGTTCTTTGTTGATTGCTACTCCATCAGCATCGTTTGTTGGTCAGCTGGTGATTGATGTTGTGCATAAGGATGTTCAACCTAAATCGGATTCTCAAGAGTCACCGACTCCCTCCCTTACACTACCTTTAGGTTTTGATCAGGATTTTTCGGTCGCCTGAATCAGTAAAGAAGGGTAAAGGGAAACAAAAGACGAAACTTCAACAACCTTTTAGAATGCAAACTCGTTCATTTTGTCAGAGTGATAGTAACATTCTAGAAGCTCAAAATAGAAAGGAGGCTTATAAACATTTTGTCGTTTTAGGGATTATACTGAAGGCAAGACGCAACTCTTATCTATTTTCATAGGGATTTTTTCTGTCTGTGTTTTTTTACGTTGTTTCTTGTTTTGTGGGAGATTATCTTACCACTTTGTGGTAGAGTTTCTTTGAAAGTCATATCGGTTGTCCCTACTTTTTTTCTCTATCTTAAAATAAACAGATTTTTAACAAAATCATCATCTATCAAAAAAATCTCAATCTAATACACGTGTTAGGTATTGCTAACTATACGAACTAACGGTATATATAAACTTTTATCTGCCAATTCAAACTTTTGAATAGGACACAATTTTATCTTTGGTAGTTTAAAACATTTTAATACATACTCAAATACAGTTGAAATAACAGTACAATATAGCATGATGAGTGACGACAACAAGGATATTAAATTGTATGAACAAACACTTTATATATTTTTTTACATGTAAACTATTTGACATTATAAATACAACCTGATGAATGACAAAAAAAACCTACCAAACATTAAAATAAAAGTAATAAAAGTGAAAGATTAACGGGAATAAATCGAAACAAAAAAAAACTAGCTCTTTGAATCGAACCGATTCGCTGATACGTTCAGAAGGGAGTACTACGGTAGTGCCGATACACACCGATACAACAAATATGAACTGGAAGGTAGGGTAGAGCGGACCGATTTTTGGAGGGGTACTGCGGTGGACTAGATACTCTCCCAGGATGTCAGCTTGCGTCGTCCTCCCTGGAATGATAAAGATAGGGCTCCATAACGCGGAATTGCTGGCCTCTGAGAAGGTAGAGGAGTACCATACCAGATCTTGGCGCAGCCTCTGCCACCTTACGTCCAATGGAGCGGTGATGCTGGCCAACCCTCAATTGGGCCACTTCGGACTCATTTGGCGAGGCAAGGGTGGTTAACTCCCCCCGCCGCTGCAATTGACGCTCGACTCGACCTCCCCATCAGGTCCTTCCCAATCCGAGTCTTGTCGCGAGTAGCTCTCAGACCCGAGTTGTAGTGGGTTAACCCATTTCTCCGATCTAGCTTAAAATCGGGCCTCCCCGAGCCGTTTTTGCCCCGATCTTTTGGTTCATGGGCCTGAGTATTACTCTCCATTGGGCCTCGACCCATTAAAGGAGGATGAAAACCCATCCCCTCGATGTTATGATCCGAAACCCTAACTGGTTTTTTGCCTGCTCGCCACCGCTATATAGGTCTCTCCTTACGTTCGTCCAGTGACACATCTACACCACCGACAAACACTTTACGTAGTGCCCTAGAAATGCATCGTTATAGTTGTATGTTATTGAAATAAAAGGGTTAAGGTATTATTATAATGCATTGTGCATAGCATTAGAAGAAAATAATCACACTTCCCACTAAATGCAGCAATAATTAAAGTAGCATTACAAGAAAAGATATGTTAATACAAAAGGTTAAGATAACTATTATGCCTCATGCTTATATTAGCTGGTTGTTATTGTTAACACAATCTACACCCAAGCCTTCCGACAATATGATGAGACAAGCCGCGCTACGATGCTTGAAATCAACAACACATACCTCGAAATCAAAACCCTATTGGGTCGATCATGTTACCAAAACCAATCAGCAACGTTACGGCCACGGTTTTTGTACATACACGGCCTCTTCCCTAGAGTTTACGGTTATGAGGTCCGAACCGGAACTGGTCGGGCCGGCTAAGCCTACGCCTCGGGAAGTCAAGCAACTCTCCGACATTGATGGCCAGGATTTCCTTCGCCATCTAGTACCGGTCGTCGGCTTCTATCCTCGCGGTCCCTCGATGCAAGGAAGAGACCCTGTAAGGGTCATCAGGGAAGCAATTAGACAAGCACTTGTGTTTTACTATCCGTTTGCTGGCCGGCTCAGGGAGGGGCCGGGCACGAGATTCTCCGTGGATTGCACGAGCGAAGGTGTCTACTTCGTGGAGGCCGAGGCAGGTGTAGAGTTGTCGGATTTTGGTGATCTTCTTCGGCCTCCTTTCCCATGCGTTGAGGAGCTCGTTTACAATGCTCCGTTTTTTGGAGAGATGCTCAATTCTCCACTGTTGTTTATTCAGGTATGTACCGTACCTAACCCTTCTTGTAAAATTTGTTACATTTACTATTTTCAGAACTTCTTCGAGAAGTAATTGTTCAAATAACACTATTAATTATAGTTCATTTGTTGTTGTGAGGCGAAACCCTAAATATACACCTCGAGCTTATGATCTTTTCAAAAGAATTGTTCTGCCTCATCGTAGTTTTGAAATGATCGTCCTGTCCTTTTACATATGAATTTAAATTACTTATATAAATTGAAAGACTATTAGACTCTCTTTATTAATTATTGTCCGTTACTTATACTACTAATTATTAATTAGTGGACTCTCCCAAAAAGCGGGTCAGGATAAATCTCTTAGGGCCAAGAGTACCTGGAAACCATGATCATTATCTTTTATGGTAGTGGACTCAGATAGGATGAAGTAGGTCTGTGAAGGATTAAGTATACCAGGTAAAAAGTTGGGCTTAGGAGTACGAGTAAATGGGACTCAATGTAGAGGGGAGATTTTTAGGTGTGTCCAGTTAAAAAATAAAAATAAAAACTTAATGTACACCTTGGATCCATAACCTTATAGATTAATCTTTTCGATCAAATGTGGTGGTCAATATGTATATTATGAGCTTTTTATTGTATGCTCTTCTTTAATAAAGCCCGGTTCTCCCCAACAAAGTGCAATCGTTGTATAAAGTTCATGAGTTTGATTTCTTGATTCGGGTTTACACAGGTACTCATTCCCAAAATCCGCCATCCACTTACAATAAGACAAGTTCATTAAAATTGGATCTTTAAATGTCCAATTGACTTTGTTATGTTTTAAATGACCTTCAGGTGACAAGATTGAAGTGCGGAGGTTTCATCCTTTCTCTTCGTCTAAACCACACCATGAGCGACGCACAAGGCTTAAGGCAATTCCTGAAGGCCGTTGCACAAATAAGTCAGGGGGCACATGTTCCTTCCATCACTCCGATTTGGAACAGAGAAATTCTCAACGCCAGGGATCCGTCGCGCGTAACATTTATGAACCATTGGCAGGAAATACCGACACGCTCGCCTCCCGTTTGTGCCGCTAATCTTCCTAACGTAACTCACCGCTCGTTCTTTTTCGGGCCCTCGGAATTGCAAACGCTACGTAAGCTCGTGCCCGCACACTTGCGCGGACGCTCAACGACGTTCGAAGAACTCACCGCTTGTATATGGCGATGTTACGTAGCGGCACTTCAGCCAGACCCCGAGGATAGGGTGAGTCTTTCGTGCGTAGTCAACGCACGAGGAAAACTCGATCCAGTCGTGCCCGTTGGGTACTATGGCAACGCGATTGCGTTCCCAACGGTGCACGTCTTGGCGGGGGAGCTTTGCGGGAGTCCGATGGAGCATGTGTTGGAGCTCGTGAAAAAGAGTAAGGGGCAATTTACGGAAGAGTATATGCGCTCGTTGGCGGATCTGATGGCAATTAGGGACCGGCCTATTTACCCTCCGATAAGATCTTTAATTGTTTCTGATTTGAGGAGAGTGGGTTTCGGTGAGTTGGACTTTGGGTGGGGCAAAGCTGCCTATGCGGGTGTAGCTAGAGCCGAAATTGAGGAGCTAACGTATTACTTGCCGTTTAAGAACCGGAAGGGAGAGGATGGGATGTTGGTTCCGTTATGCTTCCGAGCTGAGGTTATGGATCGATTTGAAACCGAGCTAACTAAGATGTTGAGTCCCTAATAGTGACGGAGTCAAC
The DNA here is from genome assembly GCA_963921825.1 of Erodium maritimum. Classification (NCBI taxonomy): domain Eukaryota; kingdom Viridiplantae; phylum Streptophyta; class Magnoliopsida; order Geraniales; family Geraniaceae; genus Erodium; species Erodium maritimum. The sequence continues at coordinate 71,521,243 of OY997592.1, read as the reverse complement.
TTTTACAGCGAGGAGGGCGTCAATAATTTCTTCATAATAAGAAATACTTAAAAATAATATTAAAAATATTGATGTCCCATAAACATGTAATCCGTGATTATATATTATAAATCTTGATATTGAGTTTTCATGTTTTAAAAGTATGGTAAAACATTTTACTTTTAAGGGATAATTCCACATCAGTACCCTAAAATTTTCATTTTTCATTTAGAGTATCCTAACTCTTTTTTGTGTCATCTCAGTACCCTAAATTTTCATTAATTCCACTTTAATACCTACAGTTAACTTTCCATCTGATTTTCCATCCACAACACGTAAAATGACCATAATACCCCTTATTTACAATCAAATTTTCAAATTCATACCATTGAATTTCAGAAACAAAATTTAAATAAAAATCAATTTTTAAAATAAAATTCATATTTTAATTTTTAAAAAATCAGTTTATTTTTAAAAAAATTTTTTAGAAAAATCAAGTTTTATTTATAAAAATCATTTTTATTTTAAAAAAATTCAATTTTTATTTAAAATTATGTTTTCATTTTTCTTATAAAAATCAATTTTACTTTTTAAAAATCAAATTTTTCCACTTATTATTTTTTACCTCTTTTGTTTAGTTAGTATCTTATTAAATTTTTATATATTTTTTTAACATTTTATTACAAAAAACATCTTCAGATTCCCATCATAGCACCCATCTCAATTTTCCCCATTTTCACCACTGATTCGTGTTCATCATCAATTCATCAAAGCATAATCAATTTCAAACATGCAACTTCATTTCCTCATATCTGAAGCAAAAAAAGTGGTATCTAAACATTAAAACTCATATCTGAATCTGCAACAAATACCCTAAATCTCAGATCTGATTTTTCTACTGGAGCTCATTATCCATTTCCTTGATTAAACTTCTGGGTTTATGAGATTTTCAAAAGGAAGAAGAAAAGGAGGGAGGTGGTGAGGGTTGTTCGACCTGAGTTCTCTCATGGAGTCTTTGAGTCTCACTCCTTGGGTTCTCTGGAACTACATAAACGAAGAAGAAGATCTTGAGGACGAAGAGCACCGGAGCTCCGGGCTATGGTTGGGCTGTCTCGGCGACGAGAACACGTGGAATGGGCGGTCGAGCTCTTCATCTCCATGGCCAAGCTCTTTCTCCGATGGTGTTCTGCGGCGGCGCGATATGTTGACGAGGAGGGTTGTCTTGTGAGGAAGAAGATAAGAGGAGAGCAAAGGAGCAAATGGGGGTTGGGCGGGTTGAGATTGAAATGAAATAGCATTTAGGGTTTATGAAAGTTTAAGGGTACTTTTGGTATTTTATTAAAAGATAGGGTCATGTGCCAACCACATGGTAATTTTCCATCCAAAAATGGATGGAAAGTTAACGGTGGGTATTAAAGTGGAATTAATGAAAATTTAGGGTACTGAGATGGCACAAAAAAGATTTAGGGTACTCTAAATGAAAAATGATAGTTTTAGGGTACTGATGTGGAATTTTCCCTACTTTTAATATAACAAAAAATGAATCTCGTACTACATAAGCACATTATCATTTATTAATAGGTCTCTCATATGAGTTTTTTTATCGAGTCTTGATGATATTCATAGTAGAAAGTATTTTTTCAATAATTGCATTAAGCCAAGATTTCAACTGGCTAAAAATAAAATAAAATAAAAATTGTATATGGTTGATAAAAAATAAAAGACTATTTTAATTTTATGAAATACGTTATGTATTTCATTCCATATTGTGTTTGAACTCGAATTGATTTTAATTTTAACGAATTTAAATATTTAAGGAATCGAGTTTACACCAACTCATTCACCCTCTTAACTACTTAAATGTTTTAAATTTTATACTAACTAGAATTAAGAACACCAAGCAATATAAAGTGCTTAATAAATAAATGAATCAAGTAATTAAATTTTTTTAGAAAAAAAAATCATAACATTTGAAGGGGCACATGTTCCCCGACCCCATTCAGCTCTGCCCTAGTCACCAATCAACTAACATTGGTGTTCGGGGGTTGGAAAATCAGGATATTGGTGTTCGCTAGAAAATGAATCGTGTTGATTCATTTATACGAATCCATAGATTTTAAAGAGTGAATCTATTATTCTGGTTTTGGAGGTATTAGATTTGCTACATGGGGTATCAGAGCTACTGGTTTAGCTACAAGTGGTATCAGAGCATCTTGGTTTGACTAGGTGATTGGATATTGTTGTTATCACTATGTTTATGAATATGTATAATAGAACGTCCACATCTCGGGATGAGGGTTATGTGAAGGTACATGGATTCGATATTTTTCGGTTCAATGGACGGAACAATTTTAAAGTTTGGCAGATGGATTGTAAATACATTCTTGTTAGTTTGGATCATTATGATGCGTTGGGAGATAAACCATCAGGGGATGATCAACTTGAGAGGTGGAACAAGATGGATCAGAAAGCGTGTAGTACGATCCGTTTGTGTCTTTCTCGGAACGTGGCTTACAATTTTACAGATGAGATGACCGCCAAGAGTATTCGGGATAAGCTTCAGGCTATATATCTTCAAAATGATCAGATGAATGTGATGTACCTGTAGAAGAAGCTCTTCACTTTTAGGCTGCAATCAGGTAGGCTTATGACTGATCATATCACTGAGTTTGAGTGCTTGTACTCGGATTGTACTAGCTTGGGACATAAGTTTGAAGATAGCCAGAAGACTTTATTCTTGTTGATTTCTTTGTTGTCGGAATGGGATCCATTTGCTTATCAGATGAATATGATGAACAAGAAGAAGTTTGTGTATAGTGACATTGTTCGGTCTATACTTGCAAAGGCTTATAGGTAGAGTGTTGTGAGCGAGGACGTTCTAGCACATGGTCTCTCAGTTACAATGGGAAAAAAATCAGACAAGAGGTACAACAACAATAGAAGAAGTCGATCTCAAGCGAGACGAAAAGATATTTCTAAGGTTAATTATTACAAGTGTAAGGAAAAAAGTCATTACAAGAAGGATTGTCCAGAATATAAGCATAATCGCACCATACAAGAAGCGGGAAAAAAGTGTGGTAAATGTGGTTAAGGCACCGGAGATAGTTGAGGATATTCACATCGATGGTGACCTAGCGCATGCTTTGACAGCTGGTTCTAGTGATCATCTGTATGGCGGTTGGTTGTTGGATACATGGGCTTCATATCACTTGTGTCCGGTTCAGGACTGGTTCACCACTTATCGCAAGGTAGAGGGTCGCTCAGTGTATATGGGTGATTCTCGATCCTGCAGGATGTTAGGTGTTGGTACAGTCAGATTCTAGCTAGCAGATGGGTCATGTAGACAGCTTACCAAGGTACGTCATATTCTGGATCTTGCAAGAGTGTTGATATCTCCTAAGGTACTTGAAGTTAAGGGTTATATATATGTTGGTGAGAATGGCTATTACATCGTTTATTATGGTGACAGGTTGTTATTATCGACAATTAAGTATATCAATCTTTATTTTCTTCACGATAATGTTGTTAAGGGTGGAGCTCAAATATATATTGGAGTCTCTCCCTTTTCGAGGTCCATAGAGACATAGAAAGCTTAATTTTAATTTCCTACAAAATACATATATTATATATTTTCGAGGTCCTTTTGTTTTGGAGTCCAAAATCATGATCAAAGAATAAAAATATCTAATTATAATATTTGAGGTCCAAAATATAGCTAGCTACTTAATTGTTTTAAAACCAAGTAATTTTATTTCAGAACAAAAAATAATAAGCCCTACATATTTTACATGTCATATTTATATTTGTAAAAAAAGAAAACAAGATAATTGAATGATCCAATTAAATAAAAAAAAATTCGTATAAATTCATATGATTTTTGGAACGAACATGATCGAATCCTCTCTTACTAGAAACACTCCGCTCCTCTCTTACTAGCTACTTTGGATATGGGAGTCGCTGGTGGGTCTCTTTCCCTCCCTCCTTCTTCTCACCTCGTCTTTGCCTCGCATTTCTTCCCGTCATTAGCCTCTGTCCTCCGCCTGTCATGTTCTATCCGCCAAATAGAGGTCTCGTCTCGCAGGCGTTCCATCTGTTCTGCCAGCTTTGGGCGAGCTCTCTTTGCTCCAGCTTCAACATCCACCTCCTTCTGGCAGCCTCGAAGGAGAATGAGGGAGGGGATGGCTTCTCTAGCCACTCAAGTCCCATTTTCCCTCGTCGGACCTGTAGCTACGGGGCCACCAGCCATGTCTCGTCGGACCGAGACATCCTTGGGAGCTTAACTCTCGTTAGATCTGTCGTCGCTCGAGCTCCTATGCCATATTTGCTCTGTCGCCACCAATCGTTGACCTCATTTCCCCTTCTTCGCCCTCCGCTCACCGGCCCGAGGTCACCTCCCACTGGCCAGATCGGGCTCATCCTCCATGCCCCCAACTCCTATCAACGCCGGTCGGCCACGGCCATGAGCATCCCGATGATGACTAAGCCCGACGAACAGCCCCCACCCCTCCGACCTCATTTCCCGACAACGAATCCTCCTCCGGTCGAGCCTCTTTGCCACGCCCTCCTCTTGCCCGATGGTCACATCTGCGCTCATCTTCTGCCGGAACACCGCAGTCTGAGTCGCTCAGTTGTGTTCCTGGTTATTGTGTTTCTCTGACCAGTCTCGTGCACCAGCCCCTAGCGGATCAGATGTACATCTGTCGGCGTCGCCTTTCTCGTCTCAGACTTCAGAGGCCGACCACGAGTAGTTTAGGCTTGTCGTTGTTGTTTTTGTTATTTTTTTTTTACGCTGGTCTTTTGTTCCCCCTACCGGATCTTCAGTAGGCGTGGCTGTTGCCTCTGAGGTGTGTCCAGACATGTCTTTTTTTCGATGGATCCCTCCGAAAAGTCGATAAGAAAATATAACTTGGTAGTTGTTGGTAATTTAGACGATACGTCGCCCGTTTCGAAAGCTATTCATTTCGCTAGTCGTTCTTCAAGTCCCAGAGAACAACCAACGGATATAATACTTCTGTTGTTCGATGGTTGTAGTTCGGTACGTAAGTTCTATTAATTATTAATAAATTTTTACGTTTAACAAAAGAATATTTTTGGGACTCTGTAAAGCGGCGGACACTGGACACGATCACTATATTTAATAATGACCATGTTACATGAGCTGACTCCACGTGCAAATTTATCTATATCTGATCTGTACGTAACAGATCTCTAAACTTGGATTTCTTATAATAATATATTTGGTCAATTCTTATCAATTCCAATTTCCATGCCATGTGACAGACATGTGTGACACTTAATTTTTTTGTTTGGATAATGTATTTGGTCAACTCTTCTCGTTCTATATATTGCTAGCACCCAAACAAAACACAAATCAAAACTCAAACTTTCCAACAAAATGATGAGACAAGGTGCCCGACGATGCCTGAAATCGAAACCCTATCGCGTCGTGCGTGTTATCGATAGCAATTGTGTCCGAAAACAGGTCGCGAAACTCAACTCTCCTATATTTGATTACAGAGGTGGATTCGCCTCCAAAAGTTTTGTAAAGACGGGAAGAGAAAGGGATGGCTTATTCGTCCGGTCTTTCACCGACGAACGATCATACGCCCGACATTTTAGTACAATGCGGGCATCTTCGCTCGAGTTTAAGGTTAGGAGGTCCGAACCAGAGCTGGTCCGTCCTGCCAAGCCTACGCCTCGCGAGGTCAAACAACTCTCTGACGTCGATGGCCAGGATACCCTTCGCATATTGTCCCCGATCATTAGCTTCTATCGTTTTGATCCCTTGATGAAGGGGAAAGACCCGGTAAGGGTCGTTCGGGAAGCAATTAGACAAGCACTCGTATTTTACTATCCGTTTGCTGGTCGGGTCAAGGAGGGGCCCGGTATGAAGCTCTTCGTGGATTGCACGGGCGAGGGAGTCCACTTCGTGGAGGCCGAAGCAGACGTGGAGTTGTCGGACTTCGGAGATTATCCTCGGCCTCCTTTCCCATGCTTAGAGGAGCTCATTTACCATGCTTCGTCAATGCAAGTGGTTTTCGATTCTCCATTATTATTTATTCAGGTAAAAATACGTACTTAAGTTTATTTTGATATAGCTCACAAAAGATTTAAATTCGAGTTAAACTACGATAAAATAATATTTTTATGCTTTGATTATACTGACATATATTTTATTTTCTTGAACTTTTTCGAGGAGTGTAACGGTTCAAAAAAGACTATTTTATGGTTTACTGTTGGATATGTAAATTGTATTTTCTTTATCAGTGAATCGCCCTTAAAATAAATAACATTTGACGGATTTAATCCATGTCGGTTTATGGGTAAATCGATCGTGTCCAATCTGTTTAGTCCGTTTTATGTACAGTTACTTAAATATATCCACTCCAAACCTAAAAACTAAATCTGAGAAAAGGGTTTTTAGAGGATTTTGTAGAGAGAGAATATCTAAGAGATGGGACGTAGTGACCGTGTTTTGGCACAAAAGATTGTGGTGGACTTATTATATAAAGTTCATGAGTTTAGCTTGTCTAGTTGGGATTAAAAAAAAAGTATGGCTCAAACAAGGTAACGGGTATATCTGAAGTACGGTTGTAAAAGTCTCTATTTTGTCTGCCTAGGCTTCCGTTTAGGCTCTAAAATTTATAAAAACGCTCGACTCGTCATTCCGTTAAGCCCCAAAATTTAAAAATTATCCGACTCATCGTTTCGTTTGATTAGTCGAAAACTTGAGACTCTGATTGGTGAAATTGGACTTTTGTAAAAGAGATGAAAATGTGAGGGAGATAATATGTTTGTAATGATTTTTAATATCTTGATAAAAAGAATATGACATGTGTCCTTATTTGGTGATTTATTATTATAATTTAGTTTTTAATTAAAATATGGGTAAATTAAAAATACATACACCTAACTTGTCACGTTTAACTGATACCTACTCTCATATTTTTTTTAACTGATACCTACTAAGATGTTTATTATATAACAAATAGCACAAACCGTCAGCTAAAATGACGAAAATACCCTCAACTACACTTCAAAAGTCATTTAAAAAAAATATTTTAAAAATCACTTTTGTTATATATATATTTACTTATAAATCACTTCAGTTTTATTTTAAAAAAATTATTTAAAAAATCACTGTGGGCATTTTCGTCATTTTAGTTGACGGCTTGGGATATTTGTTATATAACAAAACATCTCAGTAGGTATCAGTTAAAAAAACATGAGTGTAGGTATCAGTTAAACGTAACAAGTTAAGGGTAGGTATTTGTAATTTACCCTTAAATTAAAGAGTAAAATCAAAGTAAAAGCATTATTTGGTTTATTTTTTATTTTTTATTTTGACACTTGATATTTTTTATATCATACAAATACAATTTATATTTTGAATTTTTTATTTTATTTGTGTAATATGTATTTACTAATAATTAAATTTATTAAAAATATCAAATCCGCTTAGACCCTGATTAGGCTCCGCCTAATGTTCAGAGGTCTTTACCGCCCGACTAGCGTCTTGCATTTTTTACAACCTTGATATGAAGTAGCGGATTTTTAGCACAATACCCATTGTTCATTTTTTTTATAAGCAATGAATTTATCATTGCTAAATTCATTTTTTTTATAAGCACCATACCCATTGTTCATGATTTTGACTAAACATTTGAATTAATCTCAGGTGACGCGGTTGAAATGCGGTGGTTTCATCCTCGCCCTTCTTTTCAACCACATAATGTGTGACGGGTTCGGCATATGTCAATTCCTGAATGCAGTAGGAGAAATCGCGCGGGGTGCACATGCTCCTTTTGTCACTCCTATTTGGAGTAGAGAAATTCTCCACGCGAGGGATTCCCCGCACGTAACATGCACGCACCACTTGGAAGAAATAATGGTAGACTCCCTTCCTATTTATTTCTCCAATCATCCTGACGTAGTCCACCGCTCGTTCTTTTTCGGGCCCTCAGAATTACAAGCGATTCGTAAACTCGTACCCGATCGCTCGCGCATGTGCCCAACGACGTTCGAGGAACTCACTGCCTGTATATGGCGATGTTACGTAGCTGCACTCGAGGTAGACCCCGAGGACAAAGTGGGTCTTTTGTGCGCGGTCAACGCACGAGGCAAATTTAATCCGCCCCTGCCCGTTGGGTACTACGGCAACGTGATTGCTACTCCGACGGTGCTCACCTTGGCAGGGGTGCTTTGTGGGAATCCAATAGACTATGCGTTGGAGCTCGTGAAAAGGAATAAGGAACAAATTACGGAAGAGTACATGCGTTCGTTGGTGGATCTGACGAGAATTCGGGATGGGCCCACTTACCTACCACCGAGAGTTTTCGGTGTTTCGGATTTGAGACGAATTGGGTTGGGCGAGTTAGACTTTGGGTGGGGCAAAGCCGCCTATGCGGGCGCAGCTAGAGCCGATTTTGAGGGGTTCGCGTTTTATGTGCCGTCTAAGAACCGGGATGGAGAGGATGGAATATTGGCTCCGCTATGTCTTCGAGCTCAGGTTATGGATCGATTCGAAACCGAGCTATCCAAAATGTTGGGTCACCAATGAACTAATTAATCAACATGTTTTATTTGGTTGATGCGTGATTAGAGGTTTGAAATGGAATTGTTTTCGAAAGGGGATTTAGTGAGTGTTTTTTGAGCTCTTTCCGAGTCATAGTATCTAATTGTGCGGTATCATGTAGTACTGTTCAAAGATCCTCACCTCGGGGAGAGGTCGACTCTGTTTAGTATTCACATTTCTTTGCTTTATTTGTTGGGTCTTGTTTATGTGGATTTTTTTTATCAGCAAAGGCATATTATAAAATTGTTCTTGGAAAGAAAGAACAAGGTGGTGAAGCTTACAACAAAAAGACAGTCCTCATAAGGGACTCAACCAACACCTCAACACACTGAGGGAGCAAAGATCACAACAACACAACCATACACAGAAAGGGCTAAACAATGCCCAATAACCAAACACGAAAGGGCTAAACAATGCCCAAAACAAAGACAATTACAAAGAAAGAATTGATCTAAAATCAACAATACAACCATGAAGAACATAAAAAACAGGGTCTCAAAAACCTAGATCTTGTAACATCCCGTCGTGCCAGACCCAGGTCACACGCGCGGCGATGTTAGGTCTGCAGCCCAATACACCCCACCCCTCTGGTGTACTGTCCACAGACAAATACCAAACTAGGTTGTTGGTGAGACTTGAACCCAAGACCTCACCCTTTATAGCATCACTCAAGGAAATGCTATAAAGGGTGAGGTCTTGGGTTCAAGTCTCACCAACAACCTAGGTTGGTATTTGTCTGTGAACAGTACACCAGAGGGGTTGGGGTGTATTCGGCTGCAGACCTAACATCGCCGCACGTGGGGCCCTGTGTGGGACGGCGGGGTGTTCAGATCTAACCAACATGGTTTCTATCTCGAAAACAACCTCATCTAATACATTAAAAAAAAAGGGAAAACGCTGGTTCCCAACCTTTGTAAACGTTTCGTTTTCACGTCCTAACCCGGGCCAACGTATCGAGTCACTTCCATACATAAAACGTTTTGTTTTTTTGCAGAAAGTATAAAAAGCCGTCCAACTTAACGATTTCGTTAACTTAGGAATCGAAAAGTCTAAAATACCCCCCCCCCCCACATCGCGATAATGAAACGTTGGTCTGGGTTAGGACGTGATAATGAAACGTTCAAAAAGGTTTGGAACCAACATTTTCAGACCCAAAGGTTTGGAACACGTGACCCTCACGTGTCGACAAGTTAACGAAATCGTTAAGTTTGACGGCTTTTTATACTTTCTGCAAAAAAACAAACGTTTTATGTATGGAAGTGACTCGATACGCTGGCCCAGGTTAGGACGTGAAAACGAAACGTTTACAAAGGTTGGGAACCAGCGTTATCCCTTAAAAAAATTGATAGAAGTGACGAACATGCTTACTGTTACTAATTAATTTAGACCATATCTGCTTGAAAGATGCGTACAAACATTAATATTGAAAGATGCTTACGGTTTGGGTTAATTATTTTTTGTACATTTGTTCTATTAGTAATATATCTTTTATACTCCTACGTTTTGTAACGTTCAATAACAATCTTTTCGTTTTGGTAATTGTTATTTAGTACTCTTTATAAATTGGTCACAGATCATTTAATACCTCTTATGTATTGATAACGAAACATTTAATACTCCTTATGAATTGGTCACATATCATTAAAATGGCGTAAACTTGACCAAAAATTTATCTAGCGCGTTACCAATACACCAGGGGTACTAAAAGAGTGTTACCAATACATAAGGAGTACTAAAAATAATTAACTCTTACGTTAATAATAATAAATATTCTTTAAAAAAACTTCAGTATCTGAGAGAATGTTCATCATAATCATAGAAATGTGGATATGAAAAATGTTCTCTTTCTCCTCCTGTTCCGAGTTGATTTTTTTTTACGGTGAATATTGTAACATAAACAATTAAGGGTTCAAGTGCCTATGTCAAGACGAGAGGGGTTGGTCTTGTTCGTCATGCTTTTAAGGACAAGACAGGTCGTAATGGTGCTTTTCCGGCCAAGAATAGGAGAAAGGTTCTGGTGAGTCTCGTCCTTCCAAGTCAGTCACATAAGTGACTCGGAAGAAGGGAGGGCTTGTTGACGATGGTACTGGAGTTAGGTCCTCTACTACTTCCCGGGTTGCTCCGGTGAACGGAAAAGGATCAGTGAAAGAGCCTTCGGAATCACAAGGTGCCAAGGCGAAGTTAGTTAAGGCGATAGGTGGAGGAAGAAGAGTTGATTGACAATATCGTCCTAGTTCAGGGGAGGAGGCTTCCTAAGGGATTTCAGATAAATCTGGGAATTTTGAGGAACAAAATGACGAAATCTTTGTACGCAATTTACCATTTGAGTCATCTTGGGAATGAGTTTGGAACGTCTTCGGCTCGTATAGTGAGATTGTATTCACGTATGTTCTTCAGCGACCAAATCGTAGAGGTTGATATTTCGGTTTCATTCGTTTTAAATCCAAAGAAGCTTATGTTTGGGCTGTTGAGGGGTGAAACGGGTTTAAAATTAATGAATACATCCTCTTTGTTGTCGTCGCTCGACGTCGGATGCAGAAGGACGTAGATCCAAAGGACATCTCTGATGAACACCTATCCGACGTCGAAGGGGTTAAACTTTGGGCCTCTCTCTGCTTCTCTCTCTCTGAGCCTTAGAAGAGACTTTTCTGCTGCAACACCTAGAAACTATGACTATGGTCATGGTTTTTACCATCATCTATGCCATGGTTATCATTCTCTCCCCTACACAACTTCTCTTTTGCACCCTTTCTAGGGATCCTCCAAAAGTTTTTTCCGTTAGGGTTTCGTTCGAGCCGCCCCTATCCCCCGGCGGCGTTGATCTTCTTCCGCCATCAACGCAGCGTCTCCCGACCTGTTTCGGTCCCTCCTCTACAACTCTGGGGGTTTCCGCCTCTAAGGCCATCGTCCCTGATGTTGCCGCCGCCGTTTGTGAAGTCGCTGCCTCTAATGTCGCTGTTGTCTCTTGAGTCATCCCTGAAGCCGCATCCGCAACCGGTGCGCCCTTCTCCCGGGCCTCCACTGCCGCAACCGCCTCGACCCCTTTCACGGTTATGGATCTAGCTGATTGAGCATGTCCTTTTTACTTTGAGCTTGTCTTTGCAGTTTCAATGCCTAGAAAATAGAGAATCAGAGATTTTTTTCGAGGGAACCCTGATTCATGTATTGCCTCCCATTATTACAGTTGAGTTCCTTGGCCAATTTTCGGAACAGGAATTCTAGTATCACCTTCTCAACCTCCATCTTCCTTCCTTGGCTATACAGCATCCCAGCTCAGTGTTAGTTGACCCATCCAATACCATTATGGACGATTATAATATGAAAAGAACTGCAATATCATTATGTCTTTTGTCTGTTCTTCGTGGTCAAGGATTTATTCTTGATACACTCAGATGTACTTGAATTTAAATTAATGAATTGCACATTTCGTTCAAAAAAACCCAAACTATGAGTCATTAATATAAAAAACTCAAACTATGAGTCATTATCATCCACATTTGTACAAGTACAAGTTTACGGGGGAAAAGTTCAAACCATTCAAATATAATACTATGTATGTTAAATACATTACTTTCGTTATCCACTCAAAAAAAAAATAGCTCGGATTCTTTCTAATTTATCTGTATTATTATTATTATTATTATTATTATTATTATTATTATTATTATTATTATTATTATTATTATTATATCTTTCATAAACTCTTTCCTATTAAATATCTATTAAAGCCCGTCTAACATCACTCAAGCCCATTAACTCACACAAACCTAAATTAACCTTATTAATCATTTTGAGCTACAAGCTCGATTAGGAACTGTGTTATTTTCTTATCTGAAACAAAGTGTAGAAAGTTTGTGATTGATAATTTGCGAGGTGTTTTGGGAATGGAAGGGGCTTTTTCTGTGGATAGTGTTAATGCAGGTGGAGGGTTGGCGTTGTTTTGGAAGGATAAAGATAATGGTTCCCTTTTGTCTTTCTCCCCGAATCATGTTGACTTTGAATTATTAAATGATGAAGGTGTGATGGTAAGGCTGACAGGTTTATATGGGCAGCCGAAGTGGGATAGGAGGCATGAGACTTGGCACCTAATACGGAGACTGGGAGATAGAGGGTCTGGGCCGTGGGCCATGATGGGGGACATTAACAATACCCTATCGATGGCGGACAGGTGTGGGGGGCACTCTTATCCGATTGCTCTCCAAACAGGGTTCCGAAATGCTCTGGCTGACAGTGGGCTGAGAGATGTTTCCATACAAGGTTACAGGTTTACTTGAGACACTAGGAGAAGTGGTTCCAGCAGACTGGAAGTGCAGTTGGACAGGTTGGGAGTTAATAGACAATGGGATACTTTGTACCCGGATTCGTGCTTGTGGCATGGAGGTTTGTCCACTTCAGATCATGCTCCCATTATCATGTACGCAAGAAAGGATATTAGAGAGACACGTTCTCGTGGCTTTCATTTCGAGGAAGCTTGGAACAGGGACCCGGAGTGTGACAGAATTGTCCGGTCAGTGTGGGAGTCGAACGGAGATTTGAGTATAGAGGATCGGCTTGGTAGGACAGCCGAGGAGCTGAAAAGATGGGCAAGTAGCTCTGTTGACTCGATTTCGGTTCGTATCAGGAAGTGTCGGGAGGAGATGAACAGACTTCGGGGAAAGTGGGATCGAAGGAGTGGGCTGAGGGTACATCAGTTACGTTCGGAGTTGTCCAATTTGCTAGCTCAGAAAAATGATATTTGGAGGCAGAGGGCTAAGCAACATTGGCATAGGGGGGGTGATCAGAATTCGAAGTATTTCCACAGAAAGACCACAGCCAGGAGAAGACGAAATCGTATACGGTCTCTTTTTGATAGTTCGGGGGTGGAGAGGTTTTGGGATGCTGGTTTGGAGGAGGTGATTCAGGATTATTTTGTGGATTTGTTTACTGCAGGTGTGGGGCAGGAGGATGAGGTCAGTCACCTTGTTCCCCGGTTGGTCTCGGCTTCTCATAATCAGGTTTTACTGGGTCCAGTTGAGGATGAGGAGGTCAGGCAAGCGGTCTTTAGCATGTTGCCTTGAAAGCCCCAGGACCGGATGGTTTTAACCCTGGGTTTTACCAGAGGTTTTGGCCAGTTGTAGGAGGACAGGTTTGCAAGTTGGTCAAAGATTTCTTTCAGACGGGGGTCCTACCTAGGAATATGAATGATACAAACTTAGTTCTTATTCCTAAGTTGCGGTCTCCGAGGAGAATGGGTGAATTTCGTCCTATAGCCCTTTGTAATGTACTTTACAAAGTGGTGACGAAAGTAATGAGCAGGAGAATGTCGGGGATTTTGCAGGAGGTCATATCGGAGTCTCAGAGTGCCTTCTTGAAAGGTAGATTAATTACTGATAATTTAATGATCTTAGGAGAAGTTTTGCATGCCCAGAAGAACAGGAGACAGGGGAAAGTGGGAAGTATGGCGATTAAAGTTGATATGCAGAAAGCCTATGATCGGGTTGAGTGGGGATACTTGGAGAAGGTTTTACTCGGGATGGGGTTTGATCCACATTGGGTCCGACTCATTATGGTCTGTGTGCTCTCAGCTAAACTTTGGGTCTCTTCGGAGGGTCGAAGGTTGGGGCCGATTGTCCCGGGTAGAGGTATTCGCCAAGGTGATCCGTTATCTCCGTTCTTGTTCATTATTTGTGCTGAAGGATTATCTAGGCTTATTGATAATTTCGAGATGAGAGGCCTAATTCAGGGTACTAGAGTGGTTCGGGCGGCTCCGACGGTCTCCCATCTATTTTTTGCGGATGATAGTCTATTTTTTGGCAGAGCGTTGGAAGAGGAGGCTCATAATTGGAAACAGTTATTGGGTTTATATGAAAGGGCTTCAGGGCAAAAGGTGAATGTGGCCAAGTCTTCGGTAGTATTTAGTCCGAATACAGAGGAAGACTTGAGGAATCGGATTGGGGCGATTCTGGAGATGCAGGTGAATGAGGCCGTGGGGTCCTATCTAGGGCTACCAGTGGTCTTAGGCCGTAGTAGATATCGATCCTTGTGTTTTGTTAAGGAGAGGATCCTGCAGAGAATTGGGAGTTGGGACGAGTTGTTGTTAAGCAAGGCTGGTAAAGAAGTGCTTCTTAAATCAGTCATTCAGGCGCTTCCTACGTATACTATGAGTGTGTATTTGCTTCCTAATAATTTGATTCATGAGATAGAAGTGGAGATGAATAAATACTGGTGGAGAAATGATGTACAGACAGGCAAAGGCATTAGATGGCGAAGTTGGCAGGGGCTATGCGATCATAAGTTGAAAGGAGGTATGGGGTTCAAAAATTTTCGTGATTTCAATTTGGCCTTATTGGGGAAACAAGGGTGGAGGTTGATGAGTAACCCCAGAAGCCTTGTGGCTCGTATTATGAAGGCAAAGTACTACCCTATGACGGACTATATAAATGCAGGGAAGTGCCCAATTGCTAGCCCGATCTGGAATAGTGTGTTGGAAGCTCAGGAGATTGGAAAAGGAGGTATTAGAAGGCGTATTGGGTCAGGAGAGAACACGAAAGTCCTTGGGGTGGCTTGGCTCCAATCCGATTCGGGTCTAGTGGAGGCCGAGCCCTCAAGGATGGAACATTGGACCGTTAATTACCTTTTCAGGCCGGGCTCTAGATCATGGAATGTGGGTTTGATTCAGGAGTTGTTTGATGCGCAGGATGCGGAGGCTATTTTGAGGGTCCCTCTTAATTCTAGTTTGCTTGTTGATGATTGGTATTGGAGGGGGACCCGAAGTGGATACTATAGTGTCCGTGATGTTTACCGGTCTCTACAGATTCAGGAGGGGAGATGGAGTATTGAGGATCGAGATGTATTTTGGAAACAGTTATGGAATCAGAAGATCCCTCCAAAGATTAGTCACTTTCTATGAAGGGGGGTGTCTGGCTTTCTTCCTACTAATGATAACTTAATCATTAGGAGGGTGAATGTTAACCTGGATTGTGTGGTTTGTGGGGAAGCAGAGTATGTTGAGCATGTAATGCTTCGTTGTTCTGTGGCAAAGACGGTTTGGAGTAGAGTATTGGGTGTCCCTCCGAGAGGCAATTTGACTTTTCGAGACTGGTTGGAGGTCGGCTGGTTGTCGGGAGGGGGCACCAATGCAGAGTTTATTTCAGTGATATGCTGGGTCTTTGGAGGGCTCGCAATCAGAGAGTGTGGGAAGGGAAAAGTCCCTCAGTGGAGGGCATTGTACGGGGTGCAGAGCAGTTGTTGACTGATTGGAAAGAGGCTCAGGTGTCGCGAGTACGTGGTGTTAGCGGGTTTGTGCTCGAGAATGGAGGATGGAGGAAACCGGACCCCGGTAAGTGGAAGGTCAATTCTGATGCGGCGGTCTTCCATTGTGCCGGTGGTGGGGGTGGTTGGGTATGTAGAGATGTTGATGGTTCCCCGCGTTTTATGCAGTGTAGGGTGTTTGGGGGTCATCAGGATCCAGAAGTGCTTGAGGCGTTGACAGTGAAGGCAACACTGCAAGAGCTAGCAGACCGAGGTATGGGAAACGGGGTGGTCGAATCGGATTGTTTGGGTCTAGTTATGGCTCTTAAGAGCGATTCGGTTCTGATTACTCCTTTAGGTGCTATTATTGATGATTGTAAACAGATTCTTTCTTGTTTGGTAGAAGTAACTGTAGTTCATGTAAAGAAAACTGCAAACAGGGTAGCTCATGAGCTAGCTAGAAATGCTCGAGAATGGGCATCTATGGTGTAGGATTTTTCTTCATTGTCAGAGCCCATTTCTGGATTACTAGCTTGTGATTCAGCTTAACAAATCCTTCACTTTCGTCAAAAAAAAAAAACCTTATTAATCAACCCTAAAACCAATCCCATAACACGCGATTCCACTGCATGTCCGTGATATATGATTTAAAAAAGGTGTTCAAAGTGAGGTTCGTGAGTTAATAATAATAGATTAATAATGGCCATGTTACAATGAGCTGACTCCACGTGCAAAGTTGTCTGTATCAGACAATTTGTACTTAACAAATATCTTTGAATCTTGGATTTCTTACAATAATATATTTGGTCAATTTTTATTAATTCCAATTTCCATGCCATGTGACATGTCTGACACTTATTTTTTATTTGGGTAATGTATTTGGTCAATTTTTCTCGTTTTATTCTCGACTCAATTTCAACGATTCATCCATTTTTTCCGTTTTTATCTCTTTTTTTCATCTTAGAAGAGGGGGGTCATCAATAAATTCATCGCCTGTAAAAAAGTAGTCATATATTTTACAATCGTTGGTTTTTTTATTAATTATCGATGACTACCCTTGGATTAAAATTCTGGTTCCGCCTTTGCATGTTACAATGAGCTGACTCAAGTGCAAAGTTGTCTTTATCAGACCATTTGTACTTAGCAAATATCTTTGAATCTTGGATTTCTTACAATAATCATTTTGGTTAAGTTTTATTAATTCCAATTTCCACGCCATGTGACATGTCTTACACTTATTTTTTATTTGGGTAATGTATTTGGCCAACTCTTCTCGTTCTATATATTGCTAGCAACCAAGCAAAACACACATCAAAGCTCAAACCTTCCAACAAAATGATGAGACAAGGTGTCCGACAATGCCTAAAGTACAAACCCTACTGGGTCGCCAATCTCTCCTCACCTCTATTTGATAACGGATATGGATTCGCCTCCAAAAGTTTTGCAAAGACGAGAAGAGAAAGGAATGGCTTATTTGAGCGGTCGTTCACCGACGAACGATTTTATACCCGACATTTTAGTACAATGCGGGTACCTTCGCTCGAGTTTAAGGTTAGGAGGTCCGAACCAGAGCTGGTCCGTCCTGCCAAGCCTACGCCTCGCGAGGTCAAGCAACTCTCTGACATCGATGGCCAGGCTTCCCTTCGCCTATTGTATCCGATCATTACCTTCTATCGTTGTGATCCCTCGATGCAGGGGAAAGACCCGGTAAGGGTCGTTCAGGAAGCAATTAGACAAACACTCGTGTTTTACTATCCGTTTGCTGGTCGGGTCAAGGAGGGGCCCGGTATGAAGATCTCCGTGGATTGCACGGGCGAGGGAGTCCACTTTGTGGAGGCCGAAGCAGACGTGGAGTTGTCGGACTTCGGAGATTTCCCCCGGCCTCCTTTCCCGTGCTTAGAGGAGCTCATTTACTATGATCCGCCATTGCAAGAGGTTTTCGATTCTCCGTTGATGTTTATTCAGGTATAAATATGTACCTTAAACTCATTTTGATTAGCTCACATAAGATTTACATTCGAGTTAAATTACGATAAAATGAGAATTTTATGTTTTGATTCTACTGACAGATATTTTATTTTCTGAAATCTTTCGAGGAGTGTAATAATTCAAAAAAGACTATATGATTATAGTTCACTATCAGGGATGTATATGGATAGGTGCCCAGCTTACGATAGTAGATTTAGCTTGTTTGTGCATATGTAAATTGTATTTTCTTTATCAACGAATTGCCTTTAAAATGAATAACATTTGAGGGATTTAATCCATGTCGGTCTATGGGTAAATAGATCGTGCCCGATCTGTTTAATCCGTTTTATGTACAATTATCTAAATATTCACTCCAAACATAAACACTAAATATGAGGGATGGGTTTATAGAGGATTTTCTAGAGAGAGAATATCAAAGAGATGGGAAGTAGTGACTAGTGACCGTGTTTTGGCATAAAAGATCGTGGTGGACTTATTATATAAAGTTCATGAGTTAAGCTTGTTTAGTTGGGATTAAGTATGGTTCAAATAGGGTAACGGGTATATCTGAAGTACGGTTGTAAAAGTCTTTCGTTTAGTTTGTCTAGGCCCCCGCTTAGGTCCTAAAATCTATAAAAACGCCTGACTCGTCGCTCCGTTTAGGCCCCAAAATTTTAGAATCATCCGACTCGTCGTTCCGTTCGATTAGTCGAAAACTTGTGACTCCGGATTATGAAATTGGATTTTTGTAAAAGAGATGAAAATGTGAGAAACATAATATGTTTGTAATGATCTTTAATATCTTCATAAAAAGAATATGACATGTGTCCTTTTTTGGTGATTTATTATTATAATTTAGTTTTTTAATTTAAATATGGGTAAATTATAAATATCTACCTCTAACTTGTCACGTTTGACTGATACTCACCCTTATGTTTTTTTAACTGATACCTACTCAGATGTTTAGTTATATAACAAATAGCTCAGGTCGTTAGCTAAAATGACGAAAATACCCTCAACTACACTTCAATAATTATTTTTTAAAAATCACTATATATATATATGTGTGTGTATTTTTACTTATTAAATCACTTCAGTTTTATTTTAAAAAAATCACTTTAGTTTTATTTTTAAAAAATTATTTTAAAAATCACTAAAGTCATTTTCGTCAATCTAGTTGACGGCTTGGGCTATTTGTTATATAACTAAACATCTGAGTAAGTATAAGTTAAAAAACATGAGGGTATGTATCAGTTAAATGTGATAAGTTAAGAGTGGGTATCAGTTAAACGTGACAAGTTAAGGCTAGGTATTTGTAATTTACCCTTAAATTAAAGAGTAAAATCAAAGTAAAAGCATTATTTGGTTTAGTTTATTTATTTATTTATTTAGATACTTGATATTTTTTATATCATACAAATACACTTTATATTTTGAATTTTTTATTATATATGTGTAATATATATTTACTAATAATTAGAATTATTAAAAAAAAATCGCCTAGACCCCGACAAGGCTCCGCCTAATGCCTAGAGGTCCTCACCGTCCGACTAACGTCTAACGTTTTTTACAACCTTGATATGAAGTAGCGGATTTTTAGCACCATACCCATTGTTCATTATTGATAAGTAATGAAATTATCATCCCTAAATTCATTTTTTTATAAGCACCCAACCCATTGTTCATGATTTTGACTAAACATTTGAATTAATCTCAGGTGACGCGATTAAAATGTGGTGGTTTCATCGTCGCCCTTCTTTTCAACCACTTAATGTGTGACGGGTTTGGCATAGGTCAATTCCTGAAGGCAGTAGGAGAAATGGCCCGGGGTGCACATGCTCCTTCCGTCACTCCTATTTGGAGTAGAGAAATTCTCAACGCGAGGGATCCCCCGCGCGTAACATGCACACACCTCTTGGAAGAAAAAACGGTATACTCCCTTCCTGTTTATTTATCCAATCATCCCGACGTAGTTCACCGCTCGTTCTTTTTCGGGCCCTCAGAATTACAAGCAATTCGTAAACTCGTACTCGATCGCTCGCGCCTGTGCCCAACGACGTTCGAGGAACTCACCGCTTGTATATGGCGATGTTACGTAGCTGCACTCGAGCTAGACCCCGAGGACAAAGTGAGTCTTTTGTGCGCGGTCAACGCACGAGGAAAATTTAATCCGCCCTTGCCCGTTGGGTACTACGGCAACGCGTTTGCTGGCCCGACGGTTATCACCGTGGCAGGGGAGCTTTGTGGGAATCCAATAGACTATGCGTTGGAGCTCGTGAAAAGGAATAAGGAACAAATTACGGAAGAGTACATGCGTTCGTTGGTGGATCTGACGAGAATTCGGGATGGGCCCACTTACCTACCACCGAGAGTTTTCGGTGTTTCGGATTTGAGACGAATTGGGTTGGGCGATTTAGACTTTGGGTGGGGCAAAGCCGCCTATGCGGGCGTAGCTAAAGCCGAATTTGAGGGGCTCGCGTTTTATGTGCCGTCTAAGAATCGGGATGGAGACGATGGAATATTGGTTGTGTTATGTCTTCGAGCTCAGGTTATGGATCGATTCGAAATCGAGCTAACCAAAATGTTGAGTCACCAATGAACTAATTAATCAACATGTTTTTATTAGAGGTTTGAAATGGAATTGCTTTCGAAACTGGATCCAGTGAGTGTTTTTTGATCTCTTTCCGAGTTAGAGGATCTAATTGTGCAGTATCCTGTTGTATTGTTCAAAATTCTTCACCTCAGGGATTTAGGTCGACTATGTTTTGTATTTACATTTCTTTTCTTTATCTGTTGGGTTTTGTTTTGGTGGTTTGTGGTTTCTACCCTAAAAACAGCCTCGTCTAGTGCGCTAAGTTTTTGAGATAAAAATGACGAGCATGCTTACTGTTACTAATTAATTTAGACCATCTCTGTTTGAAAGATGCATACAAACTTTAATAGTGGAAGATGCTTACTGTTAATGATAATGAATATTCTTTAAATAAACTTCAGTATTTGTCGGTGCACGTGCTACAGACCATCCGGAGCACAGCTACACATTCTTAATCTGGATCATGATTCTTTTAGTTCGAAAGATTCGTTAATAAACTAAGAGCATCCACATCAAGGCGAACCCTGCGAGCGAGGCCGGGGCAGGAGCAGAGGAGGAGGGTTCGGGGTTCGGGGTTCGGACGGGTGTGGGGTGCCGTTGGTGCGGGGCGTGCGGGGCGGGGGCGTGGGGGAGAAGGAGAAGGGTCCGGGGGCAGGGGCGCGAGGCATAAATCAGCCCCGCTGCCTCGCCCCCCTCTGCTTCGCCAGCGTCCTCTCTTCCATTGACGCGTGTGCTGTAAAAAAAAAAAAAAAAAATAGACGCAGACTCAAGGAAGAAGATGCACAGTACCATTTGTTAATTATGTTAGGTTATTAATGGTAAGTTAATTAGGTTAATATATATAGTTAATTAGGTTAATATATATTAATTAATTAGGTTAATATATATTAATTAATTAGGTTAATATATGGTAAGTTATTAATTAGGTTTTTATAAGTAAAAAAATTAGTTTTAAATTTTAAAACTCAAATTTTAAATTTAATAATCAGTTTTTAAGTTTAAAAATCAGTTTTTTATCTTAAAAATCATTTTTTTGTTGCGATAAAAAATGTCCGACGACGATGCCAAAACGTTATTATTAAGAATAGTAACTGTCAGTGTTTCAAAAATATATATATGGTATTAGTAACGGTCATCAAAGAATTCATCACTGCAAAAGCTTATATCGACCAAATGAATTGTCAATTTCAATTATGTATTTTTTATTTTTATGTAATTTTTAAATTTTGTATTTTATTAATGTAATTTTATTTCTATTTATGAATTTTATTCTTATTTTATTTAGTAGTTGTCGGTTTAAAAATAACGTTAACAATTCAGTTAAAAATTTAATTAATTACACAGTTAGCATTTCTGAAAATCAAGCCCCCCATACAAGCCCCTCTGATGTGCAGGACACTTTTTTTAGGGGGGGCAGAACCCTGAACCCTGCCCAGTCAGCAGAGGGTTATGCCTCAGGGTTCAGGGTTCTGCCCCCCTTGATGTGGATGCTCTAATAATCTTTACACACTAGAAAGCACAAACTGATCAATATAAGAGTTGTATCCACAAGTCATTCTTGGGTATCCGAGGGACGAACCAACGAGATGAATAGATCATAATTAGGACGATAAGGCGTCTAAATATACAATAACTGTCAGGTCGATTTTTCTTATCGACTCTTCGGAAAGATACGTTGATAGAGAGATCCTACCGGACACGCCACCAAAAACAGCAACTACTCCTATCGAAGATCCGAGATTCCGACAGAGGGGACAAACAAAAAACAGACAAAACACAAATAAATATAAACGACAACTACCAGCATGAGCTACACGCGATCGGCATTCGACGAGTGGGGATGAGGGGGTAGGTAGGCGGCACCGGCGGGTGCAGATCTTATCCGCTAAGGTAGGGTACACAGGTTTGATTAGGAGAGAACGTTAAGCAAGAACACGACTGAACGGACTATAAAACTTCAGTGGGAGACGAGAATATATCTAACCGTCTGGCCGTAAAACGTAAAGAGCTCGGCTGGAATTATTATCCAAAACATAAATTGATCAGCTCTACCAATATGATATTATTTTTTTAGGAATGCGGAGTATTGTTGGATTTTATAAATCACTCGGTGAAGACATACAAACGACCATTCATAATTTACAACCGTTGATTGCACAAGCACAACGGTAAATATTACAGACTTCGGAAAAGCTAAACCATAATATTACCGACCCCTAATCGAAACCTGCAACGCAACATAATGCGCATCAACGTGCAACCATACCGTGCACGCCAAAAGTGCAACAAAGTGCACACCATAAGTGCCACTAACGGGCACACCAAAGTACAACCGGTGCACACAAACGTGCAATCGATACACACCAAGCTGTAACAAGTGCAGATATTTGACTCGAAAAGACCACAACCAAAACCAAAAACCTAACAAAAGAGAACTGAAAAAACAAGAAACACAACCAGGTATCCTGGGACAACCACGCCGACCATCTCGGTATTTATCCACCTGGCTATGATCACCGGTATCTAAAGAACAACGTCGGAGAAACAAAGACCCACACATAACACGTCAACTCTCCTTCCGCAGCGACCCCTCCACACTCGAAGTATAAATCTGAGGCTGCCTCAAAGGACTCCCTGGCCTAAACCGAAAAATACGGCACAACGAAGAGACTGAAGGAGCCGAAACAAGAAGAGAAGAAAAAAACATGTGATGAACGAACGAAAACCGAACAAGCATGACCAACGAGTTAGAAACCCTGAAAAAAGATGGGGAAATCGAAAAGATTAGCCTCCACCGACAACAACCGAAACAGAGCCCCGATTATTATCAATAGGACAGAAGTTCAAAAGCGGGAGGAGGAGCTGCTAAGGTTTCGTGCTTATTGCGTGCTAAAGGAGGAAGAGAGAGGTTGCAATTGATAACCCATCAATTATGGGAGATTTTGCTTATTTAAGATATGGGCTAAGGTTATAAGTTAGTAGGTTTCCTGAAGCCCAAACCTTGTAATACAGTGACTTGGGAAATCGTACCAAGAGGATGGCTCTGAACAACCCAATACAATTTAATGTTTTATTAAAAAAAGTATATGTTATTTTATTATTAATTTTTTTGAAATTTACCAAACAAATAATATTATTACATAACCTAGATTTATTAAACAATAATATTATTTGCTCTAGATTGAAACAACGCAACAAATGTACACAAACGGTACAATAAATATGTATGCCACACCTATAATATATGTAGTTATCTATCCAGAATCAATCCGAAAACCACCCATACGAAAATTGAGGAATGAACGATCGTTCAATTTGACGTTCAAATTCTTTTTATAAATTCGAAAACTTTGGACTTAGAGCATGTATAGTGGGTCGGATAATAATACATGGGGATCATGATGTGAGGATCATGTGGTGATTAGGATGAATTGTGATGCAATCCTCTAAATTGAGCTATAAACCACAGTGTAAGAATCATGTATGAGAATCATGATTTACAGGGATATTGGATTTTTATTCATTTTCTCGATTCGAAGTGTAAATCAATGTTTTTTTTTGTGATCAAAGACATTAAATAAATTATCTAGAACAGTACGAACCTAATGACTATAAATTTATAAATTTTAGACATCATTTGCACAAAATCAATTTTTTAAAAAACTATGTGATGCGTTTTGGTTGGCTGGACCTGACTCGCGAATCATTGAACCATAATTGTAACTCGCAAGTTGCGAGTCACGTTTCAATGAATCGCGAATCGTGAATTATACGTTTTTATTTTTATTTTTACAACTATACTGTTCGCGAGTCGTAAATCATGACTTGCTAGGTTGCATGTGCTCTTATGAAAACTAGATAAAGAGTTGACATTTTGGCATTCTCAAGCTGATGCCGTACTTATCCGTCTTTGTGGCTGGTCCCACCTGTTGCCAACTTGTCACCCTTTTCCTTCCGAGTTCCGACACAATCCATGCAGAGACAACAAATATATATTTTTGGAATAAAGCAGTGTATATTATAATGATGTGAACTTCATCGGAACACATAAAATCAATGATATTGATGGATTGTCAATTTGTATCCACCACTTATTCTTAAACAAAACAAATCAGAACACAACATTTATAAGATAAAATAATCATTTCAAATAAAATCAACACACAACAATTATTTTTATTTATTCATACAAATACAACAACAAGATCCATATAGGATTTTTTATTGGTATAATTTAAAGTCCCGCTAATTTAAGTATTTGATAAAATAAATGGACTCCGACAAAATATTCAAATAAAAAGCAAAATCCGGATGGATAAACATTATATTTTGAGTTATATTATAAGGTTGTATGATCATAATCAAACCGATCAATCTCACCTTATTTCTTTTTCTTCGAAAAGAATTTCTTCTTGGACTTCTCACGAGGGGAATGATCGTCAACTTCAACCACTTGAGAGCCCAAAACCATATCCATCGCAGACATACTATTCCCATCGTATGTAGACTCATACGGTATCTTAGCCAGCTCATGCCCTCTAACGTTGTAGGCTCCCGAAGTCGAGCGACCACGAGACTTTTCACGAGCCAAACTCGCACCAACATTAACATCACGAGGATCGTGTACGAGGGAAGCACCGTCACGAGCCCAACATCCCGATCCTCCACCGTTTCTATCTCTCTCATCTTCAAACCCTACCGTCTCCGAACCACGTACTTCATCGGGTACATTAGAGATCCGATTTTTTCCCTTCCCTTTATCCTTCCCCATTACTCAAGACACAAAATGAAGTTTGATTATACAAATGTTATAACTCTATGTTTGTTTCTTGTTCGATCATGTGATGTATATATAATAAATGTCGTAGGTAGGAGTCCTTGTAACACAAGCTATCTTACCGGTCTCTAGCGACTAGGAAGTTGCATGGTTTAATTATGGAAATATCGATGAAATTATGGGAGAAGTTAATGTATATAGTAAGTTGAAAATTGGTACTTATTTGTATAAATATCATCTATTACTTGATAATATATGTACAAATAAGTGTCCATTTTCAACGTGTAATGATGTCATGCCATACAAAGCGTCGAGTTTTGTTTAGCAACAAACATAAATGTTATGCCAAACCGTGTTTTATCCGTGTGAATACTAACCTCGGGCTGGTTGCGTTGGCCATTGACCGTTTCTTGGGTACAGTATATATATAGTTGGTGGTCATTCGAAATTGCGTTTTTTTTTAAGGAAAATAATAATTTTTTTTTTTTGAGAATAACAATTACAATAGTATTAAAACATAAGAAGATAGTTTGGTAGGTATACAAATGTACCCCACCTACATAAGCAAATCCAACTAACAAATATAAATGAAACGAAAAGCAATAAATTCGGCTCTGGTAATTGGGGGCGGACGAAGGGGATATCTGCGGTAGCGTCTGGTGACACCGATACAGCATGCTTCCTCCAAATGGGACGAGGCGAGCCAACCAAGTTTAGGGGAATACTGGTGGACCTACATCTCCCCCGGTGTGTCAGCGTGCGTCGTCCTCCCTGAACTGATAATGGTAGGGCTCCTGAACGCGGGTTTGCTGACTCCGGACTGGCAGGGGAGACAGATATCGACTGAAGATGGAACTGTCGCCATCTATCCGCCGGGAAGGGGCCAAAGTCGACCCACCCCTCCCCGGGCCACCTCAGACTCATTCCTGTAGGCGGGGGTGCTTGTAGCCCCCCCGCCGCTGCTGCGTGTGATTCTCCATCCGGGCCCGGCCCAGTCTGCTTCCCCAGGCCCAACCCCGACTCGCTAGGGTTGTTCCGCGCCTCGGCCACCGCCTTCCCCTTGAGCCGCCTACATTCCAGCGTCGCCGGCGGCTCTGCATCGTCTCCACAGTGTCCGACGAGACTAGGACGCCGTCCCGTCCCACCGCCACTCCCTCATACAGAAGCCCCGCCGGCCTCCCCCGCGATCCCCGTGGTACCCGAGGACGCGGGCCTCTCGCCGGCAACCGGTGAACTCCAGTCACTGCCACGGACCGCCAGCCACCGCCCGGACTCACTTCTCCCATACCCCGTACCGCCGAGAACCGCATCCCCGGCTCTGTCACCTCCCTCGGCGTCAGCGCCTCCGGAGCCTTCACATCGACCTGACGCCGAGCTCTCCACGCCCTTCGCCACATCGAACCACCACCAACCACGCCGCCGAAGATCGTTGGACGTGGGGCAACACCAGACCGCGAAACCGTCCTAATAACGCCTCGACGAGTCAAACTCAAACCCAAGCATGCGAGATACAGTGGTAAGCTACAAGATCTTACCTGCTCCCACCAGTCGTCGTCGTCAGAGACGCCCACTCGCCCCCACACGCCGCTGCCTCCTTTGCTCACGAACCCCCCTCTAGGGCCGGCAGAGAGCATCGCTTCAAATTCGCAAAAAATATATTTTTTTTGATAGGAAAATAATAATAATTCTACTTCACTATATTAATTTTTTTATATATTATTTAAAATATCTTGTATTTTTTTTGTCA
The DNA here is from genome assembly GCA_963921825.1 of Erodium maritimum. Lineage (NCBI taxonomy): Eukaryota > Viridiplantae > Streptophyta > Magnoliopsida > Geraniales > Geraniaceae > Erodium > Erodium maritimum. The sequence goes on along the minus strand of OY997592.1, from coordinate 71,494,374 downwards.
CCTTAATATCTTAAACTTTATTTATTCATTTTGGGTACCTTAAATATTTTTTTGTGTTACCTCAACACCCTAAATTTTCATTAATTCCATTTTAGTATTCACTGTTAACTTTACCAAAAATTTAATTGTTAATGAGGAGTATTATAGTCATTTTACTTGTTTTGGATGGAAAATCAGATGTAAAGTTAACAAGTCTTCTAAGTAAACGTGTTTCGGACATAGAGAGTTCGAGAGAGTAATCGGCCACTGCATGGCCTATCCCCCCGTAGTTAAAACAGAACATTGGTAGTCGTTCATATTTCAGAGTGACGCGGAGCGGGTGAGAAATTTTTTGAAAGCCCAGGACCATTGTTCTCTTAAGAGGCTGACCAAGCGAATGCCAAAATCTCACCCGGACCTTGCCGCTCTAGGAGTATACCCACTTATCATCGTGGACCGTTACAAAACCTCCTAACTCCTCCCCTACCCTAGTGCCGGTGGTGATTGTGGACACCGTCTGAGGGAGCCCCTAAACTTGTGCCCATAATTGGATCCGATCGAAACCTGCCTTGGGAAGACTTTTCGGTGTAAGTTTCGTTAGGATGAGAGGTTAGCAACGGAAGCACCAGGGCTCATCCCGTCGGACATTCTCCATTGTCACTTGAGATGTGAAATAGAATGCGTAGACCTCGATGATAGGTCTTTTACCACCAACCCTTCAGCCGTAGAACCCCATCTACGAAATATCAATCGTAGAACGAAACACCCTATAAGCGTCCGGGGAGAAATGAACTTCCCTACTAGACTAAATCACATCCAGAGCGGAGATATTAGTTGTAATGTTCGAATTTGGACTATCATATCCTCATTTGACAGTGGATCGCACGTCTCTAAGGAAGTGTTAATTTCGTCCAAGTAGGGAAACGGAGTCGTCATCAGCAGTGACATGCTTCCCACCGGAGGTTGGGCGGCCACCCTCGGTATATGCTCTTAAAGGGGAGGATCCTGGCAGCGGGAGTGAAGTTGACATGCTCCTATCAGAGCAACTTGTGGTAGACCCGGTAGTGCTAGGGGTCATTGGGCTGCGGTTTTGCTCTGAGTGAGGGTTGATTTCGAGGGCTCCTACTCTGTATCCCTGGTTACACCGACAGGGTCAGAGCGTCTACCATGCCCTATGAGAAAACCAACGGTAGGAGGGATGTAAAAGAGAACTCAATCGCCGATACAATCGCATGAGGCAACATCTCTGATGCGACTGATAGTCTGGTTGGAAGTGCCAGAGGTGGTACCTACTCGACGGAAGGGGGGTGCGCAACTAACACCAGTTCCGATGAAGTGATCGAGGGTAGTGATATGACAGTTGTTTCAGATTCCAGGGTCGCCAAGGTGGACAAAGTTGCATACGGAATCTTCATCTTCCTCGATTTTCGTACATTCGCTTAGGATGGACGAAAACCTAAGAGAGTCGTGACGGTGGGACAAGAATCGGGATTGGGTTCTCAATAGGATCTCATATAGGGGCTATAGAACCCTTAGAGAGGGCCAACGATGCCATTTCCAAAGAGGGAGGCGACGCGATCACCAAATTTTGACTGATCTTCTTATATGTTTTGCGTCCTCGATCCGTTTTGGTGAACACCATGACGGAACCATGAGGGACACATGGTGGAAGGGCAGGTTGGTGAGGAGAGGCGAGCAACTCCATAGGAGAAGGAGTTCGAGGTACTAGAGCGGAAGAGGAGGAGAAAGGAGAAAACGTCATTAAGACACTAACAATAAAAACAATTAAGGAATCCTGTAAAAAAAAATTCTTTTTCCGTTCGCCTTTTTAATTGAGGTAAAGGGTTCGAATCTCAGTTTGAATCAAGCGAACAAAAGTATAGGTTAGATTAATAAGTAGGGACAGTCTTATTTTCTCATTGATAAGAACAGGACAATGAAACATAATTTGTCCTATATTTAATAATAATTAGGTTAATATCTCCTAAAATGTCAAAGGGAGTTGCATGGTTTTTGTATGGAAATATCGATGAAAATAAGGAGACGTTTACCTTTTGGTCTATTTATTGGAAACATGTGCCATTTTCAACGACAACGAGCCGTGGACTATTTTCAGAGTCGGCGGTTCTGCTGAGCAACGGTACAAACTTGGAGCCAAAGGTAAGTACGAGAATTTAAGCATATTATGTCGGTGTGATGCGATGCGCCGTGACCGTACAATCTAAAGGTCAACATCCATCAATATATCACAGATGTATGAATTTAAAATGGGGTTACCGTAAATGTGTAATTAAAACATCACAATTAATCTGCTTAAGTCTTGGACGATCTTTCGATCATTCAAACTCATTGGAGGTCTGATCCCGATTTTGATGTTTGGATTTGAGGCCTTCGTCCAGGCGGCTTTAATCACATCCTTTGGATCAGAATACTCGCAATCTTGATTGGATTCAAGTATATTTAGAATCAACGGTTGACAGTGTTGAATTCGGTAAAAACTTGAAACCGACCCGGTGTTGTCGTGTGTCAACAATAAGAGCTCTTCTTGGCCTAAACAACAAGGCGAGGTATGCTATGCAGGCTCGCCAGGTCCATTGGGTACTAAACGGGAGAATGCGACACTGTTGAGGAGACACGTCTCGTTTCGATGGGATATAACACTACCCGATCCCAAATCTCCTCCTTCTCCTAAGGACCTTCTTAGCAACCTAGCATTATCCTCACCTCCACCTAAGGATCTCATGCGAGGGATCAATGCTTTCTTTAGACGAAACAGGTTCGTCCGAGTCGAGCCAGGAAAAGCGTTTTGAATATTCTATACACCTCACCGAACGAATAGGGAACCTCATCTGGTATGTTACATGGATTAGTCGGGCATTATAATTATAGGGTAAACGTTTTGGTCTCAACCGAAATTGTGTCTCACCTTCTCATTATTTTCACTTTTATTGTGTTTGTTATTATTTGATTTCAATCTAATCAATAAAACGATCACATTTTCATAATAAAAAAAATATACCACAATTGGATGCAATACCATACTTATCTACTCATGGGATAAATTGTATAAAGGGTAAATTACAAATACCTACCCCAAACTTGCAGCGTTTAACTGATACCTACCCTAAAAAAAAATTTAACTGATACCTACTCAGATGTTTAGTTATATAACAAATAGCCCAAGCTGTCAGCTAAAATGACAAAAATGCCCTTAGTGATTTTTTTAAATATTTTTAAAAATAAAACCGAAGTGATTTAATAAGTCTATATATATACCTAATAAAAGTGATTTTTTAAATATTTTTTTAAAATAATTAGTGAAGTGTAGTTGAGGGTATTTTCGTCATTTTAGCTGACGGTTTGGGCTATTTGTTATATAACTAAACATCTAAGTAGGTATTAGTCAAAAAAAAAACTTTAGGGTATGTATCAGTTAAACGCTACAAGTTTGAGGTAGGTATTTGTAATTTACCCTTGTATAAACTTGTGATAATTTATACACGTTTTGTAGGTATTAGATGTGAATTATTTTTGTGTGAAAAACACATTCCAATTATTTTTCGACTATAAATTTGTTATTTAAAAAAAATGATATTTTTAACCTTTACATTATATATATTTTGCAATTTGGAATAATTATGTAAACACTTTTACATGGTAGCTTTCGACTTTTTGCAAGAAAACTGCAGTTCTCCGATAGTATTTTCAAAACACATATAGTTCACCATAAAATTTTATAATTATTGCTATACTTGGTAGATTTGCATATGAAAAATAATTCACAGTACATTTTTGTAAGTTTTTGCAATTATCATTTTATTTTCTTTATTCTCCATTAAATGGGCTTAGTTATCAACTCTTCGATATTTAAGTCGTAGACTGATTGGGCCTACCTAAATGTGTCTTCTATCTTATAAGCCTTTATTTTCCAAATTGCAGGGCTTTTCTTATCTGACATCACTTTTTCCCCATCGGGCTTATTGAGCCCATAAAGCCGAGGGAAGTTCGCAGGCCGGGACATTGTGAAAGGCCCACCAACACCTACCACCACCACTTGGAGGGCCATTCATGGGAGGCCCATCTAAGCTTTAAAAAAATCCAATATGGACCTTGCTTTTCAAACGACTTTACAACGAAATTTGTTATCAGATATTTTTTTGTACAGGAAAATAATTGAATTTACCCTCAAATATTCATTGGGTTTTAATTCTGTTTATGAGATTTTATATTATTAATTTGTTAAAGTTTGATTCCTTGTATATTAAATTGCTATGATTCAACCATTCAACTAATCAGGAAGCGGCGGTTATTTCCTCTCCGAACTCTCGTGCGTCGCCCTCTTTTTCTCATGTGACTTCTGTCTTTGTTATTCATAGTAAACCTTCGTCCCCAACTGTGGCTCCTATCATCTCGACGTCCTACGTGAATGTTGTCCATCCACCTACTACCAAAAAAGCTGACCCATCGTCACTTTTTCATGTGTTTGTTGGCGTTGTTGCCGATGTTGTCCCCTATGAGGTCTTGTCGCCTCGATTTAGTTCCCTGCCACCGAGTTCGAAGGTCATAAAACCGGTGCGCTATCAGAAGGAAAAAAGACTTCTCTAACTCCCTTCTCGCCCCATACCACTAGGTGCGCTATCAGAAGGAAAAAAGACTTCTCTAACTCCCTTCTCGCCCCATACCATTTACGATCTCCAGCTAGGTCGTGACTCTGTCACAGTATCGACACTAGAGCTACTGGTAGGAGGGATGCTACCACCACTAGGAGACAAGGGACATTTTCAGACGCTCTATTGGAAGTCGTGCCAACGACCTTGTTCCTATCCCCCACAGACGGCCTTGTGGTTCCAATGGAGCCCCTGTGACCACCATGTTTCTTGGCTGAGGTGACCTTCTTCTCCTGTCACGCAGAATATGGCTGGCTAGACTTGACGTCCGTCAGAGGATCCGGACCAGTCTGACGACGAACCTTCAATCTCTGGTAAACCCCAGGCGAGGGAATATAAGGGATGAGGAGGGTAGCACCATCACGCTTCCACTTCTGATGACGACTTATTGGGCTCCCCAAGAGGGATTTGTACGTCGCTGACGAGTCCATATCAACCCCCTACTTCTACAACGCTACAATAGTTCCCTCAAGGAGATGAAGAAACCCATGTAGACGCACAACCAATAGTTTCCACCGGGGAGTGAACTTGGCACCCCTTCATCCCTACGCCCGAGACCCTCCGTTCACTTAGGACCCCTCACACTCGTATCTGGTCAATGACTTCCTACCTAAAGCACTGCCACCAACATGAAGGAGTTCCATTGTGTCTATTCCTTTCAACCCATCTTTCGAGGGGATTCGATTTCCAGGGTCAGGCGAGGCAAGAGCGATACAAAACTTTTTGCCTTAATCAGGCCTATCTCTGATTGGCGCAAGGCCCTTGTATGTCTTGGGGTACACACACAAAGCCCCAAACCTACATTCATAGGAAAGGGATTACCAACGCTTGTGTCCGAACTGCGAAGGACACAACCCCACATCCCCCAGCCCAGATTCGAGGTGAGGTTACAGATGCTCCGACTACGATCAAGGCGAGACCTGCCAGGAAGCCTCACCAGGGTTCATGATTAAATCCATCAACAACGTGGTGTGTGTGGGGACGCACACCTTGCCTTACCATAACCAATGCAAACCCGACCCCATGATTACCATTGTCTGGTGTTCTCCCTAGATGCCCGCTATCCCCTCAAGTGTCCCTGATTATTTACCGCGAGCATTATCAGGTCGAGTCAAGAAGTGATCGCCACCGATGCTTTATCGTCTACCAATACAACCGAGGCATTTGCCTCCCAACAACTATCCCTGGTATAGTCGGCCATTCTATTGTAAAATTAGTGTTCGATATCTACTTATTAGAACTAGGTCTCACTATTTTCCTTTTCATCTATTTATTATGTATGTTTAAGTTTCCCGGTCAATAAAAGTACTCCCATATGCTAAAAAAAACTTATCACACACATCAAAATGACAAGGGAAAACCAATATAAATAATTAATTATTACTCACGCTCTCTCTTACGAACCCTAAGAGCAACGTGTAGAAATGGATGACGACGACCATCACAGTGACTAAACGGCGTTGACAACCTTCTCTAGTAGTAACGATTGACGAGGCCGAAAACCCTCTTTCTGGCTCGTTAGGCGATTCATCTCTCTCTCGTTGGCGATGGGTCCTTTCGGGATCTCCCTAGCGACAAGGTGGGGCTAATTTTCTACGCGCAGGCGGCGACATGCACTTCTCTGACGCAGAAACCGGAAGAAGGGGTCACGACTTAGGGTTCAACGGGGAAACTAAGAGGCCTCATTCGCCAGACCCCGATGCGAGGATTTAGATAGTTGCAATCACCGGTGCCATATCGAAAATTACCGATTCAAGTTTGTTGTTACCGATCGATTCTCCTGGTGTCGATAAATAATATCTACCGTAACGAAACATTTTATATATATATAAGTAGCACGGAAGCAGTGATAGGTCCACAGAAACTTGACTTGGAGTTGACTGACTCAGACTGCACCAATAATTAACATATATATGGCCAAAGCCAGGAATGTTCAAAGATGGTGTGCTAAGAGGAAGTGGGCTATAAAATTCGAAAAAGTAGTGGCCAAAAATAAAACAAGAATGCCCAAAAACATAATTTATGAAAATTTTCAAAAAAATAATCCATGAAATTTATATTTCGTTTAATTTGTTGTTAAATTTTGTTTTTTGTTAAATAATTTATTTTCAATTAAATTTGTTGTTAAATTAATTTGTTATATGAAAGATTTTGTTTAAATTTTAATTTATAACTATTAAAATTTTATTGATTTTGAAATGAAAAATAGATTTGATCTTCTTCTCAACTTTAACTTTTTTTGGAAAATAGTCATTGTTAATGAAAATACTAGAAGGTGGAGAAAAAGTTTTCCAGAGACATTGAATACTATTGTCTTGTGATCTATTGACTATTCACCATATATAAGAAGAGCCCTACCATTGCCATTGTTAACATTCTTCTACAGACCTTCTCTTCAGTGAACTTCTCCACATACTCTTCCTCCTTCAGGTGAAGTACTGATCCAAATTACTATTTTTTTTGTTTATTTTTGTATGTTTCTCGTTTATCGATGGTTTCTGAGGGACGTTATCTATGAAAAATCAATTCTGTAATACAATTTAAGAATTTATCTAAGTATATTAAAAGTTCTGTATATTTGAAATTCATGTTAATAATAAAAAAATTGAATTTGAATCATCTATTAAACTCGACCTGATAGTCCAAAAATGAGATCTTAGTTTGTATTATGAGTTATTTTCATCTCACTACCCTAACTATGTAGTTTTTTTCATCTCACTATCCTAATTATTTTTTGTGGCACCTCACTACCCTAGAATGTTTTTTTTTCACTTTCATACCCGCTGTCAATTTGTCATCCATTTTTGGATAAAAACACTTAAAAATTCCATAATACCCTCACTAATAATTAAATTTTCAAAAGCATGTCATTGGTTTTCAATTTTTTTTATAAAAAAAATCAGTTTTTAATGTCACAAAAATACATTCTAGGGTAGTGAGGTGCCACAAAAAAATGCATTCTATGGTAGTTATGTGCCACAAAAAATAGTTAGGGTATGAAAGTGAAAAAAAAAAGCATTTTAAGGTAGTGAGGGGCCACAAAAAATAGTTAAGATAGTGAGATGAAAAAAATTACATAGTTAGGGTAGTGAGATAAAAGTTATGGTTTTCATCTCCCTGTATTCTTGATTTAGGGTAAGATAAAATGGTAAACATCTATTTAATTCTGACTACTTTCCCGTCCACCGAACTATTATTCTTTACTTGTCTCTAAACAGGTGGTCTACCTACTGAGATTCGAACATTACATCTTTAAATCTTTTAACCGAAAATATTCGTTTTGACCAATCAGGTAAGCCCTAAGGACACATATTGTTTGTCGCAACCAGTTTTACCATCTGTTCGGTTTGAAAACATTTTAGAAGTCAATATCCTGGGTTAATTATACCTGACTATATGTAGCTACACTCGTTTTCCACTTACTTACGAAGTTCGTCTGGACGGTACCAAGCTTTCCAAAATCCGTCTGAGTGGTAGCTTTTTTCACTTTACTACCCTATCCTTTTGTAGTAACGCAATATTTGTTTCGGAGATTCAAGGTACAGTCCAATCGAACTTTATAATTAAATATAATTAAGTGTAATTAACCGATAACGTATTTTTTTAAAATTGAAATACAGAGAATTGAGAAATGGCCACAAAATGTGTGCCACTCCACATAGCCGCACTCAAAGGAGACTACGAATCAATACAAAACTACTCCACAGAACAGCTCAAGAGCCAGATCACAAGCCAATCAGAAACCGCTCTTCACATAGCAGCGGCAGCTAAAAAGTTGCTATTTGTGGAAACATTGATCAACCATCTAAAAGTGGTAAGTCCGTTCCTCGAGACAGAGAACAGCCAAGGAAACACCGCTCTCTTGTACGCCGCCGTCTCCGGCGACGTCAGGATCGCCCAGGTCATGCTCGACGCGTACTCCGACGAGTCGATTAACGCTAAGGGCGCGTGTAATCCACTCGCTAATCGCGGTCGGGTCAAGCCGCTCCTCATGGCTGCTATGTTAGGACATTGTGACATGGTCAAGTGTCTGATTGTTCGGACAGAGATTGAGGGTTGGAGTGGGGAGGATCGGGCCACGTTGTTCTTGGATTGCATAAGAATTGGTCTATGCGGTGAGTTTATATGTATAATTGTTACCTTTTTGGGTATCGTTTTTGAATTTTGGGCCCTATCCGTGAATAGACACGAATTGAGTTAGCAATTGAGTTAATCTTGAGAGAGAACCGGTTGTTGATCGTCACAGGAGTCAACCGAGCAAATTGCTTATTAATAAATCTAAAAAGTTTTTCTATCCTTAGTAGTGACGTAGAAAAAACCGTTGGTCCTCAAGGTTAACGCAGTTGCTAACTCCATTTGTGCCTATATCGTATTAGTTCCAAGACATGTGTCGAGTCATTCTATTTAAGGGTAATTCCACTTCAGTATTTAAAAAAATTCATATTTTATTTATAGTACCTCAAATCATTTTTGTGTCATCTCAATACCTTAAATTTTTATTAATTCATTTAGAGTACCGTAAATCTTTTTTTGTATCACTTTAGTATCCTAAACTTTCATTAATTTCATTTTAATACCTACTGTTAACTTTCTACCTGATTTTTCATCCAAATCAGGTAAAATGATCATAATACTCTTCACTAACAACCAAATTTAGGGTAAAATTAATGGTGGGTAGTAAAATAAAATTAATGAAAGTTTAGGGTACTGAGGTGACACAAAAAAGATTTAAGGTGTTCTAAATGAATTATTGAATGTTTAGGGTATTGAGGTGACACAAAACAGATTTAAGTTACTCTAAATGAAATATGAAAGATTTAGAGTACTAAAGCGAAATTATCTCTTTTTATATTTATGGGTATCATTTTAGAATTTTGAGCCCTATCTGTAAATGGATACAAATTGAGTTAGCAACTGTGTTTATCTTGACAAAAAACCGGTTGTTGATCGCCACAGGAGTCAACCAAGCAAATTGCTTACTAGTAAATCTAATAAGTTTTCTTGTATCCAGTAGTGACGTGGAAAAACTGGTTGTTCCTCAAGATTAACACAGTTACTAGCTCAATTTGTGTCTATACCGCATTAGTTCCAAGACATGTGTTGAGTCTTTCTATTTATAGTAATGGTTAAGGTTGTTTTTATGTTGGAATGAATCTATGTTATTACACAGGTGAGGCCTTGAAGATGTTAAGAGTTTACTCGGAATTAGGCACAGCTCGGAATAAACACAATGAGACAGGCTTGCTTGTGTTAGCCGAGAATCCCTCTGTTTTTGCCCCTCCAAGTCAACCTGGTTGGAGGACTTATATTGGGTTATGTAAGTTATGCACAACCACTATTTTTATGGAAATTCTTTTATGATTCTAGGTTTGATCTGAATCTAGCGTTTCAGTCTAACGACACGTAGGGGTGCGTGTCGGTCGATTAATCGGAACATGTGAGAAATTTCACCTTTAGTTCCCCGGAAACCCACTCCGGCATCGGTACTTGTTAATTGTCTGACTAATCACCGACATAAACCCTGGTCGATTACTGGTTATAATCAGACGATTGATTCCAGTTGTCGGATTTATTTATAAACAGTCGTACGTTGAGACGAGTAAGTAGTTTATGGCTGTCTTTGGCGAATTTGTTGAAGTATATTGAACGCACATCGACTACTTATAAAGGTTATGGTCGCACCCAACTATAGGAAAGTTGACCTTTTAGTTGTGGAATCCCGATCCGATATAAGTTGCCCGTTTAAAACTAAAATTTACATGATATCAGAGCATGGTCGACTCATGACCCTTTTGTCACCTACACCCAGTGGCTCCAGATCAGTCCTATTATGACTCACGTGTAGATGTTCAGTCTTATGCGTGAGGAGGAGTATTGAAGTTCCATAACTAAAAGGTTAACCTTGTTTTTTTTTTTTGATAAATGATGGTTTTATTATTAATCTTTTTACCCCAAGTCGGGGAAAAGAGAGGGGACCGCAAAAAGCTATCCCAAAACAACCTGCAAAAGAGACTCTACCACAAAACGGTAAGAGAATCTTCCTAAAAAAAACGCAAAAGAACAAGAAACGAAAGAAGGGGACAAAAGCCAAAATACAAAGAAAAAACTAAACGATAGGAGGAAGAGCGTCTTCCTTGGACTCTATCTGCAGCAAAGTCCCTGTATTGACAAAATGTCTCCAAACCTCATTTTTACGCTGAGCCTCGAGCCTCTGGGTTTCACTCATACAGAGTGAACGAGTTGTCACCGTAAAGGTCTGTTGAGGTTTCGTCCTTCGTTTCCCTTTGCCTTTCTTAACAGTTTCAGGTGACAATCCAGGAAATTCCTGATCGAAACTTGAGTGTAGAGAAAGGGAGGAAGTCGGGGACACAAACGACAAGGGTTGAACGTTTTCGAACCCAACACTAACTTCCAGCTGGTCCGACGCTGAAGGATCAGTAGCAACAGGCACCAGCTCCGGTTGGGAGTCCTCAACCACCTTCTGTTGTGGCTGCAAAACTGGATTGGGCGCAGGCCCAGTACCCGGCCCAATCCCAACCACCAAATTCGGCCCACTTCTAGCCAGCACAGGCCCTTGTTCTAAGCCCAAATGCAAATCTTCTCCAGTAGCTCTGCGTGCGCCAGAAACGGGAACAGAGTAATCCCCAAAGTTGCGCCGCGATACAAGAGAATTTGAAATCAAGGACCCTTGATTCACGGGATCTGAGTTGCGCCGCGATACAATAGGATTTGAAATCAAAGACCCGTGATTCACGGGATCATGAAGAACAGGAAGATCACGATGTTCCTCGTCGAGAATCGTCTGCTCGAGAACCTCATCTCGCAGAGAATCGAGCGTCTCCGATGAACCTCCGGGAACTACAGGTTGTGCAGCCACAGAGGGCCTTGGAGAGCCAGATATCCCTTCCACGACAAGCTCCTGGCGACTCTGCCCGTCAGCGCCGATGCCCTGTTTCAATGGTGCCGGCGTGAGTTTCCGGCGTCGAGCAATGGCGACGATCAGAGAAGCTCCATTGATCTTCAAATCATGGAGGCCGACCACAGCCTGATTTGCCTCAACTGGAGAGGAATAACGAACAAAACCGTAGATTTTCCCTTTCCGGTTACGTCGAAGCGAAACAGGGGAGGTCGTAATCTTACCGAAAACACCAACAACATTGAGGACCCAATCAGATTTGGTCTCTTGAGGTAAGTTACCAACGTATACTTCATCTCTTTGCAAATGGAACGGCTAACCTTCGAACGGCGATTCTCAGGCTCACTGGATATCGCATTCTCCACAAGCAAAGCAGCCCCGTCGTCAGACGCTCCTTCCTTCTTACGGTGATGTCGAGCCTGTCGAGAATCACCAGCACGATCAACTGACGTTGGCTTCTGAATTGAAGCCCGTCGACCCTGTTTTGGAGGTGTCGCCGGCTTTTGAGACGATGAAGCTCGTCGACCCTGTTTTGGTGGAAGTGTCGCCGGAGAGACTAATTTGCAGTAGTCTCCATATAAGGACAACAACGTGGAGCAGAAAGCAGAGAAGGAGAGTCTGCGTTCTGCTGCTCCGACACCGGCGGTCTTCTTTGAGTGAGACCTCCCAAGAGCCATTTACTGTAAAATTAGTTTGAAAAGGTTAACCTTGTTAATTGGGTGTAGTCTTATTCTCAATAAATAGTCGATGTGGATTCAATATATATATTGAATCCACATCGACTACTTATAGAGAATAAGACCACACCCAATTAACAAGGTTAATCTTTTAGTTATGGAAGCCCGACTAAATGCAAGTAACATGTTAAAACAAAAAGTTTACAGAATTGCCCACATTTGGGGCGAATGGTTCATGGCCTACTCAATGCGTCCATGTACTAGTTTAGCCCATCTTGTCGTCAATTAACATGTGGCACGTGGCTAATTGTGTTTTGAGAGGCTGGACGAATCGATCAAATTCGTCCAAACTAATCTAAGGGGTTACTCGATGTGCGTTCTCTCACATTTCGTTTATTACTAAATACTAACTAAGAAAACATACGTTTTGATGTAGTAACATTTACCGCAATCTATTGCATTTTCCGTACTCAAGTTTAACGACCGTTTAGTGAGTAACAAGAAAATTTGATAGATCAGAGTTATGATTTGATAATGAACAAAAGGTTTATGTTATGACATCAAATTTTCTCATGTCATTTTGGAAAAAAATTAGAACACGTGACAAACATGTGACTGTTATTTCACGGGGTCGGTTATTCTTAACAGATTTTGATACATTTTGAGAATTAACTTATCAAACTTATTACTATGTAATACATATAATACGTATGAGTTATGATTTAGTAATTGACCTGAGTACAATAAGGTGACATAGCGTTTTCCCCTGATGACATAGCGTTTTCCCCTGATCTGATTGAAGATGCTCTTAGTCAGAAGGAATAACTTGTTGATAATTTGTATGACCGAAGGTGAAGACAGTGAAAACCAAGAATCAAACGCAATAAACTTGGTCATAGAGCTCTACCAAAAATCGATGACCAATCCAGACTTGGAGGAAGGAGACAGAGCCGGACAAATCCATCGACCACTCTTCACTGCAGCGGAGAAAGGCAACGTGGACTTCATAATCGAGCTCATCCGACTGGATCCTGACCTCGTATGGAAATGCAGTGCGAGGTCAGGATCCATATTCCACATTGCGATCAAAAACCGTCACGAGGCCATCTTCAGCTTGCTAGCTGAGCTGGGCTCGATTCGGGATTTGATCGCAACGACCTTAGTTCATGGCAACAGAAACATGCTTCACCTCGCGGCTGAATTGGCTCCTCAGGACCAGCTCGATAAGGTGTCCGGAGCAGCTCTTCAGATGCAGAGGGAGCTTCTGTGGTTCAAGGTAATAGAAACATGAACCTAATTTTAATTTAAATATCACGTGATTAGTTTCAATTTTTCTTTTAAAAGTAAGGGAAAACTATTGATACTTACCTAAAATCATGCTCATTTAACTGATGTTTACCTTAAAGTTTAAAGTTAACTGATGCATACCCTTAAGTTTCAAAATGTAACTCAAAGCCCCTCCGTCAACTAAAATGACGAAAATACCCTCAACTATGCTTCAATAATTATGTTTAAAAAATTATTTAAAAATTACTTTTGTTATATATATATATATTAAATGACTTCATTTTTATTTAAAAAATCACTTCATTTATATTTTAAAACAATTATATAAAAAAATCACTGAGGGTATTTTCGTCATTTTAGCTGACAGAATGGGTTTTTAGTTACAAGTTGTAACTTCAGGGTATGCATCAGTTAACTTTAAACTTCAGGGTAAACATCAGTTAAATGGGCATGGTTTTGAGTAGGTATTGGTAGTTTTCCCTGAAAGTAACTCTAAATACGCAAACTCGAACTACCTTTTGTTTACAACAAAAACATGTCTAATTGTAATATTATTTAGCAGGAAACAATGAGTTTTGTTAAATAGTTTTGACGTCATTAGTTTTTAATAAAGACTAATTGTCACTTTGTTTTTGCAAAATCTGACAATTAGTTTATGATCCAAGTTAACATCGTAGTTATTAGGAAAAACTCCGAGAAATAACTATCGCCAATGGTGCCTTTTAAAAACTGACTGTAGATTTATGAATCGATTAATTTGACACTGTAGACTTAAAGTAATTACGCAAACTAATATTTTCCGCTAGAGATGACAGAAAACGTTAAGAAAAACTCTAAGAACTAAATGTCATATGATTATTGAACTCAAAAACTAACTGTAGACTTGATAATTTTTTTTATTTTTTCTAACCTTTTCTGTCATTTCTAACTAAAAATGTTAGTTTACGTAATTACCTTAAGGCTGCGGTGTCAAATTGACCTACTAATAAGTCAGCAGTCAATTTTTGAACGGTACAAGTTTATCATAGTTAATTCTCGGTGTTATCTCTCGTTACCGTTTGGCGGAAGTCGTTTTCTGCTAAAAAAAGGTGATAATTAGGAAAGGAGGCTCAGACAACTCATTTTTATGCTATAAAAGTCATTCGAATGTGCGTGGTTTGGATTTTTTTCTTTTCTGATGACGAATATATTCTTTAGCCCCGAACTCAAAAAGTGCATTTTCGAGTCTTTAATATACATTTTTTTATCTTTTAATTTTCTTCTTCTAAGTAAGGGTTCAAGAATGTCATGTCATAAAGCACAACGATTGAGCTACCCAATACTTTTCTCAAATTTAGGGTAATTAAGAAGTGAATTTGAAACCGATGTATATTTATGTAAATTAAATGTAACTAAGTGAAATTCGTCGTATTATCAAGCTTTTCAGAACGTGACACCAACGTAGCTTTATTAGTGTTTTACGTCTAAAAGATGTAAACCCCGTCATCACTTGACAAACAGTATAAAACCTTAGTTAATAGATGTGATTGGCAAAATGTTCAATGTTCAAATTGTTTTTTTTTTTTTGCAAAATAGTTTTTTTTAAAGGGTTTCCAATTTTATCCTCAATGAAATCCTGATCGGACCACATCTGGGCCTGATCGAGCAAAGACATGATTCGATCGGGATTTCATCAAGAATAAAAACGTATTTACTTCTACCGGAATGATTCAAATATAGATTATTTTATAAAGGGGAAACCATGGTTCCTAACCTACTTTGAGCTTTGTTTTCGCGATCCTAACCTGAGTTTATATTTCGTTACATTTCCCAACTATGACCTTTATATTTTTTGCACGGACTATCGTGTGCCGTTAAAATTAACGGGGACTTTAGTTTTGGATGGAAAAAGACATAAATGCCCTCAACAAAAGTCAATAACCTGAAGTTGGACTTGACCTTTTTTTTGCACTTCCCAACTATGACATTTCCATTTTTTGCACGGAATAACATTTTTTGCTGAGGGCATTTTGGACTTTTCTCATCCAAAACTAATGTCTCTGTTAGTTTTGACGACAAACGATAGTCCGTGCAAAAAATGTAAAGGTCATAGTTGGAAAATGCAACGAAAGGTAAACTCAGGTTAAGAGCATCCACAATGGAGAGGCTGGGAGCCGGCTAGGAGCAAAAAGTAGGAGAGAGAGTCCAAAAAAGAAGAGAGAGAAATTAATTAAATAATGGTAGCTTAGAGTGTTGGCTGGTAGCTCACCGCCTCTCCTTATCGTCGGCTGGGAGCAAAAATGTGAAGAAAAAGGATTACCATAAGCCAACAAAAAGGGTTAGCATTGTAGGGTACTGGCTAGAAGAGCTGACTATATAAGCCAACAAAAAATAATTTTTTATTCTCCCCGTCAGCACCTCTTCGCCAGCAACCAACTATATGGCCGTGGATACCCTAAGATCTCGAAAACAAAGATCAAAATAGGTTAGGAACCATGATTCCCCTTTTACAAATTAACCCACTGAACTTCAATTCTATATCATTTTCATTGGCAGGAAGTGGAGAAGATAGTGCAACCATCCTTCAAAGAAATGAAGAACTCCCAAAGAAAAACCCCACACACACTATTCACCGAGAAGCACAAAACCCTCACGGCCGCCGGAGAGAGCTGGATGAAAGAAACCGCCAAGTCCTCCATGGTGGTCGCCGCCCTCATCGCCACCGTCATGTTCACCACCGCCTTCACCGTCCCGGGAGGCTACAACAGCTCCTCCGGCGAGCCCGTCTTCGAGAACCAGCGCTGCTTCTTCGTCTTCTCCGTCGCGGACGCCCTGGCGCTCTTCTGTTCCTCTACTTCGATACTGATGTTTCACTCCATCATCACTTCGCGGTACGGCGAGAGGGACTTTCTGGAGACGCTACCGTTCCGGCTGATGGTCGGAGTGACGACGCTTTTCGTGTCGGTGGCGGCGATGATGGTGGCGTTTTGCGCGACGTTTTTGTTGTATTATCCGAGGGACAATGTGCCTTGGATGTTTGGGCTGCTTGCGGTGTTTGGTTGTGTGCCGAGCTTGTATGTTTCGTTGAAGTATCCGTTGTTGGTTGATTTGGTTCGGTCTAGTCATGCGTCTCGGTTCATGTTCCGGCCGCAGAGACAGTTGTTTTTGTGAGTTTAGGGGCGGGTTTTGGGATCCCTATATCAAAAAAAGTTATATAATATCATACAGTTTTTATTTTCATTAATGTGTTTTTATACTTATATATCAAGAAGGGTGAGAACAAGAAGAAGTGTTTGAGATGAGAGAAGAGTAGAGGAAATAATTGGAGTTGAGAGTTTAAAGTTGGAAGCTTTGTGATATCATGTGCTTTGCACATGGTTGTTTCCATTCAAAATTTAACACCGTTAGACTAAAGTGAAGAAAAATAGAAATTAAAGGAGTTAAATGTCACAAAAAATAGTTGGGGAGGGGGGATGTGAAAAACGGTGATAGTTAGCCAGGGTTATGTGTCATTTTCCCTTGTTCTCATGAACATAAAAGCGGAATACAAACTCTCATGGGATGAATATATTTCTTAGTCCCGAACTTTACTTTGTTTTCACGTTTTTTTTATCAACAAATACACATTTAAATTAAACCTCTTCAGAGATAGAAAAGCGGTACATGGAATGGTCTAACTACATACTAGTGAATCGAGCGATGACATATCAGCACAACCTCATGAGAGTCCCAACGAGGAGAGTAACCTGATACATGAAAGAGCGTTCTTATACAAGCAATCTCGACATTCCAACATGGGAGCAAACCAGACTTATAATGAGGGAGCGTTCCTATGACAAGAACCTCATCAACCCTACAAGAGCGCAAACTGGACAAAGAAGGTCAAAAACCTATATTTTACGAACAATAAGCTCAAAACCAAAAAAAGAACAGGTTGAACACCCGAATTTTACACCCATGAAGCGCAGACGAGTGAAGAAGGTGTTGAACCCAGATTTTCCAACCATGAAGACCGAAACAATACTTAATACTTGAGAAAAACAATTGAAAAGGAGAACAAGTACACCTCACCTGAGAGAGAGGAGGGAGCCGAAGAGCTTGAGCAGCAGGAGCTACTAAACCAGAACCGCTACAATTACCAACCAAAAGGTCGAGAAAGGAGTCCTACGCCGGAACTAGAAAAGGCACCGAAAATCTCGACAGGGACGCATCAAAAGTCAGCTCGATTATGAATAGAGGAGCTGGAACTCAGTCCTCCGAAACCCAATTCCGGCCTACACCAAGAAAAAGCTCAAAGGGGGAGGGCCAATACTTCCACCGAGAACGAGCACAGACTTCCAAGTAGGCAGCAGCAAGACAACACTTCCCGGGATCCTACGCTGAATTCGAGCTGAGCGTTCCGAAACTGAGACCGATAACCCCTCGCCGGCCAACACCAAGCGAGGACCCTAAGGGGAAGGCTTGTAGTTATACCGAGCACGAAACAACCCGAACCCAAAAATATCTGACACCAAAGCCAACAGAGAAGGGCAACGCCACGACCGAGCATCCGACCAGCATACTCCAACAAGCAGGCAGCGGGAAATCAATATGCTTCACCTCTGGTTTCACTCCCCAACTGTGATCTTTCAAAAGTTTTTAGAACCTAGCATAAAGGTGAGAGTTAATGTTATTTCCTACTCACCTCTACCTCATTTGCACTTCCTCACTACTGTCGACTTTTTGTTTCATAAACTACCAAAAATTTATGCATTCACGAGTGCATTTTAGAGGTTGGGGTACTTAAATAAACTCATCCGTAAAGTTAGATGAATTCTGTCACCTTTATGCTAGTAACTACAAATCTATAAAAAATCACATTTAGAAAGTGAAACCAAAGATAAAGCTTAGCTAGGATGTGAAAATGAAGTAAAATTCATACCTAGGAAATACATTATCCCAATTTTTGTTGATACTATGTGATATATATATCAGTGTCGTGCATAATTCTGATACACCGCTTTACTATGTTATTCAGTGTTTTACTCAGATTGTACGTAACAACGTCTTTCACGAACACACCAAACATATAACGATTGATATCATCTCACTCAACACAATATAACTCCATGTTACATTTGTTCCCATGATCAAACTACTCATAGCTTCATCGAACCGTTGATTCTTAATTCTGACCATATATTCATTGCTTGATAGAGAAGTTTTTTGGAGTTGTTCTTCCCTCCAAAGCAAAAAGAAGTTAGCCTTAAATGTGTCAAGAAGAAGCAAGAGTTACTAATCCTTTTGACTAATTTCTCCAACTTTATATCTTCTTTCACAAAAGCCTAAGACCACTGCTTTCAACTCCTACCAAGTTAATCCAATGACTTTTTGGAAATTCGAAACTAATCTCATTTTATTATACTATTTTCAATTTATTATCATATATTTTAAAATTGTATCAACTCATCCCAATCAGCTTGAAGGATAAAGAAAGTGTCATTAAAGAAAAAAAAAACATGAGAAAATTTGGAGGAAAAAAATTGACCATATTATCAATTTTGTGTAATATATATTTGACCATATAAAATAAAATAACATATTTATGTAATATATATTTGACCATATTATCATTTTTGTGTGTATTTATATCCGATCCGACTCAAAGATTTTTCGTTATAGCAAGCACTATGAAAATTACATAGTTGACCATATTATTCCATACACATATTTTATTGATTTCTTTGCCATTATTAAAAAGTTCATTTTTATTCGTGTTAAATTTATTTATTATTTATTTATTGTCATTAATTATTAATTTTCACATTTTTTTATATAATTTAAACGGTTTCTGATAAATAATTAAATAAAACAGCAAAATATCAATTAATAACAATTCAGCATCCAGTCAGCACAGGGCCTCACCAGGGCCTTTGAAATATCATCCAACACTAAATTATATAATATATAATCTATTAAAGAGAAGATTTGATTTTAAATTTTAATATGTATTTCACTCCAAAATTAAAAATATATCATATTAATTATAATAAAACATAGTAACAAAAGCTCATTTAGCCTAATGGTAGAACATCAGGTTTTAAACTTTGAGGTGAGGGGTTCAAATCCCATAATTGACAAGCACAACGGGCCAACCCTCGCCCCTGACCCTTTATTTTTAACTAATTTTTTTTGTCAATTATGTGATTTGAACCCCCAACCTCAAGGTTTAAAGCCTTGTGTTCTACCATTGGACTAGATGAGCTTTTGTTACTACGTTTTATTATAATTAATATGATATATTTTTAATTTTGGAGTGAAATGCATATTAAAATTTAAAATCAAATCTTCTTTTTAATAGATTATATATTATATAATTTAGTGTTGAATGATATTTCAAATAAAATAACATATTTATGTAATATATATTTTACCATATTATCATTTTTGTGTGTATTTACATCCGGTCCGACTCAAAGATTTTTCGTTATAGCAACTACTATGAATATTACATAGTTGACCATATTATTCCATACACATATTTTATTGATTTCTTTGCCATTATTAAAAAGTTCATTCTTATTCGTGTTAAATTTATTTATTTATTTTTTTATTGTCATTAATTATTTTTTTCCACATTTTTTTATATAATTTAAACGGTTTTTGATAAAGAATTAAATAAAACAACAAAATATTAATTAATAACAACTCAGCATCCAGTCATCACATGACCTCACCAGGGTCTCTCTATTGCAAAACACCCACTATTCCGAGGCCCCAAGGCCTCACTTTTGTCCAGTCAACACAAGTGCCTCGGGCTAGGGTCTCACCCAGAGTCTTTTCATCGTACATATTCTAATAAAAGTTGCCATCCAAGACTGTGAATGTTGTGTGGGTGGATCGATGACATGTGGACATATTCGCCACGTAAGCTGACCTCGTGGAGCATCTATTGCGATGCCGACCTGTTTCTTTTATGTTACCTTTGGCTTTTCATTAAATCTATATTTTAGGTCCAAATCTATGCTTTGTACTATTGTCATCTTTCGCTTGTAATTTTCTCTATTTTCGTACAACAAAATAGATGAAAATAACAATTAAATAAAATATTAATCTTTCTTAAAAAAAACTGGTTATAATTGGATTCCGTTTGAAATAATTAAAAAATATTTGTATCTTTTAAATAGAAGGATAAGAAGAATAACTTTTATCCCTTTTCAGTATTTGTAACAGATTTCCACTACTTTAGCTATTTTTAATAATATTTTGAGAGAAGATGAAATATAAACACTTATTTTTGAAACAATATCAATATTATTGATAAAAACTGATATTAAGCACTTGAGTATATAATATGTCAATATAGGGATGGATCCTGAGATCCCGAATATAAAAGTTATATAAATAAAAGTTTAAAATATTGAGGTAATACTAAAAAGATTTGAAATACTTTAAATGGATTATAAAAGATTTAAGATACTAAAGTAGGAATATTGGAAAAGAAAAAGCTCTCGGAGAACCTTAAGGGTTATAATTTCGAACCCTCAGGGTTGACCTCTCTCGCCGGCGACGATACAACAGCCACCTTAGGCTAATTCTCAACACTTGTTTGTCCTCTGATCACCATCATCTCTCACCATGAACCCCGACTAGCCGTGGATCTCCTACCCCTTTGTGCGGCCAGCCATCCCGCTTCATCGTCGATCTCCTGCACGCCGAACCCTAGGATGGCAGTTGCAGCCATCCTTTCCCCGCCACCGCGCTCTGCATCACCGGTCAGCCCCTGCCCCCCGGCGAGACCCAATCAGGCATCACTACTCGGCAGCTCTTTGGCCCATTGACGGTGTATCTCGGATGTCAGACCGTTTTCTTTTTCGAGCCCTACCGGTCGTTGCTGATAGGTTTGGAAGGAACCAACTCCTGGGCCTGATCGGGCAACAGGGCGAAGTTCGGGATCACGACTTCTGGTACCCACAACCCCCGCCACCCTCACGGGTGATCCCGACGATCTTTGTGGCGACATTAGGGTTTACGAGCCCAAGCTTCTGGTTTCGGATGCTCTCCCGTCAACGGGTACCGCCCAGGTCCGGACAACTCCACGCACCAAGCCAAAGCCCAACACCCAAGTCGGACTCATGCATGCGAGTCAGAACGAGTTCCCACAATAGGCACCAAATGGGTCGTTTAGTGGTCTACGCATGCCACCTTCTTATCGTCTGTAGATTGGTGATGGGTCCACTAACTATCATCAAGATAATCCCCAATCATATTGAGAGCCAGTATATACACGTTTGTGGGGTCCTTATTGAAAATTCGAGGGCTATGCGGAAGAATATCCAATCCAATTGTGCACCACCACATTTCAGGTTTTAGGCGGAACAACCCCGTATTTTCAGTTTCTAGCAGTTGCGCCGGTGGTTTCGATCGCTACCGCAACTATACCCTGGGGACTACATTTCGATTCCAATGACCGGTAGTCTCACAGTGTTCGGGCTTTCTGTTTATTTGATTTACAATGATACTATAAATGATAGATTTTATTTTGTGCATGTTTTTTGATCGGTGTTTTCAAACGTTTATTTATAATATCTCTGTTTACGTTAAAAAATGATTTGACAATATAATTATTTGTTATTTAAGAATACACATATTTTTTTTTTTGAAAATCAATCTTCACCTATAACAAGATTGACATCATTGATTGAGGCATGATTTAGTTTATCTTTAGAATATTTTACATATACATTTATTCTAAAAGGAAATCTTCGAATGTAACAATATTGACATTGTCGATTAAGGCATGATTTAGTTTATTTTTAGAATGATTCCCCAATATAATAACTTGTTGTTTAATGTTACGTACATATTTATGAAAAAACGATTAGTCAATATAAATAGGTAGATTAAAGAATGGGATAAAAAATCTGAGTTTATTTGGTGGTGTGCGTGCCACCATCAACCTAAATTAATGTTATAAACACATTATTATAAACTAATAAGAATTTAATTAACGTCAATCCCATACTTAGAAGTTTGATATGTCAAACATAATGAATGTGATATTTAATGGGTTTCATACGAAGCTTGACTAGATTTTAAATAGAAACTTAATTGATATATTACCATAATTAGAAAAAAAGAATATCAATTATAAAATTTATAGTAAACTACACGTGTTTTGAACATACTATCGATGTGGGTACGAAAACCGGTACATCAAAGGTGTGTCATTCTCATTCCTCTTGTACTGCTCTCATGAGTGCTCTAACGCCCATGTCTGATACAGACGGAACTGTCTTATAACGTCATGAACCTAGCTCACATACCGCTTTAATGGGCGAACAACCCAATCCCTACAACTCTCGGTGGTGAAGAACCGACATCAAGGTGCCAAACCTTCCCGTCGACGTGAGCTAGTAGGGAAGATCAACATGTTATTCCTAGAGTAACTTTTATCAGTTGAGCGACAACCCTTCCACTTGACTCCATCGAATCACTAAGACCGACTTTCGTCCTGTTCGAGGATAGGTCTTGCAGTCAGGCTCTTTTCTTTTTTTGCACTCGCGGGTCAATCTCCTCCGACCCGAGAAACCTTTGCACACCTCTTTTTTGCAAATGATAATTCCAAACCATTTCCGCCCACATTTTCATTAACGAGGTTTTTTTAAATACCGAAACTACCCCTACTAAAGTGTCTATACAAGGGTTCATAATTACAAAATGATATAGATGAATGTTACAAATTATAAAACACCTATATTGTATAGGGTAAACTATCATTTCCCAAAAAATTAAAGTCACATGATCATCATGTGACTAATTTTTCATCAAAAATAATAAAATTACAGACAATAAATTTTCACATCAAAAATAATTTATCGATAACGTTTACAAAACACGCTCAATTCTCCGCGTTATCACAATTATTCCTTAAGCAAACAAACCCCAAATAGCATAAAGTAGGGGTGGGCAAAAAAAACCGAAACCGCTAAAACCAACCACCACCAACCGCAAACCGCACCGAAAAACCCGAAACCGGAAAGTTAACGGTTGGTTGCGGGTTCTTGACCATCGAACCGGAAAGTTAACGGTTGGTTGTCGATTCTTGAAACGCCTAACCATCGGTTAACCAACCAAACCGGTACTGTTCATCATATACATGTGGCTTCATAATAACCACTGATCTGATATAGATGAATGACCATGATCACTCTTTTGTGTCACACAGATTGCTAACATAGAACACGATGACTTATATGTAATTTTTCTTTTGTTTTAGAGAATGTAGTAATATGTTTTGCCTTGAAATAGAAATATGTGTATGATTATTGGTATCTAAATTTGTACTTACATGTAGTAAAGTGGTTGGTTGGTTAAAACCACTAACCAACCGGTTAGTGAACTGGTTGGTTTCACTGTAAAAAAATTGGTTTATAGGTTGGGGCTAGTTCCAAGATATGTCAAACCGGTAATATCGGGTTGGGTTTGTAAAAGGTTCCATTGGGTGGTTAACCACCCAATGCCCACCCCTAAAGTACATTAAATTTGTAATTAAAAGTTCCTATATGAGCTGTAAATAGGTTATATGGTGGAAAAACAAACAAAAAACAGCTATAGCTTATAGAGAAAATAAAGAAAAAGTCAAACAAAAAGTGACAGTAAAACAAACAAAGAAAACATACAGTAAAGTCAACAAGGGCCAGCTCTCTCTCTCTCTCTTCTTTGCCTCTTCAATCTCTCTCTCTCTCCCTCTCAAGACGGTTACACCTTCGACCATTCCTTCCTCTTTATAAAAATCTGTCCTTTACTTGTATTTATATTGACAGACGACTCAAGGATCGAAAAATTCAAGTCCACTCTCTGGAATTTTGCTGATTGGTGGATCAGCAAGTTGATTTCCGAGGTACCCATTTGTTGAATCTTGTGAACTTTATCATGTGATGTTGAATTTTCCTGGGTTCTGGGTCTTTTTTTGATGTGGGTTGGTGTTTGGATGGTCAGAAAACTTGTTTTGGTGCTGAGAAATTGTTGATTTTCAGGGAAAGTTTTGATTTTTCCAAGTGGGTGTTTCTGGGTATCTGAGATTCTGATCGGGTGAAGAGGTAGATGCTGAGGAGGAGCAGAAGAAGGTGAGAATTGGGGCTGAATTAATGGATAATTTATGCTGCTTCAATTCTCTGTGTTCTCAGGTTAGCTTATATCTTTACCTTTATCAATTTGCCCCTTTATAGCTTCAATTTTATTCTCAGTTTGTTTCATTTCTTTATTGTACTTTGTTGTGTATATAAGAGGTTTAGTAGTAATTACTAATTAGTATGACAATTTATTGAGATTATGGAAGTGGATTTGATCTAGTTGACTCTAATAATAGGTATCAAAATCAGGGTTGGTTTCAGGGTTAGCTTTATTAACACACCTTCAGCTACCTTTGTTTCTCAAATACGCACAGTAAATGTGAGGGGTTATCGCCTTTCCTTTATCATCAAAAACACCCGGATTTGGGTCATTTTGTTCTAAAAGAACCACTGATAAATGAGAAAGTTGACAAATTGTCGCTGATAAAATCATCACCTATTCTGTGTACATCCGAGTTTTTTTTATTAACAACGAAAGGTGACAGTGATAACCCCTCACCTTTACCGTGTTTATTTGATAGCAACGGTCGTCTAGGGGGTGTACATAATGTTTTCCCTGGGGTTTATTTTGGTAATTTTATGATGTATGCATGCACATAATATACATAGTTGATGGCTTAGATTTGTCCATTTCCAATTTGGAGCGTTCTATTTTTCTTGTATGATCCCATATCTAACCGAGGAAGTCCATTGATTCTTATTTTAGCTATTCTGATGAGCAATTAGACTGCTTAAATTAGATCTGGTTATGCCACTTCTTACAAAGACCCAACAAAACTTTTGTTTTCAAAAGTAACCTTGTTCTTGGTGAATCATGGGATGTTCCATGAAACGAGTAGAACGGACTAGGCCATATGTGTATTTTCCTTTCTATTTTTGAACAATGTGTAATCGGAATGAAAGAGATTGGTTTTCTTCTAGGAATAATTTTTGTATATTTTGATTCATCAGCTACCGAAACTTTTAAAAAATCATACACGGTGATCTTTCGCCAAAAATTCCCTTAACTCTGATATAAAAAAAAATAACATTTTTTGTCTTTTTAATAGTCACAACAACTTTTTTTGCCAAAATGACAAAAATGCCCTTGGCCATGAATTTAAAAAAATAACATTTTTCGTCTTTTTAATACTTTTATCTTTTAAG
Source organism: Erodium maritimum (assembly GCA_963921825.1). NCBI lineage: Eukaryota > Viridiplantae > Streptophyta > Magnoliopsida > Geraniales > Geraniaceae > Erodium > Erodium maritimum. Next base: position 71,468,609 of record OY997592.1, on the reverse strand, counting down.
GAGTCTTTTTACATCTACTCAGCCGTTTCCTACGTCTAATAAAAAATGTTTTGGTAGTTATGGTCTTTCTTGAGATCAGGATCAAGGGCATTTTCGTGATTTTCTAGCAAAAAAGAGCCATGTAATTTTTTTTTGAAAGTTCGGGTAGCTGGATGTAGAAGTTTAAAGTTAGGGATAATTATTGCAGAAGATGTATAATACAGTTTCACATTCTATGCATTTTCATGTTCACTCTCTAGTCTGAAACAATCACGCTAGATTTACGTGGACTTTAATATTCGTATGTCCTTCAGATTGTAGGAGAGCGTTCTTCATGTAGCTCCGGCAAGGGCAAGAGCCATCAGGGCCCGATCAAGTACGGGTTTAGCCTAGTGAAGGGCAAAGCAAATCATCCCATGGAGGATTATCATGTAGCAAAGTTCGCCCTTTCAAAAGGGCACGAGCTTGGCCTTTTTGCAGTATACGATGGCCATCTTGGAGATAGCGTGCCAGCCTATCTCCAAAAGCATTTGTTTACCAACATCTTAAAAGAAGTAAGTTTTAATCTGTAATAATGTAGGGATAATTGCAAAAAAGTACATTGAGGTATTCACTTTTTGCAATTTGTAGCCCTTTTCTTTGATAATTGCAAAAAATTGCATTCAACTTGTTTTTTGTTGCATTTTGTGTAAACTTGTTTATAAATGATGATATTATCCTTGAAAATTTAAATTTAAATGATAAAGAGAACAAAAAAAAGTCCAAAATTTCTTACTGTTATGAAATTTGGGATTTTTGTTTTGTTTTAACTTGTTATTTTTAAAAATCTAATTGTAAGGGTAAAATCATCATTTTCATACAAATTGCAACAAAAAGACATTCAGGGTGCTTTTTTGCAATTATTAAACCTTTTTAGCTGCTTCTAAAAAAATGTTATTGTGCAATCGATTTCAGGAGGAGTTTTGGACCGACCCCAACAGGTCCATTTCTAAAGCGTACGAGAAAACTGACCAAGCGATTCTATCGCATAGTCCCGACTTGGGCCGAGGTGGGTCCACGGCCGTCACGGCGATCCTGATAAACGGGAGGAAGTTATGGGTAGCGAATGTTGGAGATTCACGGGCTGTTCTTTCAAAGAAAGGGCAGGCGATACAGATGAGTACTGATCATGAGCCCAACACTGAGCGAGGCATGATTGAGAATAAAGGAGGCTTTGTATCGAACATGCCAGGTATGTTGACACATTTCGATACCTGTCACTTGCTAATGAAAGGGATGATTGTAGGTAGATAAAAGACTAAAATACCCTTCATTAGTACTCAAGTTTGATGGATGGTGAAGGGTGTTTCAGTCTTTTCACTTTAAAATTAAACTAATTTTAGCGCTGTGAGAAAAAAAGAAGGTAAAAGACTAAAATATCCTTCATTATAACTCACATTCGATGAATGGTGAATGGTATTTCTGTCGTTTTCACTTTAAAATTAAACTGATGTTAACGCTATGAGAAAAAAAAACAGGTAAAGGACTAAAATATCCTCCATTATTACTCAAATTATCCCTTAATGAAATGTTCTGGCAAGGTGTTTAAGGTGTATCCTACTTGTAATAGGTGATGTGGCGAGAGTGAATGGCCAGCTGGCAGTTTCACGTGCTTTTGGGGATAAGAACCTTAAATCACACTTACGCTCTGATCCTGATGTGAGAAATGCTGACATTGACGCTGATACCGATCTTCTCATTCTTGCAAGTGATGGCATATGGAAGGTACTCTTTTTCTGCTCCTTCTCCAATGGGCTAATTGCGCATAACTGCCTCTATGAGTTGCTCACAAACACGCGAATCATCAATTTTGGGGGGTATAATTGCAAAAAGTACCCTGTGGTATTCACTTTTTGCAACTTGTGGCCTTCTTCTTTGATGATTGCGACAAAATGCCATGAACTTGTCTTTTTGTTGCACTTCGCATAAATTTGTTTCAAAATGATTATTTTACCCTTAGAAATTTTAATTTGAAAACTAATAGTTAAAGAAAAAAAATCCAATCTTTCGTATCCCTTAACTTTTTATCCTCTGTTTGGCACAAAGAGGAAGAAAATTAAGGGATATCAAAATTTGGATATTTTTGTTAATTACTTATTATTTTGAAAATATAAATTGTAAGGGTAAAATCATATTTTTAATTTTTATACAACGTGCAATATAAATTGTAAGGGTAAATCGTCATTTTATACAAATTGCAACAAAAACACAAGTTCAGTTTTTTTTTTGTTGCAATTATCGGAAAAGAATATTTAAGTTGCAAAAAATTAATACCCGGGGTACTTTTTTGCAATTAACCCATTTTCCCCACGTTATGTCTTGTTTATTCTGTGTCATGTGTTTGTGGACAATTCATAAAGGTAGTGACGTGCAAACAATCCAAATCATTGCTTTCTTTCTGTTTGTGGATCGCTTTTCTCACCATACTCAACTATTTCAGGTCATGTCCAACCAAGAAGCAGTCGATATTGCACGAAGGACAAAGGATCCTCACAAAGCCGCCAAGCTACTAACAGCCGAAGCACTGCACAGGGTCAGCAAGGACGACATCTCGTGCATCGTGGTTCGCTTCAAGGGGTAGAATCGGGATAACTATAAAAAGAATAAAAATACATTCGTGAAATCTGTATATCGGGTATGCAATAGCTTCTTCCCCGACCACCCTCGTGAAACTTAATTAGGAGGTCTGATATTGCTTTGATGTCGGGTCTATTCTATGTATAGATTCGTGCCATATTCGTTGTTTTCTGTTCTGACTTGGGAAGCTGTGGATACATTGTTTCAATTGTTGGGTTTGGTGCATAGATTAGCTGAGGGTGAAAAGCAAAAGTTTCTGGCTTTTTGCTTATCATGAGCCTGAGATTGTTTTGGTGTGTATTGAAGAATGCCATGCTGTTTTGTGTAGCAATGTGCTGAATTGTTGCTGATACACCTGATGATGTTTTAATTGAGTTTTAAAAAATAACAATAATTTATTTGTTTACGTTTTTTTAAACGGATAAACAGAGGCGTGTATTAACTGCCAAAGCAAAAGATCACAAAATAGGGCCGAGGTCTTAGGCACCATGATATTGTTTTAGCCTTCCGTAGACGACCCAACTCTCTTAAAATATTTGTATATGTTTTTATGCTGATGGAAAGTCAATTTGTTGAACTAGTTTATAGAGACAATTTTACGAACATGTTTCGAATTATGATCTAATTTCATAAACCAACTCTATTAATTAAAGACACAATGATATTAGTGTACAAAATGATTTATAAATCCATTGCGAAATGTCAAAAACATCCTTGCATGGTAAAATTTGGGAAATAAAATGGAAATAATATATAATTTATAAGGAAAATTAAGTGTGTTTTTTTAAATTATTTTAATTTTTGAGCTGAAATCTTTAATTTCTCAAGTATTGTTTACAATTACTATAGTAGGGATAAATTCAATATATTTAAAAAAAAACATGTCATGTGTTTTGCACGTGACTAAAAACTCTGTTTATCTATTAGGCTTATCATCGTCCGGTTTATTTGACCTTTAAAACAAAATTTTCGTAATCATGCAACCAGATCTATAACTAATATTTTTCTTTTTACAAAATTAAGTCTTAATTTGAATAATGTATATCAAAATTTTCCCTTTTAATTTTTAGTATTTTAAAATTGAGGCAAACTATTAAAATTGAATTGTTTAGTTTTCAATTTTTGGATGTTTTAAAGCAACTATTTACAATCCACTAAAAACAATAGACTATTTACTTTTGTATTTAAAAATTCATTTATTCTTCAAAATGAAAAAAATACATATTCAACAATTTAAGTCATAATGTGATTTTATTCATTCCGTTAAAATGTATATTAAAATTTCTCGATCTTTTTTTTGAAACGGGTAACCGGGGAAGTGCATTACTTCAAAAAAGAAAACATACATGGTAGAGCGTAATCGTCCTGAGTTCCATATATATGTCCGGGCCGACCGTAGCAAGCCCATCGCTCATGGACCCATAAAAATAGCCTACTTGATATCGTAGACAATAACTCAGGACATCCCCTTACCGACGTCTCAAAACAGCGAGACATAAAGACACTAGTCCTAAACAAACCAGAAAGTAAATTGTTCCAATGAAAAACATAATAATGTAAAAATGACCAGAAGTAGATAGCTGTGGTTGCAGGCTTCCCAAGACCTCCCAGCCCTGGCTGTCCCGGGTCTGTGGGTATAGGCCAGTAGCGGCCAAACCCACCCCTGCCAGGTCTTCTCGTTCCTGCAGAGGAGGCCGTCCAGCCTCCGCTTGACGCATCTCGGTGCGGACACCACCGATCTCGGCATGTGGCCGACGCGACACCATCCCTTCCGAAGCTGCAGCTGTCTCCGGTGGCTGTGGATCGTAAGGGAGGTTGTACCCGCATCGGTCGATCACACTTTATCCTTTATCGGCGGGTACTCGTTGTACCCGATGCCTTGATGTCCGACTGAGAGGAAAATGGGTCGGGCGGCGTCCGGCAAACTGGACCTCGACGACGGGGATGAAGTCCGGGTGGGGGGGGGGGGGGGGGGGGGAAGGCTTCGCTGTGTCGGGGTGGTTTGGTTGAGCGGAAGCCATGGAAAAAGGGTTGGAGAAAACTTGCAGGGTCGGAGAGAACTTGCAGAACCGAGAGGGGGTCGAGCAGGCAGCGGCGTCACCTGGTGAGAGAGCTTGTCGGTGGTCGGAATCCGGCGAGATGAAGGGAGAGTGGAGATATGCGGCGGAGAGGTCAAACCCTAAAAAGGTAATGGTGCTCCCGATCAAGGGTTTTCAGAGCGTCTAGAGACGTTTAAAAATTTCTCGAATTAAGAATACTATTAAGTATTAAGTACAAATATATAATTAATTTGTTTTACCTAAACAAAATTGGGAAATGGAAAAAAACATATTAAAAAAAAGAAAAGTTCCCAAGTTCAACAAAGTGGATCCACGTGCAAGATTCCGGTGACTTCACTTCCAAGTCCTTAACGTCCACTCCCAGCGCACGATAGCCGCCAGCGCCTGTGTTCCGCCTCCACTGCTGATCAAAAAGCGCCAAACCCTCCCTCTCCCTAAAACCCTCCCAAAACCCTCCGTCTCTTCCGAGACCCATTTCATCAAATTGAGACCAAAACCCAATTTCTCGGCTCCGATCATGTCGAAAGCACTTCACGCTCTGAAGGAGCACGCCTCGAGCCCCAAACTCTGGATCGTGATCGGAGTTGGTGTCGCCGGGATCTTGGTCCTGGCGGAGACACGGCGGCGGAGGGCGGCGCTGACCCGGAGGGAGGATTTCGGGGCGTTTGTGGAGCGGCTGGAGCTGCTCCCCTTTCCTCAGCCGCCGCCCCCTGCCGCGAGGCAGCCACTTGCCGACTTGACCTTTGCCATCAAGGACATGTACGTGTTCTCACGCTTGGATTGTGTATTGTTGCTTGTGGGTTTTTGGTAATTTTGTGTTTTTTTTGTAATGGGTCTTTTGAAAGTTTGGTGCTTTGGGTGGAGGAAGGAGAAGGGTTTGTTGAGGTTTTGCTTGACATTGGTTTTGACTGATATTTTGATGGCATTTGGGGAAAATGATTAGAATTTGGGGAGGTTTTGGTTTGTGGAGCTATGAGATCACATCAATGTAATGCTTGTGGGTTTGTGGGTTTTTGGTAATTTTGTGTTTTTTTTTTTTTGCAATGGGTCTTCTGAAAGTTTGGTGCTTTGGGTGGAGGAAGGGGAAGGGTTTGTTGGGGTTTTGCTTGACATTGGGTTTGACTGATATTTAGTTGGCATTTGGGGGAGATGATTAGAATTTGGGGAGGTTATGGTTTGTGGAGCTATGAGATCACATCAATGTAATGCTAATAAGTGGATAGGTACCTAGAAAAGGCTTGGAATTTAGTTGTTGGCTAAGAGTTTTGTAATTTAGAGGGTAACGATGGAGAAATGTTGTTTTTAAAACCGTGGGAAAACGTCATTTACATACTCACTTTGGCCGTTCGTTATCAATAACACACCGTAAAGGTCAGTGCGTATCAATAACTCACTGCCACCTTTCGCTACCATAAAAAAAAACCACTGAAAAGGTGGGGTTTGCACCCAAAAACCCGTCTTGGGCTAAAACCCCGATTTTTGAGTGGGTTTTTCATGATAGCGAAAGGTGATAGTTTGTTATTGATACACATTGACCTTTACTGTGCGTTATTGATGAACAATGGTCAAAGTGGGTGTGTTAATGAAGTTTCCACTCAAACCATCAGAGTTTTGGAAATGGCTACAAGATGATGCCTTTTGGTGAGAGAAAATGTATATATCCACACCTATTGAGCTTTTGGTTGTTTTCCATCTAATCAATTTTGCACCTGGCAGATTTGAACTGGAAGGATATGTGACGGGTTTTGGGAATCCAGACTGGGAGAGCTCACACGAAGCTTCTGCTAAAACAGCTGTTGTAGTAACTGCTCTGCTGAAGAATGGGGCTACTTGTGTTGGCAAAACTGTCATGGATGAATTGGCCTTTGGGTAAGTTCTCTGTATCTCCTTCCCAAAATGAAACTTTAACCTTTTCATTGATGATATTATTTTTTACTTCATATTAGGATTACCGGAGAGAATAAGCATTACGGGACTCCTACAAATCCACAAAGGCCGTTGTGTATTCCTGGAGGTTCTTCTAGTGGTTCAGCTGTGGCTGTAGCAGCTGAGCTTGTTGATTTTGCTCTCGGTAAGTTGAGTTCTAAAGAGATATTTTGGGATAATCTCAAAAAGTATACTAAACTTGTCACATTTCTCATTTAACTATACCGACTTTTACATTTTCTTATCTAACTACACTCAACTTCCATTTTTTCTCAATTTACTCTATTTTGGTAATAATTGAAAAAATACCCCTACAACAGTTTAGGGAACTAAAACAAGAATATTTGTGTATCATCAGTTTCTTTTATATATTATCGTAAAGAAATTTATTACAAATTAATTTCTCAATGGGAACCTCGTAATGGAGTGGAAAATCAACCCAAAATTCATTGTTGAGGGGTATTTTTGTCATTTATTACCCAATTAGAGTGAACTGAGAAAAATTGAAAGTTCAGTGTGGCTGGATGAAAAAAATATAGAAGTCAGTGTAGTTAAGTGAGAAGTTTAGTGTACTTCTGTAAGATTATCCCATATGTTTTTAACTGCCAGCTCCTATTTTTATCCCTGTCTTCTAATTATCTAAGTCAACATAAATGTTGTAGGTACCGATACTTGTGGATGCGTAAGAATTCCAGCAGCATTTTGTGGTATCCTTGGATTTCGACCCTCTCATAATGCTGCATCTACAATTGGAGTTCTGCCTAATTCTCAAAGTCTAGATACTGTTGGTATGTTAGTGACTTGTGAATGTCAATGAAATCTAGATCATTAAATTATCTCATACATATCCATGTTGGTGACATGTCTTAGACTACAAAGCTATGCCAACAAAAGATGTGAATATAGTAATCTTTTAAACTAAAAACTAACCTTGTCTTGAGGCGATGCCTTGTCTTTGTTGGCATTCCATAGAGGCAAATTAATGCTTAAATGACTTATATGAAAACAAAGGTCGTCGAAAGAGTGTTAATGAAGTTATTACCCCTTGTTTATTTCATTTCGCTGGAATCTCTTAGGATGGTTTGCCCGTGATGCATATACTCTTCATCGTGTTGGACATGTACTGCTGAAACTCAATCCAATGGAACCTAGAAGAAAAAAGCAATTTATTTTTGCTGACGACCTCTTCCAGCTTTCCAAAATCCCCAAGCAAAAGACTGTGTACATTGTCAGCAAAGTGACTGAAAACCTATCTGGCTGTAAGCACCAAATTTATGGTATTTTTGTAATATTTCCACTTTTAGTTGCATTGACGTGGTGATTATATTCTAAAAAAAGGATAATTATGTCTTACTTTGATTTGGTATTTGTGCAGATCAGCCTCCAAAGCATATGAATTTCAGTGAATATATTGCTTCCAAAGTACCCAGTCTAAAAGAATTTTGTGAAGAATCAACAAACCTGCAAAATGGAGCATCTGCTTTGAGAACCCTCTCTTCTGTTATGGTTTCTTTACAAAGGTAATGTAGAGTGATAGGTTTTGTTACTACTGAGTTGAATTTTAGCTCACCCAACAGAACCCTTGTTAGAACCAGTCCATAAGTTATTGTAGAATGATATGTATATGATATGCGAAGACCTTTGGGTTACATTTACTATGGTGTTTTTTGTTAAACTAAGCTTTTTACATAAGGGACTTCATGATTCTACTAAGTTTACCTATGCTTAAGTTAGTTGCTGGTCAATGGTGACATGCTAGAGACCAGGTAAGGTTTCCCGATAAATAGCTTTATAAAATTTTCGAAATTCTCATGGATAACAAATATATTCATATTAGATCATTTGCAATATATCAATGCACATTAAATAAATAAATAAATTATGAGGATTGAGTTACTCCTATCCTCTCTTACCAATAGTATGTCTTGCACACCAATAAGCTTAAACCAATCCGTTCTCTACATTTGAAAAGGCGGACAAATATATTTTTCACTAATAATTGTATTGATGTCCAAATGGTTTTGCAGGTGTGAATTCAAAACCAATCATGAAGAATGGGTTAAATCAGTGAAACCCAAGTTAGGACCTAATGTATCTAGTCATGTTAATGCAGCAATCAACAGTTCATATGATAACATCAAAAGTTTTTATAAAGTCAAGACCGAGATGCGAGCTGCTCTACAGAGTCTCTTGAAGGTATCCTCAACTTCTCACTTTTACAAGTATTTCTGTTTAGGTGATATAATATATGATATCTCACTATAAACTGAAAATCTTGGTGGCATATTATTTCATTTAAGGGATAATTGTCAAAACATGCACTTATGTTTCGTCCACAAACGAAATAGTGCACAATGTTTCGTCCACGTCGTCTGGCTACCCTTATGAATCGTCCACGCACTTCTGTCAGTAAAATTAACAGAATATTCGAATATGTAGCCTCACGTGCTATCATGTGCTTGTGTCTGAATTTTTTTTTGGACGAAATTGCCCTAACAATCCTCAGCCACTCATTTGTTGGACGAAATTCTTATTTTTGAATTTCAAACCAAAAGGGCAAAATTGTCAATTCAGGTTCTACTGTTACACTTTTCTAGCAGAAGTGCGTGGACGATTCATAAGGGTAGCCAGACGACGTGGACAAAACATTGTGCACTATTTCGTTTGTGGACGAAACATAAGTGCATGTTTTGACAATTATCCCTTCATTTAATTTAGCATACTCCTTGTAAGTATATGTACCAAGAATTGTAACCTCTTGAAAATTTTCATCTAATCCATTTTCAAATCTTAGATATACTTCTTTCTGTGTTATTTTCTTCAATTTACTCTTTTCAATCATTTCAAAGTTTCAAAAATAGGTCTTATAAAAGAGAATTTGAGGTCCTAACGATTTCTTTTTGTCCTAGGATGATGGTCTATTAGTCATGCCAACAATTGCAGATCCCTCTATAAAACTTAAATCAAAGAAAGGCTTGCTCTCTGAGTTTCATGACAGAGCATTGGCTTTGTCGAGCATTTCAAGCATGTCTGGTTGCTGTCAGGTAACATTGTAACATACTATTATCAGATTTAGATTTTCAATATTTCTTTTTCTATTTCTTACTTTGTTCTAAGTACTTCCTAAGTATCTTTTGTCCAGGTTACAATTCCGTTAGGAAACCATGATGGCTGTCCCGTCTCCATCTCCGTTCTGTCGTTTCATGGAGCCGATAAGTTTCTTCTGGATACGGTTTTAGATATGTATTCATCTCTTCAAGAGCAAGCAAGCCTTGTATCAGTTTCCCCGCCATTGCCAGATACAGACAGTGACATGGATACTTCAGAACTCTTGAAAGAAAAGGTTCTCCATAGCCTTTAGCCATATCAAAGACTTGTCATGAAAACCTGTTTTGTCAAATTTGTGATAGTTTTTCCTAAAAAGATTACTATGCGAGATCTTCATTGTTGCTGATTATCGACAATATTGTTGTAGGGAAATGCTGCATATAAGCGCAAGCAGTGGAACAAGGCTATGGCTTTATACACTGAAGCTATCAAATTGAATCCGAAAAATGCAACTTACTATTCAAATCGTGCTGCTGCATACTTAGAATTGGGATGGTATGCAACTTATATAAGATTTTTCAGGGAACTCTTCTCATGGAGTTACATATTTTCTAATGCTTCTTTCATTCCTTTTGTATATGCAGTTTTCAGCAAGCAGAAGAGGACTGTACTAAAGCAATATCAATCGATAAGAAGGTACGGGAAGAGACGGGGTTTTGATTGCACTTGGATAATATTAATTTTTGTCAGCTTTTTAACTATTTATTATCAGTGATATTGATAAGAAGATAATCTTTTGTCGTGTCTGCAGAATGTGAAGGCATATCTGAGACGTGGAACCGCTAGAGAATCACTTATTCGATACAAGGAAGCATCTCAAGGTGAAAATCTAGAATTCTCTGAAATAAGTATATTATGTGCATCTTCCAATTTTAGTCTCTGGTCTCTGTATGAGTTAAAACTCTAAAAGTGAATACTATGTTGTCTATAATGAGTGTGTGTGCGCGCGCACACACACACACACACACATACACTTGGGTCAACTCTTCCTGCCTCATTGGGTAAGAAAGAATTCCTATTTTTTATCGACTAAATCAAGCGTATTAAAGCACTATGTGCTCAAGACCTTACTTACGTAGAAATAATGGAGCAACAAACAATTTTTTATTTTTAAAGAACTTTTTAGGGCGGATGTATCAACCAAGAAATGGTCCCTTGTGTGAAAAAGAGCACTAAATTCTTGACCCCCGCCTAGAGAGACCCAACAAGGGATGAATTAGAGAGATGGCGAGGCCCAACAGAAGTTGGGAAGAGAAATAAGAAGTGAGATACCGCTGCTAGGACTTGAATCAAAAGCCAGTGGTCAAAGCTTGATGCTTGGTACCGCCTCTTCTTACAGTTTTTTCTCTTACATGCAGATTTCAGGAGTGCTCTTGTCCTTGAACCTCAGAACAAGGTCGCTGGTCTTGCCGAGAAAAGACTAAGGAAGCTAATGAGTTGATTTTTCTGTCTTTTTTGAAAGCAACCATTGTTTAATGTTCTTCTCTGGTCTCTGGACTACATCAGGGGAATGAAGTATAGAAAGTTAAACTAAAAGATAGGTTAGTTCTATTACAGGGCTTCTGCTCTTTTCACCATTTTTGATCATATATAGTTTATGGTGTAATTAATCTATCATTGATACCTTCCGAATTCTTGTTAAATTTTGTTACGTGCAATGTCAGCAACAAAATAGGGATTTATCGCCCTGCTTGTCCGTGTACTCAATATGCCCACCTTTGGGTCATCATTTTTTTTATACCCGTTATTTTTAAAGAGTAAAATCATCACCATGAAACAAATTTACAAAATGCAACAAAAGGGCAAGTTCAGACCATTATTTTTGCATTTATCGAAGAAGAGGCCTACAGCTACAAAAAAAAGAATACCTCGATGTACTTATTTGCAATATCCCCTTAATGTAACATGTACATAATAAGATAATCATCTCCAATTACACCATTACATAACAATACAAATATCGACAATTTGGCAGAAAGCTGAAAGTTTAACACCAAGCTATCCATAGAAAATGAGAGCATTCAGGTTTTGGTCTTTTTGCTCTTCCTCTTCTTGAACGAGATTCTCTATGTTATCGCACGCCTAGAACAATGTTTGCAACCTAGTAGATCCGCCAATGCCATCCTCCAGTGCACAATTCATAGTTCCTATCTTCAAACAATTTTCGGTGAACATCTCTCAATAATTAGGGAATGAAAGAAAGCATATAATTTAGCTAAGGAATCAACTCAACAAGTCACCAAACGTAGAAGATTTTGGGATGAAGATGATCTCAAATAAATAACAACTATGTAAAAATGTCAGTAATTGCCAACAGATTTGAATTAAGATTTTGGTTTTTATTATCGTCGTCGAGATTCATGTGTCTAGCAATTTGAGACTTGCAGAACTTGCTCGAGAACTACAAGCAGGAAACAGCAGAGGGTTTAGTGTAGGAAGATTGTATCGGGTAGCATCTCAACTTTTGGGTGCTCCCTTCTTCACTTCCATGTTCAAAATGAACTTTGATGGGCAGCTAAGAACTTATTTTCCCACAAGTTTAAAGTTAATAGTTTTGGGATATCTTCATCAACACCCCTTTGACCTTTGTTTCTCAAACACACACTGAAAGGTTAGAGGTTATAGTAACACACTGTCACCTTTCGTGTATTGTCAAAAACACCCGGATTTGGGCCATTTTGTTCCCCAAAAAAACACCTATAAATGAGGAAGGAGACAGCGTTTTCCTGATAAAACACTCTTGTGTAAATCTGGGTGTTTGTGATGATAACCAAAGGTGGTAGTGTGACCCATCACCTTTAACGGGTGTTTTTGATAGCGAAATATCAATGTGGGTATGTAAATAATGTTTCCCCAATAGTTTTCAAGTATTTACTCTCAGCAGCCTAAAAGCAAGACACTAGAACAAATATGTTAGTTCCCAGTTGTTTGCAGGTTTTGATAAGGGGTAATATTATGGTCTAGCTTGTCTAGAGTCTGTAATATTTACCGTTGTGCTTGTGCGATCAACGGTTACAAGTTGTGGAGGATCGTTTGTATGTCTTCATCGAGTGATATATAAAATCCAGTAATACTCCTTTCCTCAAAAAAAAAAAGTTGTTACTCATAAGTCATAAGACAAAGTGACTTCCAAATATCACAATTTGAGTCTTATTTCTCAACCATTTTGTTTCATAACTTGAAATTTCCAGCTAATTAATCCAAATGATTTATTGGGTTCAGTGGATTGATTGCACTTCCTCCCTACTCTATTACAAATTCTCAGTACTTAAAACACAGTTCCTCACAACTGCACAACACAACATTATTTTTATCTAATTACACAATCGGTTTTCAAATTACTACCCATACTTCTTCTAAGAGAATATCGTCAGAGTTTCATGCCTTAAATGTAGGTTAATATGAAGTAACACGACGAAATCGAAAGAAATTCAACTCGAAGTGGAGGAGAAGGGTAAGAGAAAACGAACCCATCAGCGATTCGGATCCAAGTCTGTTACACGATCCGAAGAATCTGCGAGATTCGGACCCATAGAATGGACGAGGACGGTGCGGGTGGTGTCTTCCTCCGAGGGGATTAGCGGCTCTCGCCGCTGCTACAGCCAC